>CAMQGK010000565.1:8852500-9452500 GCA_947000775.1 Pterois miles
CTTCTTCAGAACATTGTAGTTTCACAATGGCGGACCTGCTGCACTAACATCTGCCGCCATCGCATCATAGTTACGGAGCCCTGTGTAAGCGCAGTCAGATGGTTGTCTTGTCTTTCTTCTCCTTCACACCTTTCCTTGACCTCGTGACATTTTTCAGAGGTCAAGGAAAAGTGGTTAGGAAAAGATATTAAAACATATATATATATATATATATATATATATATATATATATATATATATATATATATATTTTATTATTATTATTTTTCGACCACAGCCCATGATAGATTTGATCTGGAGTGCCTACCAACTCACAAACCATGAAGTTTTTTGTGGGCTGCTTACGGACAAAACGTGATTCAACAAGCCATTTAGATTTGACTCCCCGTCCTATGTCACTTGCAGGCTCACTAGAATTCATTGCCCCCCCATCTAAGCGTCTCCACCCACAGCTTGAGAACTACAAAGGCAGGTTGATTGTCCCAAAATTCAACATGTTAATTCTTGTATCTTGTAATTGCTAGGACCACAATTATTTACCCACCACCCATCCTTCCAGTCCGACACATTCAGTGCATCGCCGCCCTTTGATGTACCCTATGTAGCATTCTTGTATCTTATTGTCTCACCTGTCATGCTGCAAATGCTAATTACCCTCTGGGAACAAATAAGGTTGAAAGTTGAAGTTAAATTGGGCAGGTAGGTGGGGTACAAGGTGGAGGAGGTCAAGCTGTGTATCAAACCAGCAGGAGGGTAGCTTGCAGGGTGTTAATAGAGAGCAGCAGGTCAGTAAAGGGTCGTAGGAGGTTTACTCCAAAGAAAGGGTGCATGGTGAGAAAAGGCATTCATGTAATTAAAGGGTATCTTCGGTACTTTTCAACCTGGACCCTATTTTCCCATGTTTTTTGTGTTTAACTGACGAATAGGGACAACAATTCCCGAAACTGGTCCAGAAAGGGAGAAAGAGAAGGCTGGACGATGATTGTAAATCGGTAAGTGCATCAGATTAGCAGGGATGGCGCGAGGGCAGTTATGAAGAGGATGACAAGTGGAAAGCAGGTTGGCCCAGATGACGAACCAGTGGAAGTACAAGATATGTTTGGGAGTTTTTAATTAGCTTGGAAAGTCAGAGGACACCAGAAGAGTGGAGAACTGGGACAGATTTTCAGAGTAAGAGTGATGTGCAAAGCTGTAGTAACTAGTATAAAGTTGATCAGCCACAAAATGAAGTTATGAGAAAGAGTAGTGGAAGCTAGGTTAAGAGGTGAAGTGATGAGCAGCAGTATGGTTTCATGCCAGGAAAAAGCACCACAGATGTCTGCTTTGAGAATGCTGAGTTTCATTGTGTCTTTGTGGACTTACTCTCCGTCAGAGGAAGTGTGGTGTTGTACGAGGAAGCTGGGAGTAGCAGATAGACATGTAAGGGTGGTACAGGATATGTACCAGGGCAGTGCAACAATGCTGGGGTGCGCGGCCGGAGAGACAGATGAGGTCAAGGTGGAGGTGGGATTACATGAAGGATTGGCTCTGAGTCCTTGCTTGTTCGCAATGGTGACGGACAGGTTGACAGATGAGATCAGGCAGGCGTCTCCGTGGATTATGATGTTCATGGATAACATTGTAACCTGTAGTGAGAGTAGGGAGCATGATGAGGAGACCCTGGAGAGGTGGAGGTATGCAAAACGGTGTGAATGTGTGTGAATGAGAGGGAGAACAGAGGAATGGGGAGGAGGTACCGAGCGGAGGTGGCGAAGGTGGATGAGTTTAAATACATGGGATCAACTGTTCAAAGTAACCGTTGCAAAGGGCAGACGAGGTAAATTAGAGGGTTCGGGCAGGGTGGAGTGAGAAGAGTGTCAGGAGTGATTTGTCACTGACAAAGGAAAGTCTACAGGATACAGGATACAGCTATGCTGTAAGGAGACGGAGCTGGAGGTGGCAGAGTGGAAAATGCTCAGATTTTTGGTGGGATTGATGGGGATGGACAGTATTAGGAACGGGTATAGAGGGACAGCTCAGGCACACATAAAACATGGAATCTCATGGAAGGCATATAAATAACACAATATTTTAAGGACTTTCTGTGTGTCATGATAACACATTTTAGGCTTTTCACGAGTCATTTATATGCCATGTTGTTACAGTGAAATGATCATGGTTCTGTTTAGGCAGGAAAATACGCTAACACTCACCATTAAATTTAGTAAAATACTAATAAGTACGGAAAATACTTCACAAACATCACTAACATAACTTCAGCATACCTCAACACTTTGGGACATGAACACCGGCCTCCTGGTTGGAAGTCCTGTGTTTGTTGGACCCGTCCCCCCCCACCCCTCCCACCCACCATAAGCAGCTTTCAGCATACCATATTCACATAGATGCATTTCCATTGCAGTCAGTAGCCTATAGATTATGTGGTGCTGTTATTGTACACTTCCACACCCAGATTACTTGCTTTGTCATCTACCTGGTGTATTTTCCTGAAAATTACACAAAACTCAGCAAAGTTTGCCCAACATAAAGGCTAACAATTCGCTAAAATGTACACTATGTAAGATACCATGTGCTGCAGCATGCACCCTAGTCCACTGTCTATCCATTGGCTACTTACTGTAAATACTGTTTACTGCAAACAAACTAGACTAGGGTGATTAGCAGCTGCAGGTGAAAGAGGTGAAAGAGTAACACTACTTGGAACAAAACTCAACACCTGTCAGGATCTAACTAGATGGAAAAGAAGCTGTAGTTGTCTGATCTTTCACTGCGTCTTTTGACAGCCAAGAAGTCTGACTGATGGGATGGGACTGATACCATGCTCCTCATGGGAAATGTCTCAAAGCACACAGATAATTAGCACTGTTGTATTTGGCTTTTGTCCATATCACTTGTGGTTTTTTCAGCACCCTGATATACTTCTCTGAAAGTTACACAACACTAGGCAAGGTTTGCCCAATACATAGGCTAGCAATTCACTAAAACGTCAGCTGGCGGCTGGCTGCTGGCGGCTGGCGGCTGGCGGTTTGCAGCTAACAGCGCAAACAACGGCGACACTGACGGAGCTAACAGTGTCCAGCTGAGGGGAACCGGAGGATGGACGCAAAAGGTGGCGCTACTTGGAACAGAACTCGGCAACTGCCAGACTCTAACCACATGCAAGAACGAGGAGTATTTGAGTTGTTTCAGTGATTGTATTGTTAGGTTTTATTGTTGGTTTATTGATATAAAGAGCAAAGGATAAACAAAGATGTGTCAGTGGGATAATGGCAAACAAATCTTTGTGATGCAGCACATGATAGCTGTGGTCATTTAGAGTCGTGGGCCAGACTCGATTCTTATTGAAAAATTGACTACAACTATGCATGTGTTCCTTTCTCTCCATATATACTCTATATAATGAACGTTTTCATCTGGAAACAAACTTCAGTTTTGCTTAAACATTGAATCTGAAAAAAAAATATCTGTCCTTTATATTTGTGAACAAATATTCGGCCTCCCACCTGTCTTCAAAGTTCCTGGTGTCCATCTTTCCTCTGGCTTGAGAGGTGGCTTAATTTTTTTTGCAGCGACTGCTTATATGAGTTTGCTAATTGTTTCCATAATAACTAAGTTAATGAATACACCGTGTATGAGATTATACAGAAGTGATGACACACACACACACACACACACACACACACCCACACACACACACACACACACACACACACACACACACACACACACACACACTACAAAGCTACATTAAGATTATATGGATGATCTTGACACTGAGTAAATAATATAATAACTCCAAACTATAAAATCAAGGAATATTATAATGAATCGTAGAATAATATATCAGTTCTAAACTGCCCACTACATATAACTGACAAATGTAGTATGCAGTACACATTACATACTGCAGTATGCAACGGTTAAAGCAATATATTATGATTATATAGACCAGGTTTTAGCCTTTAAAACAGCTCTTAAAGCGCTGGAAAAAGTTTGAGTAGTATTGAAATATCAAAAAAACACAACTTTTTTTGTTTATGTTATGTTTGTTTACGTTACAAAATACTGCAGGTTTAAACAATTTATTAACAGCTCATAATGAAGTCAGACAAACAGGATCATCAACCAGGGGAAACGGTTAATTTAAAATATTGCTCAGCAGCATTTCTTACTCAAACTGCTTTTTCAGTTACAGCAACAACGCCATAGGTCTCCCTACAAATATTCTAGCAATGTTAAAAAGGCTTATGTTGTCTCGGCCCCGTCAGCGGCAGCGCTTTCCCTCGCCACTTCCTGCTGCTCTGTAGCCAGTCTGTGAGCGCCACTGGCCAGCTGGCGAGCGAGCTACGGAATACCAGGACTGCTGCGACATGAGTTTGAATGAGACGGCAACCACGCTATAGCAACAGTTTCTTAAAGATTAGTTTTAACTTCTTAACGAAAACAAATAACACTTTTTTTTTTTTTTTTTTTTTGAAAATCAGTTTGCATGCCACAGAGGTCAAATGATCAAATTTGGCTGCTGACGCCTATGTTCGTGGGAAAAATAACTCCCAGACTCTTTATTTGATTGATGTTTGAAGGTTTCCCAACGGTGCATGTTATTGTAAGTGAATTGTATCTTTGTGTTTTTTTGCCACCTGAGTCGTCAATACCACTATGGATTTTTCTTACCCAGTCAATGCTTATTTAATCTCCCACAGTGTAATCCTCTGCAGATTAAAGTGCTCTGATCTCTCGATGATGGATTTAGTGTTACGACTTTCTGGTTACTCCTCTGTCCTTGTGCATTGTGTGAGTTCGTGTTTGTGTGTCTTGTAATTGCCAGCTCATTCTGACTCACCCACTCACTGACTCACACAAACACCTGACTGACAAAAAAAAAAAAAAAAAAAAAATGTTCATGGCCTCAGGTGCTAAATGTGAACGCGCCCTGTTGTACCAGACGTGTAACTCTCAATGAATGTGTTTATCTGCAGCAGTGTGAAAAAGAAAAAAGACTGAGAACGATCAGCAAACCTGTGAAGGAAAATTACTGATGTTTATCTTTTATATCTAATTAATTGCAAATAAATCTGGGAAGCTTCAAAGATTTAGTTTGAAGTATGTTTTATTAGTATAAACTGAGGTTTGAGCAAAGGTTTGAAAGTAACCCAGTGTGGCATTGGTCGTTTGATGTCTGTCTTAAAACCTGGAAAGCAAAATTTGATTTAAAGGTGACATTTCTTTCGATATGTAGGTTATATAAATATTTCGCTGTTGGGACCTGCTCCCAGCAATTTTGTTGCTTTGTGTATTATGTGGGTAGCCCCCAGGTGATATTTGCCAAGATTCTCTGCCAATGCTTAACAGTGTATTCTCTCGTTGGTGCTGACTTTTGAGCTCCAATTCATTTTGGTTGGTAGCAAATCATCTGATGTCAAAATCATGTCAGAGAACTAAATTTTTAACTAAATTTTGAACTGAGCCATGTTAGTTTTGAAAAAGCTGACAGTCTTGTCTTGTGGTGCCTAATTGAGAATACACTGTTTAGCATTGGCAGAGAATTTTGGTAAATTTCACTTGGGCGCATCCCACATAATCAGCTGTGCTGCTCTTCCCACAAATGCATGATCCTTACAGGTTGGACATCATTGTGAAGGTAAATAAACAGGCTTTCCAAACGTGTAAACTACAAGAACAATTAGCATTGTAACAATAGAGAAATAATCCACCAAACACAAACTTGGAGTTTATCCGCTCCTAGATTTGTTTGATTTTCCACACCTTCTGTAGTGCCTGCTTTAAGTTCATTCATCTTAATCCTTAAAGAAGATTTATGCTCCATTCAGCCAAGTTCAACCTGCGTTGACTGACTAGGTCAACATGGGGTTTTGTGCAGCCATCATCTATTCAGGACATTCATTTAATGATATTGATGATGACTATGGGAAAGGTGACAGAGAGAGAGAAAAGGTGCATGTGTGAGTGTATGTGAAACTATGGCCCAATCTTAATTGTCTGGTAACCATGGTAATTAGGATTAGGACCTGATTTAGGGGGGAAAGCCAGAGTTCCTATCAATGGTGTGGCAGCTAAGCCACATGTGCATTTTGTGTTAAAAGCAACACGTGCCATAGTTGTATAGTCGGTTTATATGTTATGAAAAGATATAGATATCAAGTTGCTGCAAATTCTTCAAAATGGCCACCAAATGTGAATCTTGATGACGTCCATGGTGTGTTCAAGCTGATTAGATCAGCTGATTCAGCATTTATCTTTTCATTAGCTGTACAACTGATAAAGATGAAGTTCAGGCTTGCCGGGAACCTCTACTCACGGGTTGCAAAACTTCTTTGTTTGGGTAGGAACTTCATGTTCATACAACAGGAAAAGATAAGATAAGATAAGATGAACCTTTATTAATCCCCGGAGGGAAATTCGGGTCTGTCTGTGATCTCATCTAATCAGCTTGAACACACCATGGACCTTCAAGACTCATAAAATCAGTTTTCAGCAACATTTAGGAACATTAAGTGCCTATTTGGTGGCCATTTTGAAAATTACATATAACATCTGAACCTACATCTGTGACAAATGTGTTGCTTTTATCGCAAAGTGCGCAATTGTTATGCTGATCTGCCCCACCACAGTGTTCCGATCCTAACTTAAGATAGGAAAAGTGTATTATACAAGCATCCTAACTTCCCAAAATTTTAAATAAACTCTCCTAACTTTAGGATAACCAAGACCTGACCTAAGCTTTCACTTTGCCACCACGTTTCCTTTTGGATAGAAGAGTTGCCTTCCTCTTCAGATCACTGTCACTGTGCTTATATTCTTTGTGAAAGCAGCAACACTCTGTCGGATGCCGGATACAGCGGAGACTGTCTTTGCTTTCTCGGAGCCACTCTCTCCTTTTTATCTCCAGAATTAGCGTTGTTGTAAATTTTCCAAAAAGAATTTCAAAGATCTTTTTAAGTTCACCTCATACACCCCAGAAAGTTGATAAGTGATGTTGGATTAAGTATTTAGAGATTTCCTGAACTGAGATAAGATAGGATTACAAAAGTTTGTTAGGAATTGCTTCTGTAATCCTGAATTGGGAAACATCCTAACTTAGACTCTCCCTAAGAGAGAAAGTTTTGGTAATACTGGATGTTAACTTTTATTTGCTAATTATTCAGTGTGATTCTGTGTAATCCTATGGTTTAGCAGTGGAACAACACAGGTTTCTCATTGAACTGGTGCCCTCTGATAGCTTATTGAAGTACTCTACTTTCATTTTTCTATCAGCTCTTTTCCTTATAAGGTCCCTTTCTGTGCTGCAGTTTGTAAATAATCAGACAAATGGGTCCAGTGGGATGTATAGTATTTTGGATCCTTGTCATCTGCTCTGATTATGGGATTTCAACTTTGTGTTTTGTGAAAAATCCTCATTTATCCATGTGTACTTTGTCTGTCAAGCATGACAAGGTAAAAGCAAGCTTCCCAACCCAGAGAAGTTGGACCTGCACATCTTAAAATAAATGTTGAGAAATTTTGAGGAATTTGTTGGGAGGGAACAAGCCAGGCGGGTGAGTTGGTAAAAAGCCCTTTTAATCAATCACTGCTCTCTTCCCAGTATCAAATAGTTGAACTTTTAGCATCGGATGTTATCAGTAGTTCATTACTTCCACATTGACATTGTCAATAGGTTAAGGTGGTAAAGAAAGCCATCATCATCCTCATTGACTGTCAGATTATAAACATCCACCCTTGTTTTCTGTCCTTCCCTTTTTGTCACACAGTGTTTAGTTTAAGTGACAGTGTTTTTGTTCCAGTGTGAACCCTGCCAGCAGCTGACCTTTAGCTGTAAGACACTGGGATTAACAAGCAGTGATGTCTGAGGGCAACAAACATTCCTCTAACTGCCGTGTGAAGGAAAGTTAACAATCCAAAACTAATCTTCGAAATCGAGATTCACCAGTGACTTTATAAATATCACCCAAAGGAAAATATCATTTAGTGAATTCCCATTTTTTCCCGACAACTTCATTTATTCTGCAGCATGTTGTTAAGTTTGTTTAAGATCACACAAAGTGCTGCAAATACATGCAATGGGTAAGCTAAATAGAATAAAAGGAGACTTGCTTGTATTTGTGTCTTGGGGCAGTTTCACAAGCCAACATTTAGTCTGTTTTAATCAAACGCTTCTGAAGGTTTGATGTTGAAAAGATATCTATTGCTCAGTGGGAAGAGAACCCTAGTGCAGTTCAATGGCAGTGAGAACATATCTGACTCAACTGCAAGAAGTGAACAAAAATGCAGGGGATTATGGTTTGAAGCGTCTGAGATTGATATCGGTAAGCAACAGGTGAACATGAGTGGGAGAGGTCTGATTTTGCAGAAGTCAAATGTTTGCTTGACATCCAGAGAGAACATACAGAATAACTGTACAACACAGTCTCCCAGCAGTTTGTGAAATAGTCACGAAATTTAATCTCCTTGATTTGTGTACTTAGACACGAATTTTTTTTTCTCCCTTTTTTCTCATGACGCTCAGCGCGACTTTCAACAACATATTTGTCATGCTTTTTTCTATGAATTTCCATTCCGGTCTTTTCAAAATAAAACTATGTAATTAGGCTTAGGAATTGATCGGCTTGGTAAGGCTTAGGCAGCAAACTACATAGTTAGGTTTAGTAAAAGATTGTGGTTTGGGTTAAAACTCCACAAGTGCCGTAACTTAAGTACGGAAGTTACTGTACGTGACAAACGAATCAACTTCTGGTTTCACATGGACACGAATGCTGGTTTCCTGGGTGAAAGTCCTGCGTTTTTTCTACATAATTACTGTATTTTTCACACTATAAGGCGCACTTAACCCTAGAACACTAACGTTAAAATAAGTCACACCATCACTAACGTTGGGTATATTTTACCCAATACAATATCCTTGATAAAATGCAGTTTTCATCAATTTATGTAAAAGTACAACACTGTATGCCAAATTGTAGTACTCTTCTTTAATTTCAAAATATGCAATATCACATAAATTTAAAAAAAAGTTACCATGGAACCCTTTAAAAAGGCAGCAAAATTATTGAAAAAACAGGTAATCCTGAACGATACATTTTAGAACAAAAAAACAAATGGAGCTGGGAACTTGTTCTTCGGTCCACTCATTCCTAGGACATGTGGGCCTTGTCTGGTGAAGGCACAGTCTTAAAGTCGTAAAATATGTTACTCTCTATCACTAAAGTTGGGTGAAAATCACCCGAACGCATGCCTCTTGAAAAAACCATAGATGGGAGGAGGGAAACAAACATACAATTAATAACATCAGTAAGCAGCCTGAAGCTACCCAAGGACCCATGAAACTCAGACAATGGCAACACAATGAAAATCACATAACAAGAATTGTGTGGGTGAAAATCACCCGACGTTAGTGCTCTAGGGTTAAAATCACCCAACTGTTTAACTCAGACACTGATGATGAAGGATTTGATGGATTTGTGGACGAGGAATGAACTGAAAAGTGAGTGGATTGTTTTGTATTTCGTGTGTTACAACTGAAAAATGTTGAGAGTTGTTGAAGTTATTGAGTTATTAAATGAACTGAATAAAGTTTGACTTATCTGACCATTTTGTTTCGTTTAATGCGCCTTATAATCCGGTGCGCCTTATAGTGCGAGAAATATGGTAGGTTTAGGCAAAGATCGCAGTTTGGGTTAAAAACTCTGCAGGTGTTGTAACTTAAGTATGGAAGTTGCTGTACATGATGAACAAATCAACTCTGACTTCTGGTTTCTCACACGACACGAACGCCGGTTTTCTGGGTGAAAGTTCTGTAATTTTTTTGACCCACCCATCAACCCCGACCTCCTCCACTCTTTATACTTCCCGGTTCACAATTACGTGGATTACAAACAAATTGATTTTGTGCTGACCATCACAGTCAAAATGTGAAATTCACGTCTATGAACATGAATCAATACATTACACTATTTATTGCTGTGTGACTCGGCTGGAATTACGTCCACCATAAAAGTGAGTCAGAGTAAAAAAATACTTTGACAGCAATATTTCAAAGTCTGTGATTCCCTACATAGAAGATCGAAAAAGATCAATTTGCGCTTCAGTACACGCCCCTCAGAAAATTATTTTTATTTTATTTGGTCCACTGCATTGTGAAACTGAACTAGACTAACTAGAAAACAAGCTGAAAGTATCAGTTTCAGTCTGCTTTGGACTCGCCAAACGGATATGGCTTGTGAAAGTGCCCTTACAGCCCACGGGCATTTCGGCCTCAGTTCAGTGGCTTGGCACTGACCCAGTGTTGCATATAGTGAATTCATGATTCGTCACAAACTGGTAAGCTGTTCAGGCCGTGATGCTGCAGCAGAACATTGTTTAATTTGATCATTGTCACTGGGATCCTTCCGCCAACTTGTTCGGCCGCCTTGTTCGGCCGCCTTGTTAGAATTACTTTCTGTGGAATGCAGTGATGGATTTTATCCAGTTGCCGCTTTTGACTAATCTTTCCATAGAACATTGTTCCAATTCTCCAGAGGATCATCATGTGCTTTTTGGCCAACATTAGACAAGCAGGCATCTATTTTTAATCACAAACATGAATACCTCAAGCTTCTCTGTGATTGGAGAATCATGAATACTTAACCGTAGACATAGAAAGAATCCTGCAAATCCAAAGGGGGATGTTTTATGAGCCTTTAGGACTTTTTCCTGTTCTGTCAAGTATCTGTATGGTCACAACTGTCCCTGCACTAGACATCCTGTCTTGTTTAAATCAGCACATACAGTACAACCACTTGAAGTGTAGTGACAGGGCCAATAAGTGTTGTAAGGGATAGGTTGGGGTGCAGTTATATATTATGATTGGTCCCGTATAGGTGTAATAATAATAACTGCAAAGTGGGGACAAAAATCAGTTCACAAAAACCATATTATGGGGACCCACCTCCCATTAGGGACATTCAGAACATCCTAGGAAATATAGGAAATATGTTCATATTAGACAATTATCAACTCTAACCACAGTGTTTCTAAACAAGGGTTTTACTGTAGTTGTGTAACCGCAGCTATGCCTTAAACCAAAGTTTATTTGCCAAAGCCACAAGCTTTCCTTAACCTTGACCATACTGTAGTTGCCAGTTTTAAAAACATTTGGCGTTTGATATTAAAAAATGTCACTGAACATTGTCAGGGATCTTTAAAGAATCATCCAATATCAATATTCCTGTCTGCAGATAAGTTTGGGTAAACCCCAAAATGTTAAGGTGAAGAGAGTGAAAGCCATAGCTCACTAGGCCGGGGGGACATCCTCAGCACTAACCAGTTAAACTTTATTTCAGTCGTCACCTACATACAGGTACATACATCACGTTTTATCTCTGCATTTAACCCATACCAAGTATTTAGGAGCAGTGATCTGCTGTAAAGTCTTGCTCAATGACTCCTCGACACGCAGACAGGAGAAGCTCGAACGCCCAACCTTGTCATTAAAGAACGACCTGCTCAACCCCCTGAGTCACAGCCGCCCCTTCTTATTAACTTAAGGTTAGGGTTAGGCACGTTATGGAGATAGTTAAGGTCAGGTTTGTCTCCAGGGAATGAATGTAAGACAACTTTATGTCCTCCTAAATGAAGAAAAGTGAAAAGAAAAATCGCTTTCCATGCTGATAGGTTGTTCCACCCAACAACCTTTTACCAAAAGGATTCTCTTTTGTGTTGAAACCATAGACTGTGTATAAAGATGGACAACTTACTCTCACTGAACATAAATGAAAGCCAAAATATCCCAGATACACGAGCTGCCATCTTGAGACGTGGACGTCATCTGGAGCCGCGGTATCGAGGTCATCCACCTGAACCAATCACGAGCTGAGCACGGCCGCAGCTTGTCAGCGAGAGAGACTCACAGCTGTCAATCGTGATGTCTCACCATTTTTATAGCATCAAATAACGAATTAAAACCAAACTTATCAGAAAAACTTGAACATACATTAGCGTGATAAGAGCTACCTAAAATGACAGAAACCATCTTTGGGAAAAATTGATTTGATATGTACTTTGACTTTTTAGTTTGGTCCTTTTCCCATCTGCTAACATGGAGGGGGCGGGATTTATGACCTATAGAGGGGTGAAGTCCCTCCCCTCCCGGTGGACTACACAAGACCTTATTTCGAAAATAAACATGTACAGTAGTCAATGGCAAGAGACAAATATTAAAGATAATTTTGCAAGTCAAGCCAGGAAGGAAGTTTCTTGCTGAAATGCATCTGGGGAGTTGTATTTACTTCTACCTCAAAGTTCATCTAAATTTAATGTGGATTTGAATTGATTACTATTGTAATATAGCTTTGTGCTTTCACAGATTCTGCAGCACCTTGACATACTGTATATTACATTGTAGACGTTAGCATCTCCAAGTCAATCTGCCAGATGATGCGTTTATCTACAGTATTCATTACATATTTTTTGTGCCACATCTGAGAAAGAACAGGTGTCTTTCATGTCATAATACTAAAAGAGGGAGCTAGCTTTTGTTGGCATTTTTTTGTCAGTTAACTTTCAGTATTATCATGTTACCCCTTTGAAACCTGTCAAAAGGAAGACTGAATAGGGAAGCGGCACGTAATTCAAGTCTAGATAATAAGGCAACACCCATCCAACTCCTTTTGTTTGATGCATTTGCAAATAAAGTGTCTCGGGCGAGACATTTGGTTCTGGCAGAACTATTTCATACTTTAAAAGTTTGGAAAGTGTACCGGCATTCTTCCATTTGAGGTTTTGTTCACGAGTTTTTGAGGATAAAGGCCGTGACTTTCGGGTGCCTAAAGATGCTTGTATGCAGGTCAAGTGTGAGAGCATGAATATATATAATAATGTATGTGTCTGTAATTCTGCAGGGGGTAAACACAAGAATAAAGCCAGTGCAAAGCATATTGTGCAACGGTATGGAAGCTTCTGTGTGGTTCATTTATCCCACTCTGATTAAAATAACAGCTCACCAGATGGTCTGATCAAACCTACGGCAGCCCTTGTGTGGGGGCGAGGCGATGACCAATGTTCCCTTCAGAGCGGAAACACGGCCGCATAGAAATGGGATCCTCTCCAGAAATAATAGGCTGGAGTTAAGTGATTCATCCTCAAGTAGAGCTGAACAGGCCTGAAAGCAGCATTCAGGAGCCACTGAGTCACACTGTGGCGGGGTGACCTTAGATCAGATGACGGGGGCTGGAATAGTCGCGCACTCTCACTCTGCAACGAGGTGACACCGAACAAGAGCTCTCAAGGCCCCCTTGTCTGGACGATTCATCCTCACACAAACACCCCCGACCAACCCACCCTCCTCCTCCTCCTCCTCCTCCTCCCACACAGGTGATCCATCTTCCTCAGTCACTGTCTGTCTGTCCGTCTCTACAGTATTTTGTTCATTCTCCCTCTCTCTGACAAACCTTTTCATTCACTCTGGTTATAGTTCAAATTAGCTAAGCTAAGCTAAAGCTGTTTTGGGTTAAAAATTGATTTGTTTGTAAAGGACTATGGGATAGTGCTGGGCTATATCTTTTAAATTAATATCATAATATAAATAAAAAGGTTCCAATATGGATGTTTATCATGAGATGACAAATGTAGTCAAAATGACTCATAAAATTATCTAATTTCTATTAAATCTTCCATCCGGTCTCATTGCCAGGGCATCAAACACAGAGGCTTTGTGATGGCCGTCTGTGTGTGATACCGCCAAACAAGGCACCGTTTAACGCTGGTATGTACACACCTGGTTTTCCATTTATTACAACGTAAACGCACCCGTGGCAACAGCAAACACTCCGAGAAAGTGCATCGGGAGCGTGGTGATGTAGTTTAAAGACACACTAAGGAGAGGTGGGAGATGAGGTGGTTGGGTCCAACAAACACAAAGCTGTCATCGAGGAGACTGCTGTTCGTGTCCTGTGTGTTAAATTTCACTTTAATTCAGTTTAATTTTCACTTTAGAAACGTTCTTTCCTAAACGTGACTGTTGTGGTTTTGATGCCAAAAATAACAAAAACTTTATTTCTGTGGAAGTGAAAAGGTTTAAAATTCTGTCAGTTTCTAAATACAATCTGCTTGAAATTATAGATTAAACACAAAGAGATCATATCATCCAAAGTCAATTCCACTTAAAGTTGATCATTTTAAAACGCTGCCCCTGCCTTGAGCATGGAAGTTCATTCTTGACCTTGGGATCAGTATGTGTGACAAAATAATCCAATTAGTAGCTTTTAAAGCTTTCAACCATATCGTATGGTCTTTAATCGACCTCTTCTCACTTCCAACTCATCAAATGCCAACGCCAGGTCAGCGGCCTTCAGCGTCTGATAACGAGACACCAAGACTCTTATCTGTAATGGAAACTCAATGGTACGTGGACTGCACTTACAGTATCTGGCACTTTTCTACCTTGATGGACAAAGTGATTTACAACTGGCTTCTCATTCACCCATTCGCTCACACACACACACACACACATCGACGGAGATGCCATGCAAGGTGCTGGTGTAGCCACTGGGAGGACATTGGTGTCTTAAATAAGGACGCTGCCAAACCAGGAGCCACTGCCGCCTCAAAACCAACGCACAGACCAAGTATAAATACTATTTCTTGCACTTTCTTTCATGTGTGCCACATTATTATTATTATTATTATTGTTATTATTATATCCTTTACTTAACCAGGTGAGAAACTCAGAGATTAAAATCTTTTTTCCAGGAGTGACGTGGCCAAGAGGGCAGCAGAAAATGTTACTGCAACAATAAAGGCAAACAATACAAACAGACAAATACAGCAGTCACACACCATAAACAAATAGACAAATATCATACGCAATTATATGTACAAAACAACAGCAGCTGTGCTGCACAAACAGGTCAATATCAAAATAATTGCCAATGACAAGACAAATGAAATATGACGTTTGGGCATGATAATCTCAAGCATTAACACAACAAAAGAAGAGATAACACAACCTCCCTCTAAAACAGGAATGTCTAAGTCATAACCAATTAAACTCTCTCTTAATCAATTCAGCGGGGGTTTGCCCAGACAATGTATGTGACCTGGTACATTCAGCCAGTTTGACAATTCTCCTGCTTTGCTAATGCTGAACAATTATTTTATCATGTCACAGATAAATATCACAAAAATAAAACACTCAAGTAGTAAAACATAGCTTACCTCACCAGTAGACATGCTTAATGTTTCCTGCTTGTGGAACCATTGCTCTCAGTAAGGTCGCCTAATGATGATGTGTAACTCAAGAGCATCATGGGAAATGAAGGAAAATTCAATGTGCCATAATCCTGCAGTTGCCACTTGTGGCCACAGTGTCTTCTGTTCAGCCAAAGTTACACATTTTCAATTTATGGTTGAAAAATTTTCACAGAACTGGTTGTAAACTGAAACTTAGGTTGGCCTACATTACTGTCGAGCATCATCTTTTTTTTCTGTCCTGTATTGAAAATGATTTACTGTCAAAGAAGACCACTCCATTTTCAAAAGCCTGTATTGTACAAAAACCCCTGATGTAAGATAGTACTTTAAGATAGTACTCTATTGGAAAAGGTATGAGTCAAAAGTGGGATCATGTTCAGTGGAACATATCGCAAATATCTACAGTATGTATGTCTGTATGAAATAAATCAGGCTGTTATCATTCACTGTTCCTACTTATACCTACGGAAAGTAACCGCGCTGTAATTCATACAAACAGGGATGGGTTAGGTTGGGGTTAATGGTTTTAATGGTTTTATGACAAAAATTAAGACTTTTATTTATATAAATAACTGCATTTATCCATCGTCAACCACTTATCCCATTAGGGGTCGCGGGGTGGGGGGCTGGAGCTGATCCCGGCTGGCACTGGGCGAAGGCGGGTTCACACTGGGCAGGTTGCCAGTCCATCGCAGGGCACATAGAGACAGACAACCATTCACGCTCACATTCACACCTATGGGCAATTTAGAATCATCAATTAACCTAAATTGCATGTCTTGCGATCCTGCGACCCTCTTGCTGTGAGTGCTAACCACTGCACCACCGTGCAGCCCTGACTGCATTTATTGTACTGTAAATAAAGAATTGGTACCTGATATTGTTAGCTTAAAAGTGTTTAGTCAAATTCACTACAATTTACACTTTTATTAACAAATAAGTGTTACAGGGGTGAAAGGTGTATTTCATTCGTTATTTATTTGTTCATCTCCTTCATCACCTCCTTGCAGAAAATGAGGGCAACCAGCATCCCCCAGAAGGTGGCGCCCTAGGCAACTACCTGCATGGCATGTGCCTTAAGCCAGCCCCGCGTATGAAACCCACGTAATCGTGAGGCAGGATGCGCAGGGTTGCCTCTAAGGAAGTCAGGGGACGTAGTGTAAACAAACACAGGACTTTCACCCCATCTGTTACGAGCTGGATATTTATTTATGCTGGTTGCGGTTGTAAAGTTATGTCGTTACTTTACTATTTCAACACGAACATGAACATTTTTCTAACCTAACCAAGTAGTTTTGTTGCCTAAACTTAAATAAATGTTTTGCAACGTTAACCATGTGGCATTGTGTGATACGAGGTGGATGTGAAACATATTTTTGGTTCCCATGATTTGCAGAAATGTACAATGCTAACATTTTAAATTGAAATGGTGTGGTCAAGAAATATTCTGCTGCCTGGTTTATTTATGGCAATAATGAGATTAATTGTGAGGATACCAAAGGTCACTGCAGGCAGTACAAAAGTGAAAGCACAATGTGGAGGAGAATCAAAGCGAAGACTTCAGACCACACCTGCAGTAAATGCATTAACTTGTTTTTACTGATAGTCTGAACAGGGGTTGCAGATGACAAGACTAATTGCACTTTTATTAGTCTTCAACCTGTAGTCTGCTGGCTGGAAATAGCCTGTGGTGACCGGGTTACACAAGTGTTTTGTTTACGTAAACAGACAGGACTAAAACCTTAACCCTGTATGGCCAACGGCTGGGTGTGCAAGCAGCTCATCTCTGAGTCTCACTGTCGGTCCCTCTCCTCCCCCTCCTCCCCCTCCTAAACGTCTATCTCTACCTGTCTCCTTCTCCTCCCCAGCTCCAGTGCTACTGAGGGGGGCCTTCTCCATTTCCCTCCTGCCCAGAAAAATCAATATTGGGAGGCGGCCTGAAAGACCTTTCACAGGAGTATTACAGCACAGCCCGGCGCTCCGATAAGCCTCCTGTTACGTCCTCTCGGGACGGGGCTGGCCAGGCCCGCGCTACCCACCTGGGGGGGAAGGCATTCTCCTCTGGCCGCAGGGAAGAGCGCCATAAAGGGCAAGACGTGGTTCACAAGTCTATTGGTGTGGGCTATTAGTAACCTTAGAGCCCCTGACCTGTGACTAGGGTCCTGTGCTGATTCCCACACACACACTCACAGACAGAGTGGGAGGGGACACGCACAAAATAAAAAGACAGTTTATGACGATAAAGAGCTTTGGCATGCACTCAAGAGAATTGATGATACGTTGCTCTGTGTGTTGTTGTTGTTAATGTATGTGCCAACACAGTAGAGCAGGGAACATTCACAACGTCACACACACACACACACACTGTGCTTGTGCACATAAACACTTGGACGCACCCGCAAATAACTCACACCCACAGTGTGATTCATGAGGACGCAAATGTGAGAAAATTGTGCACAAACAAAGCGCCTCAATATTCAAATTATGACACATGCTGCCACATGTTGACGGGGCGGCTGAGAGTTCTAAAGTGGTACAATTACATCACAGCAGTTATACAAGTCCAACCAATTGATCTCTTCTGGCATTCAAGAAGCATTCATCATAATAACCCTTAAGCTCAACTTGTACTCACTAACCTGTTTTAGACTAAATACTGCAAAATCTGGTGAGATGAACTGGAGATAGATCCTCAGTGGATCTTGAGCAACAGATGACCTACATGTCAGATACTGCTCCCAAAGTTTACATTTTAGCTCATTGATCTCCTAACACAGGAAGAGGACTGATATTAAACCATCTTTTAACTTGAAGTTCATTTTAATGGCATGTCTGATCCTGCCAAGCATTTATGTTGGCACAACATAATGAACCTTTAATGACAGATGCCTATTTAACCTGAGGAGCAAGTTGTTTAGCCAGACAACGTCTGAGCTCTTGAGTGGATTTTGCAAATATTCCTGACTAAATAAGCAACATTCAGTAAAAATCATCTTTAATTGTTATTTATTACGAGTTTGACACTCAGATTCTCAGCTAATGTGATTTGTGTCAGTGTGGTTTGATCAGATTTGACAGTGACCAATAATAACCCACCAACTGTCATCTGATTTTGATTCAAGTATTGCTAAATCTTATTAGTGTATGGAAGTAAGCGGCATCATCTTGTTCCAGCTGAGCCCCGCCCAGTGCAAACAAATGACGTGTTTCTTTAAATGATGTATCTGTAGGTTCCCGTTACATCAAACCAAGCTATCTGCAGCACACACATAAATGATTTTGGTAACAGTCAGTGTCACAGATGTTGACAGATCACATTCTACCCAAATTTGATGTAGTTCAATAAAAAAAAAAAAACATTTTTCATTAGACATTTTTATATTATACATGAATATTCCAGGAGAAATGCCATGAGGCGTTTGAGCAGTGTGACGTTGTCTCTCCATGTTTCTCCATTTGATGTGAATGCTTTCAAGCTGTTAGCTACCACTCTACAGTTGCATTGTTATTTCTGGATACGATTCACTTCTAAATCCGTTTTCCTGTGACTCCACTTGAACTGCTGTTTGTCAGATCGAGTCGTTTACTCTTAATTATTGTTCAGAACAGTTATCTAAGCCAGAATTGGTGGAGAAACACTAGGCACATTTTTCTTCACTGGAGACAAAGCACAAACAATTTTTTTCAAAAAATAAAAACCAAACTAACCCCTTTAATGTCACATTCATGGGTACATCGGGGACAAATCCATCATATGCACCCGCACAAAGAGCCAACATACTGTGGTCTAAGTTCAGACAGTTTACAGTAACGAAAACAAAACAAGGTTCTGGTTGCTAAATGATTTTCTTCCACCAGCAGCTGGGAGCCGTCTGAGGAGAAACATGGGAAAGAGGGAGCTCCTGGCTGTGAGGTAGAAAACAAATTCCCAGATCCGAACGGTCCTGTCTGCTGTGCTTGCAGCCCACAAACTCAGAGATTTATGAAGCATCTATTATTATTTCCATTTGTATCAAAGGAGGGACCTTGCTGAGCATGCAGACACTGCCTGAATTCATGTTCATACAACTGCCCTGTCAAACCTGTTGCCATGAAAACTAACTCAAACATTTACTCTCACACAATCTGGTGACATAAATCTACCGTATTTTACATGCTATCACTCAAGACTGAAGTCTTTTGTTGCTTGCCATGCTTCCTTGTTCTGTTTCGTTGCAATTCTAACCTCCTGACCCAAGAATCTGTAATCAGCTTCCTCTTATAGCACTAGGGGAAAAACCAAAGTCATGGAGCTCCGGTCGCTGCCAGGACATAATTATTAAAATGCGATCGAATCACTCATGGTCATGGGAGTGCCCTTTGAACTAATCATCTGTCCTGCGAGATTCATTACACTGGAACGGCATGATGGAGGAGAGACCTGAGTGACCCTGTGAAACAGCTGAGCCACATGTCCGTATACACGCCAGTGGCTGAGGTTGGTCGTCCTACTTATGTCCCCGCCGCACACGGCGCATGTTTCAGTGTGCCTATTCATAATGACACAATCGCACATTCATCCTCACATGTCTATGAACAATGGACTTGTCGCTGCCTTCCTGTTGTTTCTTGATAGCAAAGATGAAATTGTAACATTGGTCAGTGTGATGTATGTCCTTTGCATCCACAAAACAGGTGATAAACCAGTTCTATTGAAATCCCAAACCACTGCCCAAGAAAAACAAACTCAAGTCTGAATATTAAATAGTTTATTAATAAACTATGCCTAGTGAACATTTATGACCAAAACGCCTCTGTGTCTTTAATAAAACTTACTAAAGCTTACAGGGTGAAGAGCATGCATTAGATTGAATATTATTTTGTGAATACTGAATGAAAGGAACAATTAATAATAAACAAAAAAACTAAGTAATATTTCCATCCTCTGGTCTCCCATTTACTTAGATCATAACAAAACTCCATTGATTGTGCTGTTTTAGACAACTGGTTCAAAGTAGTACAGATACAATCCTCTATCTACGTTTCAAACTGTGACACTATAAATGCCCCTCTAGTGCTGGTTTTTGACGTGTCAGGGATGGTGCGTCAGTTTCCGATTATTACAAGCATAGTGTCTTTTCAAAATAAACCTCGGTGTTCCCAGGACACACACACACAGTTTCTGCTCCTAACATGCATACAGTCTTTTTTTCAAAACAAACTTCCAACATAGTTTACTTACACAACAGATCTACTGGTTTGGTTTAAATAAGCATGTTTGTTATGTTTTATGTAAGTATGTTTTTTTTTTTTTATGTAACTGGAATTAGTGCATAAGTTACATAAAAGCCAAAAGCTAGGACACATCATCAGTGATGAAGCTGAGGTCACCGAGTGTTTCAGGTCTTTGTTTCAGGTTTGTGCCCTAGTTGCACTTCCCATGGATGTGCTCTCTTGATCCAGAGCCACCAGGAGGCTTTCTCAACAGCCTCCATGCTGTTGAAGGTGGCCCTCCTCCTCCTCTCTCCTGTGATGCAGAGTAGTACTGAGGGACCTCCACTGGCAAGCACCTTGCCTTCCAGCCTTGTCTGTGGCAGTCGCTGACAAGGCCCTCATACTCCTCATGGCACAATCAGCTCCAGCATGATAATGTTCTTTATTGCCTCTGATATCAGAACAATGTTAGATCTGGTGGTGGTCTTAGTGACATGCTGACGGAAGTTGATTTGTCACCCCAAGTCTACTGCCAATCCTATGCAGTTCTGAGAAGCCCTGGTGGTGTGTTATGTGTTGCTCTTGGCTTTTCTCTTGCTCTGATGAAGCTGCTTAGTGGGTCTTGACTTCTGGCTGCTGCCGATGGTACTGAAGACCGTCTTTGCAATGGTCCCAAGCACCTGGTCGTGCCGCCAGCGATGTTGACCCTCCTCCAGAGCTTTTGGGCAGGAGCTCAGAATGTGCTCTAGGTCTCCTTCCTCTGGCAGGTGTTTCGACCAACCCCAGCAGTGCAGGTTTGATGGACTGGGCAGGATGTCGTAGACAGCCTGGACCAAGAACTTGATGCGGTGTGGCTCTGAGCTCCAGAGATCAGGCCATGAGATCTTCCTGTCCACAGTGTGCACTTCTCTAGTCCAGGTGCTTTGCTACCTCATTCCCACTGCTCTACTGGAGGTAAGGTAAAAGAGGTCAGCTTGGTTTCACATGGGACACCAACAGCAGCCTCTTGGGTGGAAGTCCTGTTTGTTTGACCCATCCATGCTACGCAAAGTTTCTCTTTATTTTTATCAGTTGCTCTGAGCATCTAATATTGACACGGATGGATTTACATTGTAGTTAGTTGAAAGCCTGGTGCATCAGTATCAGCGGGCCACTGCCCAAGCATTTGTATTTGAGAGAGAACGGGTTGAAAATGTGTAGGCTCAAGAACTGAACCTTGTGGTATTCCACTTGAACGATGACGTACACGTGAAATGGACACTTTCCCGTCAAATAACCAGATAACAGTCCTTGAAATACCAAACCATTAACATGTTTCCACAGTGCTGTACTTAAAGAAAGAAGCGCTGAGGAGCATTAACATTCTTCAAGTTAACCACCCTTACATGGGCGGCGTCTAGGCTATGCTGGAAAAAAAAAACAAAACATCAAAATATGCTTTTTTTTTAAAATCCCAGCACTATGGCTTTAAATGGATTGATAATTGAACATTGAGTAATTGAGTATAAACAGTATTATAATACACCTAGAGAACTGTTGACAATCAAGAGTAAATTGAAAAGAGAGGAAAGTTTGGAACACTTTGGTTGGTATGTTGTCAAGACTGAACATGACGATAGATGGTCTTTCATTATGCACTAAGCTCTTTATGAGTGTTCTGCGTAAAGTGGCTCCTACCATCAAAGATGTCTTCAAGCTTTTCTGAGAACAGGGTTCAACAACATTTCACCTTCAGTGTCACCAGGAGAGCCAGCCTACAACAAATGAGCTCAAGGACAATTTACTCAGAGATGGATCTGGTGGATAATTCAGATGGACATCGAACATTTTGATCAAAGCATTACTTATCAAACCATTTTCACTGAAGTAATATGACAAACTAAACAGTGAGATATTGGCATTGGGAAGACTAAAGGCCAAGCACTCCCTTCTGCATTATTGCCTTATTAAAGCATGGTCACGAAGGAGCTAAAATCCCATGCATTGTATGGGACTTCTAGGATCGCTGAAACCTGCAAGGCAAGCGATCCTATCCTTATTATCTCATCAACCTGTCAAAAAACAAATGATTCTTGGCAGTCTTTCTCAAGCATTCTAGCACACATAAGACTTGCTTATGCTGTGTTCACACTATAAGGAACAAAAGTAGCAACACTGCCAACGTGGCGAGCTATAGTGTTGTCAAGTCGCTGTTGAAGTGTTTGTCAATTGCTCGTTGATGTAGCCATGTCAAATAACACTAACAACATTTTTTTTAGATGGAACGAAACAGGGTGAAACCAAAACATATGATTGGTTGAGGTTTCACAGCATCATTGGGGCGCTGAATAAAGTTGAGACCATGGTTGCATCCAATATCCCATACCAACATGATATTTAGTACGCTAGGACAATATGTGAGATGTTTTAGTATGTCTGAAACCTTCGTATGAAACCAGAAGCATGTGAACTATTTCCAGTGAAATATCATAGTATACAAACACTGGATGCTGGCATTAATATCCCACAATGCAATGCAGTAGTAATGACAATGTTCATAACAGACAATGGTGGACAGCTCTGTAACACCAATAATGTTTCTATTTAAAGTGAAAGTATTAGATTTCACTTTACTACAGGAGTAAAATATGGTTTTTAAAAACAGCATTTATGATTCTCACAAATTATTGTTTGGTCGTGAGGTTGGTACGGGCCATCATGGTTATGCATCTCCAACCAGCAAGGAGGCTTATTATTGGGTATGTAATGCATAGTGTGTGATTTTAGTCACAGCCCACCTCAACTTTGATTTATAGTGCAACAAGTGTCGGGTGTGTTTGTAGCTTCATGGCACCGGCTTCCATTGAAAGAATTTTATAGCCTGTTGCTATGTCGCTCGTAGTGTGAACACAGCATAGCAATCAATCCCAATCAAGTCACTCCACCTTTGGTTAAATTGATTTTGCCTTCACAATGGCTACAAACATGCAGTTTGAAACTTGTAGATTTCTATGCAGACTTGTATGGGGACTGTAATTACTCTGGATAATTACAGTCCCCATACCCTTGAAAATTACAGTCCCCAAACATGTCTGCAGAGGCAGGTGTGATAGAAATTACCAAGGGTAATTATAGTCCCCATACATGTTGGCAGCTAAGCTATTTTGCCCATAGCAAGTGTTAGGAACATTGATCCCTGATGGGCCCACTTTGAAAAAAGACACACAGATGCTTGATTCCTGAGCAAGAAACAAACAAATAAAGAACAGTTGGATACATGTACTTTATTCATATCTCATATATGTTTCTTTACATTTATACAAAAATACAGAAAACAGTAGAGTTTTCACCCAGAATACCAACCGGGCAATAATTACATTTGCTTTTTGGCACCCAGACTTATTTCCTGCCTAGAGCCATTTGATTCACGGATTCATGGATTGGATCACTCAAGCCCGAAAGCACTGTTCAGGATGTAGCTCTGCTCACGCTCAGACCAAACAGCAACCCACACAGGAACAGTATTTAAGGGCAGTCATTCTCTTGACTAATGCATGAAGTTGACTGGATTCTGGCTTACGTGCATCAGACATACAGACTGTTTGTGGCTCTCGCGTAGACAGGAAAATGGGACACCATATTTCTTTTTTTTTTGTTTTTTTTTTGTTTTTTTGTTCACAGCTTAGACCTGTTGCAGCTCATGATATTCATAGACTATGTATAAAAAGCAACTTTTGACAGAGTATACCTTATTTGTTAGTTTGGTTGTGGCTAGACTGTGTCTCTGTCAGAATACTGGGGACTGCACATAATAGTCTTCATGTAGAGAAGCGAAACCTAAAGATGATCGAAGTGAAAGTTTCAGGTCTAGACTGTTTTGGATAATATGCTCCAACATGGTTCAAAAATGCATTTTTGCATAAAAAGACTTGGCTAAAAGCTTTTCAATAACAGTATTTTACCACACCAGATATTCCTGCTCAAAGTATTGTTGCTGTGGACTATATGAACACCAATGTGGTATATTTTTTTAACATAGACTCAGCTCTAAACTGCCATAGAGAATATGGCACAGGTAATACTAATAGTGTTCTTCAAAAATGCATTTTTGAATGACTGAAATTATCTTGCAGTTCAACATAAACAATACTTTACCACACCAAAGTATTCCAGCTATTGATGCTGAAAGGTACTGTTGTTCTGAACTATATGAACACCAATTTGGTATACTGTTTTTTTTTTTTTTCAAACACAGATTTGATTTTGCACAATATACTCCTCCTAAATCCCAAATACACATGAAACAAGCAGAGTTACCAATTGTACTGTTTCCTAAAGGTTAAAAAAGGCTAAAATGGACAGAAATGTCACAACCACTGCAGTTTATTCTGCCGATAGAGTTTTCACGTACTGAAGCGCTGCTTTTCTGGAAAACTGTCATCCGAATCATAACTGGGCACAGGTCAAGCCAACTAAACTGTAAATGAGTTAACTTATTGGGGATCATATCTGTTGGGTTATTGTGGTGAGATTATTCTAATCTGCGCTGTAATGATCTCTCCACTCTCTGCTACCACACAGAAACATAGACAGGCTTTTGACATTTACACACGGAGTCAATCACACTAATCAAACAAGGCACAAAACCAAGAATGGACATGGTACAATGTAAGACCACAAACATGACAGAAATACTCAGACTAAATATAGAAACAGATTTTTGCGTCCTGCCACTTTGTCATTGTCAGCTATTCGTAGCAGGGCGGCCTGATGGGAAAGGTCACAGCCAGCGTGCCCTGTTCACACTCCTACCTCTTTACTGATCATCATTAGTGGTCACCATAATTATATTAATACCTATAATCCATTACTGACCTACAGCACTTTACTTCGAGTTGGGCACGGCTTTGTGGGAGTCAACCTCTTTGGTATGGCAAACCATTTTAAGATGAATTAGCTAGACTGGATATTCATTACGGATATCTGCAATGTCATTTTTGCCCAATCAATGCTGTAATTACATTTTGATGAGTAATGCTGGATTCCACTCAGATCTGGTGGTGCGTTGAAAACGAATGTGGGAAATGCGTTTGGCCTGCGGGGGCCGCAGGAGGTGCTGAAAAAACATACGGCAGCCTGGGGCGGAAAGTTGAAACAATCACCTTTTGGAGAATCGCAATCTGACGTCACAGCAAACACATGAACGTCGATCCAAAGCTGTACAATCCAGCCATGAGGGTGCGAAAGATGATAAACGTTGCAGTCTCCACAGCGCCGCACAACCCCGCAACGCCTGATCTGGTGTGAGTACAGCTATTCATTACAGATATCTACAATTCAGCTGCAGATATCCGCAATGTGAATGTGACAATGCAATCATTTGTCATTACATGTGTCTGGAGACAATAAATATACAACACCCTGTAACTTTCTACCACAGCTCTCTAGTGAACGAAGCTCTCGTTCGCCACAAATTCATTTCATGGTATTATCGACAACAGCAACCGCTATTGCTTCATTTGTTTAAATGCTTTGCTGGTGCCAGTATCCAATCCACTTGAGATATCTGCAACTATTATTTGACCTGAATTATGGATATCTGCAATTGTAATTTAGGATTAATGTGACGAGTCAAGTGACATTTTCAGCGACAGCACTACGTGTGATTCATTTCTGACTGGTCAAAACTGAATTACAGATAACTGTCCTTTGCACTGTGAGAATGACATTATAGATATCTTGAACAAAAGTTCAGATGACTCGCAATGTAACGACAAGTCAAAATGACATTGTTAATATGTGTGATGTTGATTCTAGAGAGTCAGACAGCTAATAAATGTTAAAACAGCTTGCCACAGTTAAGATGCTTGTTGCCTTTCTCCTCGCAGCTCTGGTTAGATCTGTTATCACTGAGGCGGGGAGCACCTCCAGCTCCTAACCAATCAGATCTGAGAGGGCATAAAGGAAAGGAAGCAAGGACAAGCACATTGAATTAATATCAGAATGAGTCTGAGGGCTTCTGATACTGCTATAACTACATACTACATGTGCATTGAACAATCTCATGCCAGCTGTTTAGATTTGACTACCAGTAAATGATTTCCTGCCCTTCACATGGATTTTTGTACACTGGAGAGAAAGAACTCTAAGACTCACCACACTTCCTTAAAAACACACACAAAAAAAGAAGAAGAAAAAGAAAACAACAATTTTTTGAGTTACACCATTGTGCGGCAGTTCAGTATGTGAAGGAGATGACAGTGCACTTCCTTCGACAGTGTATTATGGCGCAACTTTAAGGCAAAATTGATATTTAGGTTTGCATGGCATTCCCATGTGGTGAGCTTTGTGGACTGTGAAAATTACTAAGGTGCATTTCTGCAAATTTCATAAACAGTGGTATCATCCTTCAGCATTTCATTAGCATTCCAATCTTGATAAATGCAACTAGCTTTGTCAGATTGTCTATAATGGGTTTTATTATGCAAGCACAACACTGATACTGGACAAAGGCAAAGTTAGAAAGAACAGATTAAATCTTATGAGTGACAAGTCTAAGCCAATGAGCTCGATTTGCAAGTATAGTTGGTTGTTGAGTGAACAGCCAAGGATTGATGGCTTGATTTAAAGGTGCAGTGCGTAGGATCTGGCAGCATCTAGGGGAGAGCGTGCAACCAGTTGAAACTGTACGGTAGCTGACACAGAAACGCGAATAGAACCTCTCTAGAGCCAGAGTTTGGTTTGTCAGCAGCTACTGTAGAAACATGGCGGAGCAACATGGTGGACTCTGTGAAGAGGGCCGGTTATTTTCAGGTACACTAAAGAAAACATGCTTATTAATATTATATTTTAATTTATGCCAGTGGATCCCCCTAAATGCTACACACTGTTCCTTTAAAATGTTGTACTATATAGGATTTGCATATTCAGCCTTTTTTTTTTTTTTAAAAAATTGCATTCTCTTTTTACACACTGTTTCTTACTTTTACAAATTTTAATGATATTGTTTCTTTTCCTTTCTTCGTGGAATGCTCATCAAAATCTCCCCTGTACAGTTTTTGCTTTGCAAGCATAAAAGGTGAGACAAGTAAAAAAAAATAAAGGCATTGTTGAGCGAGCATTTACTATGGGAGGCCCATCTTTGCCTTACGTGTGTCTAAAACCTACATTCTGAATTCACTTTTTTCAAAAAAATAAAATAAAATAAAATAATAATAATAAATTTAAAGAAATCCTGGATCCACAGAAGTCATCCCTGATACTCGCTAGCAGAATGTCATTGCAGATTGCAATGGTCTAAATGTAAGTTAATCAAAGCAGCATATTTTGTATATATGTGTTTTGTTCTCCATATAATCCATTCACACAACCTAAATCACCCGAGTCATATATACCGACAACAACAATACCATCATACGAGGAAATGTAACTTGTTCAGGAATGTGTTTTTTGGGTTTACGATGTGTTAGTATATAGATTGCTCTTTAAATGTGACCCATTAGTAGAGGTGCTCATAAATGATTGCCTGACACATTTCAGTTGTATCAACAGCAGCAACTCAGTGCTGCCACCAATAAATAAATACATCATACACCCCCATGGGTACATACCTAAACCAGACAATGTGACTACAACTTGGAGCTACAAAGTTTAACATTATATTCTTAAGGAAACCCTGGACTAAGAGGAAACTGCAGAGCTGTTGTAGTTTACGTGAGGGTCACCGGAGGTAGTAATTCATGCCTCAGTTCATACCAGAGATAACCAGTGTCAGTCACTCTCTGCTTTGCTATTTGAAGATGAACTGGTGGGCCCCGAAACATAGGCAGGCTGTAGCAACGTGCTGAGCGGGAGGCTATCTCCAAAGAGTTCATGATGCAGCAGGTTGTGATGGACGATTCGTGGGGGGTGGGGGGTGATACGGGGGTTTCTCTCTGCTAAAATCTCAGTCTGTTTCAGAAGCATGGGGTTAATGCAGTCTTACAAGAAAGGCAAGCTTATCCATACGGCAGCAGGCGTGGTTTATCCAGAAGAATCTTGAGCACGGCATGAATCTGCCATCGTCAATCTGGAGAGCAGTCAAAAACAGGCCTTTTACCTTTAAGATCTCGCTATGGATTTCAGCTTCATGTTTGTTTTTTTCATCACCTTTGGACACCTACATGAGAAGAGAGTAGAGTCCTGTGGGAGAAACGTGTGGAGAGAGGACCGAGAGCTCAGTGACACCAAAGCATTCAAACAGATCTTCAAAAACGTAGAAACTGATTTTTTTCGTTTTGTTTTTGTCGCGATAATTTAACGTGATGTGAAAAATCTCACCAATTACGCTGAAGAACATCAAAGGGCAGAAGCATTACACTATTTCAATGACGTTCAACATGTTTCTGTAAAGAAAACACAGAGAAAAAACATTAGACAGTAAACTTCACTTCCTACATGGCTGATTAATCACAGAAGACTGGCTGGTATCCAGACAGTGCTGTTGCCGTCAAGAATTCATGTAAAATAAGTTCAGCTTGGCAAGGAAGAATAAATGGTATGAAGAGTTCACTTCTATTCCAGCAGGCATGAAATCTACAAACAATATGCATATTATTATTACTATCTGAACAGCTGTAGCCATAGTGGTGTATGTCTACGCGCTGACTGTTTTCTATTCAAGCGTATACTTCTTATGAGTAACCTGCCGGGGGACCCTGGGGTTAACATTCACTGTGGGCCCCTATTAAAGGGCTACAACTGTAGTTTAGTATTTTATGTCAATAAATTTTCATAAAATCGAAGCAGCAGAGTCAAAAATATCATGAGTTTTGATCCCTAGTATGGCTCAAGATCCAAAAACACTCAGTATTACAATTCCCATCCTACAACTGGATAGCATTTTTCATTAGCCCCCCTCTATTGATCCTTTTCCCACCTTTTCATTTTCTGTTGTGACACAGACTTTCTGTTAAAAAAAACAAGCTTATATTCAATTAAGTCAAGTGTTGCTGATGTACTATAGCCTACACTGCATGTCTTTGTTGACTCTGTTGAATTTATTTTTTTTCTGCTCAGGTTTGGTCAATGTATCTTCAATGTCAATGTCATCAATCAATGTATCATCTGTATCACAAAACCACTGAGAGAAAACACTCAAATATGTGAATAAATAATACATATTAATTAGGGCTTCAATCAATTCAAATATTGAATCGCAATAAATTGAAAATTATACACAATATTTATCTCTTCAAAGTGGACCTTAAAGGGTGATTTTGTCAAGCATCTAATACTCAAAGAAATGTACTGTATATATATTATTAGGAATAGCGTGTCTTAGTGTTCTGTGTTTCATGTTGCATGCTTTTCTGTTTTGCACTTCCTGTTTTATTTTGGCCTCTTAACCTCTCCTCTCGTTTCAGACCACCTCACTTCCTGCCCTGCATGCTTCCCGCCTTCACGATTGAACACCTCCCTCTGTCCTAGTTACTACACCATTCACCTGCGTCCTATTGTCATCTCCCCGCCCTGATTGTTTCCACCTGTGCAGTGTCTAGCACTCCCTCACTAGTATTTAATGTGTGCTCCCCATTCCTTCTGTGCCAGATCGTCTTGTGCCCTGTGTCAAGAGTTCCAGCGTTTCCTAGTGAGTGATTTTGAATACCGGTGACTGAATTTCTGCCTGCCCCTTTTTGACCTAGCTCTAGGCTGCCGTTTTTTGATGTGTCTGCCTTATCAGTTGCCTTCTGTGTACCGAACCATTGCTGTGATTAAAGACGCCGTTTTTTGCCCAAGCCCTACTGTTCAGTGTGTTGCATTTGAGTCCTCTGTCGCCTCTGCTCGGAGTCATAACATATATTTATTATCGGAGATCAGTTATCAAGAACCATAATTAACTTGATATTTATATTAAGACTATTATATTATGATTGCAACAAATGCATGATGTGTTGCTTCTTTGATAAATTCCACTGTTATGATACTTAGTGAGATATACTGTATATTTATGTGTACATATACATACTCTTATCAACATGGGAGTGGGCAAATATGCTGCTTTATGCAAATGCATGTATATATTTATAAAAGGAAATCAATTAACAACACAAACAATGACATATATGTCCAGAAACCCTCACAGGTACTATAGCATAAAAATCTGCTCAGATCATAACATGACAAACTGCAGCTCAACAGGCAGCAACAACTGTCAGTGTGTCAGAGTGCTGACTTGACTATGACTTGATCCAGACTGACTGGGATTATCATAAAGTGGGCATGTCTGTAAAGGGGAGACTGGTGGGGACCCAGAGGACCCATTTACATTTACACATCTGGAGGTCAGAGGTCAAAGGACCTCACTGAAAATGGTCATGCCAGTTTTTCCTTGCCAAAATTTAACGCAATTTTGGAGCGTTATTTATCATCCTTCATGCCAAGCAGGTGTGACATTGTTGGTGCCAATGGATTCATCAGGTTTTCTAGTTTCGGTATGTACAATACCAGCATTTTTTTATCTTTAAAACTGAGCCTGCTACAGCTTGCGTTAACGTTGACAGCCCTAATATTAATCTAAACTTTAAGCTATGGGACCACTGAATTAGTAGCAGAAGTAGAGCCTCTTCCACCATCTGCAGCCATTTGCTATGAAGCAACTAATCAATTTGCTGTGTGAACAGGCAGCGAGTTATATAAAAGAGAATAGTTTCCATTGACAGGTTGACTGGAAATGTCAATGAAAAAAAAAAAGAAAACAGCTCACTTTTCTGATATTTCAGCATCTAGTGGGGGTCCAGTCGCTTCTGTTCCCGTGAAGAGTCCACCTTCTCCAGGATTCTGTTGAAGATCCTCCTCATTCCTCCATGATCGGATCTGTTTTAGGAAATACTTTTAATATCAAAGTTCTCCATTTGGAACTTCCAGCTGAAATCAACACCACTCAGATCGGCAAAGTCTGCACAGCATCTGTAGAGACTTGAAAGGCTGTTGCCGAGCTATCATAAATTCCTCGGAACAAAGCGGTATCTCCCGACAATAAAACAGTCCTATCTCCGGAGTGCCTCATGAAATGAAATGACTTAGTGACAGGGGTATAAGGTCAGCTCACCTTCCACACAAGCAGGAATACGAGAGCTAGGAGTGGAATGAAGAGTAAGGAGAGAAGGCTTCGCTCCACCACCTCAGTCAGGGCGCTCGGTTCATCTGGGACAACAGAAGAGAGCAAAAAACAAAACATCTTAACAAATCATAACACAAGAGACTTTTGAATATGTATTACTCCCCGGCAATAATGCATATGACCCAAATTATTCTTTATTCTGCTTTAATTTCATCCAACTTAGCTTTAACAACTGTGAGCAGACCCACGTGAAAACTGCCTTGTAGAGTCAATCTCTGCACATACTGCATAGCACACAAGTTTCAAAGGGAAACAACAACACACAGAACACCCTTTTGGGTGACGAGGGGCTTTCAAGTTGTGTCAAGTGACCGTGTTCTTGTCATCCATCCATGCTGACAAATACTTGACACCAGACAGCCACAAAAGAGCTACTATGAATGATATCTTTCATCAGTTATTTTCCCTTTCAACAGACAAAGTGCTCAGCTGAGCCACTGTTTGAACAAAAAAAAAACTCACTTCAGTGTTACTGCTGTGCTATTTCAACATGTTAACAGTAAACTGGGATTTCATTCACATTTCATTAAGCACTTGCACAGAATTATCGTGTAAGTTTCAAGGCTGTCAAAGTTAATGCAATAATTGTCTTAAATTTGTTTTAACGCCACCAATTTCTTTAACACATTAACACTATTGATTAAGTGAAGATTCTGGTATCATATGAAACTAGAAAACCTAACGAATCCATTGGTACCAATCAGGTCAGATTAGCTTGTCGGGAAAGAGAACAAATAACGCTCCTAACTTGCGCAGGAAAAACCGACATGGCCATATTCAAAGGGGTCCTTTGACCTCTGACCTCCAGATGTGTGAATGTAAATGGGTTCTCTGAGTCCCCACCAGTCTCCCCTTTACAGACATGCCCACTTTATGATAATCACAGTCGGTTTGGATCAAGTCATAGTCAAGTCAGCACTCTGACACACTGACAGCTGCTTTTTTATGCTCATCAGTACCTGTGAGGGTTTTTGGACAATATCTGTCATTATTTTGTATTGTTAATTAATTTCTAATAATAATAATATATATATATATATATATATGTATATTTGCATAAAGCAGCATATTTGCCTACTCCTTTGTTGATAAGCAAGTATTAAATACTTGAAAATCTCCATTTAAGGGACATTTTGAACAGATAAAAAATTTATTTTGTAATGAATTGCGATTAATCATGGACAATCATGAAATTAAATATTTAAACTGACTGACAGCCCTATTAAGTTTCTATACAAATAATGACATTCTTTTAAAAATGGCAATTACAAGGGTCTCAACAAAGTGGGTAGAGAAAAGCCAAACAAGATAAGACATGAGACATACAGTCAGACGTGATGAGGAATTTGCCCTGTAGAGCAGTATTAATCAAGTGACAGCAGATCCGGGTAAATGGGTTTACTTGCTGCAGAATGCGGCAAAAATATTGTAGCCGACAAAAGCTGCCGCTTTGACACACCAGCTGGGCTGGTTTTGCAACCCGAACACAGACCTTACACTTGAATGAGAATTGCAAACTTACGTGGTTTGCAGCCTGTCACACACTCTGAGTCTTTACTGCTGGATGGTGGTGATTCTGGCAAAAGAAAAAAAAGAGTTGAGTTAAAAAAAAAAAGTTAGTGCTGTATGATGAAACCATTTCATTGTCAGGTGCTAAAAAGTCAACTCAAGGCCGCCTTTTTTTTTTTGTAACCTCCCCACCTCACACACACACAAAAGATCTAATCCGACCACTCTGGCAAAGAAAAGCCAAGCGCTTGGGAAGATTGGAAGATTTCTCTGTAATCAACACGAACACAATCAGGTTTCGGCCCTTTTCTTCCCTTTCACACGCGATACCTAGGGACACCTTCCCTCAGTGCTGTGACTCTGCTGTGTCTCAACGGGCCGTCTAAGCACTGAGACCGTTTTTCAGTTTTTATCTTGCAAAGTTCTTGTGAAGAAATAATGGTTCCTGGATTAAAAGCTTCTCAAAATGGCCACAAGAGATCTGTCCTAAATGGAGCCTGTTCACAATAGTCCAAAGAGGGTGGCGGGGGTTTTACAAGCAGAAGTGAGCAGGAATGTTGCTGGTTTGAAATCTGTACACCGGCTCAGAAAATGTGTATGGGAAGTGTGACCTACATCGTCAACTGTCACTAATGCACTCGGCAACAAAACACTTAAAAGGTCCAGTGTGCAGGATTTAGTGGCATCTAGCAGTGAGGTTCCAACTGAATACCCCTCTGCTCGCCCCTCCCTTTCCAAGACTATGAAACATGAGCTACCGAGTCCATAACCGAGGCAACGCTGGCGTATCTTTCAGGACCTTCGCCTCGCTTACTTTAGAAGCAACGAAATTCAAATCAACTTTCCAGTTTCCATTTCATTTATGCCAGTAGATCCCTCAAAATGCTACACACTGGCCCCTTAAAACGCTAAAAGTTATCTCATATAGCTTTCTCATATATCACTTTTGGTGTGAGATAATTTGAATTTATTTGCTGAGGTTTTGAGATATCCACATCTGTCAACGTCTCACCAGAAACAATGCTCTGGTTACTCACAGACCGCAACGTACATAAATTTTATTGGCACTACTTCTATCCAATTAAAAAAAAATCCTAGCTACATTACTGTCTGCATGGCTAGACACAACCAGAAGCAAGTGACAACATGTGTTTTTTTTACTCTTTGAAATATTTACTCAAGGCTCTTGCAGCTCTGCGGTAAATGTTGAGATTTCGCTGGCATTACTGTGTCGAAAACGTTCTCAGGATTACATTGCTGGCAACCATTCAGGTGATCTTATCTCGCTCCCGACAGGATCATGGGGCGGCTTCATTCCAAACCCATCTGAACTGTGAAACTGAAACTCACCGACTCGCAGACATGCTCTGTGTGGACTGTTAATGTTCTATTTGTGTGAAAAATACAGCCGTGTTATCACAAAATGGGGCTCCATCCCATCCTTCTTATCGGCACCATGTAAGTGCACTTTGTTTTCCAAATACAATGTTGGTGTCGAGCCTTCTCCCCTCTCATGCCACATGAGGAGAGAAAAAGAGTCTCTGCCAGGGAGATGTTATCTTCTGCCGGACTTGTTATTTTATTGTAGTATCCTGTGGCTTAAAACACCTCACACCAGATGGGATGAACCGGAGAGCTCAGTGTTCACTGTTTGGAAGTTCCATCTTAGGTATTTCAAATCAATCAATCAGGTTAATCCCTGCAATATGCCGGTTGAAAAGGGTCATGAACCACAGATGTGCCTCAGTTTTGTTTTAACAGCCTCAGCCTCACCTGCTCAAATCAAACAACGAGAATTTGAACCAATGGTGATCAAATGTGCACATGTCCGAACATCTAGAAATTACAACTTACAGGTTTTATTTATTATCATTGCATCATTATAATAATAATTATTATTATAGTTTATATTACATATTGTATTTGGAAAACATTATAAAAGTACTGCAATATGCAGAGTTAAGGCCTCAGTGAAAATATTTCGACAGGGGAAATAATGTGTTGCTGATTCTGAAAGAGAGCATGAACAGTATAGTTAATAGTTGGTGCTGCAGACACCAGCAGCTCTGCACCAGAACCCATCTGTCCATAAACACAGCAGCAAGACACAACAGAGCTGCAACTAATGGCTAATGTCATTACCTATTATTCTTAAAGGTGGCAAGTTTTCTTGCTTTGTCTAATCACGAGTCCTAAAACTGTTTAGCATTGAGCAGGAAATCTTCATATTTTGGTGCTTTTTCTTGATAAAGACTTAAAAAGGTACCATATTGTAGAAAGACAGATTTCCATGTCTTTTTCATTATGAAGCAGGTCCACAACTGTATTTCACAACCCATATTCAGACACCGTGCTTTTAAAAAATTACAGTGTGTCGGATTTGGCGGCATCCAGCAATGAGGTTGCAGATTGCATCCAACTGAAACTTGTGAGCCAGTTGTGAAGGAGAACTACAGTGGCTGATGCCAAAACATGACAATGCGAATGTCCCTGTCTAGAGCCGGTGTTTGGTTTGTCTGTTCAGAGCTACTGTAGAAACATGGCGGCTGGCTCCGTGAAGAGGACTCGCTCCCTATGTAGATATAAATGGCTCATTTTAAGGTAACAGAAACACATCTCTAATTTTGAGGTGATTATACACTGAAGAAAACATGTTTATCAATCTGCCAACAGATCCCCATAAATACTAGTAAATACTACACACTGAGCCTTTTAAACAAGTAGACAGGAGTTTCTTAGTTGTGATGTCACAACTATACAGTCACGGGCAGAAATGCCACTAAACTCTGTGTAGTTGACACCCCGAGAGTCCGGACTGTTACGCTGCGACGACGGCATCAAGGCAGATGCAGAAGACAGGAAATGCTGACTAATCAGAGGAGAATGGCCTTTTTCATAAAGGGGGCTAAAAGAGACAGCCGCTAAAATACAGGAGTGAATACAGTGAATACTGGTATATTCAGACAGACAGTATGAGGAAAATAATGTTTTTGAACATTAAAGTATGTAAACCTGTTCTAGTAGAAACTCAAAATAGAAGTATGAACCTGGAAATGAGCATGTGCTCCCTTTAAAAAAAATCGACTGTCAAAACTGCTGATACATTTTCTCCTTAGCCTAATCAATCAATTGAAAAAATGTCTTGTTGGCCTGATTTTTCCCTATCAACAATGAAGACTCCAAACAGGATCTGGTCATAGTCATTAAAAATTGATTAGCATTCAATACTCATCTCTGCTGTAGTTCATTGACGTCACACCTCCAATTGTCTTTGTCAATGCAGTGTAACCGACATGCTAAGTTGCCAAAAAACAAACTCTGTTAACAAGCACAACATAAAAATATCCCATATAATAAATATTCACCTTTTAAATATGCTTCTGTCGTTGCTGTGTATGGTGTTGTGGGACAGGGAGGAGGATCACAGTCATCTGAATGTTCTTTATTCTGTGCAGCTATAAGGAAGTCCTTGACGAAGTCAAAGTATCGCACTGTCGGCCACCTCTCTTCCCTGTAGTGGCACTCAAAATCATACATGATCGGCTCCTGCAAAGACACAAAGACTCACAGTTCAAAGAGATTCAAGTTCATCTTTAAGCACTTAATTTCAAGGGTGTAGTTGAGAGGATTTAAAGCTGTAAGTAAATGGACACAAGATACATCCAAATCTGCAGGTCAAACAAAGACACATCTTGACATTTTGATCTTAAATAATAGCAAAAACAACACTGTATGATTGTTGCCCTGGCTCCTCTGCAACAATGCTGCAGTGCATCATAGCCACAACAGAAATTTGTAGATTTTGTAACACACCAGGTTTATAAAACTCCCAGGGTCCCAAATCACCGAGCGCATCTACAGGCTGACATTATATGAACAAAGCAGCCTTTTCTGTTACGCACTTGCATGTTGTGAGCATTAGTCAGTCATGCTAGTTTGTCAGCCTCATGAATTCATAGCCTGAGTATTTGCCTTGCAGTTGATCTATTTTACACGTTTGTGTACAGTAAGTTAAGTTCAGCACATGACTACATCAATGACGTGCGACCCCTAAGCTATGGCATTAGCATACACAAAGATGTTATTTAATGTTGTTGAGTACAACTCTGGATATTCTGCCATCTTTGTAGTTTGAACATAATTTTAAATTTCCTTCAGCTTTATATATCCTTCAGCATTTATATCAAAGCAAAATGTACTTCAAACCTATACTTAACAGGAACAATGGACATGTTATTTATGATTTTCCATCTGTTTATTGGACAGTTTTTGTAGGTCTACAGTACAACCACAATATGAACTTACCACAGACCCCATGTTGAGCCGCAGTTCTTGGAGCATTTGGATGAATATGCTAATATCTTTTCTGTTGGATGAAATGTTTCCAAACTTATGTGCTAAATCTTGTAAACTCGCCTCCAAGTAGAACACGTTTAATTTTACCCAACACATCCCTCCCTAGAAGAAAAAGAACAGAGATATGGCACAAAATGAGCGACAGCAAGTAATGTGTGATAATTATATACATAGTGGCGCTAATTAGATTTACCAAAACATCTAATAATCCTCCCAGTTAAGATGGCACTTGGCAGATGACACAATACATTGTAAAATAATTATAAAATGAGCCAAAGTATGGAGTGAAGTTGTAGCTGAGGAAAAGGTAATCAAAGGTTTCTTGCTCTTCGGAGCACAAATGTGAACGTGTGTTCAGTTTGTGACAGTGTGAGTAATAATAACAACATCTGCTCATTTGCAAATTCAAAAGTTTCAACTGAAAAATTTAAAGTGTGAATATGCTAAATTTCACACAAATCTAGTCATTAGATTTTAGTAATTATCACCCTGATTAATTATCCCCAGTGATTTATTGTGGGAGGATGACACATTATCTTACCTCTTCTTTTGGAACGTAGTGTACAGGAATTTTGTAATCTTTAGGAATATTTTGTCTCTGTAGAAGAAAAACAAACATTACATGACAGAGAAATTGCATTTAAATCCTAAAAAGTAACAACAGACATTCATTTAGTGAGTCAAACGTATAACAAGTTTGCTTCCCACTCTTTATTCGTATGTTTTTTTTTTTGTCTGTATCTATATCAGCCCTCCGGCTGTATTTTCTTATGTATCTGCATTTGGGGTGTTTCTTGGCGTCAGCCTCTATAACGTAACAAGCTTGTAAGCATGCAGCCAAGAGGAAGCTACGAAAATAGCAAACACTGCCTCAAAAATAAAAAAAAAACACATATCATATAATTATACGTATATCCTTCCAGATACAGAATTGGTTCAGTAGTGGCAGTCATGATACTGACCTGATAGTTACTTGTAAGGTTAAGTGATAGTCTGGCATGAATATACTGTATATGACACCCATAATTAGGTTAAGTTTGAAATGCTTGAATTACAATATTGTCCTTACCAAAACAGAGAGTCTCGAGATGTCATCTGTCACTGGGTTGACGTCAAATTTACTTGAATGTACCCCAAGCGTGATGAACAGCAGTAAATGGACACAGACGCGTATCCAAATCTGTAGGTCAAAAGAGACAAACAAGTCGTTTTGACAATTAGTCACATCTTCGACATATAATAAATAATAACAAAATGCTATGCTAGCTTGCTAAGATTGGGTCATGCTGTGGCATAATATAAGGCAATACTGCATGACAGGATGCAAATGGGACAATCTGTGCATTGTTCAGAAGCTTATGTGGAGATTTGTCTTTGCAGGGCATCCCATTCGTGATATCATTCGTCACCATAAAAAGACTCATCCGGAGCCCTCAAAGGCAGCAAAGGCATGCTATCATAACGTCATAAAAGTCTGGAAGATATGGTGATTTAATTTGGTTTAACACTGGCAATTATGGGCTACTTAAATCTATGCAACCACAACAGCAAAAATAAAAATATACATATTTTCTTCCTCCAGAGGGGCAGCTCAACTAAAGAGCCCTAGATGGGATGTTGCTCCAGCAACTTAGGCCCAGCCTTGTGCACGTCCTTGCAAAGGAGCCTTTTCAGTTACGCAAGGCAGCAATAGACAAAGAGGCGTGGCGGTTTATGGTGATTTTACAGCAACTTACGGGTGGAGCCAGCAATAAAACAGGATGTACAATGTCATGTCATACTAATGCTTTAAAAGAAGGGAAGAGATTATCAGTATTGTGTTGGTTGTTTTCTCAGATCTCAAATTACTATTAAAGAAAGTCCTTCTAACAAAAGGCACCCATGCTGCCGCTAAAATTATTGTGGTTTTTAAATACATATTTGTGTCTTTAACTGCATTGATGCCATAGGAACAGACATGCCACTTTTCAAAGACTTCTGTAATGCTGGCCAGTTGAGACATAATACCTCTTCCTCACAGTAGACATTTTAACTTGGAAAAAAAAAATCAAAGCTAATAAAAAAAAGCTCATAATCTTAACAATGGCCTCAGCTGGGTCACAAAGACTGATTACTGCTTCTCTGGACTTGGACCTTTTCTGATCTAGTTTTTGTTAGGATTATTTGGGTAAAGTAGCCCTGGGCTCTTTTTTAGGGCAGCAAAATGAAATTGCTACGCATCTAAAGACCACCCGAGGGAGAAAGACTGAGTAAATGGAAAAAAAAAGCAAATCAAATACTTAAATTTCAAAGCAACTGCAATACTTTAAGTACATTAAATTAACAACATAATGAAAGAATGAATGAATGACTATGTGAACTAGTTCCCTTTTCCATACTAATGTGATGATTTCCTCTCTACTACTGTAAAATGTGATAATGACTCCTCCGCCAAGCAATATTTCTCAGTAAATAGAGACTTCAGACTGCCAGTGAGCTGTCCTCAGCTGCTGTCACGCTGTTGACGCTGAGCCAACCTTTAGGCTGTGAGAAGGGTAGATTTTGAATACCTAACAATTATGTCGCAACACAGTGTTATTGCGACATGCAGGTAAGTGATCCAGCACTATTAGATCTCATTGTAAATGTTTATATCGAGTGGAGCTGCTAACCGACTGATGGATCTGCATGTGCAGTGTTCAGGTATCAGTCACATTTTATTCCAGCATTGTCCAGGGACAGACGACAGAGTGATTTGTCGACACCTCCTTAAATTGATGTTTGAAAAGAGCAACATGATGCCTGCATTGTTTGCCAGGTCTTAAAGTGGTCAATAAGCAAATGAGTATTGATAGGAACAGTGAATTTCAGATTCCATGGTTATACTTAAAATGAAGTCTAACACAGTCACAAGTAAAAAATATCAATCAGTTTATAATCTACGATAGTTTCGAAGAGTATCTTCAGGAAAATCCTTTTTTCGAAAAGTTAAAAGACGTGCAAAAAGGGTTTTGCGGTTATGATTGAAAATGATTGTTGGGAACTTTTGACCACTAGTAGCACTATGCAACATTTTTACGAGTGGCTCCCTGTTTTGTTTGTATTGCACATGTGCATGAGGACAAAATTGCACAAGCACCTGGGTGGCTGACTGACAGCTGCTGATGATAATGCAAACTAAGGCTGTGCATTCAAAGCAAAAATACAACTCAAAAATCCCAGGGAATTATTTGATTATTATATGAAAATTGACAAAAACTGGGAAGAGAGACGACATGTAGCGTCTGCATTTTCCTATCTAACGCTGTTGATTACGGTTTTGGTGAGTTTTATTTTGTTTCTCTTGGGTTTGATTGACTATATAATCTGCTGCTTGAACAGCTGATCTACCTGCTGAAACACACACATCTTTTTAGTTTAGCCTTTCAGGGTACTTTGTAATTTATTTTAAATTTCATGTTGTTGTTCTTTCCACTGTAATCTCGTATAGTCTTATTTTGTAAAGTGTCCTTGGGTGTCTTCAAAGGCGCTGATATATAAATAATGATAATTATTATTATTATTATACCTGCACTGACAGACAAGAGTTGAACTGAATGTGCCACACCTTTTACTAGTAGTTATGTGAATACCAGGCAGCACTTGCAATGGTTATTACAAGGGAAATATACAGTATATGTTTTTTATAACTTAATGACTGTTCGACTAATTGAAAATCATGAATGCAAACGCAGTAATGCACCGCCGAAAGGTGGTGAAGAAGACTGCTGGCTGTGAACAATGCACAGATTGAAAAAAAAAAAAAAAAACTTAGCCAATGCACTCAACATGATTGTTAGACCCTAACGATACACATAGTACATCTTAGTAAGGAGCACTGCATGTAAAAAAAAAAACTGCAGCTTGCTTGCAGGGAGAATTTAAGACAAGGTATTTTACTGCCTAATGGAGCTGCGTTGGCTTACCGTACATTAACAGCTGCCATTCATTTGGCTGACCTCCAATCTGTTCTCTGTGCCAATCTGACCACATTATGCAATGGACCCACAGTTCTCCTCTTAATAGTGATTAGGGCCAGCCGAAGCCTAACCCAAAAACAATTCAGCAACCTTCAAAGTGAACCTCCTCTTTGGTGAAAAAAGCTTTAGAGTGTTGCTCAAATGAGACTAAGTAAGAGGGATAAAATATAATAGCGAAGCTGAGCCATGTCTAATCTTCAGGAACTTCAACCAGTACAACAGGATTCTGTTCTGTAGTTTATTTAAGCAAATGCTTTATGAGCATGCTTGTGCTTCTGCAGCAGCTTGTTGCTTTTCACATTCATGCTTTCGCCGTCTACACTTTCCCTGCCAGTTTGGCCATGTAGACGCAAATCAAAGTCTGCCACCCACGTTCCTCCTGTTACTATACATTTGTCAAACAGAGGCACAACAGGAAGAGAAAGGAACAATGATCCATCAACAGCAGGAGAGACGGATGGAAAAGTAGCATGTGAAGCTGAGATGAGATGTAATCCAGTTCCACCAAGCTTCTGCTGCTCACCAAAACTAATCGTCTTTCAATGGAAGACAGGGCAAAAGACAAATGAGTGGGGTCTCATGAAATTCATTAGTTTTGCTTCACCCTCTGCATGTCAAGAACACATTTGTTTAGGAAACAGTGTATGAAATCAGAGATGCCCCAGATACAAGTATAGCAGGCTACATAAGAAGCTATTGCAAGTCATGAAACAAGTTGTTCAACAAAGCAAAAATTATCCTCCAAAATGTTCTCCAAAATACGTGGAGCTTAAAAAAATATATATTTTTTCAGATATTTCCAGATGTGACCAGTCACAATCTCAAGTGATATCCAAACAGTTTCCTTGGTAATGTCAAATTTTCAACCTCAAATGTGCAGTAAGTGTTCCACATCTGAAGTGACTGACTGAGAAACAAGCATGTTGACCTGTTTTAGTGCAGTCTGAGACGACATGGGGTGGCATGGCTGTCTCCTCATGGCACCAGCAGCCAGGAACTGTGAAATACCAAAGTCACTTGCATATTAAAGCTGGAAGCATTAAGGACACAACTGTTCCATGTGGTCTGACACTCAATGAATTTTATGTCTTTGATCTCTATGTCAAAATCCTTGTTTTAGGCTGTAGGCTTTAGGCGAAGGCCACCAGATAGTTAAAACTTTGCCTCAAGTTGCAAAAAAGCACAGGAGCAGACGTTTTCTTAATAGCTTCATGACATTTTCACCGTATCTGGCTTCACTGAATAAAAATTTCACTCGACACTCTCTCAAACACCTCTGCAAAGTTTGTTTAAAGCATGATTCAGTAGGTGGTGGCCGCTAATGCCTTCATGTTAAACAAACATCAGGCAGAAAATGAAATGATGTGCTTTCTACATGGGCTGGAAAATCATATCAAAATTAAATCAGTAGAAAAATAAATAAATAACAATCCCACTAATTTGGAGTGGACAGAATCCAGAGCAGAAATACAGCTGAAAACCAACGAATACGAGCTGTCACTCCAAAAGCTTGGTGTATGCTGTGTGCTTGTTATAACGTCACGCATGTTAATCCCACATCATCATGCACCTGACTTCTTTCAGTTCTATGAAATTTGATCTTCAACAAACCCACATGTAAACATTAACTGAAAACCGGTGATGTTTCTCTCAACATGCATTTAATCTGTGCAGAGGAATGCCAGTAACGGGGCGACACGCTCTGCACACGTGCACACTCTTCATGCTGTGAGCAGAGCAGCTGTGATTGGCTTGCAGAGCTCACAGTTTTCATCCTCTGCCATTATTCTTGTGAGAACAAGTACGGTCACGTAAACAAAGCAGTATACACTGCAGGATGTGATGTGTGAGTGACGATTGCGGTGTGTACAGACAGATTCACAGCCATGAAACAAGCCAACAATGGTTTAATTAATTGCTTCTTTACTCTACGGCTGATCCTTACTCATGCCTTTCACGGAAATCCAGGAATATGTTTATGAGATGTTGGCAGACGAACTGAGAGCCAAACCTATAACCTCTTTATTGGCTCTATCAATTTGCATTTACATTCACTGTACTCTTCTGGAAACTATTTGACTATCACCTTTCCTGTTACTCATCAGAGGTTCAAGAACAGACTTACCGCCACACAAAAACTTCAGCTGACTTTAGCACCTGCTTGCAAACCTTTCGTTATCACAGACTGATCTGTCCGGAGGGCTCCTGTTGGACTTTCTTCTACAATGTAAACAATACACTGTATATGAGAAGACGACATAGTCAACATGACGTCACCCGTTGGTTGCGGACTACAGTTTGGAAGCGTCAAGTTCGATATTTTTGCCCTTGCCATATTGGTTTATTTGGAACCAGTGACATGAGACAATTTTGGACTACCAAAATTCTATATATATATATATATATATATATATATATATATGGCTGCACGGTGGTGCAGTGGTTAGCGCTGTCGCCTCACAGCAAGAGGGTCGCAGGTTCGATTCCAGCTTGCGGCTCTTCTGTGTGGAGTTTGCATGTTCTCCCCGTGTAAGCGTGGGTTTTCTCCGGGTACTCCGGCTTCCTCCCACAGTCCAAAGACATGCTGTTTAGGTTAATTGATTACTCTAAATTGCCCGTAGGTGTGAATGTGAGTGTGAATGGTTGTCTGTCTATATGTTGTCTGTCTCTATGTGCCCTGCGATGGACTGGCGACCTGTCCAGGGTGAACCCCGCCTTCGCCCTATGCCAGCTGGGATCGGCTCCAGCCCCCCCGCGACCCCTAACGGGATAAGCGGTTGACGATGGATGGATGGATGGATGGATATATATATATATATATATATATATATATATATATATATATATATATATATATATATATATATATCACTCCCAACTATCACAGTTTGGTCAGTGGCCCCGAGCTTCAAGCTATGAAATCCTACGTAACCCTCTAGCATCAGTTTTGGACGTGTCAGAGACAGCATTACTTAAATTTTATTATATCGTCATCCACATATAGGTACATAAATGAAATTTGATCTCTGCATTTAAGCAGTGGGATGAAGTAAAGCTGATCAGGGAGCAACTTGAGGTTCAAGGACTCTTTGACAAGCAGACAGTAGAAACAGCAGATCAAACCACCAACCTTGTGGTTGAAGGACGACCTGTCTACCCACTGAGCTGCAGCCTCCTTTTTTTTTTTTTTTAAATAAACTTCAAGCATACGTTCACTTAAATTTCAATACTTTAACAACAAAATTACTTTGTTAGGTTTAGGAAAATATTGTGGTTTGGTTTAAAATAATTGTTTCTTATGTAAAATAAGCATGCTTCTTACATACCTTATGTTAGTTAAGTGTGGAAATTACATAACAAAAGTAAAATAAGTCAACATTGACTTGGTTTCACACAAGACACAAACAGTGGTCTCCTGGGTTAAAGTCCTGTGTTTGTTTGTCCCATTTGACCCACTCTTGGGTGGGCAGCCCTATGCAGATTTTCTTGTTCTCTGTAGCCTATTAAGTCAGTTACTCTGACAGTCTAATAATGCAGATGGGTTTACATTGTCCACATTGTCTACAAATCCTGGTACGTCTCATACAGACACTAAAAGGTAACTCTGTGTGATATCAGATGCCGAGGGGCACTGACCAAACCACAATATTTGACAAGTTGGGAGTGATAATGGGTTGCACCTGTACACTAGCCAGCCACTGGAAGCTTTTACTGTGAAGCAGCTCTAACTAGGCTAAATGAGTGCAGATTAACGGAGGCTGGCGCCTGTTATAACTCAGTGTGTAACTGAAAAATGGTCTAAATCAAGATATGGGCTTTTTTTGTGTTCAGTCTTTGGATCATATTTCAATATTTCAAGGGAGTAAAAATATAGACGCACAGTGATCTGTTAGGATGATCGTTAATGCAGAGCTGCAGGCAACAGATTATCAAACCAGCATCTAACCACTTCTATACAAACGGTATGAAATTCAACATATGAGAGGTGGAATAATATGCATGCAATTGCTATCATAACCATCAAAGTGCAACTGTAAACAATTAGCTTTGCATATCATTAATGCATTGAGTAGCGGTTTTCACAGAATATCCCAATAAGTTAAATAAAGAGCAACCATACCTGTAATGGGAGGCTTTTAGGCAGGGTGGTGTCTTAGGGTTGGTGTCTTAGCTAACATGCTATGGAGAAAGCAATTTTTACATGGAAATATTCATTGCAACCATGCATGGGGTTAAACAATAACATTCTGTGGGCATGGTGCTACAATATATGTATTATGATATAGTTTTCTGACTGCACATTACTTAGAGAAGACTGGCGGTGCAGCCACTTCAGGTTGGTGGTAGGTTAAAGTGCTTAAAGAAATTTATTTGAAATGTAGTCTCCTACTCCAAATTTTTAAGAAAGAGAAGAAGCAAAGCAGAGCAATAATTCTCATGTTATTGTGAGCTGCCTTATCTCAACAAGGAAAAGACGGGAAAACATCAGTTAAACAATGACCGTGCAAAAACAAACACATCTTGTTTCTACAAGTTCCAAAAAAAAAAAAAAAGCTCATGGACTTCCAACACAGCGTGGGCCAAACACATCATAAACAACAAAGCTTCAGTGAGCAAAGCCATATGACTTCAACTCACTCATTTGAATGTTTCCCTGACACTCTCTGAGTGACCTTACGAGACTGAAGTCACAGCTGCACTGACACAGAAAGAAAATGATTTCCCATGCTATGTCTAGCTGGAATACTATAACTCACTGTGTCCTTATTAAAGCAAATCAACAGTTTTTGCTCTATAACAGCAGAACCAGCTGACATCAAACCCAAAGTGCTGAACAGTCAGGTGCAACCCTAAACACTAGCAGCATTAAAGCCCTTTTGTCCGTCATCGTCAGGTACATTATGGCTCTCGAGACACGCTCGCCCTCGTCATATTGATGCTGAGAATGATTATCCCGTCTCATTTTCCACCCACTTTGAACCCGAGGCATCATTAGCTGAACAGGCTCTCCAGACTGCCAGCCTTGTGGCCCTCTTAAGCACATAATCTCATAAAAGTGGAACACAGGGCCTTGGACGACATTAGTCCACTGCAACATGTAGCCTGCTTTGTCAGAGATATGGATATTTCATCCTAATCCTTTGCTTGGATAACTGTTTTGAATTCTGCCATGTGCTATCAGTTCCCATGTGAAGATTACAACATGGCAGATGATAAAGGTCACACAAGAAAAATCATCAGGCTGTTGTTGTCCAGATGTTCTAGTAATGATCTGCTCCATTCAGAGGTTTGTTTTTTCCCTTTTAATCATTTCTTTATTGTTTTTGTGGAGACAAATATCAAAACATCACTTTGTTCAAATATAAACCATCAGTGTTTAACATTCTCACTCAATTACCGGCCACAATCAAATCCCCCTGATTATCAATTTGTAATTCTTATGACGTAAAATGCTTATATCATTCACGCACCAACATTTTCTATTCCTTCATGCTGTGTACTACATGTTTCTCTCCCAGACCAAACAATCATCAGGTCACAGGACATCAGGAAGCACCTTAGACACAAGTTCACATCTTAATGAATAAACTGCACAGCAAAGAGGCCTTGGTGTTCAGGAGGTAAAGGTAAGACTACAAAGACAGCTTTCTCATCAAAATGTCATTTTAGACTTCTGTGTTGAGCTTGCAAGGAGTCAGACAAGATTACAGTTATCACCAAAGCCTTTACCTTGATTATGTATGAAAATATGACTTATGAAATGTGGTTTTTAGATCATAAAATGGCTAAAATAACAAAGCCACGACACAATAAATGGACTACAGTTCAGTTACTTCCCATGAAAATCAAATTAGCATCTGAGACCATTCATTCTGCTACTGCTGTCTGCTGAGGTGTACTTAGAAGTACCAATAAAAAAAAAAAAAAACTTCAAGGTAATAGAGAGGAGTCCGGCTATTCTATAATTCAATTAACTTTCATAGAATCAAAGTGGTTGTGTGGAGCTTAACAGGGACTTGTCTAACAGCTGTGGGGTGGTTCTTTGTGGTAATGACTATAGCAAACTGTAGTATTATCTCTGGATGAACATGGTGATTTGTTTATATCATCTCTACTTTTCAGCCAAATTTCTACTGGAACTTTTACACATGAACCGTTAAATCGCAAAGAATGTACTGAACTAATTGTGGGACGGTTCTTTTATAGTAACTGCACACTGGTATTATCTCTGGATGATGGTGATTATTGTATCTTAAAAAAGCAGAACTGTCTTAAGCTTCAAATTCAAAAATGAAAGTTTCTTATACAGACAACATCATGTGCAACACACGAAACACGATTCAGCTGATTGTAAGGGTTTTCGGAAATATTTCTTCTAGTTAAACTTGGCAGTCGCTACCAAATATAGATGCAATAAACTGTTTTTTTTTTCTCTCCCAATACTGATACCTAAACTCTAGGTAATGAGTACTGATGCACCATTGCTTTCTTTTTCCCAAATTAATAACCTTGAAAAACAGCTTTTTATAACAAATGTGACTGATGCAAAACAATTATCCATTAATGAATGAATGAGTAAACTTCTAAAGATACTGATGAAGAAACTGTATTTCATATCTGGTCGATACCCGGCCCAGTTAATAAGGTAAAGCGGCTACCCCACTGCATTGAGATGAATGTTTTTGCTGCAGGGTTTTGCTGTGGCGCTAAGACTGAGTTAATGGGCTGCAGTGACAGTATTAATGCAATTTAGAGGAGGAGGAGTGCATTTTATGATGCACTTTGATGAAGACACATTTTAATATGGATCTGGCTAAGCAGTATCTGGCTGAACCTGATACAGCAGATTGGATTGGTGCATCCTGACTTGCAAAGGGTGAGATGCTCGAAGGACAGAGAAGCAAAGAGTGAGCAAATATAATAAAACACAGAGAGACAATAATGAATGCCTTACTGAATGATAAAAAAAAAAAAAGATATTTATTTCAAAAGCGAATGAAGGGCATGTTCATAGGCAACATCACACTGAAAGATGGCCTCCGCTGGCATCTCTGATCTCTTACTAAAGCTATGTGGGTCTGGAGAAATTTGTTGCCAAGAGCTGGACAGACAGAGGTAAAGACATTGTGTGCTGAGATCAATTAAACTAAATGGTGGCACTGGTGCTGTGAGGAAATTTAAATGAGGCGCTCTGAACAACAGAGAAATTTCACCAAATGTTTCAAATGTCTAGACCAGACCTCCCCATGGCTCTGGAGGAAATTACAGAGAACATTAGATTAGTGTTTATAGTGTTTACCAAATGCTGCAGCCCTTCAACAAAATCACATCAAAGTATCCATGAGCTAGAGAGGATTAGAGCTTTTATTGGTGAAAGTACAACAGCAACACAACACAACAACAGTGAATTTCCCCACTGTGGGACTAATAAAGGAATATCTTATCTTATCTTATCTTATCTTAAATAAAAGTTGACTAAGAGAACAATGGGAACAGGGAGGAGATGGTCTAGAGACGCTAGTTTCAGAGACTAGGGATGCTAATTTTGAACAATTTTCTGAAGTGATATCAAACCCTCGTTAACCGATAATTAACTGTTCACTGACAAGATCAGAGCCTTGCATGCAGCGGTGCGCCAGCTGCAGTATATGACCACAACAGACAACTGTAGAGTAATCAGTCAGTTACTATAGTAGAGTAACTATAGCAGCCACGGTGCTGCGTTCACTGTCCCCAGTTCACCGTCAGGAGAGTTACTATAGCAGCCACGGTGCTGCGTTCGCTGTCCCCAGTTCACCATCAGGAGAGTAACTGTAGCAGCCACGGTGCTGCATTCGCTGTCCCCAGTTCACCATTACGAGAGTTACAGTAGCAGCCACGGTGCTGCGTTCACTGTCCCCAGTTCCCCATCAGGAGAGTTAGTGCAGCAGCCACGGTGCTGCGTTCCTGTCTCCAGTTCACCGTCAGTAGAGTTAGTGCAGCAGCCACGGTGCTGCGTTCACTGTCCCCAGTTCCCCATCAGGAGAGTTAGTGCAGCAGCCACGGTGCTGCGTTCACTGTCCCCAGTTCACCATCAGGAGAGTTACTATAGCAGCCAAGGTGCTGCGTTCACTGTCCCCAGTTCCCCATCAGGAGAGTTAGTGCAGCAGCCACGGTGCTGCGTTCCTGTCTCCAGTTCACCGTCAGTAGAGTTAGTGCAGCAGCCACGGTGCTGCGTTCACTGTCCCCAGTTCCCCATCAGGAGAGTTAGTGCAGCAGCCACGGTGCTGCGTTCACTGTCCCCAGTTCACCATCAGGAGAGTTACTATAGCAGCCACGGTGCTGCGTTCGCTGTCCCCAGTTCACCGTCAGTAGAGTTACTATAGCAGCCACGGTGCTGCGTTCGCTGTCCCCAGTTCACCGTCAGGAGAGTTACTATAGCAGCCACGGTGCTGCGTTCGCTGTCCCCAGTTCACCGTCAGTCGAGTTACTATAACAGCCACGGTGCTGCGTTCACTGTCTCCAGTTCACCATCAGGAGAGTTAGTGCAGCAGCCATGGTGCTGCGTTCACTGTCCCCAGTTCACCGTCAGTAGAGTTAGTGCAGCAGCCACGGTGCTGCGTTCACTGTCCCCAGTTCACCGTCAGTAGAGTTAGTGCAGCAGCCACGGTGCTGCGTTCACTGTCCCCAGTTCACCATCAGGAGAGTTACTGTAGCAGCCACAGTGCAGCGTGTAGTGTCGCAGACATGCAGTTGCTTTCTCAGTAAAATTCTCCACCACACAGTTTAGTTTAGTTTAGCAGGTCATCAGCTGTGTGTCTGCCTCGTGTAACGATAGCGACTGTCTGACAAGCAGTGTGTGTTTTTGTGCTACAGCATTGCCGGTGGCTTTTTGTCCGCTGTAGCATAACTTCAATGAGTGTCAGTGAATAAATGCTACGAGGCTACAAGCTTCAACTCCTCAGCTGAGAGTCCAGAGCCAACTTCCTGTATCTGTGCCGGCTCTCTCTTAAGGTGGACCCGCTTTTCTCCTTAAAGTGCCGAGCTACTCCTCTGCATTTTTCTCATCTTTTTAACTACTTCTTAATATTTCTTTTAACCGTTTTAATCGATAATCTGTTAAAATGTCGGTTAATGGGTAAACATCCCTATCTGAGACATACACAAGATTCCTATTTCAAACTTGTTTGGGATGACGCCGTGGCTTAATCAGATTACTGTGTCTGAAAGTCCCGCTGTGTGACTGAAGAATCCTTATGTCAACTTACTGGATGGACAATCTCTTTTTCACTGTGAAATTTACTGTCTTTCACTAGTATGAAAGTCATGAGTGTCTTCCTGTCAGTGTCAAGCAGGAAATGTGATCTCACTACGGAGAGCATATTTGAAAAGGGGAGGGTGAAGATAAAATATATTTTTATGACTGTATGCTCTCTGTTGTTTTCCTTGGAAGGAAGATGTGATCTTTTATGATCCTGCTATTGTTGTATGTGAACAAATAACTGCAAGAACGGGTTCTGGTTAATGTGCACTAACTGCATGAGGGGAATTTAGCTCGGGCAACATGGAAGAAAGTTGAGTTGTGCAACTGAGCTTTTTTTTTTTATCAGATTCCCTTACGGATGATTTGCCAACTTTTCTTTTCTTTTTTTTTTTTTTTACCTTCACAACTTCTCAGCTACAGCTCAGCTACATTTGCACTGTACCTGATTTACTCCTGAATCATTAAATAGCTACTGAACTGTAAAAAATTACCAGTAAAGTTTTGATCTTGTGAGTCATCCCCGGATATGCATGACTGTGGTGCATCATGGCTGACATTAACAATGTCATTGTGGACCAGTTAAAGCTAAATACAAAAGTCTATTATGCTGTCTGCTCTGATCACACAAGGCATAACAATGGTGCTGGAAGCTTATTTGATAATAAAGTACTATGACTGAGTCAGGGGTAAAGGAAAAAGAAAAAGATTGAGCCATCCACTTGTAAGATGACAAACTTATCTTCCTTCAGACTGCAAGATGCAGTTACAAGCTTTTAGTACAGACAAAATACCAAATCAAAGCAGATGATTGGAAATGGGAGCTGGTATTAAATTCGTCCTCAAATTTAAAGTCTTTACTTTGTCATGACAGCTTCTGCTTTACATCACAACCTTTCCAATTATGGCTGCCACTGTTAAGAAGATAATAATTCATAAGAACAACCATGCTTAAACTGTCAAAAACAGCATTTAACAGGAACAGGTTTAGTTGACTGCACAAGATGTCAAGCTTAGAGAAACGTGGTTATGACAAAAGCCATGTGCACTCATGTGAACAGCACACAGTCTCTAACTTCTGTATCAGTTGTCCTTCATGCCATCCCATAGCTTGAGGAAGAACTGATCACGTGGAAACTGCAATGTCTTAGCAAACAGGCGAAAATCTGAACATTGAACAAATAAAACCCATCTAAATGCCCTCCAGCGGCAACTGCTCAGATGAAGTCAGTCACTGGGATGGCTCGTTTGTTAAGATAACTTCACGCTTGTATAAATATGCGCAAGCTTCCTAAAACCTGAGGCATTTAAAACAGCCAAAACACACATGTATAGCACAACCACAACATGATAAATGTGCTAATTCAATTTTGTGTTTCTTTGTAGAAAGGACGGAGTAATCAAGCAATAACAATGTCCTTCAGATGTCATGCACTTGGCTTCAATGTGTTTTCACTTTCTCTGAGACAGCAAACTACTGCACAGAAGTGAAACAGAATCAACTGAAAATCTCCCTTTAACATTTCAAACAAACTAAATCCTATTTTAACTAAACATAATCAAGCCTCCAGGGGGACATTATGTGCTAAAAGGGTGTGCAAGTTAAATGCACAGCTCCCTGAAAATACTCTAAAGCCCCTAAATGGTGGCTTATTTGACTTTGCTTGACCACATAGCTATGATTTCCTATGTGGCTTGATGTTTTTAAAAAGATCAAGCAAGAGAAAAGTTATGGGAACGCGTCGTTTTTCGAAGCAGCTGCTGTGTTTGTGCCGCCTGTTCTCCAGGACAGCTGTGGCGAACAGGGCTTAACAGTCTGGGACTTACAGAGAGACTGTGTTGGCTGAGGCAGCAGCGAACAGTAACTATTTTATTATTTGTACAACTAAACGATTTACGGTTCAGTCTATAGAATGTTAAAAAACAGTGGAAATTTTCCAGAGCTCACAGTGACTATCAGGCCAAGGCGCTAAAACCAAACGCTATTTCATTTACAATGACACAAAACAGATTCTTTTGAGAAATGCATTCAATATTGGTGACGTCTTTAAATCAGTAGTGTAATCTGAAAACACTGGACACAGAAATCTCTCTGTTGTTCAGTATTTACGATTGAACTGCATAACCTCAAAAGCACAGGGCGTCAGCCGGACAGACAATATAAAAAGTCCAGACTTACTATCCAGCTACAAATATACCAGCAACAATAGATTGACTGTAATAATGCCTTGGAAGCTCCTAAGTCATGATACTATTCAAAACTGATATACGACAGCTCTGGTAACCCCAAAATGCTCTTAAAGCCTACCAGTGAGGGCCACCACCTGTTCCCACTGCAGTTTGTCCACACATAACCACCATCCTCAACAACTCCCTGTCAACTAGTATCATCCCTTCCCTTCTCCAATCTGCCCATCCTGACCAAAATCTGTGAATGCACAATTTATAAGCGGCTAAATAAATACCTCTCTGTTCATCACACGCTACAGCCCTTACAGTCAGGCTTCAAGTCACAGTGCTGAAAGAGTCAAATCTTGGCGTCAGCTGACTCTGAGGGCAACAGTATTTTGATCTTCTTGGATTTAAGTTCAGCCTTTGACGCAGTCTCTGCGGTTCTGGGTGTATCAGGATTTGCACTGATGTCGTTCACATCATACCTGACAGATAGATCACAATCTGTCATCACTGAGGGCCAGTCGTTCCTATTCTGCGCCTGTAAAACAAGTCCCACAAGGTTCTGTTTTGGGCCCACTTTTCTTCTATATTTAAATGCTGCTTCTCTCTCACATAATGGGGGCGGAGTGCTCAGTCCGTAGGACTTGGGTTAGGATGTGGAGGACCCGGGTTCAAATCCCCCATGGACCAAGACCAACTGGTTGCTGGAGAGGTGCCAGTTTACCTCTTGGGCACTGCCGAGGTGCCCCTGAGCAAGGCACCAAACCCCCAACTGCTCTGGGCGCTTGTAGGGCAGCCCCATCACTCTGACATCTCTCCATTGACATGTATATGTACTGTGTGAACTGTACTGTGTGAACAACAGAGTGTAAAACTGAATTTCCCCACTGTGGGACTAATAAAGGAATATCTTTCTTTCTTTCTTTCTAATAAAGAGATGTGGGCTTACGCCGATGACATTTGACTGACTCCTCTCTGTCTGTTTGAATGACATCAAAACTTGTGGCACAATTTCCTGAACCTTAACTGTTCAAAAACAATGATTATTCTGACTCAACGGTTCATATAGCAAGCAACCTCCAGCTCACAGCGTGGGGCGGATGTGATTCAGAGGGCAAAGCAGCACATGTTGAAACGTCCTTGAGCAAGACTCTTAGCCGCCATCGGTCTATGAGGTGATAAAGAAGCAAGACGGCTCACTTGTTAGCTACGTCCATCATCGATTTTGGACGCAACAGTAGTTTTTTTTTTTTTTTTTTTTTCGGGAGCTGATGATAGAAGCAGCCATCTCGCGTCTTTGTTATTTCTGTTGACAGTCGTTCATGCGGAGTACTGATCAAACAGGTGGTATCGGAGACACAATGTCAGCAATCTCTATTTTAGACTGGAGAATCTCATCAGTACAACAGCAACTTGTTTTTAACGCACTGGTATCAGATCAGTACTCGTATCGGCCAATATGAAAGTTAAGATATCAGATTTGATATCGGGAAGGGAAACAATATGAACATCTTAAATATCAATAACATTACCAAAACTTAATGATTTCCATCTTTGCAATATTGCAAAAATAACCACTGACGCTGAGAAATTGGTTCATGCCTTTGTTACCTCCAGATTAGGTTACTGATTGATGTTTTTGTAGTGCTTTAGGTCTAGAAAAGCACTTTACAAATAAAATGTATAATTATCATTATTACATACAGCAATTTAAAGGGTACTCCATAGTGAGAAATGACTTCATAAAGAGATTTAAGACACTCATAAATTGTGTGAGGAAGTAGAAGTAGAAGAAGTAGAAGTAGAGCAAAAATTATGATCTTAGACTTGAATGTAGGTTACAAAATGTAATATCATGTACTAAGTGGCAAACAGGGAGCACTTTGAGACAGTCTTGGAGTTTCGAGGAAAGAAAATGAGATACTGCCATGTGGAGTGCTGGTAATTGACACTGTAAAAAATATCACTGTACCTTCAGGTTGACACTGCCAACCCACAGAACAGACCCATGAGCCTGGCCCTGGCTGTGTACTGCATCCATGTGATAGTGATTTCCCATTAATGTTTGCATTCACATGACACCTACTCACTGCTCATCTTGTACAAAGACAAGCCCGAACCACGGTCTAACATATCTTTGAAACAATCCAACCACTCCTTTCAACCTGGCACATCAGGATGAAGGCCTGCAGGAATTTCCAACTGACAGACCTCAGTGAGTAACAGTTAACATATTCAATTCAATTTATATATGTGGTGTCAAATCATAACAGAGGTTATCTCCAGACACCTTTCATACAGAGCAGGTCTATACTATCAAACACATTGTTTGTAAACCCCTGGCAATCACACACCTCCACAGATCTGACACATTTCAGAGGATGACTTCAAGAGGAGTTCTTATTGGTCTTGGATTTCTAAGTAGGCGTATCTGGAGATTGCAGATTCCCTGCTAAATACAGTCACCCAAAGACACGCTTCCTTTGAGGAGGGTTAAGGTTAGACTGGGCGCGTAGTCCAACGACTGCCTCTCTCTCTGCGATAGCACACTGAACATCTTGTTGCTGCATAACCGAGACATCAAATGTTCGGGCACGAGGCCTGGGCTCTGTGACAGAAGTAAATCCTGTAACCCAAACCATGTTCACTTCGTTACTTTTATGGACTGGACATGCTTTTCAGTTGTTAAAAGAAAAAGCCAAGATTTAAGGCTGTGACTGCAGACAGCCTCAGAGCAATACTAGTGGCACTTTCCACGAAACACCTAGGAAAAACATGAGTGTGGTAGACTGCATTTTCTATGATTTTTCAGACAAATGTAGCTCACAACATTGCATCGCCAGAGACCACCTACTGATTTGCATCTGCTTGACCACAATACGACACTGTGAACATCCCTGCCAAATGGGCTTTCTTCAGTATCTAACTGATATGGAAAAATCTAATTTGAAAAACATATACTATTGAAACTTGCATAATCATTTCTTTTCTGTTTCATAACGAGTTGAGTTTCTCCTGGTCCACCCTGGATGGTGGAAATAATGCCTGCTTCAGAGAGAAAACATCAGCTCAAAGGAGGCTCTAAATTACTTTTTCCAAAACAATGCAGCTTTGCATCTAAAATATCGCTGTTGGCTATTTTCATCAAAGAAAAGACCTTGATTTTTTTTAAATTATTATTATTGTTGATGAGAATCTCGGCTAGAGGTCAGATTTTAGTGTTTTGGTTGAAAAGCAAAACTTTTCTGAGCTTCAGCCTCTACAATACTCCAGTATACTACAAATTAATATGAAATAATTTTCATATTAAGTATTCAGCCTTCCCAGAATGCATGAAATAAATCCCATAACAAAACCACATCAGTTTAGTTTTGCCAGTAACATGTGAGCCTGGAGACTAATGTGACTGAACCTTTTCAACCCCAAACAACCTTTCGGTACAGAACAACATAACTGATGAGCGGGTTAATGCCAGCATTGTTCAAACCCACACAACTTAAACAGGAAGTCTAAACTGCAGGATATCCAGCGCAGGTAAAAACACGGTTTTTCATGCACTGGTCAATCTTTACATTTTGGGCTATTTTGCTTCCATAACATGTCTTATTTCAGACTGGCAGAAAGAAAACACCCAAAATACACATTTAGGTGTTTATTTTACTACTTTTCTCCTGAATTCACCAAAAGTTACCATTAGTCTTCACTTGCATATTTAAAACTCAAGAAAACATGCAATAATAAAAATAATTGTTTTAATGTAAGTAATCATCATTAATGGTGATATCTGTTAGTTAACTGTTTACCCTATTCACCCATAGGGTCTTGCAATATGTAGTGCAGTTTACAACAGATCTTTAAAGGCCGTTTTCTCAAAATTTGAGCCAGAAATGGAAATAAAATAATAATAATATATAATATTCAATATATAAATAACATTCATTGCTATCTATATTCTGAAGGCTCTTTCAGAGAGGTTTGTTCATACGTCATTCATAGCCTTATTTATACAACATTTTATTCCAAAAAACATGGTGTTTTTTTGTGGCTGTTGACAGTTTTTCTTTACTGATTTATGGAGCAATAAAAAAAGAAAGAGATATCCAAAATCTCCTCTGTAAAAAACGTTGACTCTAACACAAAATGACCCTGGCTTTATCCAGTGTTCAGATTTCTATTTTGGAAATGTATGCAACTGATCACATATTTAAATTCTAATGCATAATTTGTATATTTTAACATAACACTTGAAAAACTTGCCATACAAAAAACGATTAATGTAAGTAATCTAGTGGGAAGTTTCATGGTGATATCTTCCCTCGGGGTGTCTCCACTTAATTGTAATATTTAGAGCATTAAGACTCAAGTAACACAATAATGTGACCATGATGGGTCTCATTTAACAAAGTGGATAATGATAGATATGCACCCAGACATGATGTGTGATTAAAACATGAATCATAGGGTTTATTTAATATGCATCGTTGACAAGTGAGTGTTAATCCCTGATGCGAGCTGCTGATATATCTGTTGACAATGAGAGAGCATTAGTGTCTGACAGCATCGCAGGGAATATTAACTAGCTCTGTACTCGGTGGAATGCAAAGTATAGCAAACAATGTTTTAATGGGGCTTTTAAATCTTAAAAGAAGTCACTAATTGATTCAGCAGCAGGTAGCGTACAGCATCCTCGCCCTGCCTGTGCGCTCAGTGCACCACACAGCATGGCAGCTGTTTTCATGCTTTGTTTTTCATTTCCTGCTGTTGACGTGATGCCGTTATCAAACTCTTACAACAAATTGTTAACCTGGGACTCAATTAGCATATTTAAGTCTATACTACTTGTGCTTTTTATAACTCAGTTTCCTTCAACCGATTCATTCAGCTGTGATTACTGGAGAGTGTAATTCTGACACATCGACACCATCCTCGCCACAACGCCTACCTCCTGTATGTGACATAATCAGTCTAATGATACAGAGCGGTCTGTCATTTCTTTGCCTTCTGGTTCTGCACTTTCCAAATCTGAAACAATGCAGACATCCTGGAATTTAAGCTGGTAGGAAGCCGCAACAACAAAGCAGAAAACAACCGAGCCTATCCTTCATGTGAGCAGTTGGCCTGTGGATTTACAGCCTGTGTTAAAGGTCGACCCCTCCTGCTGCCTCTCTTCGCCTGCTCTGTGTCACTTCTCCTGGATGGACTTGTGTCCATCCATCCATCAACCCATCTGCAGCCTGTCAACATGCAGTGAGCTATATATCTTGACAGAGATTCATCAAAATGGTTTATGACTTTTTCACGCATCTGTGTCCTGTGTCTCTGTCCAAGGAAGACAGAGAGGTGGGGCAGGGGTGCCGCTGACATGTGATGTCTCTCTAAACCTCCCGCAGACCAAAGACCCGGGAGACTGGTCGCTCTGAGACTGTGCAGCATCAGAAAACTAGTGCTCCCTACTGGTGGCAAATGCTCTATGAAGGTCTAGACATCTCTTACTTTCTCTTGCACACACTTACAACATACATACACCTTGTGCACCATAGCTTATATCTAAGAAAACATATCTAAGAATGCTTGTTTTAAAGCGCATCTAACCCACTGAGTTCCTGGTTACAATTACAAACATCAAAGATAGTGTCATCAGCTCACCATAAAAAAGGGCCCTGTGGATTTATGAGAGGACTAAATAGATCAGGGCATCCTTGGTACATTTTCTACATGTGATTACGTGTGGTGGCAAGGACAATAAATAAAGGATGAAAGGTGTCGATTGATGCAACCAGACACAACTTTCTATATAACATCATTAAAAAAGCATAAAGGAAACTGCACTGAATATGATTAACAGCAGCAGGGTTGCAGAAACGCCCACCCTTCCTCCAGGAAACTTCAAAGACTTGTATTCCCAGATGCGTTCACACACACACACACACACACACACACACACACACACACACACACACCCTGTGAAATCAGTATTAATATGTTTCACATCCTTTCCTATTTTTATCTGATTTAGTCATGAAAGGATCTTAAGTTGCCATTCAGAGGGAGGCACAGATTAGTCAAAAACCTGATATAGGCAGGGTTCAGTCAAACGGCCTTGGGGATGTAATGCAGGTTAAACCTGCCTAAATTTAGTTAGCACACCTTCTAATGCACACAACTGACACACACATACATTAAATGTACTGCTCTGTAAGCCAATGGTCACACTGCAGAGCTCCCCAAATGTGCACAGGGTTGTTAAATGAAAAAAATGTGTCCACCTAAAAAAACATAAAAAAGGCTTTTCTGTTTAATAGCAGCTGGTTGCTTTACGGTGATCACCTGCTGGTATGCATCATGGTGGATTAAACCTTACATGTCCACATACCTGTGATAAAATACATGACAGCTGCTGTCACGTTTTAGGTTCCCTTCGCTAAAACATTATGAGTGGCGTTAAAAGAAGCCTGTAGTCGTCATTTTGTACATTTTTGGGTCAGCCACGTCAGACGCCACAGATTATGGTGTCAGGGCTGAAGTCACAGAGCCTAAGCTGGCCCTGCAGCTGCTCAGGGTGCAAAATAGGCTGCCTGAACCAGGTGGATGAAAACGTGGTTCAAATCTCTAAATGGATCACAACCAGAAATATATCCCGAAAAGCATAAACTGACACCCTGACCTCACAGTTTAGTTGATGAACACAAGCTTAATTAATGATTTGTGACTGGAAAGGTGGATAAATAGAGATCACGTCCTTGTGGACGGATGCCTGTTCTCCGCAGGTGAAAAGCAGTAAATTGAGTCTGCTATTTCCCCCGATAACAAATGCAGTCATTTTAAGAGTAAATAAGTGACAGTTTCGCAAACCGAGCCAGACTGGCGCCGTTAATGGAAACGCATTGATCGAGGACGCATTAGGAGCGCCGCTCTCCCAACGACAGGACGAAAACGTGGACTCGCTGTATAAACTCTGGACAGGTGGAGCATTTTCTTTAAGGAAAACGCTGCGTTGAAGTGGAAAGCAGGTTCAACAACTTGCCAACACAAGTGCCTATTTTAAGCCACAGCAAGGGAAAGTAAGGACAGCTCTGAACCTGCTGGCACTTATATCCAGTTACTTCTAACTAAACAGCTTGCGTCTCTTCATTAAAGTACAGTCACAACCTGATGTGAATCCAAATCCAAAAAGGTTCACTCGACTGGTTAAGTTTGAACGACTCGAGAGCAGCGGCAACGTGTCGCGCAGCTCTGCGCCACGCCGCAGCGCAAACCGTTTATTTCCTCAAGTAAAAACAAATAAAGAAACAATCACTTACTTTTGGCTTCTTCATATGGAACGACAGGAGTAAATCCAGCGTGTGCGAAAGCCTATTTTATTTTACTTCTACGGGGAGGAAAGGGGTTGTCATCATCCTGTGTGCACATATCCAATGCTTAAGTCAGCAGTATCCAAGCAGAGGAGAAACAAAGCCCCAAGAAGAAGAAGAAGTAGAAGGAGAAGAAGAACGGCAAAAAAAGTGAAATCAAACTTTCAACCTTTGCAACCTGCAGGCTAACGGCGTGTGGCATCTAGCCCATCTATCTACAACATAGATCCAGACACTGAGGGCTCGCAGCGCGGAGCGGGACAGCGCGCAGAGGGAGGGAGTTAAGCCTTTATAATGATGCGTAAAGAGGAGTAAAAGAGCCGCCCTCTGACGAGAGGTTCACTCCAAAACCACTACTGCCAGTACAAACAGATCAAGATCAGACATGAGAACGGGTATAGAACCCCTCTGTGTTGATTAATGGTTACATTATTTGCCCAATACTACTTGATATTTAACCCACAAGTAGCCAGTTTGACTTCTATATTATGTATATATTGTTTTATTTATTTGTATTAATACTATTTTTTAAAATCTATGCTTCTTGTTTATTGCACTATCCACTTTGCTGCTGTAACATGTAAATCTCTCCACTGTGGGACTAATAAAGGAATATCTTATCTTATCTTATCTTATCTTATCTTATCTTATTTAGGCTGTCTCCGTTTTTGTTTTTAACTTTAAAGGATGTCATGTTCTCAAATGCAAATTCAGAGGGGCTTTATTGGTATGACAGTTTCAAGAACAATGTTGCCAAAGCATCAAAATACAAGAGCACACAATAATAGTAATATGAATATTAAAGGGTGGGTCTGTTATTTATTTTTTAAGCTTTGGTGTTCCTTATATATTCAAAGCCAAACATTCACATTTTGGTCAAAGTATGTATGTTTTAGCATCAAAATGCTATTTATCTAATATGTACCTAATATGTACCTAATATGTACCAGGCAGCAAGATATGACTTATCTCCTTTTTCCTCAGAGAATTTTTAATTTTAAGAATAAATTAAGCTCTTTGAACTCTGAGATTACAGAGTTGAAATTTTCAAATTAAATGTTCCTTATTTCATTAAATGTCTTACATCGTAAGAGGAAGTGCATTTCTGTCTCAGCCTCACCTGTCAAGCAGTGACCATGTACAGTACTCTGTTCTGGTTTCCTGGATTTTTTGCCGTCTTCCTATTTCGATTGCCAGTTTGTGTTTGTCACCAAGCCTGTACTTTGGATCTATCTCGGACAGTATGCATAATCTCTTTTTAAGGACAGATAACACACTAACCTACGCTGGCTTTTAATGTCTTCTTTCTAATGTTCCAAGTAGGTTTCTTTACACTGAGTTATAATTTAATTTACTCTGTTTGGAGAGCAGTGTTGTTGAGAGACTAGTCAAAGTCAGAAAGGGGGCATTTAGCCTCAACACCAACTGACATACAGTAGGAGACAAAAAATCATTTATACAGAATTAAATATGAAGCGCTGGCATTTGTGAATTGTTTAATATTCAGCATCAGTATATTTTAATGTACAGGAACATTCTTGGCAGGTTACTCATGTACATAATATGCTCTAAGTTTGTACTTGTAGAAAATAGCTCTTAGGTCCACTAATTGGTGGTCCAATAATTGGCTAGGCTTTAAGAGAAGTGAGAGACGAGGAAAAAGGAGTCTATATTATTATGGGCCTCAGTCTTGGAATGACCTGCAGGCTAGACTCCTCCTAGAGTACCTCAGTTTTGTAGCCAGCTTTAAACAAAAGTTTTTTTTTTTTTTTTTTTTTTTTTCTTTTAAACACAAACTGCTTCTTGCTACAGTGCATAACAACTGTAATGTCTTGATGCAAAACTCCTGCCTTCTTGGCCAGGTCACCATTGTTATAGAACAACTGGTTTTATCTGGTTAAGAAAAAATAAAACGTAATAAATAAAAGGTTATAAAGGATACTTACAAATGAAACAGAAATATTGTACTTTAAGGAGCTGCAGTTACAATATAAGACGCCACAAAATGATTTAGCATGAGAAGCCTTTGAACCGTGAAAGTATGCCCTCCCTTTCTTTGGAGTGTAACTGAGTGAATGAGTGACTCAGTAACTGAATGAGTCAAAGTGTGAGTCACAGCATCTATCAAACCACTGGTGTTTTCAAAATATACTGTCAAAATTCAGCACATTGTGACCCACAACTAAAAATAGTGATGTTAGCAGGGATTTCACAAGCCAACATTTAGCCCGCTTTACTCAAACTCTGGTGCGGTTCATTTGGGCGGTTGTGAGCGCATTAATCACATTCCAGTGCGGAAACAACCGATCTGAGACCGCTTGCGAGAGGTGGACTTGGACTGTCCAAGCGAACCAAAATGTAGGCTGCCTGTGTGGGCATTTGTTGAGATGGAGACAAGTAAACAACAGTTTAACATGAGTGGGAGAGAGGACTGACTGGTGTTTGCATAACATCTGGGTCGAAGAGGACGCACAGAATACGCTAAATTAAGTCCACAAAAGTAGTGTCGTTTCTAAAGTGAGAAACCAAAGGAGAATCTGGTGCAGTCGTGAAGGAATAAGTCAAAGTGAACGACAGCATCAATGTCGGCAATTCCCTGCGTAGAAAAGGCAGTTGTCACGGTGAAAAAGATAAATTTGCTCTTTCATTCTTTTTCATTCGGTCCGATTAAATTAATGCACAGTGAAATCAAACCACACTAAATAGAAAACAAACAAAAACTATCAATGTCACTCTGATTTGCTTGAGCCAAAGGGATTATGGCTTGTGAAGGTGCTTTAAAATATCAGTTATATGGCATGACTGCCATCACTCAGCTTGTAACATACTGTATATTTAACCTGAGTACACACAAACTGATACACACACCTACCTGCCTTTTAGATTATTATCCAAAATGTCATCTCTGTACACTGAATGCCTCTATGCTATGCTGAGTTGAAAGCTCTGGAAGCTAGTAAAAGGATATTTGAAGTTAGATTGTGTGTGTGGCGCTCACTATAATGATATAATGGTGGGGTTTATCTTATGGGCGTAGCGTGTCATTTGTTATAGCTTAATTCTGATTTTACAGTGACCTAATTGTGTTATAACAGCATTTACAGAAGGAACAAAATCTCCAGCGCTCACAGATAAAGTGTCTTATATACTATATTGGGCAAACAAACTAATGTGTTTCAGCAATAAGTCTTCATCATAATAATTTCAACAGTGACAACATGCTTGTGTTGCTTGTCACATCGGCCTCCTGTTTTTACAACTTGGGGACAATTAAAATACCAACAGCTACTTTCATTTCCATGAGACGTGAATGAATGAATCGTCATCACAGTCACATATAATATAAACACTTTTGTAAATGATTGTAAAAAGATGAGATGAGCTTGTTTGTTTTTAAATGATGTGTGTCTCTTGTGTTTTTCTATCAAGGCTTGAAGGAGGCAGATTGTATTTACCGTGCCCGAGGACAAACCTTTAATGATAGGATTCCTAACACAAGCATTTGGCAGTGGAGCAACCAGTGCCTTTAGGGGAAAGTAAACTGGTTTGTGACAGCTTCAAGCACAGTCCTGTCAAAACCTGCTTGTCAGGGTCTCATCAGATAAGAATGAGGTGGGTGTGTGGTTTGAGTGCAGGTGATCATACAGTCCCCTCCAAAAACTATTGGAACGCCAACTCCTTTATTTCTGCTGGACACTGAAAACATTTGGGTTTGACATCAAAAGATGAGACAAGAGATCAGTATTTCAGCTTCTATTTCCACGTTTTTACATCTAGATCTGTTACACAACTTAGAGGATAGCATCGTTCATCTTTTGATGTCAAAGCCAAATGTTTTCAGTGTACAACAACAATAAAGGAATCGGCCTCGCTGTTCCAGTAGTTTGAGGTGACTGTATATTTTATGCCCATGCTTCAAAACACTTTCGTAGTGTGGGTGTAGAATTTGCATAACACGTTGGACCGACTGCAGAGAAATAATACGATTAAGAATCAGAGGCATAGCTGTTCACTGCATGACCAGCTCCCCAACATAGAGCTGCTGTCTGAGAGGCATAATTGCATAATGTGCTCATTGTGCAAATCTGTCGGTAAACTGCTACGCCTTCACTGATATTTATCAATGAATTTAATCCAGACTTGCAAGAAACAGGATTTCCTGTACTTACAATGAGAGTCGTCTGTGGAATGTCTGCAGAATCTGGCCTCTGTATCCTCATTATAGCCGCATTAATAGATTTTTGGCCACTATAGGGCCCAGAAAAAAAAACTCAGAGACCTGGTGTATTATTTTCTTGTGAAGCTGATGTGACTAATTTGTTAGCAAACAGCAGCTTACGTACAAATCTAGCAAACAAAGGGCAACATTATCATCCAATTGTGTTTCTTTCCCCCTGATGTTCTAATATTCACTCACACTGTTTTTGTCTCTCGCCAACTCCCGAGAAAAATATCTGGCTCTTCTTTAGCTGCTAGATGTTCGTCTTTCTTCCCCAGCTAGTTGCTAACGCTGTCTGTCTGCTATTTGTTGCTGGACAGATTGCATACAGCGGTCACTGCCTGCCAGCTACGATGCATTTCAGAGTACCACGTCACATTGGCAAAACACTGTTACGTTACCATGAATAAATATTAATACATGGAGCTATAATAACGCTGTGTGGTAGTGAAACACAACCAGGCGGCAACATTCGGTTTTGAAAAGTGAAGCCAAAGTACCTTAAACTTGCATTCTTTCTAATAACCAGCAGGGGGCGTCTCCTCTACCGGGGCCCCCTTGTGATTGACAGGCCGCTACCACAGCGTTGTCCTGAACTTGAACCCTTTCACAGTGTTTTCATTCATTCATTCATTCATCGTCAACCGCTTATCCTGTTAGGGGTCGCGGGGACAGTGTTTTCAGTTCATGAAAATTATTTGTCTAAAAATATGTTATTGTGTTCACTTGTACTTAACGTCACAGTTTTAGTTGATATAGGCCTCTAACAAACAGCTGTCCTTCACGGTAAAACTGTTATGAGAGTAATATGAAACTTTGAAAACGTCTCAGAAATGGTGAAAAATCATGTTGATGTAATTTTTTACAGCATAATATACCTAAACCGAGTTGAGTGGCCATTCAAAACAGTTTTCTATAAGATATAGTAACTCAAGATGTGCTGTACCAAACAGTCGAGCAGAACATTAACGGGTTAAATTGTTTGGGATTTTGACTGTTTTGTAATGGAGCATTGTTTAACTCCTCGGAGAACAGTCTTTACTACTTCCAAAACAGCACAAATCATTGCTTTTTGTCACCATCAGACTGTAATCAAATATATAACTGAGTCATAACAATATCAGTGTTTACAGTTTTGATTAATTCATGAGCCCCGAAGGTGTGCACATACCTTAAAACTAAATGCATGATCAGACAACACTGTCAGCAAATGTCAGCATTAATAGCAAGCTTCAGTGCACGGTGGCCCAACAGGCCCACCTGTGCGACAGTTTATATCTTATGTGTGTGGTTTATCTTTCACACTGCAAAACTCTTCAGCTTTAGTCATTTCTGGCTATTACTGATTCCTGAAATTATGATTTTCTTATAGTGAGTGTAACAAAATCCAATAAAAATGGAAAAGTTTGAGAATCTGGTCTTTTTGGTGGTGCACCTCATTGCCTTAAAATTCTTGAAGCAAACTGATTTTATGATTAAAAAATGGCTTATACTGCACTGAAAGATTGCGTAACTTAAAAAAAAAAAAATAGATGACTTTCAAGGTAGCATATGAGGTTTTCAGCACATTTGATCGTATCCCCAAAGTGAAGCAATGTTTGAGCGCTTGCTCACGGCTGTTCTGTGAATTTGTTGTTCTATTGAATTTTACACTAAAATATGCTATAACGCAGATAAAAGAACATAATCACTGCCAGATCATCACGGTTACGCCCCAAGTTGAGTCTTTTTACAGAAACATCTTTGTCTCATCTTTTGTAGGTAATTAGGTCTAAGTCCTCCCCTGCTGTGGCGTCCTTTTCCCACACAACGAGCATCAGACACACAACATAATTAATAAAAATCTCAGCCATGTCCGATAGGACACATGCATCCATCAGAGGGGGTCGCTGATGCATTTCTGAGTCTCCCATCTACCATAATATCAGCTCGTAAAAATGGTAAATACACATTTATCCTACATAAACTTGGTGTAATCCCATAGTGGAGATAGTTTTGTGTGTTTTGCAAAAACAGTGAAATAGCACACAGGCCTCTGGCTGTGTCACAGGGATAGTTTCACAAGCTGACAGAGGATCTATACAGACTCATGTCAGACATGCAGCCGATCCGTGATGGCAATGTGACACACATGCACACTGCACGCTGCTTCAGGCAGTCTTTGAAAAAAAAGGACTCTCTGACACTGAAGTTCATTCATAAATAGTTTAAGTGTTGCTTCTTACTTACTTCTTACTTACTACTTGAACCTCATTGTGGATCAGAAAATGTAGAGAATCAAAACAGCTGATGAAACCTTTTAGGACTGACAAGGTCTTTTGTTTTATTGTTCAACAACATTTTAGCATGAAAACAAAGTAACTAGGTGTGTAAAGGCCTTCTACCGCCAATCCAAACAGCTCTTCAGCTCTCAATACTTGCTGTGTCATCATAGGTTCCCATTTAAGCTTCACCTGAAACCCTAGTGGATGTTTTTTTGTCAGACTCAGGATCATTACCAAGAAGAGATGCACAGACCTGCTGTACAGTAAGAAGCTAGACTCGGTTGGGAGGGATAACCCAGTAGGAATTAAGACTGCAAACTGATTCAGTTATCTTTGTGGTCTTTAATCAGGATTTAACAATAAATTTGGGAATATGCCTAGGTTTATATTGCTAAATAGGTGAAGTATTGTGGTTGCTGTACGCCTGGTTTGTATATGGTTTGACTGAATATCTGAACTCATTATACAGAGGCTTAACGCTTACAGCACTGTGGCCAATTGTTTGCATAAGTAAATTAAGGTTATTACTTGAGACGCAGCCACTAGTAGCAATTCAGGAGCTGCAGGGTTGGTGCCGTCCCACAACCTATTTATTTATTCATTTCAAGGGAGACATTTGATTGTAAACATAATTTTGCACTTTACCTACATTCTAACATAGTGCACATAAAAAATAAAGTTGAAAAAGGAAGTACTAATGCCTTACAATTAAATGTCTATAATTACGCCAGATTATAACCTATTTTCTCTCACAGGAAGTAGTACTGCCAGTCAGGCCAACACTAGACGAGTGGCAGGATTAACGGCACACAAATAAACCACAGTACCTTCAGGGCAGGGCAGCAGCAGGTCCTGAAATTCCAACTCAGCATCAGTATGCAAGCCTGTAATTGCCCCCCAGAGGGTTTTACATTTAGGAGCATGACCAACTCCCCCAAGCTGAAAATAGATTATTACTGTAAGTGGCCAAATGAACCAGTTTGGTGCTTCTGTGCCTGAATCAATACACTACTCTTGTCGGTGGAATTGGATTATCTTGAGTTACAGCGACTTAAACTAAAATAGTCATGAATATTCCAAAGATTGTGTTAATTATCTCCTCATTGTGAAGCATAAGTGGCTGAATAGTGCAGATTCAGGGCGGCAATTAAAATCTATTTGCCCTCCCTACCTTGAGGGAAAACAGAGAGGCAGCTGTGATAGAAATGTCTGTTATTTGAATTCCTGGAATGGTTTTTGGAGACGCTTTTGTACTTTCTGATTTTGGTTCTAATCGAGTCCTGGTTCCAATTCTGCTCATATTATAGACTGTTATTTTCTGCCAGTTTATGCAGTTATTTCTCATAAATTCAAAAGTATTTTGTGATGAATAAAATAATAAATAAACAAGCCATGCAGTATATAAGTAGCTTTATTTGATTCTGACGTTCGCAAGTGAGGGGACAGTGGAACCGAGACTGGCCAAAATGAGTTTTCTCAGGACAGTGGCTGGCATCTCCCTTAGAGATCAGGTGAAAAGCTCAGCCACCCGTGAGGGACTCGGAGTAGAGCTGCTGCTCCTTTGCATTGAAAGGAGTCGGTTGAGGTGTTTCCAGCATCTGGTAGGGATGCCCCCCCTGAGCGCCTCCCTAGGGAGGTATTCCAGGCACGGTCAGCTGGGAGGAGGCCCCGGGGACGACCCAGGACTAGGTGGGGAGATTATATCTCCACACTGGCCTGGGAACGCCTCGGGATCCTCCAGTCAGAGCTGGTTAATGTGGCCCGGGAAAGGGAAGTTTGGGGTCTCCTACTGGACTGTTGCCCCCCGACGATGAGCAAGTGATGAGAATTTCATGTTTGTATCATCACGTTGTCCTGTCTTCAACCTTCAGCCTCTTGCTGCTCTACTCATTTCTCTACTTTTCGCCTCCTCATCTCCTCCGTCATCCTGGCTGTGACCCATAAATCAATGTCAGCGCACCATCTTGACGGATGTCGCAATTCCTAAAATACATCTCAAGCAGAGAGGAGACTTACTGGAGGAGCTACAAGCGAGGATACCAGGTGCATCGTTTGCGCAAGTCTTTTCAGACATTACGTGACACAAAATAACAATGGACAGATGATGCAGCTGTGCCACACAACATATTTAACTGACAATGCTTTAAAAAGATGGCTCCGAGGCAAGGTTGTCTCATTTTGTGAGATACCTATTGCTTTGACTCCTCTCTTCTGTCTATAGTGTGCCATACATCATCTGCCCTCTAGCTGCCCTCATTGAATTTCTCTCCTCCAGAGATCACCTGACACAATCACCTGCCAGCTCAGCTGTCTCCAGTCCCCTCATCCACCTCCTACAGCACAGTTTTCAACACGCAGATTTCCAATAATGACAAGTTGCTTTTAGCTGTCCAACCAGTTCAGCTGTCTGTTTCCTGCCAGACACATTTTCCTGATTTCATGAATCATTGCAGATCACCCCCAACAGCTCCAGGGGTGCTGCACTAAGGCTGACCCTGAGCTATGACCCCTGAAAATGAATGTGTGGTGTGGTATCTAGGAGGGATGTGTGAAGAGATACATTTCAGCTGCCTTGCGTGAATCTGCCTTGTGTTGATTGATGAATAAAGCATCTTTCTTCTTTTCATTCAAAGGTCAAGAATGAATGTTCACCATTTTAACTTCTAGTGGACATCCCAATAGAATATCAAGTCGAATATGCTGAAAATCCCAAGGTCAGATCTACAGCATCTTTTTGACGTGACATTTGTAAATACCTTCCCCAGATGATGGTGTGGCGCCACAGCTGCTTGGGGGCTAACGTGTGAAATAACAAAACAGACTTTATTGACCCATAGCACTTCACTAGATAATCTCCCTTTAAAACAGCTTCACTGTGTTTTTATTTGGCTTGTAAACTGATCCAGGAGCACCATTAAAGGTATTAGACTTAACATGTAAAGTTGTAAATAGCAGTTACCATGAAGATAAAAAGCACCCAATGAAGTATTTGACACCAGTTTTCAAAAATGTTTGTATCCTGTACCGTATAATGAAAAGACGAGTACATTGACGTCATCAGTGGTGAACGGCAGTACACTTACACCTTTATAACTGAAGCAATAATTGTCAAGTAACAGATGTGAGGCAGCAATGTACAATAAATCCATAACGGGCTCTTGAAGAAATATGGTACCTTTTGAGCAGGGAAATGTAAAAACAACTTTCAAGTTCAGATTTAGGAGAGCACTCTAGGTTTCATGTTTGCACCTGTTACACCAAATATTTCACGCTTACACACTATGCCTGAATCTATTTAATATGTTACATATACTATTATGTTTGTACATCAATTGTACATGTGCCGCTTTCAGGAAAAGGGATCCGTCTTCTGTTGCTCTTCCTGTGGTTTTTCCTTTTATTGTCCCCTTCATTATGATTATTTTTGTATTTGTTTGTGTTTTTCCTCACCAGAATCTTTTTTTTTTTTTTTTTTTTTTGGATGTTGCTTCTCCTTTTTTATTTATTATCTCTTCATCCTCAACTTAATCATATTTATAATCCCAGAGTTGGAATTATTTGATGTTCATGACAGTTAAAAAATCATAAGAAAAACTGAATATGGGCATCAGTCCAAACTCTTTTGTCTTTTATTTTGTTCTGTTTAGATTTCCATGTGTACAGATATTTTCGGTATCAGAAAGATATCCGTGAATGGTCCAACCAAATGCTCAACAAACCTTTTCTCACTTCCTACAATGGGAGCTTTCTCTGTAATCAACAGCACGATATTAGTAGTACGTTTAGGCACCACAGATGGTAAATGTAAGAGCCTATTATTATCTACTTATTCCACTATACAAAAACAAAACAAAACAAAACAAAACATCCACTTTCCAGGTTACTTGTTTCCATTCCCCACTGTGCAGCGTGATCTGCATTTCATTGCCACACAAGTCGCAAGATGCTTCTGCTGCCCTCAGGTTGAAAAGGGTTTTCCAGTTACTCACTTAACAGGTAAATTGGCCATTTCAAATGTAAAAGCAAGTTGCAACACACATCCTTTAAAGACACAGTGAAGCATACATACTTATCATGTGACCCTGCTCTGACTGTCCTGCTCTATATGTAAAAACACTGTTTATACAATGAATTCTCTCTCTTCTCTCTGTGTGCAAATCATTCAACCAAAACTATAATTAAAATAGACATGTCAAGAAATCAAGTGTATATAATCTTGGTGTTTGTTTTGACATTGGCTAAAATATGTAATTCACTAAAAGAAGATATGTGACTCTGAAATGTGTCCACACTGCACACAAAACACCACAGACAACTACATGCATGCCACAAAGGCCTGCACACCAGCATCCCTGAACACCTCTCTCTCCTTTCAGGTGGCCACATGTAACTCTGTCCCCCACTCTGCTTACTTGAAGACATCCATTCATCCATCTGCAACTGCTTTTCCTGTTAGGGGTCGCCGATCCCAGCCGGCCCGCGCCAACATGAAGAGTACATGCAACCTTCATAGGGAAAAGCCCCAAGCTGGATCCCAATCTGCAAACCACTACACCACCGTGCAGCCGTACCTGAAGACACATCCAACATAAACCTAAAAAACACATCCAATACAATACTCTCTATAGCCCTAATTATCGGCAAGAAAACTATCCTCATAAGATAAGATTTTATCTTTTTTTATCTGGTGTGACTGCAGTGTACAGGGGATGAGAGGCACTGACTCCAGAGTCCCGTTCCACAGATGAGCTTAGACCTGCCCATTTTATTGTCTATGACAGGAGTGTCAAATTTCATCCTGGGTTACATCAGCATTATGGTTGCCCTCAAACGACCGGTTGTAATTGTAGGGCGACAGTTAGGACCAGAAATATTTGGACAGTGACACAAGCTTCATGATTTGGGCTCTGTATGCCACCATTTGATTTGAAATGAAACAACTAAGATGCAACTGAAGTACAGATTTTCAGGTTTAATTCAAGGGGTTGAACAAAAATATCCTACGAAACACACTGTAACCATTTTTATACAAAGTCTGGACAATTGGACAGATTATCATTACCATAAGTAAAATGTTCATTTTCAATACTTTGTTGAGAATCCTTTGCAGGCAATAACTGCCTGAAGTCTGGAACCCAGGGACATCACATCACCAAACGCTGGGTTTCCTCCCTTGTGATGCTTTGCCAGGCCTTTAGCTGTCTTCAGTTGCTGCTTCTCTGTGGGTCTCTCTGCCTGAAGTTTTGTCTTGAGCAAGTGAAATGTACGCTAGATCAGGTTGAGATCTGGTGATCGACTCGGTCATTGCAGAATATTTCTTTGCTTTAAAAAAACTCCTGGGTTGCTTTCCCAGTGGGTTTAGCGTCATTGTTCATCTGTACTGTGAAGCGTAGTCCAATTCATCCAGCTGCTTCTGTCTCCTGTCACATCATCAGTAAACACTAGTGACCCAGTGCCCTGGGAAGCCACACATGTCCATACCATCAGACTGCCTCCACCATGTTTAACAGAGGATGTGGTGTGCTGTCATGAGCTGTTCCAGTTCTTCTCCCTACTTTCTTCTTCCCATCATTCTGGTACAGGTTGATTTTAGCCTCATGTGTCCAGAATGCTGCTCCAGAACTGGGCTGGCTATTTCCATGTTTTTTTGGCAAAGTCTAATCTGGCCTTTCTTTTTTGAGGCTGATTAATGGTTTGCACCTTGCGGTGAACCCTCTGTATTTACTCTCATGAAGACTTCTCTTCGTGGTAGACCTAGATACTGATACACCTACTTCCTGGAGAGTGTTCTTCACTTGTGTGGATGATGTGAAAGGGTTTTTCTTCACCATGGAGAGGATCCTGCGATCATCCACCGCTGTTGTCTTCCATGGATGCCCAAGCCTTTTGAGATGCCAAGCTCACCAGTGCGCTCTTTTTCTCTCAGAATCTACCAAACTGTTGATTTGACCACTCCTAACATTTCTGCGATCTCGCTGATGGATTTCTTCTTTTTTGTTCAGGCTGTTGGTCTCTTTCACTTCCATTGAGAGCTCCCTAGATCATGAATAAGTGAATAATAAAGTTTTTTTTAACTAATTTATTACATTAACTTTGTTTAACTTTCCAGAACTAAAGTCCAACAGATCAATGTGCTCTGATCCAACGTTCAGTCTGTGGCGTATCAACTGTTTGTCTTCCAGCAGCTGATCTGCTGAGATCATGAGTGGTAGACGACAGTAGTGTGACATGCTTCGCTCTGTTTGGTGCCGAAGTGCCGTCATAAATTATTTTCCTTGACCACCGTCACTGCCTTGTAACATGTAAGACATACCTGCATAAGCATAAACATGGATTCTCTTTCCATCTCTCATTAAATTTCCTTCCTTCTGCATCGACTTTTCTTTTCTTGGACATTTTGGTACTATTCATATTTTTTAAAACCCCATCACTTTCTAGAGCGCCGCTGCTGGAAACCGGTCATATTGGGATGCTTCAGTGCACATGTAACAAAATCGAGATGCATTGTGGGGCATGTAGTTTAAGGACACTGTACTTCTGTGAAGCGACACAGAATTGTATGATAAGCATAATATATTATTTGCAAAGCCTTGCGGGCCACATTTCCTAAAGTCCACCACCAGCTTCTTGGTCTCTGAGATGTTGAGCTGCAGTTGATTTAGGTCACAATAGTCCACAAAACTGTCCACCACTCTCCTGACCTCTGCAGGTGGTCGGACTGTGAGCAGTATCTGAAAACTAAGGTGTGGACTGTGAACAGGAACAGGACTGTTCCCCGAGGAGCCCCCAGTGCTGCTCTCTATTGTGTCCAACACAATGTTCTGCCAGCCTCACATGAACTGGAAATCGAGGACCACAATCGATGTAATAAATATTGATATATATAATTAAATATTGCACTGCCTTGTATCTTGGGAACTCAAGCAGCAGGTCCTGAGGTTGCACTTTTTATTATTTTCAAATTAAAGGTGTACATATTTGCCATTAATCATTGTGTTTATATCCATAATTAATTATTTCCTGATTCCCTTAAAAGAAAAAAACTTTGAGGAATCCTGACTCACGCTGTCCAGTATCCAGCTAAACTGTTAGTGTCTAAATGTTCGTGTCGATTTCAAGTCAGTGAATCGTACCATATCACTGCAGATGAGCCAAATATCATCCTTGAATTGTATCAGAACCATGGACAGTGATACGTATTGCATCACTGTAAAAATGTATTGTTACACCCTGGATGAATAATTAAATAAAAATAATTATCCACAGAGCTTTTAGAAAGGTGCTGGATAAAAACAGTCCTTCAAAAAATGATTATGGTTGTGAATTTGGTCCAAAATTAGTGTTCTGATTATCTCTATGGAAGATATCCGACGTTTGGTTCCCACTTTGAATGCTGTGGTCAAGACCGAAGCAATTTTTTGCCACGTTTTTCTCGCTACTAGTTGGACCACCGGTATCATTTGTGATCATTCACAGTAGTGGCACTGAGGAGAGGGAGCTTGTCTCCATAGGTACCAACAACTTCAACAACAGCCATCTCTCTTATCAGTCACTGAAGAAATAACCACTGTTGCTGATTTCTATGTGCTGCAAAAGTCTCAGATATGTCCGAAAACCAAACATTGTGTCATCACCTGATGGCGAGCTGTATTTACATGCAGCGCCATTGTACTGACTGTAGCAAGCCACTAGCAAGCCACATGTCGCTACTGCGGTATGAACCCAAAATAAACAGATTGGGCTTTAATTTAATTGCAATAAACAGATCAAAAGGAAGACAAAATAACTACATAATAATATTGATTTGTAAAATTATGCATTCATGCTTTGTGAGGTCTGTCCACAAGATGACAATCAAACAACTTTTAAATTGCTTGTTTTCTGAATGGAGTTTGGATCGATCAGTGCCAGGCTACGCAGCCGCTCCTTCAACACTCAAGATTAAGTCATCTAGGTATACATGCAAAATACAACAGCGACGTTGTTTATACGGTTTATACACATACATTTATAATATAAGATAAGATAAAATGAACCTTTATTAATCCCCGGAAATATAATACAAATATGAGGAACTATCGTAGCTCTGGGTGCCAACAGGCAGCTACAATATTTTTCTTCCTCCATTTCTGATTCAACAACGTCAGGACGACAGTGATGACAGGAGGAGAATCTCAACGCTGACACAGCGTAACGTGAAATATTTCAGCGACTATGCAAATCTTGCGCGCTTGCGTCACGTCATTTGCGCCATTTGCATTGCCATCGCAAATTCACATCTAAAGTTTACTCCACTTTTGGTGTGAACACACCATAACAAGAACAAGAAAATGTAATAGTGGCTGAATGTTATCAGTGTTAACAGCAGCACTTTTAAACAGAACGTAGTAAAAAGCAAACCAAAAGTGATCTCCCACATCTGATATCAAGATATCTTCAAGATATCCTCGTCTGACCCTACGATCATTACTTCATCTGCTGATCCACACTTGTTTCCCTGACATTTCATGCATCACTGTATTTCTTTTGTTCACACACTTCCTCCCATCTAAAACCACACACTGATGACACTGTGTGTGAGACAAATAGCGTCTCTTTGTGTCTACTTTGTCCCGATGGGTTGTCATGCTATCCATTATTTAGTTAGCAACAGATAATATTTTAGCTTAAAATTAACGTGCTCGTTTGTGCATGCTCCCTTGTGTCTTACAGGGTAATTTGCAGGGATGAGAGAGGCTTTAGAAGTACTTGACAGTTTTAAAGCTGCAGTAACAGGAATTACTTCAAATTTATAAGATAATAAGGCTGTCAGATTCCCTCATTCATCATTGCTCTTATTGTTCATACAGGGTGGCAAGAGTGAAGACTACTTAAATTGTCTGCATAGCAGCAATTCCTTAGATCATGTTTCACACCAAGATAAAACTTAGATTGATTGCATGCAATTAAATGTTCACAGGAGCATAAAGTGTGGATTCCATGTTTCTGTCCTTTACATGTTTTTCTGTCCACCACCGAGTATTTATCATCTGGATGTGCTTGTTTTTGCAATTTTTTTTTTTCCTGAAAACTTGAAACAGTGTTATTAATGTGAGTAAAACTGACAGACGTGCTTTAAAAACACCAGGTAAGACCAGATACCTGCATTGTTGTAGACTGCAACTGAAGTTGATGAATGATGTTTAAGGTGATGGTTAAGGCTTTAATAATGGTACTTTGCATGCTACAGTGGAATGCAAGGAGCCTCACAGAATAATACAAGTAGTTCCAAATGTAGTATGCAGGCAAGAAACTTGGTTACGACCTCACTGAAATGTTGTGATCCCAGGGTTTAGTTTTATAGAGCTAAAAATAAAAATGGTGGAAGGTGTGCTAAAGATGCGAGGTACCCCCACCTGAAGAGTTTCTGTAATCCATGTTTAAATCTAACCGTTGACATGTTCAAGGACATAGCAGAGACGGTATATCGAGAGGGAATATGGTGTGGAAATTTGAATACACAGCTGAGCAATCACACAGACAGTAATGGGGATATAGTGGAAGAAAGGTCCAATGGGTCTGCCTTAACTGCGGACATGGTAAAAGTGATGTGAATATTATCGTGCTTGGATTTTACATTGGTGTCAGACAGTCATGCGAATAGTATGCTACGAATGATTTCCCAGTCTCACTATAGCAAATACAGATGTGTATAGAAGAAGGGAGTACATTTACCAGATGGTGCATTGGTAAAGCCGACTGAGAGAAATTTTGGATCTCTAATAATGGTCCAAAATGATATGAAATTACAGTTTTAAGTCAAAAACCTTTAGATTGTCCCCAAACATAATACCTCCTTGTATCTTTTATACACTATAGAAATTCATATTGTAATTATGATTTGCTGATATTGGCTGAGGCTGCATGGTGGTGCAGTGGTTAGCACTGTGGCCTCACAGCAAGAGGGCTGCTGGTTCAAATCCAGCTTGGGGCTCTTCCGTGTGGAGTTTGCATGTTCTCCCTGTGGGTGTTCTCTAGGTTCTCCGGCTTCCTCCCACAGCACAAAAACAAGCAGGTTAACTGATGACTCTAAATTGCCTGTCGGTGTGAATGTGAGGGTGAATGGTTGTCTGTCTCTATGTTGTCTGTCTCTATGTGCCCTGCGATGGACTGCCGACCTGTCCAGGTGAACCCCGCCTTCACCCAATGCCAGCTGGGATCGGCTCCAGCATCCCCCCGACCTCTAACGGGATAAGCAGATGAAGATGGATGGATGATATTGGCTGATATACACGCCAAAATGTGAATAAGGGTAGCACTAGCATTTATTTTTTCCACTTCAAGCATTAGTTCTGAATAAAATCCTATTGCATTCAACAAAAATAAAAAAAATAACTTCACCATCATAAATTTATCTTTCCTCATAAAACTGTTATGGTCAACCTTAAATCTTTGGTCTTTTTCGCCATTTTATGCCACTTGTTGGATGAAGTCCACAATAAGATGAAAATCACAAATGTTCGCCATCACTTGCTTATTTAACCATCTAGTACGCATGGAGCAACGTTATGATAATTTTAAGTCATTTTTCTGGCAAATTGATGAATGTAAAACCAATATTCACTTTGTTTGTGTCTCCACCAACTCCTGAGAAAAAAAAATCTGACTCTTTAGTTGTTAAGGCCTTGTCACACCAGCATTTAAAACAGCACATTTTTGCTGCAGATACGTGCCATTCCAATGAAATCTCCACTACTGATTTACTTGCAGCGGCAAAGTAAATTTATGTGAGCAAAATGCCAAGGTGGACGTAAACAAAATATATCACTACCTTAGCATTATGTTCATGAATGATGTCCTTTCTCCACAGCTGTCTCACCTTTAGCATCAAATCTGGGAGTGATCTTCGGACCAAAGTGGGAGACATACATAATTAATCATTATAATCCAGTTATTGCATTATAGCCCTAACACAGTGTTCTTCAACAAAAAAAATCTTGCAAACCACTTTATCTTATCACCACTGGCTCCAGACAACTGCAAGGCCTATGGTGCCTTTGATAACAGTTTAATGTTTTACCTGCCAGTGTCCTGCAAATCACATGCTCATGTGTCTGGCAGACTAATGACAGTACATCAGATATGGATCCTGTTCCAGGAATGTTTTCTAAGGAATCATTTTCGTGCGCATTCCTTGACAGTCAGTCGGTGTCTCATCTTCTTTTCCCCTTACTGATCAGTTTGTGTTGAGTTAACCTCCTGAACTCTTGTGATATCCACATATATTGTGTAAACATACATATTTTAAGCCAAGCCATAAGGTTTTACCAAACTTAACCGGGTAGTTTTATTGCCTAAACATAACCAAGTAATTTAGCTGCATTTTTGTTTTGTTTTGTTTGAATTTACAAAATTAACGATGTGTTTAAAACTGCGACTGTAATCCAGGAGAAAATATGTTTCCCTCGAAACATAATTGAGGATGAAGTTTAGTTGTATGGGAATGTAATTTTGTGGGAAACAGGGTTGATTCATTTTGTAGGAGAATCCAAACTGATATGACTCAAAACGTAACTGCTGCACGTCACATGTGAAACCCAGTTTTGCATGGAACATGTGCACCAGCCGTGGAAAAATATGTATTTGTCTAATCAAACATAAAGCACTCGGTGGATCTGATGCACATTTTATACTGTTCAGGAGGACACGGTTTAGATCAGTAGTTAAAAGAGAGCACTGAGACTTCAAACACAGGTCAGCCACAAAATATGTTTTTGTCTAAATAGCACCACTGAATGCTTTGCACTGACTGTTGTTCAGATGTTCAATCAACAATCACGTGCTACACATTACTGGATTGCTTTCTGGTGCCACTGCTTATAATGGCCAATGATTTCTGGAAGATTATTGGTGACATTTTCTAATAAAATGAGTAAACAACTTTCTCTACAGTATATGCACTTTTCTGAATCTTGTTTTGGCTTGTAAGGTTATACAAAGAAATAAGAAAATATTAGACAATTAACAACTAATCATTAAAATTAAAGGTGTCATCTGTTATGGTGTAATATCAACAAAACACACACCCAGTCACACCTCATCACTGGAAATGCTATTGCGAAATGCTTTGATAAACAGGAACAGAGTAATGTTTTCATGCATCCAACAGCATTGTGGCTAGCGCCGTATGCGGTATCACCCATAGCAAATTGGATAGGCCTCAATAACTTGCACAATAGGTTGTAATTTGTTTTCAAGAGAGTTCTTGAAAACAGGTTTTATCTCCAGCAGTTGGTGTAACCACAGTGTACATTGCTGTCTGCTTTTATAATAGTAACCGACAGGTTGTTTAGTGAATGCCATGTCTGTGGTGATTAACTTGGGAAATGTCAACACTTTTGTAAAGACCTGTAAATACCCAATTAACAAAAAACCACACTGCAGTGAGATGGCAAAGGAAAAATGTCTGAAACAGGTTGTCTTAAATCACGACTTATCCCTGGTGTTGCTCTCATTCTTTCTTTCTTTTTTTTTTTTATTATTTTTCAAGGTTTTATTGCCTGGGTGCACCTCAGCAATGACAGGAAAAGAGGGGGAAAAGAAGTCTAGGACATACAGCACACCCTCTATCGGAGGACGGAGGAGGACCCCGGTGTTATTTTCTTTAAATTAGGGTTCATTCAAGCCACAATTGGCCCAGACTAACATTACAGGGGGAGGTGGGGTATAAATTCACCTCGTGATACTCTGTTTTTATTTTATGTATTTAAACCTATAAAGTAGGTTAATAAAAGTGAGTGAATTAAATGCTGCACTAAAGTTTCCTGCCTTGGATGCTGTCAATGGCACAGTAAGGTTGAAAGACACAACACTGGTCAATGCATAACATCAGAGTGTAAATGTAAAAGTAAAAAAACTGTACATGATACCCGGGTCAGGCCCTTTCCTCAGCATCACCCCTTTCGATCACGTTTTGACATATCTGATGACAGACAGTCTGGCTACGACTCGACCACTTGTTGACTTTGTTTGTCGGGTTAGTTAGGTTTAGGTATGAGGAGTGAGATTGGCTAGGGTAAGAATATCAGGATAAGCCAATCAGAGGCAGAGTAGGACACGTCATGCCTTTCGCTGTAGTAGGAAAAAAGTGTCCGATGACAACATTCTGCATAATAGTTAGACATGTGCTTCTGTTTGTTGCATTTTCGGAGCAACGGACATTCAGAACAATGGCCGCTGGTTTCCAAGATAACAGGTTGTCGGACAGGGAACATGTCATCATTAGCGACGTGAGCTGCGTCGCTGTATTAGGCGTTTTTTTACTCAAAAACAGTTCTGGGGTCTCCCTGAGAGGAACTGACCACTGGAGAGCGCCCTTGAGAAATGCATACCTTTAAAGCAGCTGTCACTAAAGTACATTTTGTGATTTCAGCTTGAATCGGCTATTCTTTGGTTCAGTGGAGGCGTTTTGTGCTACCGGCTTAGACTTTGTGCAACTACGTTAGCTTGTCTCTTACTGCCAGCGCTGCATTGGCTCGTGTTCGACCAATCAGCGTACATTTACTCCACTCACGTCACTCGCGGTTCGGCTTGTGCTGGGAGAGTAGCTACTCTGAAACAGGAGCAAAAAAAGTCCCTCACAACAGCATCCTAAGAACTACGATCAATTGTTTCTAGTGCTTGTGGCACAATAAAAAGGGCTTTCTAAGAACTATGAAAAAGTTCCTCAACTCTGAAAACGCCTACTGATCTCCCGTCCTATCGTAGCCTCTCTCTACGATAAAACCCTCAAGGCAGCGTCACTGCCCTGCCCTGCGCCCTGCAGCTGGACAGGGAGACGAGATGCACTATGTGCTACATGGAGCTCTGAGTGCTTCCACAATGAAGAATAAACTAATTAAAAGTTTAGAAGCCAAAAATTTCAAGCAGTGCATGTTCCAACAGGAATCTGCTCCAAAATCAGCGGGAAATTCACAACATCTGCAGCCAAGATTCCAGGTTTCCTGATGATTTTGCTCCAGTAAATATGCTAGTAATAAATCTCTGTATTCATGTTATGCATGTTTGTCTTTACAGGTCCATTTGTGAGAAATAACCGACAGAATCATTCCCAGAGAAGAAGAAATTATTGTTGAGAGCAGACACGCTCTATTTACAACCAGAGCTAGCCACATTAGCTGCGCAACATGCTATGATTGGCAGGAAACAGTCTGCTAAAACAACACAAACATTACAGACTTATAGCTTCCAAGTTTGAAGGAGGGTCCCAGACAGCCGATACGGATCCATCCTGAGATTCAGTTTGAAGTGAATCCTGCTGTGTACTGACCCTTGTTTTTTTTTTTTTGTTGCTATGAGAAAATTTCAGTCAAAAATCACCTAAAATACCTAAAAAATAAAGTGAATCCACTGGGAGTTGTAGTGTAAATATATGTCACCTGATCAGATACATATTAATCTAATGTATAACGCTATTAACCACAATCTATCATGCTGTATACAGCTGCTTACTACTGCACACAAGCATACTACAGCACACGAACATCAGCACACGAACATTAATTCTGGGAACAATAACACAAATGGAGCTTTCACATGAGTATTATCAGTGAAACAGGGACCAAGGTTACTACAATCAGGCATCAGCAAGCCCAAGAATGTGGAAAGAAGAAACAAGTACTGGACGACAGATAACGGCCCACCTACGCTGGACCGCCGGACCCAACAGCAATATACACTTACACTTAATCTCTCACACAAATCACAGATTTTAAAAAGAAGAGGGGGATTAAAAAGGGATAAAAAAAAAAAAAAAAACACATCTTTTTATTTTAAAAAAAAAGAAAAAAAAGAAAAAGGATAAAAACAGGGGGGGAAAAAAGGAAAAAATTGCTTGCAGATAGGCCTATGTTTAAAAATGTTAATTCTTTCAGGCGTGTAGGCTACTGGCCATCGGGCAAACTGAGCAAAATCCCCCATCACCAGTGGGCTGCTGCATCCGTGGGTTGGTGGACTGTAAGCCTTGTTACCACCTGCCCTGGTTCTCCAGCAGCCCTGTACAGGTATCTTATTGTGACTGAGAGAGTGTCAGTGTCACGATGGACCAGCTGATGTTACAATCCATTTGAAGCTTAGGGGACTGTACAGCATGCTGCTTTATTACAGGCTTTGAAAATGTGATCCTTCTTCTCTATTAGAGCTATTTATCTGTGTATATACACTATATATTATATGCACACATATTGATGAGTTCAGTTGCCCATTTGGTTTCTGATTTGTTTTTATTTCTTTTTATTAGAATTAGAATTATAGTAGTAGTACTTAGAAGACAACTGAAATCTTTTCATAACTTTTATATAGGTTTATAGATAAGATAAGATAAGATATTCCTTTATTAGTCCACAGGGGGGAATTTCATTGGGAGGGGTATGCATTTTTAATCGATCTATCATTGATAATATATATTTAGTTTAGACATATAGTATCTGTATAATAAATATATAATATAAAAATAAAAAAAATATATATAACATAGCCCTTTATTGTGTTTTCATTTCCTGTATGAATGTAAATCTAAAATATACCAAACAGCAAGTCAGCAGCTAGCTGGTGAAAGTCATTCGGCATGATATAAAAACGTTGTGAAATTTGGAAATGATTATGTGTTTGCATATTCACCAAATACCATACAAAATACATTTTACTTTGGTGGGAGACAAGACAGCTCTAAAAGTACGTGTAAAGTAAAAGTGAGCGTAAAAGTAAGTGATGTAGTGGGGCAAGTTTCATGGGAGATGCAGCACACTGAGCTCTAAAACATTTCCAGAGAAAATCAGGGAGTGAACGTAGTTTACCCTAAATTTGGATAACCATTTTGATAGTGACCGACTTGGAGACTTTCCAATATCAGCAGCTCAGCCTTCTGGGCCCCATGGACTAATTCAATATTGTGTACCTTGGAGCAAAGCTGCATAAAGTAGCTTAAGCAGAAGTAAACAAACCTGCACCATCTTTTGCTCTAATCCCTGATCTATTGGTCTTGGTTGCATATGGAGATGGATTTCTTTTACTCCCTCTGACTTTCTTTTAACTCCAAATAGTGTGCTAATGTCTTAAAATGTCCTTCCAGCTGATAGCGTGTCTGTTTCAACTGTTAGCAGAGTTAAAGGGTACATATCATGAAACTTACTTTGTCGGTGCTTGTGCACACACATTTGGGTATTTGGAGTTCCTACCAACCCACAAACTGTGAAATGAGACAACCCAGTCAGTGTTTCTGTGGGCTGTCTTGATCAGAAAACAGTGTTGTGGGTCAAACCATTCAGACTTGGCTCCTCTCCACATGCAGGCTCATTAGAATATACTGTACTGCCCTCCATCTGAGTAACTCCACCCATGGCTTGAGAACTACCTTCGCAAAGGTGCACCATTTTTTTTTCTCGCAAGCTAATCAGAGCAGACCAGGCTTTCTTGAGAGGGGGGCTTAATGAGACAGGTGTTAAAATGGAGCGTTGCAGACAGCGAGTAAATATGGGTATATTCAGAAAGAAAGTAAAAAATGTCATATTTGAGCATTAAAGCATGTAAACGTGTTCTAGTAGAAACCCAAAATACAAGTTTAAGTTTTAGAGCAAGGCACCAAACTGCTCAGGGTGTTTGTCAGGACCAGCCCCCTCACTCAGACATCTCTCCATTGATCCATGTATAAGAGTCCTGTTTGTGCATGTATGTATTTCAGGTCTGTGTGTACTGTGTAAAGATTAACGACAGGGTAAAAACTGAATTTCCCTTCAGGTACTAATAAGGGTTCATCTTCTTCTTAATGTCTATGAGTAGAGAAATTTTGAATTTGGGGGTGTTTTTGGCACTATAACAAACTCAAAGCCTATCTTTAGGTGAAAAATGTTGATTCTACTGTTTCTTTTTATGATTAGGGAGAATTATTTTTAAATACTGATTATTATTATTATTATTATCATAGCTAGTACTCATTACATTCAATGGAAAAACTGAAGCTGATTTTCTTCTTGACTAGACTGTATGAGTTGAAAGGCCTAGTTTAGTATTTTCCACCTATAACGTCTCCATCCAGAAATCCAGAACCTTCAGCCCAGAGATGGCACACATCCAAGATGAGTCACGTTTCCAGATTAAACCCAGGGAAGGTAATGCCCTGAAAGACTTTCTCTAATACCTTGAGTTCAGAACATTGTGGCTGAAGGTGCCTCTTCACTTAATGAACACTTGCATCTGTCGATACAACTAAATCCTGATTAGGATTTAGTAATCCCGTTAGATTTGTGCCAACTGACTTGCAAGGCTAGACAACCATCTTAAATTTATATCTGTGCAACTGGTCTCGCTCGACCAGGTGACAAACTTGGCACTTGTCCTTGCCACATGGCTTTCACATATGGTACTCTCTGTGTGTGACCCCATTTTTACCTGCTATGCCACAGAAACTGTGGGTAACGTATGTCACACTAAATGCTTACATTTGCATATAGCAAGTGAACACAGTAGCAAACTTAATTATGTTTTAATTTAGGAAACAATAAAGCTTCAGGTGCCACTCCTTAACATGAGGACATTTAATTTGTTGTTACCTTCATCCAAAACACATGCTTGTGTGCGGTGCTTGGAGTTGACTGCCTGATAAAATGTTGGCAATTAGACAATCCAATGAAGATCTAAGCTGGCTATGTTTCAACATTTTACCTAAAAGAGATGTCTTCCTTTGAGGGTCTCGAGTTAAATTACAAGGAGACAGCTGAAAAGGTGTCAGCATAAGAGACATTGCCTTATTGTGGGAGGGCATCAATATACTTCTCTGCAAGTTTGCCATAACCTGATATTTGACCTGTATATTTGGCAGATAATATAAAGTTCTTTGCTTCTTTGTACATAAAGAAGCAAATCATCCATGTAGAGAAGCTCAACATTAACATTTCCCAGCTTAACCGGGGGCAAGTAAACTTTGAGTTCAGGCTAGTGGAATGCTTGGTGCAGTTGTCTGATTTAGCAATAGATGTGATGTTCATTAGGAATGCCACGGCAAATTATCGGCCAATATTCAGCAACAATGTGTGATCGAGAGACTGGCATTAATGCTTTCTAGTTACCAATCCCTGATATACTGCCACCACCAAATCTGGGTGAAAATGGCAGAGGGAGCGAGTTAACAACAGCTGTTAGCAGCCGGAGGGCAGTACAGTCCTGCTTGGCTAAAAAAGATGCAGCTGATGTTAACAGAAATTGCATTGACTATCCTTCTGATGCATTCATGCTCTAGGCGGTAAAAATGAAATGTTAAAATGTGTAAATTGTAGTCTCTGGCTGGAAACTTGAATAAATCCAGTTGATTGAAGGATATATTTTTACAGCTTATAATATGCCAATGGGGTCTGGTGACTTAAAGGAGGGCATATTAATTGTGTGTTAATAAATTCTAATTTTCCAAATCCCTGTTGATTTTGTTTATTTTTAAATAGGCATATATTTATATATATATACATATATATAAGTTTGGCCATTGGGCAATTAATACATCACAACTACTGGCAAGTACCTGGTAGAGCCGCCATTCGTGCCACTAAATCTCTACCAGTTACTCAGGATTTACTCAGAACTTGGTCCTGGTCATGGAATAACCTTTAGAGCACACGACAGCTACAGGATTTTGTCTTCCTAGACCAGGAGTGGGTAATTATTGTTCCTGGGGGGCCACATGAGAAACCAGGACTGTTGCCAAGAGCCAAACAAATACTGTCAGATGTAACCTCTATTTTAGGACAACAGAAAACATATTGGGCACTTATTTTTCAGCATTTATAATACTGAAAATCACTCCAAACAGCAGATTATTAAGAAAATGACATTATATGCAGGAGTCTTTGAACCGTACAGGACTGACTGAAAACTTAACATTTAACTTAACATTAACACTTACATTTAACATTTAACTTAACATTAACACTTACATTTCCTTCTCTGGTTCATGCAGCTTTGTAAAATGTCCTCTCTGCTTTAGTATCGTAGCCAGCAGCCCCTCGGCTGTCCTCTCCTTCTCATCTCCAGACAGCTTTCTCGGTTTTCAAGTTGTATTATTTGAATACAGCCACATGTTTGTTGCAAACTAAGCACACAGCTTTACTGCCAACCCTGTGAAAAAGTACTTTGCAGTCCATGACTTATTATAGACGTATCGCCTCAGCAGGTGACACTACTTCAAACATCACTCATGTCAATTTACATCAGTGTCAAGTGTGACAGGAAGAAGCTCACTAACAATACACAAACATTTCAAAACAAAAAAACAAAAGCTATTTTCTTTACTGCTTTTTTTTTTAAACTTTGTTAGCAAACTGTGGTTTGTCTGAGACCTCCCGGGCCGGGCAGAACCATCACGAGGGCCGGTCCCACCCAGGTCTGCACTGGGAGATTTCAAAGCTCAGATAAAAAACTGTAAAACTGAAAAGTGCAATTGCTATTCTTAAACTGTATCCTATATTATATGTCTGTTGTCCCTTGTCTGTTTATGACATTGTACTATTTTTAATCATGTCTAATCATGTCTCATCTAATTTATTTTCTAACGTTGTAATGGCGTGCTCTCTTCGCCAGGTCTCCCTGATAAAGAGACTATAATCTCAAGGCTAATCTATGGTTAAATAAAGGTTAAATAAATAAAGAAAAACGTTTAATGTCAAGCCCTTCATTCACCTTTCGTTATTGCTTTCGTACAAAGATTACTATGAACTGCTACGGCTGTCTAATGGAAAATTATAATGATGTGAGAGGACAGCCTTGGATAGATCATGGTTGATCATTATTGTTATCTATGCAAACAGCTGCCACTGAGAAAACAGCTGCCAGTCAAGCAACCAGTCAAGTTGCAGTTTACATCCACGACTGTCCAAAACGCCATCACTTCATCATTCTATTCTATTCTATTGGACATTTGTGTGACTAATTAGCATATGAATAATGCTAAGGTATGGCCATAAATATGTTTTGTGAGATCCCGGTGACCTCTGACCACCAAATACAGCTCATCCAAGTGGATTTTTTTTTTTTTTTTTTTTGGTGAATTTGAAGAAATCCCCTTAAGGAACTCCTGAGATATCAGGTTCATGAAAATCATACGTCCAGGTCTTCATCCGTGTATATAGATGGATGGACGCAATTCCTCCGGTCACGGTTGCACAGGCACGGAGGCATAATAAAACCTAACAAATCATAAGAGAGGATCAAATTAGTAAGCTGCCATTTAATGGCCTATTGTGGAGACACTCTAAAGAAGATATGGATGGAGTATCACTTCATAGTCAGGAAATTTATGGTCAAATTATGGTGTGTTCATGATTATTTATTTTTTATTTCATCGGAACATCAGCCTACCTACATGTTGTTGAAGGTGCTGTGCATGCCTTGTTTGATCCCAAGTATAAAACGTCTGAAAATAGCAATGTTTTGCATAGTTGTTCCCATCAAAGTTGGTCTTCATACTATAAAGGCACATCGAGATAGACTTACAGATAGACCGCAGACACCACAGAGGATTAAACCTGTGACCACTGTTGACGTGCCTTATCAGGAGAACCCAATCTTTCTTAAACTCTCTGAGACGAGGCAACCGAGAGACTCTAATGCCAAGAAAGGACGAGATTTTATAGATTTTCAATGCCAGTAAGGAATGAAGACTAAACATCAGACATGAACTTTAAAGCTTGTTTTTACAGACAAGAATCTTGATATGCCAAAAATGTGAACATACAGCCATCCAAACTCATACACATATTGACACCTGCTTATTACTGTACTTGTGAGGGTCTCGTAGCTGTATTGCCTACACCTCAGGTCAACTTTTACCACTAGAAGCCTAATCTTACCAAATGAACCTTCTCCTCAGCCATTATACTAACTGTAAAACAGAACAAAAGGCTACGCTGCAATTAGCAGCTGCTCAAAAATCTAATCTCTACGGCGTGTTACAGAGAAATCATCCAAGAAACCATCCTCCAAGGCCTGTTTTCCAAAAAAAAAAAAAAAAAATGTATTGCAATTTTTGTCGTTAGCTCTTAACGTGCTATCACACGTCCCCAGTGTTCACCAGACACGAGCAGCCCAAAGGAGTGAAAGCAGACAACTGAGCAGACATAGCCTAAAGTGTTTGCTGATATATCAATTTAAAACAATCCACCTTAGATATAATTGATCCTAAATTGCCAATCCTCATTAAAAGCAACAAAGCCCCCATTTTCAGTAACCGACGGCCTGATGACCCCTCAGATAGTATGTAGGTTGTCTGACCTCAGACGGCTGTGGTGGGATAGTTCGCCCCCCCAGCAGTGTTGGGTCTTGCCCTAATGTAGGTCTTTAAAAGCAATTCTCTTCACCACAATTGGGGTTAATTCTAAAGTATTTCAACCTTTTATTTCATTGCATTTTAAATGGCAATCAGAACAATGCCATTTGAAAAAGGGTGGTGCCAATCAACCACACAGAGAAGCCTGAATATCCAGTTCTCCACTGGGTGCAGCTTGTTGGGAGTGGGTTCTTGTACATAAACAGCTGAACATGGCAGAATGAGAGAGCAAAGTCTGGAGTGATGCTAACATTTATATTCTTGATTTACAGACTGGGCTTTGATATATCGCAATAACAGACGGATAACAAAGCAAATATTTGTTTACACACTCTGACTTAGCATTTACACTCATGGAGGTTCAATGGTACAGCCGTCATCAAATTAAAGCATAATCAAGGGCTCTTAAAATGATAATAACATAATTATGACAATTTGTTGCACTGGGTGTGTTGGGTAATAAGCAGCAGGGTGTGCACACCCACATGTATGAGAGGTGTCAGATACAGGAGTTCAGGTACGATGAAGATTTGAACATGATAGTTGACAGAAATTAAATCAATACGCCACACCACTCAGCTTCCACAGGTTATATTTCCTCCGTATAATGCTAAATCCACAAAACAGAAATAATAAAGTGGCTATAATTGATATTTTAATGATCAAATGAAAATATTTTGTGTGAGAGATATCAGAATCATTAGGACTCATTACCTGGCTTGGTATGTTGAAGTGTAGTTTATAGAGCTTTATAGTTAGTTTCAGCCAGCCCTGTCGCCACGGGTATAATTTAAGTCCAGCCGTCTACTTCATAATATACATTTTTGATTTTAATAAAGTTGTTTTGATTAAAATTTAAAATTCTATAACTATTGCATCCACATGGCTCTCGACAAGGTCGTCAATGGCTCACTTTACCCATTCAGGTCAATGGCTCACTTTACCCATTCAGGTCAATGCCTAGCCCTAAGCATTCAATGTCAGTGTGTCATTGTTGTTTACAACTTGTTTACACTGCCCCCAAGAGGCCAAAAAAATAGTTACTGCATGTTTTAGATGTATATATGGGATAGATTGCAGTGAAATTTTGTAGGGACATTCATGGTCCCCAGAAGATTAAACTTACAGACTATGCTGATGATTCCCTGACGTTTCCACCTGTGTCACCAGCAGGTTCAGATATTTTGGTTTGGATTGAGACGTCTCAATAACGATTGTATAGCAACCCCATGAAATTTGGTACAGACATTCACGTTCCCCTCAGGATAAAGTGCAGTTCCACTGGTAAGCTCCTAACTCTTCCCTGGTTTGTGGTTAGATATTAATGACATTACCATCAGCCTCAGCTGTACTTTGTCTTCGGTGTCATTTAACTAATACAGTATAATACAGTATGAGATGTGAACATCAGCACTGTAGCATTGCCATTGAGAACATGTTAACATGCTGATGTTAGCATTTAGCGTAAAGCACAGCTGTACCTAAGTACAGCCAGACCATGCTGCTAGCATGGCCACAGACTCTTAGCCTTGTTTAGAAAATAGGTTAAACTCCTATGGAGAATCTCTACCAAGTATTTCATGTTATATTCACAAGAGAACAAATTCCCTCAATTTCATACCCAAAGAGCTCTTTAAAATGCAACAAAATTAAAACCTGTGCTTTTGGATTTCATGGATTGGTAGTGTACGGTAGATTTCATTCTCACATGAAAAAATGAATGCACGCACGCACACAATCAATCATATGAATGTTATTAGAAAACTGTGGACATAAATACTTGCCAAAAACAAACTTAAATCCAATCTAATAACTCAAGATGAAATCATTTTGAGAAGCATGATAAAAGTCTACATTAACTACAGAATTTATTTAACAACAACCCGTCACAGTTTAGGACTAATTGACAATTATAGTACAAAAATTAGTAAAATTGCATATATATATATTCTTAAATGTAAAAGCATCATATGTAAAAATTTAAATTTGACTTCTATACAGTGACAAAACACAAAATGAAATGTATAAAGCAGTAACCTTAATAACGAAATGTTAATGAAAATATATATATGAAAAAGCCTTTAATTAATTAGCTGATTCTGTAAGTTACTGTTCTTGATGAGGTAGTAATTATCCTACTGAAAACGTATGATGTGTTACTACACGTTTGTAACACCTGAAAGGTGGGTTGTGTGCAGCTTCGCGCTTCATGACACAGTAATTGAATACTAACTCGGTCTTTACACCTGACTCTGAGGTGGAACGGTGCACCAGTTTATTGAACATATCTATTTCAAGGTCAATCGGCTGAGAAACATGGGTAATGCAAATATTTTGTGCATGCTAAAAGCCTCAAAAACTTTGCACACCCAAGAGATGTAGCATTTTCTGAAATGAACAAAATGTTTCATCCTCAAAATATCTTTTTCACCAATTAGAGGAGTGTCTAATTAATGTCTTTGCAAGCTCCTTGAGGACTGATGATTATTCATAAGTGCAAGATGCTGATCTTTGTTTGTTCAGGCACTACAGATGTTTTATTAACCTCGACATTAAGTAACTTTTTTGTTGAATTACAACTGTAAAGAGACAGTACCTCAGTTTTCTTTTTGAAATTCAATAAAATGTTTAAATCAATTTTTACTCTACATAAGGACAAAAGTATTGAACTTTGAGTCCTGAAGATGATTTAAGGTTTTCATATTATTTATTTGACAGAACCTCAACTACTGTTTTATGGGTCTAACAGACCAGCATCAATGCTGCCCTGTAAGCTAACACTTTACTAGGATGTCCCCTGTTGGGTGGTCTTGTAAGAGGGGAGGAAGGGCAGGTAATTGAAACATCTAAACCGTTTCAGAACACCGCTGCAGAAAGGGATATCATAGCATGACTCGTCACACATGCTTTTGTTTCCCTGTTGCACCTTGTCTTGCCAGCTTTTGATGCCCCGCTCTTTGTAAGTGCCTGAAAAAGAAAAGACAAGGTTAGCAGATAGCGAGGTGGTCTGTTTGATCATTTCTTACTATTACCACAGGTATGTTGTCATACCTGGAATGGTGTTGTCCAGGATAAACCCAAAGAACCCTCCGATGAACATGTGTGTGGTGAAGAGCACTACAATCACTTGGTCCAGCTCTTTTATTCCTTCAAACAGAGAGGAGAGTAAAGAAATTGCATTTGTTATCCAGTAAGTAGCTTGTGAAATTAAAACTATACGTAAATCCTCTTAAATCTCTTTGCTGCTCTGCCTCCATACAGAGGTCAGGTTCAGTTCAAGTTCAGCCAACTAAAAATGAAAGAACTACAAACCTCCTAATACCAACAGCAACTGGGACCTGATAGTAAATCCTGTAGGACCTGATAACAGCTAATTCACACATCCCAGCACCAATACATCTGCTGGATGGATGACATATTTGAATTTCAATTCCCTCCACATGTCCAAAAATGACATTATTATCATCAGACTTTTTCTAACTTTAATAATTAAAATGCATGCAACCTCTCCTGAAGTTTGGGTATGCAACATTGGAGAAACCAGCATGAATAAGCTAGATTTTAAAAACTCTCTCTAAACTCTTTTCCAATGAAAGTAGCAGCACTAAAGCTATTTTCTAAATCTAGCTAAAGTTGCCCAGTCGGCAACAATGACAGTCCGTCCCTTCGGGCCTCCATCTAAAGCCACTCCCCCAAAACTATCATTACAAACATAAATAACAGAGATGGTTATTATTAGTACTCACAGCTTTCAAAGCTAGCACACAGGCAGAACGCGCACAGGCAGGCATGTAGGCAGGCAAGTAGGCAGGTAGGTATGTAGGCAGGTAGGCACGTAGGTAGGTAGGTAGACAGGTAGGTAGGTAGGCAGGCAGGTAGGTAGGTAGGTAGGCAGGTAGGTATGTAGGCAGGTAGGTAGGCAGGTAGGTATGTAGGCAGGTAGGTAGGCAGGCAGGTATGTAGGCAGGTAGGTAGGCAGGTAGGTAGGCAGGTAGGTATGTAGGCAGGTAGGTATGTAGGCAGGTAGGTAGGCAGGTAGGTATGTAGGCAGGTAGGTAGGCAGGCAGGTAGGTAGGCAGGTAGGTAGGCAGGTAGGTAGGCAGGTAGGTATGTAGGCAGGTAGGTAGGCAGGTAGGTAGGCAGGCAGGTAGGTAGGCAGGTAGGTATGTAGGCAGGTAGGTAGGCAGGTAGGTAGGCAGGTAGGTATGTAGGCAGGCATGTAGGCAGGTAGGTGTGTAGGCAGGTAGGTAGGTAGGCAGGTAGGTAGGCAGGCAGGCAGGCATGTAGGCAGGTAGGTAGATTGGCAGGTAGGTAGGTAGGCAGGTAGGTAGGCAGGCAGGCAGGCATGTAGGCAGGTAGGTAGGCAGGCAGGTAGGTAGGCAGGTAGGTAGGCAGGCATGTAGGCAGGTAGGTAGGCAGGTAGGTAGGCAGGCAGGTAGGTAGGCAGGTAGGTAGGTAGGCAGGTAGGTAGGCAGGCAGGTAGGTAGATAGGCAGGTGGATAGGTAGGCAGGTAGGTAGGCAGGCAGGCAGGCATGTAGGCAGGTAGGTAGGCAGGTAGGTAGGCAGGCAGGCATGTAGGCATGTAGGTAGGCAGGTAGGTAGGTAGGTAGGTAGGTAGGCAGGCAGGTAGGTAGGCAGGTAGGTGGCCCGTCCAATCATGTCAGATACCATATATGTTTTTTTTTTTGTCAGAGCATTGGATTTATTGATTGATTTGTGAGTATGTAAAGAGAATTTCAAGAAATATAACTAAAATGTTCCTAAAATACATTACCCACGTCAGCTTTAAGATGACATATTCATGACGCAAAGATTCCCACATCCCAATATCACATCCAGTGACAAATTTTCACTTTCTAGAAGATCTATGCATGACAACTATGATTTGGTTAAGGTTATGGAAAGATCATGGTTATGACAGATAAACTATGGGTACGGTATGGTTTCATGTTAAAACACAAAAACTGTTCCCTTCGGGGATTAATAAAGGTTCACCTTATCTTATAATTAAAGTGGCTACAGTGAATAAAATGGCATTAATTGCAGATCTGAAATGGGACACAAACTCCTGAATTAAAAATGGACATGCCCAAACTCTTAAGTTTACAAACTTACGTTCCGCTCTAAACAGTGTCTCAGTGAGGCTTAGCACTGTATGAAAAAACGCAAGACTCTTCATTCACATGAATGAAACCATTTCTTCAATGCAGTGGGGGTGCCAAGCAGAGGGCTACTTAATCTGGACTTCCTGGATGGTATTTCATTATCTCCCCAGGGCCTGAAGCCACCCACCAATGCAGTCCACTTCTAATCGCCCACTTAACTCTGGATAATCCACAGACTTCACTGTGAACAGTTACCATTGGAGCTCAGTTTTTAAATGTTATTTTGCAATTCTGTAATCACCACTACTACCAATACCACTAAACAAAATTCCACCCTCCTCCATTGTTTTTGGCTCCCTGCAGATATCTCAGAGGCAGCTATCTTGACCCTGGCCGAGCGAAATTAAAACCATCTGCACGGCAGAAAACCACGGGGGTTGTGTGAGGGTTAAGTAAGTAAGGGTACGTGTTTATGTGATGTTTCAGAGAGAACATTGCATTGAGCTTCCCTCCAGGCCACATGGCACCGGTGTTACACAGTGTTTGGGCACAAATCAATTATATTACATACTTTTTTTTTTTTTTTACAGAAATAAAACCCATTTAGTTCATTTTCAGGTATCAGCGTTGTGTCATCAATACATAGTCGGACGATGGACGCTACAAATTGAACGTGAATGCGTCTGCTCCACATGGAGTCTCAGCTTACAGTAAGATATCACACACAGGATGAGCGAAAGTTGACCGACAAGAAGATGCTGGAAGATTTGGTGTGGAGCCAGTGTGTGGCGGGGCAGTGAAAGCTGGACCGGAGAGGCCAGACACACCGCCACCTGTCGTTAAAGATCAAAGTGAGCAGCTACACATGTTGACCATCATCTTTTCTTGTAAAATGTCCTGTTTAATCAGTAACACGGGCGTTGTCAAAAGTTTATTAACTGGTGGGAAAATTTCATCATCGTCACCTCCTTAATGGCAAGCCTGGCAAAATTACATAGTCGTCATAATGGAGATCATTAGGCCAGCATCGCAGTTCAACAGGTGTCCATAAATTTGGACTGAACAGCTTTGATCCAAGTTTACATTCTGTCAGCTATTGCATATATTACAAATACAATAGGGCCCATTTAGCATTTTTAACTTTTAAGATGTTTTACTTAGTTTGATTGTTGTATGTTGTTAATATGTTGTTTAAAAAGGTCTATAAAGGTTGCTTGGTGGCTGAGCCTCTGTAATCACTGGACCAATGTGTCACCATTTTCCTGAGTCCCAAGTTTGCCTTTCATGTGGCACCATGTAGTTCACGTGTAAACTGCTCCAACTTAATAGTTTATTTCTCTTTTTTAGGCAATGTTTTGATCTGCAAGATCAGACACACGTGCACGCACGCACGCACGCACGCACACATAATCAATCATATTAATGTATTCAGTTTCCTGTCCAGTGAGGAGGCAGTCACAAGTTCAAGGCACCTGCTGAGTTGTTTTTAAGTCCACAGCCTGTACATCTAAAGACGTCTGGAGGAGCAGCAGTGTGGTTAAAAAGGGCGTTGACAGGCCTCCTCTTGTGGCGCTATCAGCTGAGTGTTGAGGCTGGGAAAAACTCGGGGGGGAAAGAGTGCTTGCCGGGCAGATTACAGCAAGTGACATGGGGTTAGCCAAGAGGATTGGAAGGTAAGCAGCCTAGACCTGAGAGACCCAGACAAACCCTTATGCCCAGTGTTGAACTCTGGATTAGTACTTTCCTGGGAGACACTCGCATCACCCGACTCATGGGATCAAGGTCTTATGTCTGCAGAGAGGAGCTGTTTAATCTTAAGGATTGCTCTTTTGAAGGCGCTTCAAGGCGGTGGCCACAAAGATGCTCCACAGCCGATCAATGTGTCATCAAAAGTAGGGAATCATCTGCTGATTGATCTCTGATTGGTTCTTAGATATCTGATTGATCTGATCTGTAAAAGCTCAACGTGGTTTAACTTCATTTGTTGGATTAATGTTTCGTGGCTGGATTAGCGTAATTGGGTTCTACTTGTTGCGTACTATGTTTTGTACGTGATCGAGTGCATGTGTGTTTTCAGTTTATGTAATGTAAAGTGGAGAATTACTTGTCTTGCAAAACAGTATTTCACTTTTTTTTTTATCTTTATCTTTCTCTTTTTTTTCCCCACTTTTTTCCTCCCCAGATTCCCAGTAACCTACTGGTTTCCTCAACCTACAGTACCTGATCAACCAGTAGTGACACTAATTAAGTGACATAATCCACCGACGTTTCACCCTCAACCACTGCCATTTGTGTATACAACCCACACGGACTAAACCCAGATTAATCCTGGATTAAACCTGGATTAAACCCGGATGGGGATGTTGAGCATTGATGAGAATTTTGCCCTCGGTCACCCGAACACCCTGATTTTCTCCCTCCGTCCTTTTTCAAGAGCTGCCAGGTTATAAATAAAGTTCACAGACAAATCTAGGTGACGTAGCAGATCATGTCGGAAGCATGGCCGTTGTCAGTCAAAAACAACATGCAGTTTCAAAGTTTTTCTTGAACATCACCATATTTCTGAACCCATAAATACCATAATTTAAGAATAATTGGCAAAATAAACTGAGACCAGATTAAAGTATTCCTTAAAGTCAAGTGGTGAAATCTGTAATCTAAAAATGAATGATCATATGATAAACAATTATGACAAGTGATCTTGCTTGTGTGTTTTTAATGTGTCCATGAGGTTTCAAGAATCAACTCGAAGAACAATCACCACACCCCTGGGGCTGTAACTGTAGTTTCCCCAGGCAGATAATGTCATCTATAATCAGGGCAAGCCTGTCTGAATCGCCCTTAGAGTCACACTCTCAAAGGGGCTCACAACAACCACATTCTTAAATGAATATGACAATCTCAGCCTTATAACCCAGGCAATGAAAAGCAAAACATCCCATGTGAATGTGTACAGAATCAAGATCAAGACTGTAAGAAGTGTAAAAGATACAACTGTGGCTCGGGTCCAGCTGAATGTTTAGCTCATTAAGGTATCCATCCAACAGGACCTAGAATATAAGATAAGATTGTGTGCCATGTGGTTTGAAAGAAACGCAGAGTTCAGGATCAGGAAAGACAAGTAAAAAAGCTCTCCATGCCACTATCAAATCTAGGCTAAAGACTAAAGGTAACCAAGTGTTTGCCATCTGGGCCTGTGGGATTTGGGAGCACCTTGGCTTTAGAAGCTTAGGCTGGCAGAACCGCTGCCATCTTTTCAAGGGTAATCTGTAAGTGGAGCAGTGAGAGCACACAGCCTTCTAACTCACTGTCAGAGGACCACAGTGCTGCTCTGATAAGGATTTACAGTTGGATTGGGGATGGTAATTTTGAAAAATTTTCTTCACCAATAACCGGCCCTTGTTTACCGATTAGTAAATGCTAACTGACAAGATTTGTGCCTCGTATGCAGCGGTGCGCCAGCTGCAGTATGTGAGCACAACAGACAACTGAGTCAACAGTTCACCATCAGGAGAGTTACTGTAGCAGCCACGGTGCTGCATTCACTGTCTCCAGTTCACTGTCAGGAGAGTTACTGTAGCAGCCACGGTGCTGCGTTCACTGTCTCCAGTTCACCATCAGGAGAGTTACTGTAGCAGCCACAATGCTGCGTTCACTGTCTTTAGTTCACTGTCCGGGAGAGTTACTGTAGCAGCCACGGTGCTGCGTTCACTGTCTCCAGTTCACTGTCCAGGAGAGTTACTGTAGCAGCCACGGTGCTGCGTTCACTGTCTCCAGTTCACTGTCCAGGAGAGTTACTGTAGCAGCCACGGTGCTGCGTTCACTGTCTCCAGTTCACTGTCCAGGAGAGTTACTGTAGCAGCCACGGTGCTGCGTGGAGTGTCGCAGACATGCAGCCACTTTCCCAGTAAAAGTCTCCACAGCAGTTTAACTTAGTTAAGCAGGTTGTCAGCAGTGTGTCCAGATTAATGATAATGATTGTCTGACAATGTGTGTGCTACATTAGCAACTGCTAGCTGCTAGCATTGCCAGTGGCTTCATGTCCGCTGTTCACACTGTGTGTGTGTGTGTGTGTGTGTGTGTGTGTGTGGTGGTGGTGAGTGTGGGTTTGTTGGTGGTGTTAAAGCTGTGAACGTAGCTGTAGCAGACAGTGTGTGTACAGTTTAATTGTCGGTGAATAAATGCTATGAGGCTACAAGCTAACTGATAGCATTAATTGATTAAAATGCTTAATGGTCATCGGTTAAACTATTAATTATTAACATCCCTAAGTTGGATGTGCCAATTTCTGCCATTGCTTGCTAATTCTATTTTTGCTATTGGCGGGGAGACCCAAGATACATATCTCAGCATCAACCAAAAAGGTTTGAATGAATTAAAGGCACACCAACAGAAAAAGAAAGAGACATGTACATGTGATTATACTCTATGAGAAAGAGTGGGAGACAAATTACGATTGTTGGGCCCATTACAAATATGATTCAGGCATCATGACTGATCTGATAGAGTCTGTTCAAGTTTAGATCTTTTGGCATTGACAGTCACCAGATAAACAAATCATATTCACTTGACCCCCAAAGCCTTGTCCTCAGTCGTTCAATTATGCTCCTATTTGACTGTCAAGGCTAAAGAAATATGTTCATGCCGGTGGAAATAGTTGTGTGGATTTACTAATATCCTGAAGGGCTGTTCCCATTTTAAGGGGCTGAGTCAATGTGTCCGTGTCTGAAAATCACCTGTGTCAATGATGCCGGGATTGGAGTGAAACCAGGTAGGTAAAACAAGACCGCTGAAGGTAGAGAAGCCAAGGATGAGCAGGTTACGGGACGAGTTGAGGTCCACATACTGGAGAGAGAGAGAGAGAGAGAGAGAGAGAGAGAGAGAGAGAGACTTATTAATATGATTATTATTACTTTATTGTGTTGTTCTGCCTCAGCTGGCTGCCATGTCTTTTTGGAACCTTAATAAAATATGATTAGAAATAATCTGGAACCTATGGCTGCACAGTTAACTGAATATTTTTACTATAATAACATAATAATAATATATAATAATATAATGTTTTAATCTATTTTGGCTTCCCACAATTAAAATGATCAACTGTGATATTGACTCCGCTCAAAGAAAACTGTGCTGCATATAAACTCAAGCGCTTCAGCCACCGGGGGGCGATCGGGATGGTTTGGCTTCACTTTTGGCGAGCGGTCCTGCCCACTGCATGCACATCCTGCAGCGCCAGCCTGTGAAATCCTTCCCTGAACGTTGCAGCTGCAGTCCAAAGTAGAAGAGTAACATACTATATTATATTACTGGTTTTGCCCATCTGCTCTCTGTTGTATAATACTAAATGCTCCGAATTCAAGCACAGAAAAAAAAAACATTTTAAGCCAAATTTTGATGCAAAGAGTTGTGAATTGGCAGGAATGTAGCACAACATGGAGGTGAAAGCAGTGTTCTGTTAATTTAAGTTCAATTCAAATATTTTGTGCCTAAAATTGATGAATAATCATGATAAATAGTTGAGATCTTAATACTAACAATATATTCATGCAGCCCTATCGGCACCTCAAATAAGATTTCTATTTTGTTTACATGTATTTGGTCATGACAGGTCAACCGAGACCAGTAACTCTGTCTATAAATGTTCTCTGACTGATTAATTAAAGTATAAAGAAGCAGCATTTATTCAGGCACATTACACAAAATGACCGTGATACTGTATGTCTGAGGGGGTTGACACCGTCCTGAGTTAGCTTCTTCTTCATTTTCTTTCGTTTGTCTTTCTGAAAAACTGAAATATGATACCAGCATTTTTTTTATATATATATATATATATATATATACACGCGACTGTGGCTCCTATAAGGTTTTGACACCTATGTTGACTCAAGGGAGCTGTAGTCGTTTAATGCAAACATAATTATCATTGGAATATGGACACAAAATCCTAGTATAATGTTTCATCTTTTTACAAAGACTGATGGGAAAAATGATGGAAAAAATACACAGTCTGGGTGGGATTTTGGCTCTCTACACTAATGATTTAGTGATTACAATGTTACAAAGTACATAAAAAATATTTCTGTAGTTTCACTGTATTTCCTGACAAGTACTCCCTCAAACTCCCAGCTGCTTGGAATCCAAAGATCTCTGCTCCCCGATATACTCAGTAAAGTTTGGCCAACTGACATTCTGAATCCAAAAAACTCAAGAAAGATTTATATTATTTATAATAATATTCATCAAATGTTTGCCAGATTTGTGCTCCAAATAACAGTGTTTCTGTACTGGAAAGGAATGGGAGGGCTGATACTGTGAGATTTATTTAAGTCAAGTCAAAATTTATTTCTAATATCCAACGTAATAAAAATGAATGAATGGCAATAAAAGAGCAGCATCACAACAGAAAATAACTTAATCAAATGGCAGCAAGAAGATGTCTTTAGCGGCGACTCTACTTTAGTTTTATTATGATGAGGTAAACTGTTCCACAGATTAAGGGCGGCCACCGTAAAGGCTCGGTCGCCTCTGTTTTCGTGTCAAGTCCTGGGGACAGTATCTGATTGGTCGACCTCAGTGCTCTGACCGGAGTATGGAGGCGCACCCTGGATGATAAAAATAAGGAACCCTGTTGACATTTTTTTTTTTTTTTTTTTTTTTTCAAAACCAGTAAAATGTCTTCACTCAGGGTCGCAGGGGTGGCTGGGGCTATTTCTAGCTGACATTGGGCAACGGCGGGGTATCTATCTATCTATCTATCTATCTATCTATCTATCTATCTATCTAGACTTCTGAACCTCCACATGGCTCTGTTTTCAGGCTTTAAAAAATCTATCTGTGACAAGAGACTTTGGCCAATCACAGGTCATTTCAGGGAGAGAGAGAGAGAGAGAGAGAGAGAGAGAGAGAGAGAGAGAGAGAGAGAGAGAGAGAGAGAGAGAGAGAGAGCATTTTTATTGGCTGTTCATTCAAGGGAGACAGCTGTAAATCACTTGCAAATCTGATCAAATGGTCAAATCAGGCTGAACTTATCAGAAACGTCTTGTAGTTACTGTAAAATGAGAAAGTTTATGACGGGGTAGCCATGTTGAAATCAGTTGAGGAAATACCAAGCACCGCCCACCAGCTGGAGCAAACTTTCTCATTTTACAGCTAAACAGTAACTACAAGATGTTTCTGAAAACATTTGAAGAGAAAAATAGACATTACAGCAACAGAATATTGATTCATATTTGATCAGCGCTGCCTAGTTTGACTGTCTGATCAGAGTTTGGGTGATCAACAGCTGCTCAGAGACGGCAGACTCCAGATCAGCTCTGATTGGTTGTTTTCCTCCAGTCTGTGAAATCTTGCAGATGTCATTAGGAGCACCAGAGGACACAGTGGCATGTGACTTTTTTTCAATTACCCGTTTGATGCACTACTGTCAGGATATAGAGACCGATTTATAAAAATAACTTTTTTTAATCACATTTGCTCCAATTCAGCCCACTGTTGTTTTGTACTGATTTATTTGTTTTGTTGGCTTGTGATTTGTTTGTCTGAAACTATTTAATCAACCATTTATTTTGATGTTTCAGCACTTTGCGCTACCTAAATAAAGCTTATTTTTATTAATTGGTCTCCATGGAAATCTTCTGTTTTTACTTTTATTTCAAGCCACAGGGTCAGTACAGGAGCAGAATCCTCTCAACCAGCTAGACTCAGTATCTACACTCGCCGGCCACATAATTAGGTACACTTTGCTCATAAAAGGCTGGACCCCTTTTTGCCTTCAGAACTGCCTTAATTCTTCGTGGCATACTTTCAACAAGGTGTTGGAAACTTTCCTCAGAGGTTTTGGTCCATATTGACTTGAAAGCATCACACAGTTGCTGCAGATTTGTCGGCTGCACATCTATGATGCGAATCTCCCGTTCTACCACATCCCAAAGCTGCTCTATTGGATTGAGATCTGGGGACTGTGGAGGCCATTGGAGTACAGTGAACTCATTGTCATGTTCAAGAAACCAGTTTGAGATGATATGAGCTTTGTGACATGGTGCATTATCCTGCTGGAAGTAGCCATCAGAAGATGGTACACTGTGGTCATAAAGGGATGGACATGGTCAGCAACAATACTCAGGTAGGCTGCGGCATTTAAACCATGCTCAGTTGGTACTAAGAGGCCCAAAGTGTGTCAAGAAATATCCCTCACACCATTACACCACCACCACTAGCCTGAACCGTTGAAACAAGGCAGGATGGATCCATGCTTTCATGTTGTTTACGCCAACTTCTCGTCTCAATACTCCATACAGGAGGTGATTTGGATAAAAGTGTCCATCAAATGAAATACGATAGGTCACAATACTGAAATATGTTTACCTGGAGGTTGGATATTCCCACTGCTGCAATCATTCCAAACATAACGAGAAACATGCCTCCGATTACTGGGTCTGGGATGGTGATAAAAACTGCTCCGAATTTCCCAAAGACCCCCAGGACGATCATCAAAAGGCCGGTCGTTTGGAGGACCAATCTGCTGCCAACCTGGCATAAAACAAGCACAGGGACTAGTTATCGTGAGTATAAAAGATTAGTTAATGGGTTCTATCCTTCTCACCATGCCACCTTTATCTTTACCCGGACGCTGTGTGAGGGGACGCATGCAGATGTCTTAACAAGGACACTATCTATCACATCTGCTATGGTTTGGAGTTGGATGTAGACATCAGACAACAGAGAAAGCAGCGTCAGAGAGAGAATGTTCAGGTCAAGCCTGCAGAGGCCATAAAACATTCAGCTGTGGCATGTAGTGGAGGGTTTTATCTGTGCTGCTAACAGACAGGCTTGGCTACATCAGACTGGCACACTGTGGCTCGGTTTTATATACTTTTTACATAACATTTGAGTGAAACACTCCATAAAAAAACGCAATACATGCCATCGTCACTTCAACAATAATGTCATCAGTATTTGCCAAGAATACAAGCATTTTTATACATTTTCTCCTCTATGCAATCAGTGCTTGAAGAGTAAAAAGTGCCAGTACTCCTCTTATTCATGTTGGTATGTGTATCAGCTGGTATCAGCAATCACTACTCCATTCAGAACCTTAAAGTTAAAGTTGTTGACTTAAAACTATGCAATTTCACATAATTTCAGACCACTATAGATAACACCCAAAAAGCATATCACATCCTTCTGAACATCCAATTCTTCTGGAAATATCTGCCCTGTTAAATCATATACAGTACATCAAAAGAGCAGATTTAGAAAAAAAAAAAAATAATATTTCATTAATTATTTGTTCACAAATTTAAAAAGCTCTGACGGTATCGATGAATTACAGCCTCGTTCTCATCGCCCCTCCATCAGTGCCGTGTCGGCTTGTCCAGATGCTCTCCACATTGTTTATATTCATATGGCAGATGTGGTCCAGCGGAAAATTGCTGCCGCTGTGCCGTATAATGGAGGAGAAAACCCTGTCATTATGAATCGCCTAGAAAACCTGATGTGGAGAGAGGTGAGAAGAGTACCAGCAGCTTGTGAGAAGGGCCAGTGTACAAGAAAAGTCACAGTACACCAAAGACTAAAATGTGGAGGTGCCCGTACTGTGTACTACTTTCTGTACTGTGTGTGATGCTGATAAGAGATGGGATGATTTCTGGTTTTGCTGGTCCAGTCCGGTGAATGAGTTTACACCAGACTGCAAACTGGCTGAACCGTCGTGTGTCATTATGAGACATTCTTGCAAATTAAAAAGCAGCCTGCAAAAGCAACCAGTGCTTGTACCTGTGTTTTTAGTTACTGCATAATCTACAAAAATACAACATAATTCATTAGTTCATATTTTGTAGTAATCATCTGAATCTGCAAAGTAACTAATAGGTCAGTCCTTGACCAAAGAAAGTCTTAGTTGACTAACACTCCCCATACGTTTCTTGGAAATAGGTCATCCAGCATGAAAAGTGCATGAAAATTGACTACAGAAAATCACTCCAAACAGCATATTATTAAGAAAATGACATTCTATACAGAAGTCTTTAAACATTACAGGACTGACTGTTTTGGGGAGTAATGTTTCCATTAATAAAACTTAACATTTAACTTAATATTAACACTTACATTTAACATTTAACTTTACATTAACACTTACATTTAACATTAATTTTAGCATTAACACATTTAACATTTAACTTTACATTAACACTTACATTTAACATTAATTTTAGCATTAACACATTTAACATTTAACTTTACATTAACACTTACATTTAACATTAATTTTAGCATTAACACATTTAACATTTAACTTAACATTAACACTTACATTTAACATTTAACTTAACATTAACACTTTAATTTCCTTCTCTGGTTCATGCAGCTTTGTAAAACGTCCTCTCTGCTTTAGTATCTCAGCCAGCAGCCCCTCGGCTGTCCTCTCCTTCTCGTCTCCAGACAGGTTTCTGGATTTTTCTGCATGTTTTGTCTCAAAGTGACGGTTCTAGCTGTATTCTTTGAATAAAGCCACATTTGTTGCAAACTAAGCTCACAGCTTTACCACCAACCCTGTGAAAAATACTTAGCAGTCCATGACTTATTATAGACGTACCACCTCAGCAGGTGACGCTACTTCAAACATCACTCACATCAATTTACATCAATGTCAAGTGTGACAGGAAGAAGCACACTTACAATACACAAGCATTTCAAAACAAAAGCTATTTATTTTTTTTTTTTTGCTTCCTAAGTAAAACTGTGTGGTTTGTCTGAGACGTCCCGGGCTGGGCAGAACCGTCAGGAGGACCGTATAATGCCCAGGTCTGATCTAGTTATATGCTCACTACTATTATTCAAAACACTTTTTAAGAGTCTCACGCTTGCACAGGTGCATTGCTCGTCCATGTGAGTCCGAACTGTTTTAAATAGTAAGGTTTAAGTGAGGATGTGTTTGGAAGTAGTGAACATACGAATTCAAGGTAACACTAGGTGTTGTATTGTACACTGATACACAAATGGTCATTTTGTAGGTGAAGTATTCCTTTAAAGTTGTGTGAAAATGTGTATGTGGTTATAAAAGCTTTAAAATTATTTGGATAGCATCAGGTTTTATTTTTAGAAAAATTAAACAAGCCATGTTTTGCATTCAGCTCATTCACCTAAACTGTACTTATTATTTAGTCATTCTTCTTCACCAGCACCAGATGATGCACACACAAAGTGATGTTAGAGCTGCAAGAAATTTTTTTACTAATAACTGAGTAATGTGTCAAACCCAAACAGAATTTTAACTGACTCTGCAGCACTCTGCAAAGATTTTAGGCTCTTTTAACTTGTTGTTTCAGGTTTACATAACATTTACTTTATGGATCAGTGCACTCATCAACCCCATTTCCAGCAGCAGCAGACAGCTGCAAACAAGAGCACATAAACCCAGTGAACTCGTCCTTCCAAATCACAGACAAAGGCTGTGGTCGAGTAGTATTTATTGCAAACGAATGTTTTTCACTGCATGCTAAATGCTAAGGAAAGGTACTTCATTGCTTCCTTTCCTGTCTCTTTTAGCAGAGGATACACTGGACCGTGCTTTATGAAAGGAAAGGAGATAATGCCATCCCACGATTACTTGCGGCAGCAACAAAGCGAATAAAGCAAAGCACCATTTGGCCATCAATAATGTCCACTGTTGCTGTTTAATTGTTGTGGCATCGATTTGGTACCGAAGCATACTCTTGTGTCATCCAAAGTTACTTTAAAGAACAAAAAACATCTATAGCCTACTTTAAGTTAAGTTGGATTCTCTTTGAACCGTGGTTGTCGTTTCCTTATGAATTCTGCTTCACATCTTTCCTTGACCATGGCCTTGTGATGTTTTAAATTTAAGTTAAGGAAACTATTTGACTATTCAGTCACAGCCAAAGTTAGCAACCTCACTGGTAAAGACAATGGAATATCTAGAAAGAGCCAGATATTTTTCTTAGGAGCTGGAAGAGATGAAAACAGAGCTTAAAGAAGAGTGAATATTATATTCATAAGGTCGACAGAGACATGGTACCTTGGTAATGCCGAGTGCAGCGATGTTCTGGCTGTAGGAGGTGGTGCCATTTCCAGTCCCCCACAGCGCAGCCAGGATGCAGCCGAGGCCCTCCACTGCAATACCTCGGTTTATGGCGTGAGTTGGTGGAGGAGGGGCGCCGGACAAGCGGGCACAAGCATAGTAGTCGCCGATTGATTCCATGGTAGATGCCAAGACGCCTGCCATCATACCCAACACTGAGGACACACTCACTGTGGGCACACCCCATTGACCTACGTGTACAAAGTGGGCATTGGTTAATTTCCATAATAATATAGACACATAACTTTAAACTTTAACGCTGGATTTCTGCCCAAATCCTTTTTTAAGGTATATTTTAGAGGTTTGTCCCAGCTCTAGGTGACACATTAACTGGTTGTTCCAGATTATTTTTGACTGAGGGAATGGCTAGCAGGCTTCTACCAGATGACCTGAGAGGCAAAGAGGGCTCATATATACGGTATGTAAAAACACAAACCCTTCCTCCTAAAACACTGAGGGATTTATTGACAAGCAGCAGTAGAAAACATCTGTCAGACCAAAGGTTTACATGGCAACAAGATTTATTTCCTAACATTTGGTAACTGAGCCTATCCCTGCAGTTCCAGCGGGAACATTTCTGGATTATGGGATTTCTTACATGACTCAAGTTAATGTGGGATCACGGGTCATGGACCCCTATGGTAGGGATCCCAGTGTCTTAGATAAAACTGTTTTCATTGGAGATTATTATCACATTTCCAACTCAGCCAAGTGTAAAACTTATTTAAACCCTGAAATTTACCCTCAGGATTTTCTATGTCCAAACTGAAATGGACATAACAAAGATGGACTGAAATGTAATGAAAGTTCACTTCTCTTGTGTTTTTTGGCAGCACTGCTGAGGGACAGGGAGCCGAGGGACAGGGAGCTTTGAAATGGAACCTTTAAGCTTTTTGCAAGCAATACAAGTAAAGTTATGTGAATAAACGTATAAAACAATGTTAACATCCATCCATCCATCCATCTGCAACTGCTTATCCCGTTCGGGGTCGTGGGGGGCTGGAGCCGACCCCAGCTGGCATTGGGTGAAGGCGAGGTACAACTTGGACAGGTCGCCAGTCCATCGCAGGGCACATAGAGACAGACAACCATTCACGGCCACATTCACACCTACGAGCAATTTAGAGTCATCAATTAACCTGCATGTCTTTGGACTGGGAGGAAGCCGGAGAACCCGGAGAAAACTCATGCTGACACAAACTCCACGCAGAAGAGCCCTGACAGTGCTAAATGTTAACATTTTATTTAAAATATCTAAACATTTAAAACCATTTAACACCAACGTCTCCTCTATTCAAACAAAGGCTCCCTTTTAAAAGTGTATTTGTCTGCTTGTGTGCTTGGTGCGACTATATCCCAGCATTGTGTTCCATTAAACATTAGGGTATGATCTTATCATGGATCTCACAATCCAGATCTTATCCAACCATAACTGGAGCTGTACAGAATACTTTGACATTTCATTTATCACCCTGACATTATTATTTTATTACTAATAACTTCACTCTCTTGCCCTTCCCTTGCTCTGTCACTCTCTCAAAAAATAAATGTAATCGTTTCCAAAATCCACATTTTCATCAAAACAAAATATTCTGTTTCAATCTGTAACTGTTGGCATTTAGCCTTTGGACATGGAGGACTGATTCAACAAATTATTTTTTATAACACCTTAGATCTGATAGAAGGCACAAGCAATCAGTGCTTTACACCAGCTTTAATCGAAGGGTCTTAATGTCGAGCATTCTCTGTTGGATCAGTTGAGCTGTTGTCTCCCTGCAATCAAAAAGGCTGTAACGGTTTGGTCCATATTTCCAACGTAGTAACATTTCTAAAAGCTGTGCCAACAGGTTCTTTCATGAAAACATGTTCATCAGTCACATTGTCTTTACCTCCAAAAGAAGCTGATGTCCCAACTGTAATTACAGTCTAAAATGGAAACATGTAATGGAAAGTCCCTAAAAAAAAAAAAAAAAAAAAACAGCTGGGATTTCGTTTACGTATCCCTAGGCATTTTGCTATGAATATTGTGTTAACTGCCGTGGTCCAATGTTGGGTATCTTCTTTACTGTCCTGATAATATATCTGTCATGTACTTGCAGACTTGATGAGTAACGGAATAAATGGAGCAGCGTTATGTTATTAAGATATAAAAAAAATAAATAAAAGGTAACTTCTGTTTTGGGCCTGTCCAACAGTAAACTCTTTCAGGCGTAAGATTTATGCAGTTAGTAATTATTTTTGGGTCAAACATAGTTTTTAAGTGTTTGGTTTTCCCCTTTCAACATCTACAGATATATTTATTTGGAATATTGAGTGTTGCTGCTAGACCTGAAACCCCATCATTGGAGAACTGGTACGATGTAATTTACTTTATTTTAGGAAAGTAAATTTGAAAAAAATTGGAAAGTGTGTGTGTGTATGTGTGAATAGATTTTTTTCTTTCCCGTTTTTCCGAATGAAACACACCCCATGTTTTCCTCTTGTAAAAAATGTGGACTGGATGTGTGAATTGTGAAATTTGGAAAAATCCTTGAAATAAAAAATTTAAAAAAGGTAACTAAAACAGATGTAATCAGATTACAGATACATTTATTAAAATGGGGATTATTAGCAGGATTCCAATTATAACATACATTTTAAAATAAAGGCTGATATACTACCATGCACATACAACACTGCACGTCATGCCGCAGCAGCGACACTGTGTGGACACCACACGGGAGTCGAAGCAGTTCAGCGAAGTAGCCGCCACGCACAGGTCGAGGTAGCCGGTGTGACCAACAGTGGTGAAAAACAATTGGCCATTATTTTACATGTAAAGCAAAAAAAAGAGCAACAACACCACAGTGCAAGTTATCACAAAGCGGATGGTTTGCACACTTCCAGTTCATCAGTTATTTGTTTTGCCGAGAGGCATCCCAGCGTGAAACGACGGTTTGTAGGAAAGGATCAAACCGCTTCAAATATCTGGTCTAGCAAACACAATACAGGACAAACCGGGTTAATTTAATTTAATTTGCATGAGTACTGAAACACTAATGTGTCACATGATTCAAGTCCTTGGATGATGACAGCATTTTCACAGCTGGAAGGCAGAACTTGCGTCGCACAGTGATCTTGTTCCCCCCTGTCTGCTTTACATAAAAAATAACCAAGTTGCTTTAATATTGTGATGCTTGGATTAGGATACTGACTACATTTTTTAACAGCTAATGAGCAATTGTAGAGGAATACATTTTTAAAGTAACGCTCCCAACCCTGTGTTTGTGATGTGTCGAAAGGTGTGTATTGTGTAATACTGGCATGCTGGTGTTTTTCTTCAATGTTATTTTTTTTGCATGCCACTGCAGGAACCGTTTTCCCCTCGGAAAATATGCCCTTCTAATCTAACCTTAAGTACATTTAACAATGATGTTATTAAACGCATGACCAGTATGTTGTTTAAAGCAGGCATCAACAAGTGATGAACATGTCAAAAATTACCTTTAAAGCACATATGGTACATTAACATCTGAAGTTGATGATGCAGATACTTACATAATATTTTTCTTATTCATGGCTGAAATCCAGAGCCTTTCAAAGGCATGCAACAACATGCATTCACACAAATTGCACCAAGACCAATCCATGTCTTCATATTCATAGAACCCTCTTACTATATCTCACACATGGAAGCAGTTTGCATTCATACTAGGATAAGTGAGGGAAACCAGCAGATTTTTTGTTTTATTTTGTTGTTGTCCTGCCAAAAACATTACATATAGATATTTTACAGATGATTTAGTTTATTAATGTGTTGAGTCTGCTATCTTACAAAAATATATATATTATTTGTTTCTGGCTTACAGGGTCTGAATGAATGTACATCTGCAACAAGCAGGGGCCATGTGCAATTAATCAAACAGTCATAAAACTGACTTTGTCGTTAACATTCATGACTACGAAAACTAACAATAAACTGACCCTTTGATTGAATTTTCCAAACACCACAGATCTGGCAGAACAAAGATATTGGATGGAAATTCATAAACCTGAGATGAAAACCATAAACTTCTAAAATGATTAGTTCTGAAAGCTTTTCAAAGGTTTTATTTATTATTATAGCAGTGCATGTTTACGGGAACACATGCTCCACATGGACATCCTGCATGAGCTGTTGCCAGTTTCATCTTTAAGTCACAGCCAACTGACGAGCAGGAGGCTTTTTGTCCCAGTGTGGTTATGAAACTGTCTTTTAATTGATCTATCTATCATCATCATCATCATCATCATCATCATCATCACCATCATCATCATCATCCCATTTTAGAGACTTAATTATCAGGAGATGCACTTTAAGTAATTAAAGCACACATGGATAATTTTCATTCGCTCCCAAAAGGCTCAGCAACATTTTGGCGGATCATTAAAGAGCAGTTGTGCAACGTTGTGCTGAGCTGCATAATGCAATCTGTTTGCATTTGGTTTGGATGTTTTTCAAGATGAAATTAAGGAGAGGCTGACAGACAAGTTGAAACTGTAGGAACCACAGTACTCAGCAGAATCAAACTGTTGACACTTGGAACACTGATATTTATTGCAGCAATAATTGACTGATTGTTCCTTAGTGGCAAAACTTTAGGCAGCACTAGTGTATATATAGTTTTTGTAAAACGCATCCTCAAGCTCGGTTCCTGAGAGTTTGAGGGTTCTATGTAGTATCATAGCTGTTCCTATGACTGCACTCCTCTGGGCTATATATATATATATATATATATATATATATATATATATATATATATATATATATATAAAAATATAATATAAATATATAAAAATATATATATAAATATATATATATATATATATATATATATATAAAAAATATATATATAAATATATAAAAATATATATATAAATATATATATATTTGGGCTGTCTAAACAATTTGGATTTGGCAGGCTCATCTAAATATTCCGCCGACAGGTTGACAACTAAGGTGCACCACGTTTTTCGCAAGCTAATCAGAGCAGACTGGGCTTGTTCAGCAGGGTGAACCATTAAAGGTCTTATTGTTAGCATTTTTATGTAGACTAACTTTTTTTTTTTTTTTTAATGATACACCCACAGAGCTTTTAGAAAGGTGCCGAATTAAAAAAAAAAAAAAAATTGATTGTGAATTAATCATTTAAAAAATTTTGGCGGATTCCAAAACGAATATTTCGTTTACCTCTGTGGAAGTTACCTGACATCTGGTCCCCACTTCTAACAATGTTGGTGAACCAATAGTATAACAACCCTGTGGTACTCTGGGTTGTCAGTCAGTGTGGTAAAAAATACTAAATGGATGATATTGACGATGATATTGATTGTGAGGTGAATGCAATGGAATGGGGGAGGGAGAATGCAACATCTAGTCAATAGCACCTTTGAAGCATCAAATACAAGTATGAACCTGAAAAATAAGCATGATCTGTTCCCTTTAAAGTATATTTGTGCACCTACCTGGGTAAGGCACATGGAACCAAGGGGAGTTTGTCACAGCATCCAGGCTGATGTCGGTCCTGGCTGAGAAGCCATACTCATCGGATTTTGAAGGAAAGACGTCAAAGATGGTCAGTAAGAAGCAGACCAGCCAGGCACCGCACATCCCAAACAAAGCCTAGAAATGATCACATACAGAGTGTCTCAGTACAAAGTTCAACCAACATAAAATATTACTGAAGTTCTTTAAAAATATTAAAGTCACCTACATGCTAAGCCTCACACAGCCAATGTTATCTGATTTTTATCACAAGCTAATGACAGTCGAATACATCGGCCCGACCAGCTTTTGAGCTTTTTTTGTTTTCTTTTCTTATTTTTTAAAAATATTTTATTAGGGCTGTCAAACTTAAGGTGATAATAACACGTTAATACAAATTCATCCATTAATTTCTTTAACATTTTAAAACAATTCAATTTTTAGGTTGTAGCAGGCTCAGTTTTAAAGCTAGACAGAAGATACTGGCGTCACATGAAATCCATTGGTACCAACCATGTCATACTAGCTGGTCCCAAAGGAGGATAAAAACAAAAACAAAAAAACACGTTAAATTTTGGCAGGAAAATCTGTCATGGCCATTTTCAGAGGGGTCCCTTGACCTCTGACCTCCAGATGTGTGAATGTAAATGGGTTCTGTGGGTCCCCACCAGTCTCCTGTACAGACAAGCCCACTTTATGATAGTCCCAGTCAGTCTGGATCAAGTCATAGTCAAGTCAGCACTCTGACACACTGACAGCTGTTGTTGCCTGTCGGGCTGCAGTTTATCATGTTATGATTTCAGCTTATTTTATTCTGGACAGTACCTGTCATTGTTTTGTGTTGTTAATTGATTTAAAATAATAAACATACACATATATTTGCATAAAGCATCACATTTCTTGATAAAAGTATTAAATACTTAACAAATCTTCTTTAAGGTACATTTTGCAGACAAGAAATGTGTGACTAATTTATGACAAATCATGATTAACGACTATATCATGTGATTAATCACAATTTAATATTTCAATCGTTTGATAGCCCTATTATTTATGTTAATGTACATACAGTATATTGTGTTATATATTTTGACACTTTGTACATAATTTACATTTTATATACACCTTTATTTCACCTCTTTCTTGTGTATTTTTATGCTCATATACAGTATAAGAGCAACTGTAATATCAGAATTTCCCCCCAGGGAAGATTTAAGTATTTAAGTACGTTCTGTTTATGTTCTGTTTTGATTGATGCTGGATTACGAGCACCATCTAATTTTACTACTTTCTCACATTCAGCCTGAGCCTGCATGTGTCCTCAGACAACACGCCTTGGGCACCGGCGTGGACGTCTGATTGCATTCATACAGGGATTACGTGTGAGCAAACAGTTGTGCACTAGAATGCTGTTCTCATATGCAGGACTCTTCAGGGGAGTTAAACAGTAGCTCAGGGGCAGAAAAAATAGCTGGAAAAAAAAATGTTGATACTGTATTTCCTTCATATTTGCTTTGATGCCATCTTGACATCTACATTTATAGGATCCAAGAGGAGGATAAATTGAATGAGACCCATAAAAGTCTCATTCACACACATCAAATTATAGATCTGAGTTGCAAAGTATGTCGTATCACCACTTAACGATGAATAGGAGTTGGCAAAAGGCCGTGTGCAACAGATTGTGAGTACATCACAGCTAAAGGGCGTTTTTAGGTCTGGCGCAAAGCACAGGACACAACATACCACAGTGATCAAGTATGGCAATATGCACGTTACAGACACATTTCAATTTAATTTGTTTTATTAATGAATAATAATAATAACACAATAGCTATAATGCCTATAGCAGTGACTCCTGCCTGCACATACCGAGGTGGGTACTAGAACTGGTTGCTGTGGAAAACACACAAGCAGCATATTTCTTTTCTCATTACAGGCACTGGCGTTATACTGATTTCATAATTTGGCTCTTTATTTACATTAGTGTATGTTGTCATTTATACTGCAACCATTAAAAACTGTCTAAGGTCAGTAGGATGACTCTGATAACCTGCCTTGTTTTGTTAAGTGGAGGTGTGCTGCTCGGCGTGGCGAGGACGTTACTCGGGCTGGGACAGCCATCTCCCGATTCAGTGCTATCACAACACTTATTTGATATGTGTATTGCAATTTAATATAACTATCTATTGCAATTTTTGTGAACTTTTTACACTGCACCATGGAAAAAGCTGCATCACACACTTAGGGACTTTGAATTTGAAAAAGTATTTAAACTAATACATTAAAATGTTTGATTTTCAGCATGTATAGTCAGAAATGTCCTGAAGTCAAATATATTAGTCATTATTTATTACATTTTTTTCCAGCAACCCAACTATCTAAGAATACACATTTCCCTCACAAATTAGTGGTATTTTCTTATTAACTTATAAGGGACATAATGTTTTATAATTCTGGTGAATATTATTAATCTTATTTCCATATATGTATTTTGTATATACAGTTCCCTTTGTTCACACTTTATTTTGAAAACTGGACATAGTCACAGTGTATCCTTCCAACAACTTCGCCAAGCTAGCTCTCCCATCAGCTCCGTTCTCTTTATACATCCATGTTCAGCTCCATCGGGGCCGTTTGAGTGTATTTAATATAAACATCTGTATATGGTGCTCTACAGTTGTAGCGTCGGCCTGTTTGACCACGGCGATGAGAGTGACGGCTGGCTGGACCGCACGCTACCACATAACAATAACATTTCCTGTTCCTGACAGAGTTAGCATGCAGCTTTAGCCGCAGTGTTTAGCTCTGCTTTACCTGTCAATGTGTGAAACTCAGAGTGTTTCTAAACTTTACTGTATGTGTAGTGTTTAACATGTGAAGGTGCAGGTCAGATCCACGCAGACACTCTGCTGCTTTGAACTTCCTTGTTGCGGCCAGCTGCGATTTGCTTTTGTTTACAGATGCGGAACAGATATAATGTCTTCCCATACACTCAAATGAAGCAATATATCGATCCTAGCATTAAAAACAAATCAATTTCAAAATCGCAATACATAGGTGAATCACTAGGTCCTTAGGTTTCAGTTGCCAATCCGTTTACGGCCATAATCTCTCTCCTGCCAAGACCTGCATAAGTTTCTGAATTATGATGCTGCAGAGGAGTGGTTAGTGTATTTCTGCTGCGTTCTTCCTTGCAGCCAACCTTCACTTTAAGTCGCTCTGCATGTGGTTTAGAGGGTGGTATTTTTTTCTGGAGATGGGCACTGCTCAGTCCAAGTTAATCTTCCATTTTGTGACAGGTTTCGGCAGCTAACTTTGTTTTGTTGTATCTGTAACTTGTTCCACGTTGGCTGAAGTGATCCCCTCTGTAACCCCGTCGCAGAGCAGCCATGACAACACATTAGTCAAATGTGCTTATCTCAGATGTGGAGTGATACTGAAAGTGCAACGGAATTAGATGTCACAGCGGTGGCCTGAGGGTAATATATCACGGCAATATAGCAATTATATTACATGACTTGAGCTACCTGTTTTTAATGCAGGGTGATGCCTATCCTCATACGGTAGATGAGCTCTTTCTATGCTGCCATCTAATCCCTGGTTTTGTTTTAGTGCTGCAATGTATGCTTTGTATGACTTCATCTGATGATTGGACAGTAAATACTGATGAATACCTTTAAAAATATTTATTGTAAGCCCAAGAGACCTTAAGGGTGTTTTGGTAGCTTTTTAGGCTTTCACAGGATGTGAGTTATTCCAACAAAAGGTGTAGAGCTATTATATACAAAGCCTTTCTGCCCTGAAGCCAAACAAACTCAGAGGCATCAGTTCTCTTGAGGAGCCTCAGCATTCAGGTTTATGTTTTAATCATTCTTTTACACCTTTATTCATTGAATCTGCATATTATTAGCTTGTGTATCCTCTTTCCTCACCATCCTTTTAATTATTCACACCCAGGGACTTCATGCATGGCAAACTAACCTTCAGGCTGCTGACACCACTTGTTTATTTTGGCTGTTGTTGAACAGAAAAAAATAGGTCTGTTTATCTATGGGAAAGGATTGATCTGTATTAATCCTCAGTGAAAATATATATGGATCTTTTGACTTTTGCATACAAAGCAGCATATGTAACCGCTCAGTTCTGATTTCTGACTTAACTGCATGAACGTGAAACAGGGCGGATGGTAAAAAGAGTCATTTAAGCCTGACTAAATCCCATCCTTAGATAAATGCAGGTTAAAAAAAACACTGTCTTTGTTGGTCTGTCACCACAGGCGATCTTTACCTCACAGTTAATAACTGCAGTCTCGAGATAATCATATTTGAAAGGCTTAGAAATTGGGCTCACATCATGCCACAAAAGACTCTGACAGGGCTTGTGTTTACTCAAGCCCAGCAAAGACCCTCCAACTAAAAAAAAAAAAACAAAATATAAAAGACACTATCCTGTGATGTCTTCATACAACTGAATCTATTTTCCAGTTATGTTGACAGCTATTTGTTTGCAGGCATGTTGTCAGCTCTACAGACTGATGCCACTTTCCTGTTACAGGCCTCCTTGACATGAGGATGTTACACACTGTAAAAGGCCAAACAACACTACTTTCTTGAAAACAAGTTGTTTAGTCCAGGCAGATTTCATGGATCAAGTGAGTTCACTAAACTAAGGGTGCATATTTGTATTGAATTGCTCAGATGTTCGGTTTGGTATCCATTTTTTCCATACGACCGGTGACGCATACATCTGTTTATGTTTACTTCAACATGCCGAACAGAAATTCAGGGCGAGAACTGTATGCAGACACTTTAAACAGAAGTCAACTATCTATGGACACACGTCAAAGATGTTAATGTTGTTAATGACGTTAATTACGACGATGTCACCCGAATACGTCAACTAGTGGAGTAAAACAAAAACAGACTGGGCAGCGAGTCTTCCTCTCCACAGCTTCCCACTGCACATTCAGACTGGGTCGAAGTAATCAGTGCGATAGTGTTCATCGCTGCCTTTGCGACCACACTCCATTGTAGACAATACAGAATTGATATTATTGAAATATACCGGTATTTGAGTGCCTTAACTGTTAAAATAATAATTATGGCCAATCAGCAACTGCTGAATGTTTATAATTCTCAAAATGAATTAAGAAATAATTTATTTTCTGCATTTTCTTTGTTTCCCTGTTGTACTGACAAGCATACCGAACGGCGACCCCAAAACCGAGGGACATACCGAATTGTTAAACCCCTACTGTACACAATTTTTTTACTGGCATATACTGTAAAATGAAAGCAACAATATCTCCACAGAGGCTTAAGAAATGGGAATGAAACCACTTGCACTTGACAAATATCTGATGCGTAACTCGGTGAGATGTAATTTTTTTTATACTAAAAATCAAGTTGTTTTTGTTTTGAATATTTTAAATATTTTCTAGCACACTATCTGATTTAATTCAACTAAATGCAACTTAACCTCTCCTGTGTAGAAAAGTCTTAAAGATCCATATCGTCACTGAAAATGTGAATTTAGTATGCTGGATTGACATGGCTTCATAGAGGATGATACTTTGCAATGTATTGTCACTAAAATGTATTATTGTGAAGCACGGCACAGATGTTTTATGGGCCACTGGTACTGGAATTTTAATTGAATGTTTTTTTTTTTCCACGACAAAATATAACCTGGATAATGTCGGCAACTCACAGAGAAGAGCTTGAAGAGGGGGTACTGGAAAACCTTCCACTTCTTGTCCTTGTAAGCAATCATTGGTACATCGACTTTGCTGAGATACTGAGAGAACAGGAGGATGAGACAGACCGTGCTGTGGGAAAAAAGAAGACAGGACACAATGCATCACTCACAGATGTTTCCCCAAAGGCCTGGCGCTCGCTTACAGCTATTAATGTACTGCATTTCAGCTTAAACATAGCATGTTTCCATACATCAAGGCGAGCAGGAGGTCAGAACAAGTGGAAACATGCCATGTTACACAGCTCACAGCTATGTGATACTTGTCATCTGTAAAATGTTACGGGGAAGGAACAGTACAAGTGTGGCCAAAGTGGCCATTTGGACATTGTAAAAAACTCCACTCAGTTCCTTGCATGTGAATGGCAATTCATGCTGCGTGTGAAGCATGTCATGCTGTGCGCATCGCATGAAACACTGATCTGGACCGATGCAAGTGTCATGGTGTCATGCGTGATATTTCAGTGGGAAAGTCTGCAGCTGGTGAACATTTAGACCTACCAAACAAAGTTACTGGAAATGATAAAGAGTATTCTACTTTGGAGAAAAGGATAAGTTCCTTTCTTTATCCTGTCAGCTCCACTATGTTCCACATAATAAGCAAGTCACTCAAATCCGATTTCAACATTTACACTGTAGCTGAAACACTGATCCAGCTTAAACTTATAACCGCATCAGTAGAAAAATCAGTCTAAACATTGAGATGAACATAAAGACAAAATAGAAATGAAAAATATCTGCTTGAACTAAAAATATATAATATATATATATAAATTCTAATCTAATTGATTGAATTGAATTGATATTGTATGAAAGAGGCCAGAGGCCTGTGCTACGAAGCAAGTTCAACACACCCATGGTGTCTTCTCCTTATCTGACTTAAGTAACCCTTACAAACATGATCCGATCAGCAGAGAGGCACAAGTTACAGAGGAAGAGCAAACTAAAATATTAGGCAAATACAAAGAAGTTAAACACATAATCCAGACTAAAAGCAACACAACTGAAGCTGCAAAATGCAGGAGAGACAGCTGGCTAAAGAAAAAAATGTTGATGTATGAATGCATACATTTTTAGACAATAATTACCGTATTTTTCGCACTACAAGGCACACTGGATTATAAGGTGCATCAAGTGAAACAAAACAGTCAGATAAGTCAAACTTTATTCAATTCATTTATAACTAATAACTCTCAACATTTTTCAGTTGTAACACATGAAATACAAAACAATACACTCACTTTCAGTTCATTCCTCTTCCACAAATCCATCAAATCCTGCATCATCAGTGTCTGAGTTAAACAGTTGGGCGATTTTAAGTGCGCCTCATAGTGTGAATATATATATATATATAAAATATATACACACACACACACACACACACACACACACACACACACACACACACACACACACACCAGGATAGCTCCCTATAGCAAAAAGCACCCACAGCATACAGCCAGCTGTCCTTCCTGCATGTCAAAAACTAAAACTAACTAAACTGTCTTGCTCTTAGCCTGGATCATGTCTTAAACTTCTTTGTATTTGTGTAAAATTATCACACAATCAGTACACCAAGCTTTGATTGGTCAGTAGGCGGTGCTTTTGTACAAGCTGATCTGTTATCTTGAACATAGTCTGCCGTGGAGCAGGCTACCTGTCCAGCTTAAGTTACCGTGGTGATTTTTCCGGTAACAGACCACTGTCGTAGGACTGAAAACAAAGAGTTAACCCTGAAGTTACCACACTAAACCCAAATCCTGTTTTGGCAGATAGGGTACTAGGGGATCTCCTCCCAGACCTGCATCAGGGTATCAGTGAGCTCCTGGACAGTCTGTGGCGGTATTTGGCGGCGTTGGATGCACTGATATATAATGTCCCATAGGTGCTCTATTGGATTTAGGTCAAGGAAATGTGAGGGCCAATCAGTGGCATCAATGTCTTCTTCATTCAGGAACTGCCTACATATTGTCCTACACCAGGAGGAAGCCAGGGCCCACTGCACCAGCATAATGTCTGACAGTCGTTCTGAGGATTTCAGCCCGGTGCCTAACAGCAGTCAGGGTACCACTGGCTCTGATACAGAGGTCTGTGCAACCCTTCAAGGATATGCCTCCCCTGACCCACCACCACACCAGTCATGCTGGATGATGTTACAGGCAGCATAAGATTCTCCACGGTGTTGCCAGACTCTTTCACGCCTGTCACATGTGCTCAATCTGTGAAGAAAACGGGGCATCAATGGCTACATGGCGCTGGGCTGTGAGCACAGGTCCCACTAGAGGATGTTGGGCCCTCATGGAGTCTGTTTCTGACAGTTTAGTCAGGAAACATGCACACCAGTAGTCTGCTGGAGGTCATTTTGTGAGGCAAAATGGCAAAGCTCCTCCTATTCCTCCTTGCACAAACGAGCAGATACTGGTCCTGCTGCTGGGTTGATGCCCTTCTACAGCCCATTCCAGCCCTCCTGGTGTAAAGGCATGAAATACTCGGATACACCAAGGACACTAGCAGACCACAGACCTAGAGAAGAATCAGTCAGGAAGGACAAGGAGAGAGCAAGTATCTGTGGCCACCACATGTAAAGCCATTCCCTTTTGGGGGTTGCCATGCTGTTGCCTCTCCATTGTACCTGTTGTCACTTTCATGCACCAAAGCAGGTGAAAGTGATTCCCAATCACTTCTGCTCCCTAAAGGGACGGATTGAGATCCCTGAAGTTTAACTGACTTGGTGTTATACTGTGATGATTACGTGTTTCCTTATTTTTTGAGCAATGTATATTAATAAGAAATCATTTAAAACTTCATAAATTAAACATTTAGCATGTAACAAACATTCATTGACATCTTATTACTTTTGTAATATGTACTTTTACATTTAAAGGATGACTTGTGTGCAAGCTTAACAGTGTTTAATAAAGGACATAAACATTTTCTTTGGTGCTGATTAAACTGATCTTGTTTTGGAAATGAACTTATTCATTTCCCCTGCCCTGTGTCTTCTGACGGGCAGAGTCTTAGTAGTTTTTGTGTGTTGGGAGTGTTGAGGGTGTCTGTGTTTCTGTGCCTGTAAGCTGCTGGTTATCCTGCACAGAGACTGCTGGGGAAAGATGTCAGGGCACTGGGGCTAAGAAGGATATATGACCGATTACCATCCATATATGGCACCAGGAGGTGGATGTGCTGAACCTTTTAAAACCCACAAGGATCACTCTATGTAATGACTTCAGACTGCATTATCTGGAGATGGCAGTGGTAAATGAAGACAGGGTTCATGGGGTTGGAGAGGTCAGGAGTAAAGGTAAATCAAATGAGCATTAATGTGGTACTGTGAGCTGCAGTTGTGGAGATAAGATGGATTCAAATTGTGGACACGTCTGCTTTGATAAAGAGACAACGTGTGGGGGGCAGACAGTTAAATATTGAATGAATACAGACATTCTGCTGTACAGAAACTAGATGTCTATTTCTGGTAACGTTATTAGTTTCCCATACATCATTTCTTACTGTACTGTATTTGTAAATGCTAAAGTTGCTGTGCTGAAATACAGCCACATTAATCTTATTGTATCAAACGAGTTTTGCAAATTTATCATTAGGTATAGGAGCTATAGGAGAAACGCACAGTACAGTACATATATCCTCAGACAGATGACAAAATACCGGAAAAATCTGAATAAATGAGTTGAGTTTTTCCTTTAATCTGTATATGCATACAGTCAACTGAAGTACACATATACTCTATACTAAGAGGCCTGGCACAATATTACTACATCAACTCATTGTCCGATGTATGGACATGACCTTGATCCTTTGTACATTATCAACTTATCGAATAATACAGTTTATGAATATATGGGGATACAAGACCTTGATCATATTTGCTGATCTTGATATTGCCTGTTGTGTTTACATGTTTTTTTTTGTTTGTTTTTTTTTAAATAAGAATGTCAGAATAAACAGCAGGGTTTTTCCTGCCATTATAAGACTTGGGCACTGCACAGACGTTGCACATTTTTGTTAACAGAGCCCCAGAGTCCAGTTTATCTATTGCTTTGGTTGTGTGGTTTTGTTTTGTTTTATTTAATTAGAACATTTTAATATTTTTTTTCACATTGAAATTCCAATGTCTGAATATTCTTAAATATTAAAAGTGCATTGCTCTTTCAAAAGGGTGTACTTGCATTACTATGCTTTGATGTTATCATTATATCAGTGGCTTAAAATGGCCTTGACATGACAAAAACATTGTTTATCACAATTATTATCCTACATACGACTCACATATGTTCACTATGAGAACACGTTTGTACAACGCGCAGGTGTGTAACATATATCAAGTGTATATCAACTCACAGAGCAGCTATTCCCCAGTGACCTCCAGACTTCTTCCCAGCTTCAATGAACAGTGACAGGCCGATGAGGTTGATGGTGGGAGCGATAGCCAGCGGGCCGATGTATTTCAGCACAAGACCCACCAGCCCGGAAAAGCCCAGGACAATCTGGAGCAGAGAGGACACCAGGATAGCTCCCTGGATCTGTGGACAACAAGACAAGAGGGACACAACTGAGACACGTATGCCAGGTTTTTGGCTCTCCACAGTGTATCATAGCATACCATTGGTGTTCCCAGAGGCATGTTTGATTTTTAATTAACTTTAAAGTAAGTTTAATGCTTTTCAGGACTGTGACAAGGCTTCATGACTGTGAATGGAAATCGACGGGAGAACTGCTGAAACGTGGTGTGTTTGACAGCAACTGAGCACTGTAGAATTTGTGATATGTGATTTTATGAAGACAAATTAAGATAATTTATTTTTATCATTATTATGCAGATCTAAGTGAAGGGTGAAAATAACAAAATCATTTTTTTTTCTGTAAATATATGAATGTTGTCGGTTTCATAAAGTGGTAGTGATGGGGCCCCTCAGCTGAGGACCTCCCTGACTGAGAATCTCAGTATCTTCCTTTAAATCTCTTCTTAAAACTCACATTTATATTATGGCTTTTTCTCAAATAATGGTACACTGTCGTAATTATTTATATGATTTCATTTGGTATTTATACGATTTTATTTTGATTAGTTTTTCAGTTCTGGATGTTGATTAATTTATCATGCTTTTATTTTTGTAAAGCACTTTGTAACCTTGTTTTGAAAGGTACTGTATAAATAAAATTATTAGCAGCTGTGTTTTTTTTTTTTATTATCCTCCTTATAGAGCCTAGATTCTTGGTAACAGTATGTTACTATTCCACTGGCTTCCAACTAGGGATGCTAATTTTGGAAAAAACAAAAAACAAAACAATAACCGCCTCTCGTTAATCGATTATTAACCATCAACTGACAAGATCAGTGCGTCTCGTAGCTGTGCAGCTGCAGGGTTTGAGCACAACCGGCAACCGAGTCCCCGGTTCGCCCATCAGAGAGCGTTAGCAGCCATGCTGCTGCGAGTAGTGTCTCGGACATGCAGCCACTTTCCCGGTAAAAGCCACCACCGCTGCATCATTTAGTTTAGTTTGGCAGGTTGTCAGCTGTGTGTCTGTCGGGCATAACGGTACTGACGCCCAACGTAACCTTAGTGATTATCTGACAAACTGTGTGTGTTTGTGCTATATCAGGAGCTGTAGCGCTGCTGGAGGCTTCGTGGTCCCCGTAGTCACACATATACACTCTGTTAGCACAGTGTAAATTTAGCGAGTTTCCGACAGACCGTGTGTGTGGTGGTGAGTGTGGGTTTGTTGGTGGTGTTATAACTGTGAATGTAGCTGTAGCAGACAGTGTGTGTACAGTTTATTTGTTGGTGAATAAATGCTACGAGGCTACAAGCTACAACTCCTCAGCTGGATGTCCAGAGCCAACTTGCTGTATCTGAGCCGGCTCTCTCTTAAGGTGGACCAGCTTTTCTCCTGAAAGTGAGGAGTGGCTTTTCTCAGCTTTTTCATTAATTTATTTTTCTTTTAACTGTTTAACCAATAGTGTTAATGGGTTAAAATGCTTAATGGCAGTTATCTGTTAAAAAGTTACTTATTAACATCCCTCATTTGGATAATACTGGATTCACAGTTTTCTTTGATAAACAGTCTGTTTTTAACCACACTCAAGTTTTTATCTTTTTAGCAATTAGTTTCACCTAGGGGCATCTGAGCCCACTTCATGGGTCCTGATTTACATCTTTTTCAGGTTTTTACCCCAAAGTTGGACATTTTATCCATAAAAAAAATACGCTTTCAATTGAAATAAAACAAAGATTATTCTTATTGGGTCCCATAGTTTATGAGAGAACAATGTGGAACATTTCCTGTAAACAAGTCTTCATATTTCTCTATATGACATTCAGAGCATTAATATAGCAGCAACAACAACTACTGTCTATGTAAAGATATAGAGGAGTAATGTCTACCTGAGCAGAGAATGAAGTCACTCTCCATCTGTGTGTGCAGCAATCTGAGCTTCTCTGTGCTTTGTTTCCACTTCTGGTCTGGCCGTGCATGCATGTTAGTGCATATGAGTCCCTCATATGTTTGTACCACTGGCTAGCTAATGGCCATCGCTCTGCACTGCACTTGTGCGGCGGTTACCGCTGATAATGCCATTCCGACCGCCGTCGTCATCGCAGAAGCGTAGCACACACACTCTGGTGGCCCCCAAGTTAACACTGTTAGCTCTGTCAGCAATGATGCTGTTGCTTGCACTGTTTGTGCTGTTAGCAATGCTAGCCGCTAGCCACCGGCTCAGCCATCACTATGTTGAGAGCGGTGTGGGGGCAAACGCTCAATTAGAGATTTGCTCTGAATTTGTATAGAGCTCCTTTAACTTCAGAACTTGCGCAGTTTTGCATGCAAAGCTCTTGAATTAGGACATTTTTTGTGGATGCACACAGAACCATGGACTGTTCATACAAACAAACTATGTTTTTTTTTCTTCATTTTACATACCTCACGCATACGTGACATCCAGATCTCATCAGAATTTCCCATTTGCAGCGGGCTGGTGCTGTTGTGTAGCTGCATGGACAGCATCACAGAGGCCTTTGGGGCTGGACACTGCCACTTGGGCAGAGCAAGAATGGCCAGGGTTGGAGTGATGAAACTGAATGTCCCACCCTGGAGGATCGGTAACCTGCAAGTCAGTAAGGTGTCGGGGTCAGAGGTCACTGGACCAAATGATGTCAGGTCTCTGTGGACTAGGATGAACTGGATCTGGTACAACAAACCTGAAGGGAGAACTGATCATTTTAATGACCACGTTGTTTTTCAGACAGACCTGGAGTCTGGTCAGTCCAGTCAGGAAGCAAGCACTGTTCAGCTGGACCAAAATAAATCCTATGACAAATCTTAATGATTTCTACAAAATTACCTAATCAAGGACTTCAACTGGGTTACGTACATTCAAACCAGCTCAAAATATCCAGATTATGATTAGGACTGTCAATTGAATCAAATATTTAATCACAATTTATGATTGCGCATAGTTAATAGCAAGCAATTGCAAATTAATCAAATATTTTCTTTCTGTTCAAAATGTAAAGGTTTATCAAGTATTTAATACTCTTATCAACATGGCAGTGGACAAATATGCTTCTTTATGCAAAGTATGTATAAATTTATTATTGGAAATAAATTAACACAAAATATCATACATATTTCCAGAAACCCTCACAGATACTGCAGATACATAAAAATATGTCCAAATCATAACATGATAAACTGCAGCCCAACAGGCAACAACAGCTGTCAGTGTGTCAGAGTGCTGACTTGACTGACTTGATCCAGACTGACTGGGATTATCATAAAGTGGGCATGTCTGTAAAGGGGAGACTGGTGGGGACCCAGAGAACCCATTTACATTCACACATCTGGAGGTCAGAGGTCAAGGGACCCCTTTGAAAATGGCCATTCTGGTTGTTCCTTGCCAAAATTTGGAGTGTTATTCAACTATATCGACAAGCTCAGCATTAGCTTGCTATGTCACGGTTGGTACCAATGAATTCCTTGGATTTTATAGTTTCAAATGTATCAGTATCTTTAAAACTAGTCCAATCCAATCATAAAATCACAAGTTGCAGTAATACGTAACACAAATTTGCGTTAATGCGTTATCACGTTAACGTGGAAAGCCCTAATTATGATATTATATAATGGCAGAACTGCATAATATAATAGTTTTAGACTGTCTCCAACCAACACCCCACAGAGATTTAGGTTCTTATTGAATAAAATGATGCAATGGCACCAAGAGAGGGATATTTTTCATTGTTATTATTTCTAGAGGCCTGAAGAGATAAATCTGTCACATGGAAGAAAGAAAATAGAGGAATTTTTGAAACATAAACATATCATTTTTTGCAGATAAATGTTTTTTTCCTGCTTTCCTATCCTGGCAATCCTCTTGCAAACCCTCAGATTTAACTTCAGACCCCTGGCTGGGAACTACTGACATGTAGACCATAATTTCAACCTTCATTACAATTGCATTGCATAGCAATTGCCCTGCAGAGCATTTTCTCAACATTTACTGTAATCTGCACTAATCCTGCCCCTTGCATGATTAGAAGTTTCCTCTGTACATTTTGTTCTCTTTCTGATTTCTGAGGTTTAATCTCTCATGTTGAAATGTCCAGGCTAATGTGACCACGTTTCCATTTCAAGCACTATTTGCGCTCAAGGACTCAACTGAATCTGAAGTGACTGTACATTTTGTTACCGGTTGTTTGAAACAGAAAAGGAAACCTGTCTTCACAGTGGCTTTGAATGAAATAATGTGGACTGTGCATGTACTATATTCCTTTGTTGTGTTGTAGCATATGTATTTATAAGCATTTTTGTCTGTATGATTTTGTGTTTTTATTCTTACTTTCTCCTGTTTCCTGTTGCACTTCATACCTCAGTTTTTAAAAATAAAGATTAACTTACTTATTATTCAGTGTCAAAGTGTTTGCTTGGATCCTACTTTTGTTCCTTTAAGCCTTTGCTAAAGTGTGTAGGTGGAGAACTCAAACAAAAGCATTCACTATTTGCTCAGGATTACTGTTACAGAAGTAGGGGGAGGAAAGTGTGCGTGGAGCCCTGTGCTGTATTATACTGGACTGTATGTGTGGGAGGCAGCTGCAGTGCGGTAAGGCATAGAGATTGATGCATCAGTTAGAGGAGGATTTTCTTATTAAAGTGTCAAACAGCTCCCAGGATTTCACACATCTCTATTATGAAAGGAGAGCCACAAATTAAGGCACATAAACTTTGGAGATCAAAAGGCTTTACGGAGTAACTTATCCTGAAGGTAAATCTCATTTCCACTGTTATTGTCACATAGATCCCGGCGGTGGACTGACTCACTGTTTAACTCCACATGAACAACCACAGGAGTCTCTGCATGCTGTTGCGAGTACAGCTCAGCGCTGCTTTGGCTGGGCATGATGTTTGTGAAGCCATCACAGGACCAAGGAAGCAGTGTATGTAGGAGTGTTGGAGGACAGAGGTACACTGTCATGTAATCATCTACAAATTAAGATTTAAAATCTCCCTTGTCCTCAGCATCAGAAGTGTAAAACATTCAGGTCAAAGGTGTGTGAAAATGGTAATATATACTGGGGTTCCCTTTATCTCTTAACAGGCATTCCCTCAGTTTGTACCTGCTGTAAATCTTAAATCCACAGTTTCCTCAGACACCTAAGAAGTTCCAGAAGTTGCTCTCACGTGTGAATGTGTAAAACCACTTAAGTACAAATCACTATCTCTGTATGGCATGGTACTTCCTAGTTTACTGGTGCTGTGAGATAGCAAGGGGGAGTTACCTGGTACCGACAGCTGTCTGCAGTAGCGTACATAATCCGGACACAAAGAATATGGTGGAGATGAGCTGGCTTTTGGCGACGTTGTTGTCCTTTATGCAGAGGGGCTCGGCCAGGATGAGCGGGATTGCGATGATGCCCCCAAATGCGAGGATGTAATGCTGCAGAGGCAGAGGAAAATGCATCAGTTTGGGGACTCATTTACGACACATGAATCCTGTTTCCTCTAAATTTAGCTGGTCTTTATTTTAATATGTAAATAGGAAGTACAGTATGTATGTTTCTCAAAACCAAGACATCTTTCTTAATTGTTTTCTGTTGCAGAGCAGGTGTTCCAAAACCACACATCATTCCTTACAAGATATGATGGAAAAACGCTGATGCTAAAAACCCTTGAAATAGCTGATGTGTATCTAGATGAGTTATCGTAAGCTACAAATCATGTAGTTTATTTAATGAAATACAGAATTATACAAATAAAGCTTTTGCAGGGTTGCTGTTTGGCAAATTAAGTGGAATGCAGAAAGACCATCCAGCTAAAAGTTTTTCTCAGTTAAACAAAATTAATTACAATTGATGTCAAAATGGTGTTTTCAGGTGTCACCCTTTCATTTTCATAGAAAACTGATTTTCATTTTATATCCGTGTTTTCCTGATATTTTCTTCATATTTGAGCTTTTGACAGTAAAGATATGGAGGCAACCTTGGATGAAGAGGACATGCAACAAAGATCCCTGGCCTGAACCAAATGAAGGATGTTGCATATATAAACATTAAGCAACCACACGCCATGTCAATACTACTTTAGTTCAGATAAGGAGGAAAGAAGCCACCCTGTGTAGCTCAGCAGTAGCTTGGGCAGCTGTGATAATACTGTACCTGGCACATCAGATCAAGCCAGATCACATTGTGTGGGTGTCCTCCAATCTAAACAGCCAAACAAGTCAGTTGTCATCGCCTTCTAAAATGATACCCATCAGTGTGGTCTAATCCAACACCTCTATCAACACAACACTGTTCATTCCTCAGAAAACTATTAAAAGGCCATTACAAAAATTATACATATGAATGTTTTCACATGCTCCATCTGTATGATTAAGGTTTCATTCAGTTTAGGAAACCAAAACTTTAAAAGTAGCTATTAGGCTTTTCAATCTTAAGGCTCAGAAGCTGCAAAACCAGCTGGAGAAAACAGAGCAGACTAAGAAATGAGTGTGAACATGATCAGGACTGAAAGGTCAAATATGATTCTGCTCTTAAAACCTGTCCGCTCTCAAATGCTGGCTTGCATACTGGGTAACATTTAGGGTTTATTTTCAGCTCTCTAAAATGTGTTGTAGTCAGTATACTTCCATACATTGATCCAAAAGAATTGGGATAAGGGGGGGCAAATGCTCATTGGCTCACTAGATTTATGGGATATTTTCAAAAATACAAATCCCATAAACCAGAGGGATGCCAGGAAGAAGGTTGCTTAAAAGGCCTTGTGTAATTTACGGCGAACGTATATTTATTAGACTGACAGAAGCTCCTCTTTACAGCTGTGTAAACCTCAACAATTTTAACCCTTCGAAGCAAGTATTTTTGCTTATTGTATTTTTGCTTATTGTGATGTAATTTCTTGGAGTATCTTCAAATGCTCCATATCCTTAAAATTTGTACAACCAAAGTTAAGAGGTGATGTAAGTCAATAAACCAAAACTATTGACAAAGTGTGGAAATTGTGTCATAAATAAAAACACAAATCTGATTTTTTTCAGAAATTGTTAATAAATAATCAACGAAACATAATGATCCATGATTTTCTAAATATAATTGCTAACAGTCCATAAGTTATCTGAACTATACACATTTTTTAGTTTTTTTTTTGTTTTCATTTTTATGAGGAAAGGTGTTTTGATAGTTCTGTTACGTTCATCACGTTAATACAACGTGGTGATGTGAACAGCACTCTGCTGCAAAAACAATGAATGCTCTTGCTATTATGGTTGTATTTCAGATCAATGCAATGATGGCATTGTGTATATGAAGTAATATTTAAAAAAATTCTAACAGCTGATAATGTAAACACAAAAATGATAACATCTGTTCATGCTAAACTTGCAACAATACAAGTTTTTAGTATTTCTCAGTGACTTCAAGAATAAGTTGAAGTTATACAAAAAATAAAAATGCTGCCTGTTACATAAATATAGCAACTACTACTATATAGGTACACGGTTTGTTTACATGACATTACGCTTACTGACATGGTGTCACTTGTTAAATTATTCCTTGTTCAGCTCGACCTAATGTTACATTTAATGTCCTTTTAATGACAGTGACGTGGTGTAACTCTCATGATGTGGTGCATTCAGGATGTGGGAGGCAGACAGCTGAGACAGTAAAACAAAAAGTAGTTAACATTGATTTTTGGAAGTTGTGAATCAATTCAGAATCTTAGAAGACAAGAATCGCAATTCTTACATGAATCGATTTTCCCCCCACCTAGTTGTAACGTTAGTATATCCAGCAGCAAAGTGCACTGTGCGGATGACTCGACTCACAGAGCCCTGAAGGCCCGTCGCCGCTGCTGCACAAACAGCTAATCGCTTCTTTATTCAAAGTTAATTCATATTGAAAGTGCTGCTTGTCCAAATTGCACCGACTTCGACTTCTCTTTGTGTCCCCAACAATACACGCACCAAAGTAGTGTGAAGTAGATGGGATGAATGCTTCTCGAGATATGTGATGGACATACCCACACAGACTCTTTGCTTTACAGTCGGATGCTGTTTAATGATGCAATCAAGATAAAACACCCAGGCTTTTGGTGCGACTCTCAGGTGATCGTGATAACACGGACACACATGTTTCTTTGACTTTGTTTCAGGCAACCTGGTAATTTACAGCTTGCTAACCATCTGGGAATTTACAGCTCCTCAACTCCTCCTCATGTGTTTCCAGTTTAGAAGAGACAGTCTTTAAAATGCCCAATAAAAGATGCCTCCTCCGGTGTTAGAGTGCCAACCTTTGTGCACAGACCTTAAAATGGTCATTGATGTAATCTGTTTGGGTTTCAGTGGGATGTTTTTGACATTTTTCTTCTGTCCAACAACACTATAAATACAGTTCCTAAGACAAGACAAAAACAATAAAATGCTGACTCTTTGGTACGGCCATGTCGAATTTTAAAGATACTTCGTGCTCACTCACTTGGTTTATCAGTAAGCTTCAAACCCAAAAGATCAGTACATAAAAGTTGAGCCTCATCACTAAACTAGCAGGGCAGTCCCAGTAATATCATGTACCTCTGGACGGGGTGGCATCATGTTTCTAAACCAAATTAGGGTTGCACTAACAATTATCTTAACTAAAGTAATCCCACAATTTGATTCTGGATATTGTTTGGACTACAGAAAACTGTGAAGGTGGCCCAGAGTCCAAGATGCTGTCTTTGAAAAATAAATTGTCTTGTTATGTTCGACCACAGTCCCAACGCTGAAGAAAGTTTACTATTATCTAACTATCTAACAACATACAATATAACACATAAATGTTTTGAAATCAACATAATCACTCAATAGAACACAAGCTTTGGTGGCTGGATACCACAAAGTCCTTTTCCTCGAAGTCACGATGCTATTTTCTGGAAAATGCAGCTTGTGCTCAAGTAAAAAAAAAAGTGAGGTAACAAAAATGGATGCAAGGGGCCCTGAAGATAGAAAAGTAATGGCCCCTGACAGAAAAGAGGCTGTTGCAGCGAGAAATGTAAAGGCGACAACTGGGGAAAATCTGACTCTTAGAGTGTACAACTTCTCTTCTTTGTTATTTTTCTGTTTTGTAGTTTCAGTTTATTTATTTATTTATTTGATTAGGACAATGCACGCTAATCAACATATCAGCAAAAGCATCAATTTAAATATTACCACAGTTGCTAAATTTCATCCGTTGTCCTAAGGCAGGGATCATAGAAAAAACACAGAGACGATACACCATGTAGAACACACAGAACATGTAGAACACACAGAACATGTAGAACACACAGAACATGTAGAACACACAGAACATGTAGAACATGCAGAACATGTAGAACACACAGAACATGTAGAACACATAGAACATGTAGAACACACAGAACATGTAGAACACGCAGAACATGTAGAACACACAGAACATTTAGAACACACAGAACATGTAGAACACACAGAACATGTAGAACACACAGAACATGTAGAACACATAGAACATGTAGAACACACAGAACATGTAGAACACACAGAACATGTAGAACACATAGAACATGTAGAACACACAGAACATGTAGAACACACAGAACATGTAGAACACACAGAACATTTAGAACACACAGAACATGTAGAACACACAGAACACACAGAACATGTAGAACACACAGAACATTTAGAACACGCAGAACATGTAGAACACATAGAACATGTAGAACACACAGAACATGTAGAACACACAGAACATGTAGAACACACAGAACATTTAGAACACGCAGAACATGTAGAACACACAGAACATGTAGAACACACAGAACATGTAGAACACACAGAACATGTAGAACACACAGAACATGTAGAACACACAGAACATGTAGAACACGCAGAACATGTAGAACACGCAGAACATGTAGAACACGCAGAACATGTAGAACACACAGAACATGTAGAACACACAGAACATGTAGAACACACAGAACATGTAGAACACGCAGAAATAAAAAGAAAAAAAAAAAAAAAAAAAGAACATGTAGAACACACAGAACATGTAGAACACACAGAACATGTAGAACACACAGAACATGTAGAACACACAGAACATGTAGAAATCTTACACAGAGACCAAGTCCTGATTCCCATAACGGCTACAAATCCATACATAGAATAGAAAAGATGTAGAGGTCACCCATGACAGCAGGTCTGGTTAGATTTCAACCGGTTTGAGCGTCTTTTTAAAGGTGATGTAATTGTCACAGTTTCTAACATGAGCTGGCAGAGTGTCCCAACACTGTGATCCTCTGATGGATGCTGCCATTTGGCCAAATTTAGTCCGGCGCCGCTGTACATCACAGTCTCCTCTATTCAGCGCTCTGGTGTTTACTATGGATGATTTTTCCTTTATGAAGTCCTGTAATGGTGGAGGGGCTAGACCACTCAAAACCTTATACATGAGACACGCATCCAAAAACAACTGGTAGCTATCAAAGTCCAAGATTTTGTACTTATTAATAATTTTACAATAATGTATCGTTTTTTTTGTCAAGAGTTTTTAGTGTTCTCTTGAAGAGAGACTTGAGGGATTTACGAGTACTTTCTGAGGTATGTGACCATGTTGTGTAACAGTAGGAAATGTGAGTCAAAATCATTGCATGCATATAGGTTTTCGCTGTCTCCATATTCAGGAAAGGTCTTATATGTTTGAAATTTGACAAGTTCAATTTAATTTTATTTGACACTTCTTTAATATGTTGCTTAAAATTTATATTAGTCTTCAACTTGTACTGGGGCCTGCTATTCTTTTATTTCTACACAAAGCCAGGTGTCACATCACACAACAAGCTCCAAAACAAATACTGCCCTGAAACAAAAAGGAATGGTGTACAGCAATAATTCAATAATGAAAAACATGCAAGAATGTATGATATCACTGGAAATGTTTCCTTTGAGGGTATGAGGTTATAGTTTTTATCTACACAGTGTTTTCTTCAAAAAAAAGCACATAAATAATAAAACACTGGAGAAAACAAGAAACTAAGCAGCCGATGGCTATAATTATCTCAGTTGTCTAAAGACGTGTCTTGTTTCACAATCTCTGAAAGGAATAATTAAAAAAATAATAATGTTAAAAAGTACAACACATAACAAACACTCTGACCTTTGCTTTTCCGTCGTATGAGGTACATTTTGGGGCCTTTAATGCACAAGAAAACTGAAAATATTACACTCAAACATCTAAATTGCTGATTCACGGCCAAGGGTGAAGGCTTGCATATGAATGGTGGGGACATTACCAATACTTGAGCAAACTTATTCGCATTATCTTTGTTGTTGGCTCTATTTGTTTCGCAATGCCGGGAAGCTGATTGACATTATTCTTGATCCTCTTGCTCACGCAATTATGCTCACATTATATGTATTCATTTTTGTCATATGGATTCCCAGTGTTGTATTTTAATTATGTTGTTACTGCATACAGCATCTATTGCACGTCATCATATTGATCATCATCATATCGAGGGGGATCCCTCCTCTGTTTCATTTTTGCTTTTTTCCCTGTTAAAAGGGTTTTTTTGGTTGGGCAGTTTTTCCCTTATCCATGACAGGGTCGCACTGTAAAGGACAGAGGGAGTCGTATCCTTCACACTGTGAAGCCCCCTGAGGCAAAATTGTTATTTGTGATTTTGGGCTATAAACAATAAAACTGACTTGATTTTAACACTCATGCACACACTTTTTTTTCTAAAACTACTGACTTCTTAAAGAACACAGATGTGTGGAAAATGTTTTACATGAGCAGAAAGTTCTGAGCAGAAATCTTGCTGAAACACATACGAGCTAAAGTCCAGGGGTTTATAAATTAATCAAAATGAACTGATATATCACAGTGGTGCAGCGGTTAGCACTGTTGCTTTGTGAATGGTTGTCTGTCTCTATGCGCCCTGCGATGGACTGGCGACCTGTCCAGGGTGAACCCCGCCTTCGCCCAACGCCCGCTGGGATCGGCTCCAGCCCCCCACGACCCCTCAAGCGGCTGAAGATGGATGGATGGTTGCCACTAGTAACATTAAATAAAGTCGATCTACTGGGATATAAATATTTGAATGCCTGAATTTTGTGTTTTCCTTTACATAAATGGACATGTCCACCATAAGTTGGCGCATACAAATTCACCAGAATGTGTCCCCACCAATGTTGAAAAGAAACCTATACTCTTGTTCATGACCATCAGTTTATCCATTTTGCAGGGCTTCCTTGTAACTAATTTTAATGCATGATTCTAATGTCATGGCTGCTCAAACTCAAACTCATGACCTTCTGTTTTTCTCATGACAACTCAAGAAAGACTTTTTAATCACACCCCTTTTCCTCTACATTGCTAAGTATATTAGAAATATTGTCTTTGTAATTTTTCAGTGGAGTACGCGTTCCCTCGCCCTGGATGTCCACCTATAATAAACCCAATAAAGTGCTCAGGAATGAAATTTGAATGTGTAATTTAATGTCAGATGTTGTCAGACAAACTTCTGGATCAGAGCATGTCAGGTTTAATGTCAAAACTAAATCCATGTGCATTACTGACTTAATGTCAGTGACAGCTGCTTACAAAGGGGCGGAAGACTTTCAACATCAAGCACTTTGAATTATGTAAAAGAAAAAGTGCTGTAACTTATTTTAAGTACTGTATAACAAGTCTTAAACTTTTTAATATGAATGACCAAATAACTGAATCTTATGAGCGGATTGAGTGCAAAGGTGTTTTGATAGTTCTGTTATGTTCATCACGAGAATACAACGTGGTGACGCGAAAGACAGGAGCCTCAGCACTCTGCTGCAAAAACAATTTTATTTATCATTATTATTTATTTTTTATTTAAGATCGATGAAACAATAGCAAATGCCTGTAGGCTTATGTGTAAGTGAAATATTTGACAAATTTACATCAGCTGATGCAAAAGGTAACATCTGTTCATGCTAAACTTGCAACAAAAAGTTTTTAGCATTTCTCAGTGACTTGAAGTATAACAAGTTCAAGTTATACAAAAATAAAAATGCTGCCTGTTACATAAATAAAACTGGTTGCTGCTTGCTTGCCAAAAGTGATTCTTATGACATGCATTATGTCCGTGACAGTGTCCCAACTGGACGCCAGCGATGCAGCACTGTACAGCGCGATGCACCGTTTTGAGCTTTCATCAGACGCCCTACATCTATTTAGGCCTGTTGCTCCCTTTAAAAGTACTGCAACTAATTATCTACACAGTAACTCGTCACTTCATTACCACACTGTTGTGACTGAGTTAGACCTTTGCTGAGAAGAGGACTCCCAAGCTGATGTATTTACAGTAATTAGAAAGGTATCATGCTAACTTGCTTAATACATGGGACCATATACTGTAAGGTAGAAGAATATGTTGTGTACAGGTATTTATTTCAAATGGCTTAATATACTCTAAATAGCCTGTTCACTATAATAACAAGTTTAGCCAGAGCAACTTAAATAACTTAATTGGTCAAGGCTTTGTGCAGACAGGATTTCTGCAGCACTATTCAGATTATGGAGGATAATAAGAGGACTTCTAAAACGAATGCTATCACATTGGACGAAACAAGCCACGAGATTAATTTACCTGGAAGCCGAGCAGTATGCAGAGGTACCACGGCGGCCGGTCGTTGAGGGAGTAAACCAGATCTGCACCTTTGTCCACAGTCTCCTCTAGTGCCTCTGTGTGTGGCTCCCCGATGTCAACTGACAGCTGTGGCTGTTCATCACTGTCTTTGTCCTTAGAGACAAGCAAAGCAAAGTTAAACAAGTCATCAATTCAGCAACGTCCAGTTTGTCAAGTAACATCAAATAAAAAAAAACAATATGTTCTGATAAATTCTGTTTTCATTCCAACCAAAGTATGTGGACACCAACTCCCAGACCGTTTTCTGACAACACAAGCACACCTTAAACCACTCACTCACTGTTGCTGCAAGCATACCAGAGAGTCTTACAGGAGCAGCAGTTTCCTAATGGTTTTGTTTTATCTTTGTCTTTGAAACTGAGGGTTGTCCAGGGAAAGCCTTCCATCTTCACTTTAATCTAGAGGTGTTGCTTTACTTTAGCTCAGGCATAAATACTGATCATACGCAGTGCAGTGCAGGTGTGTGTGTCTGGGGGGGGGGGGGGGGGGGCAACATACATTAACCCATACATCAACTTCTTCCCAAAACCAACTTGGGAAAAAAACACCAAAACCAAAATTAATAAAATGCCAGCTATCAGTTTCCTAAATGTTATGCAGCAGCTATGAAAAGTAAAACCGTTGTCGGAGGGATGAAAGTGTCTTCCCACTACCAGTAAATTTTCCTCTGCTTGTTAAACCTGAATAAAACTGATGCTCAGAGCTCTTATGGCCCTTATTTATGATGCCAACAGCGCCAGAGATACTGTTCCCATCTGAACAATGAATGTAGGCAGTGGTGATTTAAGGTAGTCTTTTTTATTACAGTGTCAAAAAAATAACATGAATTATGTCACACATATAACTCCCTCACCGCTCATGTTGTGTAAAATAATTAACCTTTGCTCACCTCAATATAGTACAAATACTAAAACAACCTTGAAACTGGACAATTTAAATTTCTTCCACAACTTGAAAGGATCTTGTTCCAGGAAAGATGCTTTTTTTTTTTCTTTACCGTTTACTGTAAATCATTTCAAAACATCATTCAAATGAGAGAAAAATGTGTATCGTGTGTGGTCCTCTGGTCTTAAGGTATGAAACACTGAAGGTTGTGGCTTTCTCCCCACTATGCACAAGACAAATAGTGTAGGTCTGGTCATTAGTATGGAGGGAAATACATTTCAACATGACACAGAAATAAAAGCAAGTTGTATAAATATATATGAAGCCATGCCACTGTTCTATTCGTGCACATTTATACATTGTCTTTTAGGGGAAAAAAGCCTTTTCCACAAAGCCAGATGTCCAAGTTTTCCACTTGTCACTAAAACATTTATTTGAAGGACCAAATGCATTTCCAAACACCACATGTAAAAGTAATGAGATCCACATATATTTGGTGGCTCAGTCTCATAGATTCAGCCACTGTAAAATGACAACTAGAAAGCTGCACTCAACAGAGAGCATATCTCTGCCAAGCGTGTCTGCAAAGATGATGGCTGCAATTCTGTTATTGTGGGGTTCGTTTGTCTGTGTTGGTCTTGACTGCAAGTAAATTAGACATGTTATCATCACTCATCATTTTAATCTTGTAGAAAATGATGACTGAAAGATGAAGGAGATGAAATGTGGTAAAGAAAATAATGACAAATCCACAGTGCACATATTAACTCTTGCACTTCTTCCAGAAACTGTTTATTTAACCTCTGGAGGGTGCTAACTGGGGAGACTCTTAAATTACAACTAGCCTGGTTAAGCTCACTTGATACCAACCCAATATCCTGACCAGATGAGGTTTTTACGAGTTACAGGTCAACAGGTCAAATACCTTGTCTTTCCCGAAAGACAAGTGGTGAAAACATGGTGAAAATCCTGATTCAGAGCAATCTGATTTTGCCAATAAAAGGTACATGAAATGTTTATGTGCTATGCTTCAGGTTCTAATAACATGAAGCTGTTGACATAACAAATTCAAACAAAGCAAGATAAAATAATTACAAGTTGTACACCAAAACCTCTTTATGCTAATTATTTGATGAGATCTTGCTGCATCTTAAACGCATATTATATGTGATCTTAAACATAAAGATAGGTGCACACTAATGCCTAGTTAATCTTATATTTGATATATATTTTAGTCTAGTTGCAGTGTATTACACCATTTTATGTTGATTGTGAACCACACATAAATTGACTCAATATGCTTAGAACATATAGAAATAATTTCATGCTAATCAACATTCATTTGTTGTTAACTTTTATCTCATCGACCCTGCAGAGACACATTCATGAGTAAAACCCCTCCGTCTTGGGTGCTCTCTGATCATCTTATCCCTTCATTTAAGAACACTAACACTACGTTAACATCCACACGCCTGCCTGTGGAGACACTTTTAAATCCAGGTTAAAAACATTTCTTTTCTCATGTGCCTATGCATAAAATCTGCATGGTATCTTTAAACTTATCTGGACTTTTGCTTGCTTTTTATCATTTTAATTCAATTATTTATTTTACATGATTTTATTACAATTTTTTTCATTGTCTTAATATGATTTTGTTCTTTTATGTACTTTTTTTTTTATAAATGCTTCATCTGCACCCCACTGTAACACTTTTAATGTTTTATGTAAAGCACTTTGAATTGTCTTTTAAATGAAGCGTGCTATACAAATAAACCTGCCTTGCCTGTGTTCTGTTTGTATACCTACATTTCATCTGTGATTCAACAGTTTGATTCATTTTAATTCAGTTGATCAAGTTTTACTCAGGGGCTGATGGTGTGACGGCCCGTTGTGTTTGGATCCTCTGCTGTTCGATTTCTCTCTTCAGGGCTGCAGACCTGAGGAGGCCAATCAGCAGCATAGGACACACCTGGGCCAGGTGGGCTTCCTGCTTAAAGGGCAGAGCAGGCAGCAGTCTGTAGACTGGCAGACCTCCTCACACACCTTACTTTTGTTCCCGGGTTTTTGGTTCTCTTTTATTGTTTTTACAGCACAACATCCAGTATTCAACATCCACATGAAGTACATTTCATTTACACGATAGATTGTGTGGGGATTTGGAGTAGAGTAAATTTTTTTTTTTTTTTTTCTCTTGCCAGATTGCACATGTATTGGTAAAAAAAATACAGGGAGCTTACATCCTGGTTAACTAATGTTACCGAGTCTGTCCTCTCAGTCTGATCCAGGACTGCTGACTAACGTTACTGAGTCTGTCCTCTCAGTCTGAACCAGGACTACTGACTAACGTTACTGAGTCTGTCCTCTCAGTCTGAACCAGGACTACTGACTAACATTACTGAGTCTGTCCTCTCAGTCTGAACCAGGACTACTGACTAACGTTACCGAGTCTGTCCTCTCAGTCTGAACCAGGACTACTGACTAACGTTACTGAGTCTGTCCTCTCAGTCTGAACCAGGACTACTAACTAACGTTACTGAGTCTGTCCTCTCAGTCTGAACCAGGACTACTGACTAACATTACTGAGTCTGTCCTCTCAGTCTGAACCAGGACTACTAACATTAATGAGTCTGTCCTCTCAGTCTGAACCAGGACTACTAACTAACGTTACTGAGTCTGTCCTCTCAGTCTGAACCAGGACTACTGACTAACATTACTGAGTCTGTCCTCTCAGTCTGAACCAGGACTACTAACTAACGTTACTGAGTCTGTCCTCTCAGTCTGAACCAGGACTACTAACATTACTGAGTCTGTCCTCTCAGTCTGAACCAGGACTACTAACTAACGTTACTGAGTCTGTCCTCTCAGTCTGAACCAGGACTACTGACTAACATTACTGAGTCTGTCCTCTCAGTCTGAACCAGGACTACTGACTAACGCTACTGAGTCTGTCCTCTCAGTCTGAACCAGGACTACTAACTAACGTTACTGAGTCTGTCCTCTCAGTCTGAACCAGGACTACTAATGTTACTGAGTCTGTCCTCTCAGTCTGAACCAGGACTGCTGACGAACGTTACTGAGTCTGTCCTCTCAGTCTGAACCAGGACTACTGACTAACGTTACTGAGTCTGTCCTCTCAGTCTGAACCAGGACTACTGACTAACATTACTGAGTCTGTCCTCTCAGTCTGAACCAGGACTACTAACATTAATGAGTCTGTCCTCTCAGTCTGAACCAGGACTACTAACTAACGTTACTGAGTCTGTCCTCTCAGTCTGAACCAGGACTACTGACTAACATTACTGAGTCTGTCCTCTCAGTCTGAACCAGGACTACTAACTAACGTTACTGAGTCTGTCCTCTCAGTCTGAACCAGGACTACTAACATTACTGAGTCTGTCCTCTCAGTCTGAACCAGGACTACTGACTAACATTACTGAGTCTGTCCTCTCAGTCTGAACCAGGACTACTGACTAACATTACTGAGTCTGTCCTCTCAGTCTGAACCAGGACTACTGACTAACGCTACTGAGTCTGTCCTCTCAGTCTGAACCAGGACTACTAACTAACGTTACTGAGTCTGTCCTCTCAGTCTGAACCAGGACTACTAATGTTACTGAATCTGTCCTGAAGCAGCTCTGACTCTGGTTCTGGTTCTGGTTGAGACATTCGGGATATTGTTGTTAGTGACTTAATTCATTCATTTAATTTTGATTTAAATCTTATTGAGGACATGCCTTCATTTTCAATGATGTCCAGAGTAAAATTAAAACTGAATAAATACACAACAACAACAACAACAACAACAACAAACTACTACTACTACTACTACTACTACTACTACTACTACTACTTCTACAGGACAAACAACAGCATTGGTTTAGCATTAAAATATTATGTTATAATATTGTATAAGATTGTGAACCCAGTATTGTGTATTGTATTGTATCGTGAGCGAAGTGTATCGTCTCACCCCTGGTAGATAGTGAAATATACTGTATTTGCGATAATTTAGTAAAAATACTGTATAAAAATATCTGAAATTCTTAAATAGTAACTGTGAGTCTTGTTTTTATTTCTGTATAATCAAACACATCCATATACCTCCATAGGTCAGAGACTACAGTATATTTGGTTATTTATGAAGGCGTCTATGTCCCAGTGATGGACATGCAGCTTGTTCTATCCAGAGGTTTAATGGGATTTTCTTCGGCATCCTTTGGGAGAAAGTGATGATGATGAATGTGAGCATGACTTGTATTAATGACTATTAAGACATAGTGATCCTGCCACCTGATAAATGTGAGACCACGGTCTGTTGTCAGCTCCCTCTTAAAACAGGCCACATGGGACAGATCAGCTTCCTGTGAGTTTGTAAAAACAGAAATGTAAGTATTCCTGGGTTGGTTGCTGCATATACTGTACGTTAACACTGTCACAGAATTACACACTTGGCTGATACAGTATGTACTAAACTTCTGATTTCTGTTATCAGGATTATTTGTATTATATATCTGTGTGCACAGGATTTTCTGAGACGTCTCCTGTGACCTGTGAGCTATATTGAAATGCGAAGAGGACACTTCCCTCTTAACACAGTCCACATGGGACAAATCACTTCCCAAACGGTTAGTACAAGCTCTGTTTTGAAGTGTCAGAGGAATATTTTAGAAGTGAAACAGGTGAGAGATAAGGTAGTGATTTACTAGATGGCAAGGTATAGCAAATTTGGCATCTTCTTGAAAAAAGAAATTTAAAACATGGTTAGCATAAACAATGTTTAGTCCTTATTAGATAAGGCTCTCCTATGTCATAACCCTAACCCTAACCCTACAGTCAGTTACATAAAGCTGACACAGTATACTGTATAGTGTATATATAAAGCAAATATATATATATAGGTGGAACTAAGAGCAGAAGACAAATTTACAACATAGCTTTAATTTTGACCGACTTCTGATTTTCAAAAATAGCACAGAAACTATAAGAAAGGTTGAGCTGCTCTCTGTTAAACGAGTCAGAGACCCACAAAAACAACCCTCACCCCAAACTCCATTTGAACCCTCGAGTAAACAACATGAAGACACTGATAGGTTACCTTTCTGTCCTATGTGCTGCCTATCTCAGCCTTGTTTGGCTCCTGAGTTGACATTTTACCACCAAATACATAACCGCAATAACTAAATCTTGAAATAGCTTTTAAAATCCAGCGCCAGTAACGTTATGTTTCTCAGTTCACAGAGCACTACAGCTCTTCACTCGCCACAACACAGGGCACATGTATAGCGCAGACATTTGCAGAGGCAAAGTGCAGAAAAGGTCATTAACAAGTTCAATTTATTTAATAATTATTCTTTTATTTATATGTATTGCTTCTGGCTATACTAGGGATGCTAATTTAGAAAAAAAAAATTCTTAACCGATAACCAAAAGTCTCATATCATCTCAGTGTCAACTGCTTATCCAGGGTCGGGTCGCGGGGCAACAGCTCCAGCAGGGGACCCCAAACTTCCCTTTCCAAGGCCACATTAACCAGCTCTGACTGGGGGATCCAGAGGCGTTCCCAGGCCAGTGTGGAGACATTCACTGTCTCCAGTTCACGGTCAGGAGAGTTACTGCAGCAGCCACGGTGCTGCGTTCACTGTCTGCAGTTCACCGTCAGGAGAGCTATTGTAGCAGCCACGGTGCTGCGTTCACTGTCTGCAGTTAACCGTCAGGAGAGTTACTGTAGCAGGCACGGTGCTGTGTTCACTGTCTGCAGTTCACTGTCAGGAGAGTTAGTGTAGCAGGCACGGTGCTGCATTCATGTCTGCAGTTCACCGTCAGGAGAGTTATTGTAGCAGGCACAGTGCTGCGTTCACTGTCTGCAGTTCACCGTCAGGAGAGTTATTGTAGCAGGCACGGTGCTGCGTTCACTGTCTGCAGTTCACTGTCAGGAGAGTTACTGTAGCAGCCACGGTGCTGCGTTCACTGTCTGCAGTTCACTGTAAGGAGAGTTACTGTAGCAGCCACGGTGCTGCGTTCACTGTCAGGAGTGTTACTGTAGCAGCCACGGTGCTGCGTTCACTGTCTGCAGTTCACCGTCAGGAGAGTTATTGTAGCAGGCACAGTGCTGCGTTCATGGTCTGCAGTTCACTGTCAGGAGAGTTACTGTAGCAGCAGTTTCAGACAGTGTGTGGTCGGTGGTGAGTGTGGGTTTGTTGGTGGTGTTGTAGCTGTGAATGTAGCTGTAGCAGACAGTGTGTGTTCAGTTTATTTGTTGGTGAATAAATGCTACGAGGCTACAAGCTGCAACTCCTCAGCTGGAAGTCCAGAGCCAACTTCCTGTATCTGCACCACCTCTCTCTTAAGGTGGACCATCTTTTCTCCTTAAAAGGGATGAGCCACTCCTCTGAGTTTGTCTCAGCTTCTAAATTATTATGTTAGTATTTCTTTTAAACGTTTTAACCGATAGCGTTAATCGGTTAAACAGTTAATTATTAACAACCACAGGCTACACGCCACATACAGCTATTAGTTCACTGATTGCATTTGGAAAGGTTGAAATAATTTAAGTTTAAGTGCAGCATTTCATGACAGTTTTAAGCAGAGCACCACACCAAAGGTAGCGCTCCAGCCTAGTTGGGCGCCACCATGCTCCCAGAGGAAAATAATGCCAATGCTGGTCATGCGTGGGAGACTAAATAACCCTTTCAAACTAATTTCAACAATGACTTTACTGGTCAAAAATATCATCCACACCAGCAACCAGTCTTTCATAAGTCAAATTTGAACTACAATAGACTTTTTATGATCATCCTTCCCACTGGATGTGTCAAATTTTACACGTGACCCAGCACACAAGATCAAATCCAGACTCCAGTGAATCTAAGGATATTTCACACCAAGGTCCCACAATCGGAAACAAAACCACATGCTGCAGCCATCGCTCCGAGACCTGCTGTGTCTCAGAGGGTGAATCTGACATTCAATCAGCACATCGAACAAGAGAAATCACCGTGTTCTATGCGTCCATCTTATGCATCTGTCTCCCACAAATCACATGACAGAGACAGACCATACAAATGTCGACCCCTTGGCACCGCACTTCCTCTCCATCTTTAATTCATTTTAATTTAATTTTCTCATGTCACAAAGTTTTTCAGCAGGTAATGTATATAGATATTTGCTTCAGTGGTTACATGGGCATTTGCTTCCATCTAGTGGTTATCTACCTGCACTCCAGTAACCTCAGGAGGGGAGGGCATGCAAGTGGAGGGATCCACACTTCACAAAAGGTTAGTTAACCTAAAGTACAAAAAACAACAGCTTATTTTTTTTGCTTACTATTTGTTTAAGTAGACTTACTGGGTGGCTGCTTCATGGTTATATTTTTCTAGGTTTTTGAGATTATTGCCTCTGATATTTTTAATTACTTTGGTCTTTTGTGTTTTTTTCTTTCAGCAGCAACTTGTCTATCCAGAAACAGTGTCCCTGTTAGTCCAGACCAGGGGTGTCAAACTCAATATCATCCCAAGCCGAATCAGCATTATGGCTGCCTTTAAAGGACCCGTTGTAACTGTAAGAATATAGAAATATATTTACTCTTAGTTGCCTCTGCATTTGATTATTATTGGTTTTAGTAATGACTTAATTAATAACTAGCTCTGAAAGCAGAAGTCTAGGAAAAATAATTGCAAGCACAACTGTTATTTAAAAAATTAGTTCAGTAACAAAAACACATATTTGTGCATCAATATACAGTATATGCATGCACGTAGACACAAAAATACTGTATGTGGGCACACACACTCACATTTCTTTGTGTTATTATAACATAAATCCCATGAGTTTATGAGATTAAGAAACCTTCATTACTCATCCATCAAAGATCAAAATAATTGTCAAGTGAATAATTAAGTTCTTTTTTTACCACCACAAAAATATAATCAATAACAATTTATTACATTAACTTTGCTTAACTTTTTGGTCACAGTTTAGAGGGGCATGTGCAGTGTGTATCGCAGTACAAAAGTACAGAGCAGAGGAGGTCAGGATGTTACAGTCACATCTGCCCTTCCATTACATTAACGTTCACATTCGACCCCCTGGGTGGAGCTGAAGAGCCTCAAAGCATGGGGGAGGAACGACCTCCTCAGTCTATCCGTGGAGCAGGACAGTGATAGCAGCCTGTCACTGACGCTGCTCCTCTGCCTGGAAGATGGTGCAGTGGATGCAGAGGATTGTCCATGATTGATTAGCGATCAATGATCAGCGCCCGTTGCTCTGCCACAGATCTCAGGCTGTCCCTCTTCTTGATGCTGCTCCCCCAGCACACCACTGCATAGAAGAGGGCGCTCACCACAACAGTCTGATAGAACATCTGCAGCAGCTTTTTGCAGATGTTAAAGGACACCAGCCTTCTGATGAAGTACAGGCAGCTCTCCCCTCTCCTACACAGAGTGTCTGTATTAGCAGTCCAGTCCAATCTGTCATCCAGCTGCACTCCCAGGTATTTGTACGTCTGTACTAGCCCCACACAGTCTCCATTGATGGTGACCGGCTCCGGATGTGGCCTGAGTTGTCTGAAATCCACCGCCATCTCCTTGGTCTTGGTGATGTTGAGTTGCAGGTGGTTGGAGTCACACCACGTGACAAAGTCCTGGATCAGTTTTCTGTACTCCTCTTCCTGTCCAGTCCTGATACAACCCACGATGGCAGTGTCATCTGCAAATTTCTGCACGTGGCAGGACTCCGAGTTGTACTTGAAGTCCGATGTGTACAGGGTGAACAGAACCAGTGAAGAACCTGAGGCGTTCCTGTGCTGCTGACCACAGAGTCAAACTTGCAGTCCCCCAGTTGCACATACTGAAGTCTGACCGTCAGGTAGTCCTTAATCCATGCCACCATGTTTGAGTCCACTTCCATCTCTGTCAGTTTGTCTCTGAGGAGCTGGAGCTAGATGGTGTTAATGGTGCTGGAGAAGTCCAAGAAGGTAATTCTCACAGCACCGCTGCTCCTGTCCAGGTGGGAAAGGGCTCGGTGAAGCATGAAGACAATGGCGTCCTCCATGCCCACCTTCTCCTGGTACGCAAACTGCAGCGGGTCGAGGTCATGGAGGACCTGTGGTCTCAGGTAATGAAGCAGCAGCCGCTCCAAGGTCTTCATCACATGTGACGTTAGAGCGACTGGTCTGAAGTCATTCAGCTCACCAGGGTGTGGTTTCTTTGAGACTGGGATGATGCAGGATGTTGTCCACAGCCGAGGGACCCTCTCCTGTTCCAAGTTCAGGTTAAAGATTCGCTGTAGGGGGTTCCCAGCTCCAGCGCGCAGGCCTTCAGCAGTCAAGGGGGCACTCCATCTGGGCCCCCTGCTTTTCTGGGACAAAGCTTCCTCAGCTGTTCGCTCACTTGAGGGTGGGGGGGCTCTTGCTGCTGTGCTGGTGTTGGCTCGTGGTGCGAGAGAGAGTAGGGGGAGGGGGGTGGGTGGGGGTTGCAGTGTTGTGAGGTGTGGTGAGGAGTGGGGGAGGTCAAACCTGTTGAAGAACTTGGTCAAGTGGTTTGCTCCACCCACGTCTCCCTCAGTGGTCGAACCCTACCTCGAGCTGCAGCCGGTGATGATCTTCATCACGTCCTACACCTCCTTCATGCTGTTGTTCTGCAGCTTCTGCTCCAGTTTCCTTCTGCCCTGCTCCGTCGCCTCCCTGAGCTGGACTTTGAGTTTTTGCTGCACATGCTTCAGCTCCTGTGGATTGCCGTCTTTTATACATTCAAACTTTTTAGTCTTCGCTGGGGATTCATTAAATGGGATAATTTAACGGTTCATGTGCCACCATGACAAGAGTACAAAGCTGGTTTCAAGCCCCCAGGGTCCAAGGACAACAGTTTGACACATCCGTATCTACAGCGATTAAAATATTACCTAGTTCCACAGGAAAAGAAATGGTATGCACACTTGAGAAGTGATGTTATAAAGCAACTGATTATTTCATTAACAAAGCCTCACAGATAATCCTATCTTATCGCACCATGTATTCTTCTTCCAGCCTCATCTCTTGAACGTTTCATCAAGCTAGGCACCAAAAGGCTACGACAGTGAGGGAGAAACATAACAGGAGAAAAAAAAATCCTAAATAAAAAATAGACAAAAATAAATCTCACACATAAAGACACTGTCATTTCTTGAATTAGCGGTTTTTAGTGCCCTATATTTTACACCCAGTCAAAAACATCTGCCTTCAGCTGGTCAGTAAGGCTGCGTGACAGACGGCCAGCCCCGTGGTAAACCCATGGTACTTCTAGATGTTATGTAAATTTACAGCATACAGTTTGTAAGTTGTATACTGTAACTGAGTACTGTGGAGTACCAGTACCTCAATAGATAGACAGAAACAGAAAGCACTAAAAGTGTGGTTAATCATCACTGATGCGGGCCAGTGTGATTATTTAGGGCACAGCATCATGTGCTGCGATGTGTGCCTTCCACGTCACAGCTGTGACGATATGGATGGATAAATTGAGCGTGGGAAGACCAATCAGTTTGCTGGCTGCATGGATGAACTTCAAGAGGCTCTTTTAGTCAGTGACTGTAAAGCATACTGAAGAGGTTCAAGGACACTGTGATGCAGCTGGAAGACAAGTGTTTTAGTTTCTGGGTGACTGATTATCTCTGTCGGTAACATCTGTGATTTTTTATGCCAATTCAAATTTAGATTATTGTTTACTCTAATGGTGAGATATTTGACAGCTTTAACCTTAGACGTATCTTTCACTGGTGTTATTAAGTTAATGTGAAGAATGTTACTGTCACAGCATGTACTATGAAGTGTTGACTGAATATAATGATTTCACAAAGTAACACAAAGTCCGATGCATATTTGAAACAGAAAGAAAAAAGGGAAACCTTTACATAATTACTTACAGTGTTTTCACATCTTAATCTAAAATTGGTTGGCTTATTCTATTACCATGCCATTAGCTTGTTTTTCCTATTTCCATATTTTTCCAAGTTAAAATTACTGTGAGAGACTTTTAACTGGTTATGAAACAGTATCAGCCTAATGATGATGCCTCTATATGACCTACATAAGTAAACGAGACCATCAGTGAGACGACTGGTGATTTCTATATGGTTATTCTTCGTGCTCGTCATTGTCGCCACCGGACAAAGTCGGATCAAATCATGCAGGTTCACCAGAAACACCCTCAGTTCAGACTCCAATAGGGCCTGCGGCAGCAACCAAGCTACCCCGGAAAGACCCAGATCCGGCTTTGAGCTGCCTTTGACATCTGGCAGGAGGTGGAAAGCTCTGTGCCCAGCAGCAGAAGCTCCTACTCTGGCCAGGAGCAGAGCCTCCCCTATCTGCTCCGCTTATCCATGCTGGGAGCCAACACTGACACCATGTTGCTGAAGACCCGGCCCATATTACTGGGCCCACTGGAAAGAAGAGAGGCATGGGAGAACCAGAACCAGGTCTGTGAGGGGCAGACTGTCAGACCCTGCTGCAGTAAAATGATTGGTTTTCTGAAGAGAATCCAGTGCATGGAAACACTACTGCTAAAATCTATACAAAATTAAAGCTCCATGTAGTAGTTTTAAATAGTTATATATGCAGACTAGTTGATTCCTGGTTAATGTAGCTGGTTCGTAGTAGCTGGTAGGAGTCAGGGAGGGCACTGACTCATACACTCATCGCTCAGCTTGTTGGCATCTAACCTGACAGTGAGGTTAAGAGAGATAAGATAAGATAAGATATTCCTTTATTAGTCCCACAGTGGGGAAATTCACACCCAAATTCAAGCCCACTCAGGCACTGATAAAGTCAATAGCAAATGCAGCAACATCAACTCATTATTACATATCAAACATGTATTTTACCTATAAAAACATGCCATCAACCTGGCTTACCCATTCTACATGTTTTTTCCACTGTGATGTACATATCTCAATACAAGCAATGCTAATCCTTTTTACCTTCCAAATTTTTTATTTAAAACTGTCTTTACCAACTTCAACTAAAGGTTCGACACAAGTCCAGCAAACTGAGCTCTTCTTTCTACAATTCTCTGTCTCTCAAGATTGGCAGACTAGCAAGTTACTGAGTTTGTATTTATTGATTTTCACAGTCATACCAACATGGATGCAACAAACATACACACATACAGTACCTGTCATATTCAATAACACCAACTACTATCCCATAAAGACATATTTTCTTGCCTTGTTTTAAATATGGGTACTTTAAGTTTAGGGGTTTAGGGGTGACATAGTTTGCTGTTTTATATAAAGTACTTCCCTGACCATGACTGCAATACTTTCTAGTAATAAATTTAGTTTGCAACCAAATACTCCCTAGAACTATAACTGCGGCTTCTAGCCCTGTTTTCCACAAACATGTATAATGTTTGCCACTTGTGTCCTTTATATCCCAAATCATTTACAATTAGTAAGAGTTAAAATCTTTGTATTATTACCAACATTAAAAACACAACAACCAGTGATGAGATCAAGGGTCAGAGTTAGTGTACCGCGACAGTGTTCTAGTATCCACAGAATACTAAAGTCCACTAAAAAGAGGCGTGAGTCACAGAGTTGGAAGTTTCGCTTCTTGTGAAACCAGTCTTTGTTTTCAGAGTGTTGCCTCTATCCTGTGTTGATACCTGAAACCTTGAATTGCAACTGGTCCTCGAAGTGGACTCAAAGCCGCACTGACAAACAAAAGCTCACTTGTACAAGAAAGAAAAATGCCAAAGACGCATCCATTGCTTTGCAACGTTGAATCCTAGATGTAGCTCCGGCAGAAAAGACATTCTGCACCAGATGTACTGGATATAAAAGTCTTGTGTTCATTTTCAGTCACAAAATTATAATCCATCTATATGACATTTGGAAAATCAGTTCGTTAGAATCTTAACTTATCAAATCATACATTAAAAGCATCCAAGAAAACATGATTGCTGCATATGCTGATATTGTTTGGTCTCAACATGTATCTGTATCTGCTTCCATTTATTGGGGTTATCTACTATTACTAGACTAAAGAAGTGACTGCTGGGATTTCTCCCGTGCCATGCAGGTTTGATGATTTTAGCTCTCAACACTGTATAAAATCTTTTTTAAAAAAGCACTAATTATGGTATTAAATTGTTAAATATTCCGTATGATACAAATATCTTCCAGCAGGACGATGCATCTCGTGTTTGTTTGAAATGCAACAAAATGCATCTTCAACAGAATGAAATGACACCATTTGGCTCTTGAAAAGCTTTACCATTTTTCCAGCATACACAATGTTAACAATAGAGGAAATATCTCTTTGATTCAGTATCCGAAAGATTTTAATATACAGTACATCTCTGTAATCTGGGGCGCTTTTAGCCTAAAAACACCCAGCAGCTCCAAGAAGCAGACTTAGTTTTAGATGCATCTTACAGACGACATACATTTGTGTGACTGAAATAAATTTAAATGATGAAATCCTAAGAAAAAAAATCATGAAAACTTAATCTAGATGTCAGAGTCAGCAGCTCGATCGATTTATCAAATGTATAAATCCTAGTTCTTTGAATTAATTGCATGCTAAGTTTCATGTTGGGCCTTTGTACCGGAGTGTCAGGTAGTATACAACACAAGGACAATAATAAATGAGGCCTTTATTATTTTGCTGATGCTGACAGACAGATGTGTTTCCCATCTGCAAACGAAGCTGTGCTGTTTGTTTGGTGTTCCCACTTTTCCACATTCTTCAGTTCATTGGGATGGAGAGGACAAAAACATCAACCTGGGCTCAGCTGTGTCCACTCGCACACCCCATGCAGCCAGACATTTTTACCGTTCCCACACGCAAACTACACTTTCCCGCTTCAATATCCTTTATTCAGTTTCTGTTTCGAGGGTTGACGTTTTATCAAAGAGCATTTCTAGTTTAAGCCTGGAGCTCTTTGATCCGTCGCAACTACACTCAAGACTGATACTTGCTACATACTTTGAAACCATGCAATCGATTCCACTGAAATATCCCGTCTTTTGTGGAACACATTCACACTTTGGTCATTTCACATTCCACAGTGGCTTACATTTAGCTCTTACTGCTGTAAGAAAATAGCCCTGTACTTCTTTTTCTCTTAGTCTGAAAGTAAAACCAAAGTAGTAATAATGACACAATTAAACTTTTCTATCATGTATATTCATAATAAAAATATTTCTCCTCCTCACCCAGTGTTTGAAACTTTGATTTTGTTGGGGTCACGAAGCCAAGCTGAAGAGATAATTAAGATGACACTCCACTTACCCCGAAAGCAGGATTGACTGTCCCCTGCTCCTTGAGTCCCAGCTCTATTTTCTCCTCTGTAGTGAGACGCATTCTGATAAAATGAGGCAAAGTGGTGTGTAGCTGTCTCTCGACTGAAGCGGACTCCACACAGATCAACAAACACACACAGTGGGAGTAAACTCTAACTGACTGCTGACCTAAGAGGACAACTTGAATGACCGCCTCGCGTCGCCAGGGAAACCCGAGTATCACAGTCAGAAAGAGAGTGGCTCAGTTATTTTGTAATCTCCTCTGCGGCTCGGAAACATTTCTGGTCTGCTGCTAAGCTAATGTAGGCTTTAGTTACTCGGGCTTGCGGTCATGTGCCTACTGTTGTGTGACGATGGATCCTATGAGAGGAGACAAGCACGTTTGTCACATGAATCTTTAATTTGTCATACTCAAGACGATCGTTTCTTATCAAAAGTTTGGAGTTAAGACATTTTGGGAATAAGAGTCATTGACTCTTGGCTATTTCACCATTTTTGTTAGTGACACCATGTTATCATCACGTCACGTTGTGATACATGACATTTAGGTAGGATGACAGTCATCAGTATCAGTTCATATTCCTAACAGATTATTGTTTTATGCTCCAGATCTTCGGTCTACAGTAAGGCTGCGTTCAGGTTTTGTGCTTCCAGCCTCCTGTAGATTTGTTATTATGCGCCTTTGTTACAACTTTTTAAATTTAATTGAAAACATAAAACAGTATTGAGTTTTCGCTAGGATCTTTTGTTCTATACTTGCTTACCACTAGGATGTATTGCTATTCATTAACTATTTTTCATATTTTTACGTCTTTACTTTTTCGTTAAGACTTATCCTGTAGAAATTATGTTCATGCTTTAATTTGTAAAAGCATAGGTCTTTCCCAAAATGTAATAATGACTTGACAACTTACTAGAAAGTGACCAACGTGGGACCCTTTTTTAAGAGCTCACGAATGACTTACTGACATTTATAATTGCAGACGTGTTGGCTTAATAAAAAGTGAAAAATGTTTGAATCACAGACATAAGTTATTACTAACTAATAAAGCATAAGTAAATCATTTTTAACCACTTCAGTTTAATTACAGCATATAAAGTCATTATTATTATTACTGTTGTTGATGTTGTTGTTGTTGTTATTATTATTATTATTATTATTAACAAGAATTATGATATATTATAGAAGTAGTGTCATAATTTGCTGTTGTACTCTTGGTAAAAAAAAAAAAATGAAATCAAACTTTGTGTGCCACCTTGGGTTTCAGTAATTTTCTTAGAGAGACTGTTGTTGTTGTTGTTGTTGTTGTTGTCTACAGGCAACAATATTTCCATTGGTATGAATACGCATTTAAAATGATCATCTTTGGATTAGGCTGCAATCTGAGATTGACCTGATGATGAATATGTCTTGTTCTGAGGATTTTGTCACAGAGATTAAGAAAGTAAATTCAGTGTTGTTATCAATATCCAATACTACTACAGTAAATAAATTAAAAGGATAATGACATCTGTCAAAGGGGTATTTTCCTATTTAGGCTGCCATCTTCTCAACAAATTTTCATGAAGTATGAAGTATTTATCTCCATACTAAACTTTTTTCAAAATGCAAATCTGTTGAATCAAAGCACCATGACAACAGAAGTCACCCAAAAACTGACCCATAATTCAACACTGAATTGCTGAATTTATTAGCAGATTTCTGTTGATTGAATGTCCTTAGATACACTTTTCACACACACACACACACACACACACACACACACACACACACACACACACACACACACACACACACACACAAACAATACAGTTTTGTTGCAGTGAGATTATTATGAGAACCATCACCCGAGACAATCTAAATATGCATTAAATGGACTTTTATTTTGCCAATTTTCTGGAAATTCATTTCTAAACCTTTAAATCTCTCTTTACAATCTTTGAAATTTGTCCACCATTGAAACCTCAACTGACCCGAAAAGCACTTATCCTCCCTGTTCTTATTTCCACATACTCAGGAATTGGACACACTCTGGGTAAGTGAAAACCAACACTATGTATAAACACTATAAATACTATGTTTAACATCACCGTCCCGCATACCAAATGGGAACCCGTTTTCTTGCTAAAGGAACGAGAAATCAATTCACTTCTATGTCATGGCATATTTAGACTTGTCATGAGAGTGGCAGTCATTGAGAAAAGGTTCTGCTGGGCTAGGAGCAGCTGAGGGCTGATGATTTTCTAAGCTTGGTAGTTAGAAAATGTACATTTGACTTAAGGAATCATAAGCTCACACCAAAGACGAGGAACTTAAACTAAATTTAGGCAGACTAAAGCTGACAGAAGCTTGGACCATGAGTAACGCAAGTAAGTAATCTATCTAAGTATATCTTATCATGCAAGGTCTTAAGACGACAAATTCAGTGTTGTCAATTCCTGATTTTCCCAAACAAACATGGCTAACATAACTGCTGGGACATCATGGTTCAGCTGACACTGACACTGCTTTAGCTAGCGAACAGCTAACATTTATCAAGCATGTTTACAGAAAATGGCAGCCGAAGATGCTCAAAGTAGTTCAGTTGTTAAATACACGATAAAACTCATTTGAAACTTTGTGGTTCTCATTTATATCATAGACCCTTTTACAACCAATGTTATCAGAAATACAGGTATGCATGTTAGCAGCGAAAACTGCATCTTGCCCCAGCCATCCACGAGTTAAGTGAGCTTTAAGCTTTAAACATTGAATTAAAATGTTACCAGCATCAAAATAGTTGTTGCGTATTAGTTTGTCATAAGCAATATTCAAACAGCAGACTTGAAGGTTTCAGAGCAGCAGGTGTTTTGGATTATAAATGACCATGTTTACTGTACATGTAACATGTAGTAACATGTAAATGCTTGGCGAAGATAAAAAAAAAAAAAAAAAACACAATGAAACTGACAGAAGGCTTTTACGCGGGCATCTTCATGTCCGTCACTATGAGAAACCACAACGCATTCAGCTGAGAGTCACCAGTTAACACTACGGATGTCATGATACCACGGTTCTCTCTGCAATTACACAGAGACATGCAAGCACCGGAGCAGGACACAGCTTTTCAGTAGATCACAGCCCGGGTCATTGCCATGTTGTCACATACCAACGAATTTTTCACAGTCCTCAGGATCTGATACCGATGCAACTAGCTTTTAAACACCAACTCCAAAATAAACCCATCCACAGCAATACAGATGCTCTCTGAGCAACTGCTCCTACTGTTCATCTGAAAGAAGCCTAACTTTCTGTAAAAGGTCTCATCTGCTCTTTGAATGGCTTGTTACTGAATCATGAGCACAAATACTGGCACGGGTTTAGTTCAGGTCAGAGCATTATTTATTAGCTATTGCCTAGCTTGTTGCTTTGTCCACTAACTCCAACTATAATGATCCACGTTACTGATCCAGTCAGTATCTGGAGATGAGAAGGAGAGGACAGCCGAGGGGCTGCTGGCTAAGATACTAAAGCAGCAAGGATGTTTTACAAAGCTGCATGCAACCAAAGAACGAAATGGAAGTTAATGTTACATTAAATGTAAGTGTTAATGTTAAGTTAAATGTTAAATGTAAGTGTTAATGTTAAGTGAAACGTTAAATGTAAGTGTTAATGTTAAGTGAAATGTTAAATGTAAGTGTTTATGTTAAGTGAAATATTAAATTTTGTTAATGGAAACATAACTACCCTAAACAGTCAGTCCTGTACGGTTCAAAGACTCCTGCATATAATGTCATTTTCTTAATAATATGCTGTTTGGAGTGATTTTATTTATAGTGTAATAAATGCTGAAAAATAAGTGCCCAGTATGTTTTCTATAGTGATAAAATAGAGGTTAGAGGTCTAACAGTATTTGTTTGGTGCCTGGCAACAATCTGGGTTTCTCATGTGGCCCCCAGGAACAATAATTGCTCAGCCCTGATCTAAATAAAGCAGAGTTCCTACGTCAGTGTAGTAGCAGCTAATGTTACTGTGTGTTGCTAGTTTGTGTTAACGTTTAAATTGCTAACGAACTCGGCGTGAGAATTAAAGGAGCTTTGAGATGAGTAAAATACCAGAGAGAAGAAGGAAACACTCATTGGTAGGGGTGGGCACGGTCCGGGTAAAAAACCGAATCATTGGCTCCGATAGTCACGATAGTTTGTCTATGTACCGTTCGCTTCATTTGAAATAGTTTACGAGGCTGATTGTGTATTTTTTTCGTCGCATTTATTATCACACTAGAAATCAAGGCCTATGGAAAGAGGCTAGGACACAGCGAACAGGAATATGGGGCATAAGACATGCGCAATGTAAAATAACTTAAATCAAAGGTAAGTTGTTTCCCCGTATCGATAATTTGTCCATTTTATTCTAAATTGTGAAGCTCTTTGTGAAATCTATATAAATATGAGCGCTATACATTAATCAATGGAACAACAATGGATGTTAACTTGCATAGTTTATAATAAACCTATATTTATTATGTAGTGGGACATTGGTGGTGAAAACTTTTGCTGGACACTTATGAAAAAAAGTTCATTTTGAGCCCTCTACCTACGTTCACGTATGAATAAATATGTGCAAAATCTCTTGCCCCTCCATCACCGAGGTTATAAGATTGTACGACACAAAATCCTTTTCTTTTCTTGCTTTTTGTGTTTAAATTTATGTTTGTCTTATGCAGAGCCAAGAGGAGTCTGTACTTGCTGAGAAGAAAAAGTGCAGCTGTTTGGATTGAAGCCAAACTGAATGAAGAAACGTAATTTGGTTATGTTTGGTGCACCACTGAGCGATGTGTATATACTGTGTCACTGCACCATGTAGAGCTGGAACTGTTGTCAGAGATACAACAGTGTGTGATTGTTTGCTTTACAAATGCTGCCTGGTGTGAGACTGGAGCTCTGAGCCAGCTTGGTGAACATCAAAGTGGTTTCAATGTTCTGCCCTGAACAGCCACCCTTTGATTTTCTTATTTATCACTTTCTTCATATAGCTACCTACATCATCACCACAAAGAGGCCCCTTTGCAACTGTAAATAGCATTTCACACTACGTTGTTTCTGCTTATGTGCAAAATTATCATTCATGTCTATTTTTGAAAGACAGCAGTCACAGATTCTGTAAGAATTCAAACTCCTCCAGTAAATCCTTGACTAGTTTTACATCTCTAACTCAGGTTCTAGGCTTTTTGTCCATAAAATTGCTGCTGGGAGTCTGTGCAGCAAGTGTCTGAAGGGATTTGACATGGTAGTACTTGCACTGAGAAGATTCTTTGTACCTTCAGTCTCTCACAGTTCACAACAAAACTGTCTTTAACGTGATAAAACCAAAGAGGTGGGAATACTTCAACCCTGAAAAATCTAACTTTGGTTTAATTTGATAGCTTCATTAAGTGTAAGCATGGTGAGAACCGAGAAGTGCCAGATACTATACGTACAGTATATTTGAAATAAATAAGAGGAGCTGGTAGTGAAACTAGCTATAGATGTATTTGTATTTGTTTAACGAAGCATAGCAGCCTAATGTTACCGACCATGTTTAACAATCAATCTATCGACAGATATGGTAGGCAGTCACTAATAAAACATGTGAGGAGATGTCAATTGAAAATAATTGATCAGAGCTTCATTTCCAGGCTTTGATGAACCATGGACTCTTGTGACGGTGTAACGCTCCGAGCAAAAGGAGTAGCTGTTGGCCCATGTGCAAGCAAGTGACCGGCATGAGCGTTGGTGTCTGGTGTCTGCGGAAAGACACAACCTATACTGGCATAATGGGAAGTAACGTGATGTTCTGATAGCGTAGCGAAAAGTCCTAAGCAGGAGGTCAGGGTGGATGATGTGTGGAAAAGCACCTGATGTTGACTGATTCTTCCCATCAGTTAAGATAAGGAAATACTTTCCCCAACCAGTGTTGCCATCTCCTCAGTAAGGAAAGTAGCTATTGGATCACTAAATAACGTCATCACTTAATTTGCACTTGAAATTGTAATGGACACTGTAGGAGAAACAAGTAAGATTGTGGGAGACACAAAAAGTGAGTAAAAAACACCCTAAATATGTTTAGAACTACAAATGAACTTTCTTGCCTCACAGCAAGAGGGTCGCAGGTTCGACTCCGGCTTGGGACTCTTCTGTGTGGAGTTTCATGTTCTCCCCGTGTTTGGACTGCACAGTGACAAAGTCATAAGGGGATGGGAAGTAAGTTGCCGATGGACTGGCGACCTGTCAGGCTGCATCCCAACCTTAACGTTTGATGAGTAGAGGGTTGGATAGATGGATGGATGGATGAACTTTCTTCTGTCGATTCTTGTGTTTTGTTTTTTTTTTTAAACAAAAAAAATAACCTTTTACCAGTGGTGGGTCCATGATCGCGTTCATTTGCAGTCTGGATGCGGAGGGGGCATCTCCTGCTCTAGAGAAGATATAAGAAGATATGTGTTTACGCAGTCAAAAGTTAAAAAAAGAAAGGAGATTTGGAGTGTTTTGGAAGGGGGGGGGGGAAAAAAAAAAAAAAGAAAAAAAAAAAAAAAAAGGGGGGGGAAAGGGGGGGGATAAGCAAAAAGCAATGACCTAGGTTACTAAAGGAAGCAAATCAATAAAGTCATGAATAATGTGAGCACGAGCACACTAGCTGAGTCACAGTTAGCTGTGATAAATTTGGAAATAACTGAAAGAGTTAGTTCAGATTTTTTGAATTGGGGTTATATGTATGTAACTGTGATCCCATCACATATGGACATGGCTAACATTACAGCAATACTGAAGCCTGATAAAGATTCAACTCTTCCCTCCAGCTATCACCTTATATCGCAAAGCAATGGACTACAGAGAATCAATAGCATCAGCAAATCTCTACTACATATTGATCAAACAGGTTATATCAAGGATGACATGCACACAGTACCAGGTAACTCAGAACGAGGAAACAGTGATGGCTTCATTAGCTGACACAAACAGATATATGACCCTTCCAGACTGATTATAGCTGCAGTCGGTCACTTTGAGCGAATAAAACTGTTAAAAATAATAAAATATTGCATGGGACAGATAATCTGTGAAAAGAAATGAGAGTGTTCCTCCGCCTCCTCCTCACGCTCCTCATGGCAATTTGCAAGTTTCTAACACGCCCAAACAGAAACACCCATTCAGAGCCGAGCCGAGCAGTCTCTGGGCAGCTGTCAATCACGAACAAAACCCAATCAAACTGTCAAACTAGGTAGCGCTGATCAAATACGAATCAATATTCTGTTACTGTAATGCCTATTTCGCTCCTCAAATGTTTTCAGAAGCACGTGTTCTGGTTAGCTGTAAAATGAGAAAGTTTGTGACCCGGCCGCCATGTTGAAAACAGTCGAGCCAAAACCAAGCGTCTCCAACTGGCTGGAGAAAACTTTCCTATTTTACAGCTAAACACAGTGAAATCTGTTTCTGACAACATCTGATGTCTGATCGGAGCTCATGAGTTTCGTAAGCAGTGATTGACAGCTGCTCTCGAGAATCTTCCTCTGATTGGTTGTTGTCTTCTAGAAGTGAAATCACTGGAGGAACTTAAAAAAACATTTATTGAACAACTCTTATGGTCTGTCTCTCCGGTCAGCATTTTGTGTCTGGATGGTTTCTGCCAGTTAGGATGTTGTTCTTGCAAAGGTTGGCCCAATGGGCTACATCTACTGAGGTCTGCTGGTAGAATCTGGGGGACATAAGGGGTGGAGTCACACTATTATACAGCAACAATAACACTGGGCTGCCTGCCGATGTGCCTGCTTGCTAATTGGCTTAATATGCTCAAGCAGTGACCGATGCAGATTATGAAAAAATGTCAAAAAAATCAGCCTGATTAATTGGTTGACCTCTAGATGTGACTCTGGGGTTCAGACACCAATCACAAATCACAATACACTACTGAATATTGCCACCCAAAATTATTATTTACATGCATTTATGCTCTTTTATAGATTTTATTCAAACTACATTGAACTTAGCAAAGTCAATGAAAGGACTATCAGAAAAATGCTAATATACTGACACTTTGCTCAGGACTTCAGACATTCGACAATGAAAAAGGTCAATTCAGGATGAGCTACTGACTAATGAACAGGGCATGTCTGGGAAGCGTTCTGCTCTCCACCACGCTGTGTGATCTGTCAACTTAGAGTAAACTGATCAAATGTGCTGATAAGGGGACCGAATGTGTATTTGATGGATCGGTATGTGTGGCAGCAATCGCTTCAGGGTGTCAGAACAGGGCACTATTTTGTGCTCAGGTGAGAGTGTAGAAGCAGAGATGCAGACTCTAAAGTGTAGAGTTAAGGATGTGTATCTTGATGCAAATCAAAATATACTGTACCAAAAAATGGCGTGTGAAATGAGCCTAATGAAAAAGTGTTAAATGAAAGGTCCATCACAGTTTCTGTATCTGTGTGGTTCTGTAACAATAAAGCACAACTGTACAAAGTGATTAGAATTAAAACTGAATCAACATTAGCAACACAAGAGAGCCTCAGATAACACAGGCAACAAAACAACAACAAAACACAGACAACAGCTTAAATACAGATCTACTAATTATTAATGCCAGTCTAATATAAACATATTAAACAAGACAAACTCAAATTTTGCATGGCCGCACACATGAAAAGCAATGTCCAAAAGCATCAGTCCTAGCAGGTGAAGTCTAGCCGCCCTCTCTTCATATGTGTTTTCTCCCTCAGTGCTGTATTTGGGAGCCCGATCAGTGCAGGCACACCGATGGTACATGCACAGCGCATGATCAGGCACAGGTGATGAGGGAGGAGATATGCACAGCGAGAGCTCATGTTCAGCTCATGATGAAGCACAGGAGATAGCAGGAGAAGGCATGCACAGAGGCATGGCCTTTTTCAGTTATTGTACCAGACACCATCTGACCTCGATGATCCAGTCTTACCGAAATGGCTGACACAGTGATCAGTCATAAGAATGTGTTTGAAGGGGGTTTTCACAGGGGTCAGTCCAGGGCATCAATCATCCTTCATGTAGTCAAGTCACTGAAAGTAAAGTAAGTTTAAAAAAGAAAATGAATACAAATAAGCGTGTTTTTAAGTGAGAATTTGCTTGGTAAGGAGGCTTACTTCAGCCAAGTCACTGTACTGGACTGGTGTCACGCAAACAAACTGAAAATTAATGTGGCCAAAACAAACAAAACCAAATGGGACAAGTAACAACCTCCCTCTCATACTCAATAACCAGCCTGTGGAAAAAGCTGAACACTTGCATACCTGGACACAATTATTGATCAGACCCTAACTTTTAATGAGAAACCACAGAGCATGTAAGCTTATTATAAGCAGTTTAAGCTGAAGAGCTTTGGTTTTAGCCAAAACATACTTGAAAGCCCTGTTGAAAGCATTTTTTCATTTAATATTACAACACAGTACAGCAACTTAAGTGCAACGAGTAAAAACAAGCTGTTAGTACTGTAGGGAAGGTAATTGGCAAGTCACAGAAACAACTTTGCAATATACTGTAGTTCCTCTCTAATATTTATTTCACATTCCTACGAAAATCTTTCCTTCAAACAACTGTATTTATTGTCTGTTGTCTTTTGCTGTTAGCTTCAATATTTACCTAAGCAGAACTGTGCTGCCAACCGGCTGCTAATAGCTAATATTATCTATCTATCCCTCTTTTAATGAAAAATCAGCCATTGAGATTGGATTTATTTTTTTCTTACTCAATCGTACAACCACATGGAGTCAATCTACTAGCCTGAACACAGTTTACTTGCCTTCGGCAACCATTAATATCAATCTTGTGTCCTGGAAGTGGGACATCTAGTGGTTCTGAATATTGTATATATACATTAAAATGATTTATCCATAATTCCATCATTCTGACTGGACCGCTATCTGCTCCTTTGTGTGAGGAGGAACAGGAGGAGCACTGCCAGAGCCCCACAAAATGACGTCCAGAAGACTGCTGGTGAGCATGTTTCTGACCAAACTGTTGAAATTCACACAATTTGGATCAGCCTGTGATTTTTATTTCTTTTTTATTTTTATTCAGTGTGATTTGGTCATGTTTTCAACAAATTACATAATGTGCATGAATAAAAATTTTCAACTTGAATATTTCTTTCATCAAGATCTGATGTGTGACTTAAGTGTTCCTTTAATTTTCGGAGCAGTGTATAATCAAGGCAAAAGAAGCATAATTATTGTATTCACATTATCTCCACCTATCAGAATCAGTCTTTCTAACCAATTTCATTCACAGTGCTGAATGAATTAAATGAATGTATTAAATCAAACAAATTTTATTTGAAACAACTTTTTAGCACAAGGTACACTGTATTTCCCATCCTACAAAAACAGAGCTGAGTGTACTTAAAAGGCTGCAAACTCTTTTGTCCACAAGGTGGCGGCATATCCTAAGCCAGAGTGTGATGGCGCTCTGCTAAACTGCCTGAACTGCTGAGTACACAGAGAAACACGAACACTATGCTGATTAGAAAAAAAATAGTTCAGCATCACATTGTTTTCACTCATCTTGCCTGATTAGATCTCTTCCCAGGTAATACTGGACCCTGACATACTGATATCACCTGTGATCTGTTTAACTAGAAGGTTTTCAACATACTGAATGAGACAGCATGCTTATATTTCATGTGCAGTATAGGTTAATAGGAAGTGGCTGTTAAGGCTGCTGGTAAAGTGGAAACAAAGAGCAAAGACCTAGACTGTCTTGATACCATGTGTGTAGCTTGTTCTTGCCAGCTCTTTTGAGGTCAGACCTCAAACTGGGTACCAAACTGGTGCCAAAATTCATAAAAAGTGCAGATACTCACAAAGTCTGCCCTGGTATTTTCCAGCATTATTCAGATAATAAGATGCATCTACATAACACGCATATACTCTGCTTGTTACACACAGGGACGGAGCAGAGCTCCTCCTCCTCAGCTAAATACAGCACAAGAACAATGTTTTTATTTATGTGAAGGAGAACAAAATTCAGGTGGCCGGTGACAAGTCAAAATATAAAAGAATATAATGAATTACTCTGTATTATATATCTGTATTACTCTAACCTCTCAGCGCTCCTGCGGTCGATGGCATGTCCACCATAACCAGAGAGACCACACACACCTCTGTGGCATCTCCTCTCCTTTTCCCTGTGTGTGTGGAGTGTAGATGGCTACTTCAAAGTTTGCGGGCCCTCTCCCCGTAAACCGTGGTGCTTTAAAGCTCATGAATCCACACGTTACGCACAGCCTCTCCAGCAGTGCTGCAGGGCTGCAAGCCTGTGCGTAAAGCATCTACAGATGCTTCTACTCAGCCGGTCTGAACCCCCTGTGGGTTCCAACGCAAGGCAATAGCCTACAGTTTTCATTATTTATCAATATGTATAATTAATTTTGCCCCCCCATGCCGCCTGTGACAGTTAAATAGGTTATCAGTCATATGCAGTCAAATGGAGTTGTTGATGTGACAGAGGATTGGGAGAAGGTGGAGACAGAGGGTCCAACAGGCCAAGGACTACATACATCTGCTCACACACATTCTCTTCAAGCACAAGGAGATCAGTTTCCTCAGCAGAACACTGCTCACTTCTCCAGTTTGCTAAATCTGCCTTTAAATATTGATGCATGTGCTGCAGAAGCAAGAAAGAATTAAAGGGAATGGGAGATGACACACTACTTCCTGTTATGCCCAAAACACACCTACAGATCACGGTGTAAAAGTGAACCACCACATCACCTGGAGATCAAGAAACATGACAATGACATTAAGGAGCAACACTGTTGATGTCCAGCCGGATAAGACATTATTCACTGTTCTATTCACTATTTACAATCAAAAGCAGCATGTGTATACACTCAGTATACCTTCAATAGCTACCACAACACTAGTTAATGATGTGCAGTACTCCTTTGGTGCACTCGTGCTTATTCAGGTACTTCCATTTAATTACGCCAAGAGTCAGATATCAGAGCATTTAGAAAAATGGATGGATATTAATGTGAACATTTAAAGCCAGAAACTGTTACGGCAACTGTGACATGAAGTCAACATCGTTTTTTATCTCCTACAACAAACACACTCCCCAAATGAAATCCATACTCCAGTCATCAAAAATCATTTACCTACTTCTCCAGCAGTACTTAAAAAGACTGAGTATCCCAGTGTACACAATTTCCCTGTTTGTGTAGGTCCCTTGTAATCGCTTTCATTGACACACACACCCCATTCATGCATTGGTTAAAGTTTACAAAGGTACATTCAAAGGCCAAACGTGGTAAATCCTAATCTGTAGCAATAACCCCTTGAGGTCATTACATCTCACTGCAGGGCATGATTATCTGGAGTAATCCTACACTGAGACCCCTGGATTTGGACCATGTAGATCCTGATTTAAGCCACTCATAAAAGTGGGCTATCACTCCCCCATGTGCAATGACCCAAAATGACCAGAGCGTCTCAAAGAGGTGGGAAAATCTTGGGAATAACATAAAAGAGTAGTTTTCAACCCCTATTTTAATCTAAAACTGAACTATAACTGTCATATACATACATACATACAGGTAAATACATGAAATCTGACCTCTACATTTAACCCATCCTAAGCATCAGGAGCAGTGGGCTGCTGTAAAGCACTCAGGGAGCAATTTGGGGTTCAGTATGTTTGCTCATGGGCAGTTGCACATGTAGACAGAAGCAGTCGGGGATTTAACCACTGACCTTGTTGTTAAATGGATGACCCACTAAATCCACTGAGCTACAGCCACCGTGACACAAACACAAATTAACTTGAGTCTAATGCAGACACAACTGACTGACTTAAATGTACAAGTGAAGAACATCATAACAGGGCTCAAGCCCTCTTATAGACAAACGTACAACATTGTTCTACTTCCTAGCATAGATGTGCATCCACTCTTCAGATAACTTTATCAACAACATCAACCAGCTTCATTATATTAACCCGCAAGATTGGCACATCCCAACCTCTGGACCTTGCCTAGTTCTTCGGTCTGTATGTGCACTGCATGTTTGACACAGATTGACGCAATAGTAAATGGACTGCATTTATACTGCATCTTCATACTTTACCGGACACAGCGCTTTACAGTTTGCCTCTCATTCTTCCATTCACACACACAGTCATACACTGATAGTAGCAGAGCTGCCGACCTTGTGATTAAAGGACAACCTGCTCTACTTCCTGAGTCACAGCAACCCTTCAATGCAACGCTACTTGACACTGCACATGTGTGTGGTGCTGAACCCTGTCTCCTAAAGATCATCTTCCTGTACAGCAAAGCTATGGGGTTACTGTAAAGCAGGCGTCCCCAACCACTGAGCCGCGGACCAGTACAGGTTCATGTGTCATTTGGTATCGGGTCGCACAGAAAGAATGGATAAAAAAATTATTTTATTGATTATCAGAGAGTGAAAGATGTTATTGTGTATGTTATTAATGTTATTTTGAAAAATGCCCTGATATATCAGTCTGTGCATCTCTGCCTCTTCACATATTAAGACACGCGTCTCGGTCACATGATGCGTTACCCCAAAAATGAAGCCCACAAGCAGCAAAAATGAGTAAAAAACAAATGTCTTTGGAGAGCTTCTTGGGAAAGTGTAAAAAGCCCAATGAGGAGACAGAAGAAGAGCCGACGACTTCCAAGAAAAAGAAGGTTGCGTTTAAAAGACAATATCAGGAGTCCTACTTAAAAACCAGTTTTTTCGCTACAGGTGATTCTCACGCTCCACGCCCACTCTGCCTAATATGTGGCGACAGGCGAGCAAATGAGGCAATGAAGCCTTTAAAACTGCTTCAGCACATGGAGACTAAAAGGCCTTAAAAGTAAGTTTCAGAAAACTGTGCTTGTGTTTTGGATTAAAATCAAGGCAGAATACCCTGAGATCGGCAAAAAAGCACCGACAACCCTGCATCCATTTCCAACATCCTGTCTTTGTGAAGCAGGGTTCATCTGCAGTGACAGCAACCAAAACAAAATTATGGAGAAGACTGAACAGAAGGAACACACTTCGGGTGTCATTGTCTCCCGTTACCCCTAGACTGGACCGTCTCTTTGCAGGGAAACAAGCTCAGGGCTCCCACTAATTCAGCATAATGATGAGTTGTATTTTTTATGTACTTTATATTTGTTTTTGAAGGCCGGTCTGTGAAAATATTGTCTTATATGAAGCTGGTCTGTGGTGCAAAAAAGGTCAGGGACTGCTGCAGTAAAGTTTTGATTATGTTTGATTTTGACGTATCACAAATACATTTGTAATGATAGTATGCAGAAGTCCGTGTAGGTACAGGGTAGGGGTGGTCGATGGGTCAAACAAACACAGGGCTTACGCCCAGGAGGGCTGCTGTGCATTTTTTTTTTGTTTTGTTGTTTTGTTAGGTTTAAATTTACTGTGCATTAATCTGGGGGAAAATATGTCTGAGAATTCAGTTTAGTTGCATGGGAACATAACTGTGGAACGATCACATTTATCACTACAACGGCCATGTAAAACACCACACTGAAGACATGCTTAGTCCGTTGTACAGGGAAATATACTTTGAATACTTTATACATTTAAAATACCTCTGACTTGTTGTTGTTTTCATGTGTTAAAATACATAATGTTAAGAGACTGTGCACAGGATAAAACACTACACAATCGATAAGCATGCAGTTGCTACATTTCAGTATAATTGAATCAAAAATACAAATCTACACGACATGTGACTGCAGCTACTAATTGCTTATTTCTGCAATCTTAAGTTATCTCCCTTGGGGTCATCTACAACAATGAATTCTCCCCTACAGACACAAAATGACCGATGGGTAAAAACAGTTGTTTAAACAGTAAATGTGGACATTTCAGGCACAGCTAGTCCTCTAATGGCTCAGCATTTACCTAAGTTCACAGGAAACAGGCAGAAGCCCAGAGGCAGGAGTGAGCGGCTAATTAGGGCCTCGCGGCTAACAGAGATTGGCTAGCCACATGAATGGAACTGTGTTTGTGTGTCAACAGAGGTTTTAGTGCGTGTGTGCTGGTGTGTGTGAGAGGAGGCCAGCCTACTTTATAAGCATATATGTGTTTTTGTGTTAATTGTGTGTGCAAAAATGAGGGCATGTGTATCTGTGTGTCCATGTGTTTGCTTGTTTGTGTATGACTATTAGTATTGAGGATGTGCCTGTATGTGTGTGTGTGTTCCCTTTTATCGCTGGCTTTCCATTAGTCCACCAATAATTCCCTTTCATACACATGCACCACAAACAATCGCATTATCTGTAGTGGTATTCTCAGTGCTAATGGAAAGGCAGAAAGACATGAGAGAAAGGTGAACGCTCACAAAATAACACACACTCACTCTAAACAGCTAATGCTCTTGACAGGTTGCCTCCATCTTGCTCTTCTTTCTGTTATATGTCACTGTTTGTCATCTCTTTCTACCACACAAAGTCAATACTGACGCAAACACCACATGGACCGTGAGGAACAATCCATTTAACCCCGACACTGACACACACACACATACTTCCTGTCTCCCGCTCTGACGTATGGCTGTACACTGTGTGCATATGTGTGTGTGTGTGTGTGTGTGTGTGTGTGTGTGTGTGTGTGTGAGTGTGTGTAACCGAGCACCGGTCAACACACATGGCCTCAGGCCTCAGTGAATTTGACTGACCCAGTTTACATTGATGTTTTAGGCATTTAGCAAACATTAGCCCACTCTGGTCTCAATGACAGGAGCAGTTTAGAGAATATTTCAATTCGGCGCCCATCTACATTAGAAGCCATTTTATTTCAACAAGCACGATAAGAAACACGACTCAGTCAAAACCGAGTATATGGCTGGACCGTGTATATTCAGTCTGGGACTTTATGGCTAAATTGATATACATATAGTCAGTGGTCATGTCTACAATGTTAAATCCAGCTGCACATGTCCACCAAGTCTAGTGAGGACACTAGAGACAGGCTGCTATACTCCTGGCTGTTGTGGTGACGCAACGTAACCTATCATTGAATACTCATGGTTTTCTGCTTGCTGATTCAAAGAGGACACAACATGGTGGTCTGCTCTTAGTCTTTACGCTATTTCCTCTTAACAATCCACTAAAATCTACTTCTGAAAACATTTTAAGCATTTCATTTCAGAACTAGATCGCCTAGTTTCACAGCTTGGTCCAAGTTTTGTGAGCCGGACACGTTGCACTGGTTTCATTTGCACAACGGACTGTTCCCCACCTTTAAATTTAGAAAGAGCAACAGCCAGTGAGGAGACTCCAACACAGTGACAGGCTTTTGCATTTGTAGGGCTGGCGCTCTGTGGTCCAGCCAAAATGACCAGGACAAGGATGACTACTGTTCTTGTGAGAGTAAAAAAATAAATTGCAGCCTCAAGTTACAGTATACTGTGTATACATACATACATATATATGTCCACTGTATATGCACTTGGTCAACGAAGGATGTGACGTTTTGCCGAGGAGCATGTCAAGTGGAAACAAGTGTTGTTTCCATTTCTTTATGGGGATGAGGTAGGTCTAAATGTAAGATTTTTTAATCTCTATTTATTTGCTCGACATAGGGAAACACTTTCACTTCAATGAACTATCAGCATCTTGGAACACTGCACCCAATTGTCATAATTTTAGGCCTGCTGAGCTTCCTGGAACAGGACACAAGCTGCCATCCAGATCTTCTTCAGTACTATCTATCATTTCTCATCTTCAACCAAGGAAATGGCAAATGGACTTGCATTTATACAGCGACACCGACCACTTCTGACCACTCAAGGCGCTTTACACTATATGTCAGCATTGACCCACCTTAGCAGAGGCTGCTAAGGCACCAACTTTGCCTATCTAGTTTAAATACTCATTCATGTCTAAGCCTTTGGGAGCAATTGGGGGTTAAGCGTCAGCCGGCAATCGAACCGCCGGCCTTCCAATCGGTGGACAACCTGCGTTTCACTCTGAGCCACAGCTGCTTCAAAGCTTGGGAGAACAAAAACCTGGCATCACACCCTCTGCCTTTCATCACAGCAAATGCAGAGCTCTTCTCACTCTGTCTGTACGTACACTGCAAGACAGCAATTATCTCCAAAGCTTACAAATTCACTGTTTAGTTAGTGAGTACGTCGGCTGTGCCCGCACTGTAATGTTTCATTGGCTTCTAGACAAATATGCATTAGAAATATTAGAAACATTAGAAATATTACTGTGTCAGGTTTCTTTAATTTATTCTGCAGAACGCTTTTTGTGCATAATCCATTGTTTCCTCTTTTGTAAACTGCTGTCTCCTTTTATCACTTGTTCTCCTTCTGCTTGTATCATTTTTAGCTGAAAATCCTCCCTCGTTCTTTATATCGCTCTCACCATCTATTTTTTTCCCCTCCATCCATATCCATCCACTGCATTCAAAAAATGAGTCCATTATGTTATTACAGCTGGATATAAACCCATCTTCATATCTCTCTCTACTCTCTTATTCACTCTCTCTCTGTCAAATCCCCTTTTTTCTGAATGGGTACATGTTCTCCAATGACGGCATGCTTTCCCCTCCCGCTCAGGCTCTCTAGTCCCCCCCCCCGGTCCAGCTGCTGTTTTCCTGAATGAGCAGTGAAACCATCCCATGACATCACCACTGGCTCAGCTGTGCTGGAAAGTGAAAGATGGAGCGATGATGATAATGATGCCAGTGCAGAGGATGATTGAAAGGGGAACGCGGAAAGGAGCAGCAGTCATAAGCCGCTGCTGTTGCCATGTTATAAGGCAACCAGAAACATCCAGTCCTCTGCAGACAATCGTGCATGTTCACACGCGAACAACGCATGCGCTGCATCCCTGCGCTTCAGGATTACAGCACTTAATCTGCACGGCAACAGCCCCCATGCTGCTGTAATGTTGAGCTAATGGGCCAGAAAAAGAGGAGAAAGAAATGAAAGAAAAGCATGAGGGAGAAAAAGAGGAAATGCCAGAAGAGAAAGCGCAAGATAGAAAAGCTAAAACAGACACAGGGAGACACACAGATCACAGAGCGAGAGAGAGAGACCCAGAGACAGAGGATGTGCAGGCAGTGGGGAGAGAGACGCTAGGTTAAGAATGGATGCTTATTCATTCATAATTTCCTCTTCATTCAGATCATCCATGGGCTCAGTGGGCAGCCACGATCACTCTGTTACGTAATCGAGATGGAGGAGGGGCAACAGGAGGTGAGGTCAGGTGAAGTACGGTGGAGGGAGCAAAAACAGAGAAAGAAAAAGACGGATACAGCCGACTGAAGTAATCCCATCCTTTCACTGCCGGACCGATCCCCTTAGCATCACAATCACGATGTGATTTATGTAGTTTAATGATGGTAAATGGTGATGTCACAACGGTTACACAGCTGCAGGGGAAAAGAGGTGCATACAGCACAGATGCTGTCGTAATGATGGTGCATTGCGCTTCAATAAAAAAAAAAAAAAAATGAAATTCACTTTGGCTGAAACAAAGGGACACAGAACGTGTCCTGTCCATATCCATATATAAGGACTCCACAATGACTACTGTAAAGTGCAAGAAGACACAGCATCACACCTCGTTTCAGGTGAAAGAAAAAACAGCGAGAGGTGCAGAGGTCCATGAGATGTGCACACTGTTCCCACACATCCATCAATTCTCTTCACACCTCGACGGCAGATGACTGAGCAAGGACACAGCGTGCATCATTCTGCAGTTTTCTGCTTTTAGACGTTCTTAAGGGGAGGATGCTGAAAAGAGACAAAGAAGGATGGCAACAGGAAAACTTTATGATGGCAGTATGGAAACCACTACACCTCATGTGGACACATCTAATTTGAATTGTTCCAAAGCCTACATGATGTTGTCAAATATGCTTTTGCATGAAAAAATAAAGTTTAGCAGCATTTATCACAGATGCAGAGGAGTTACTTAGGGATTTTTTAAATACAGGGTTTAATTCCCACTCTTCTCTGTATTTTTGTGAGTTCAGTTTGGACTGAGACATGAAGAGCTAGCCAGCTAGAGGTTGCTTACCGACACCGTTTGAAGGTATCCACAGTTATGCTGTGCTTATGTCACAGAGAGGCTCACGCAGTGGACGAGGTGAGGAAGTGACTGAGGCTGTGAGAGTGAAATGCAGCTCAGATTGTAGTGTAGTGATTTATTTAACACAAAGAAAATTTACATTTACATCCAACCAGCGGTGGCTTTGTGCATACGCGATTCATTTGCAGTCTGGACATGGAGGGATGACCATCTCCTGCTCTGACTACAGCTTAGACGGACTGCTGCGCGACTAGGGCTGGGGGGGGGGGGGGTCAATACGTGTGTTCACGTCAGTCTCCAAAATCTCCAATAACACGAGAAAAAGCCACTAGATTTGTTGGTAGTCACTTTTTAAATTAGTCGACCTCTAGTTTACATGCCGTGTTACCGTGCCCTGTAAATTTAGTTTCAGCTTAGCTCTGAATGACTTTTCCATCTACACTGAAAAGAAGCCAGTGTCTCACTCAGTCACCTTCTGTTCTCCCCAAGAGACATGAGACACAAAAGGAGTTTAAGAGTGGTAAAAGGGATGAGAGACTGAAAGAGACGGTCAAGAGAGTGAACCAAGAGATGAATCATGTCATGATGACTAACGTGTTGCATAACCCAGTCTGAGAATCCTTCCCATTACTCGTCAGCGAGCGCCCACAAAAACGACACTTGGTAAGCCTCCCACTGTGGCCTCCTCAGAATCCAATGCTGCAGACACACTAACACTATTTGTTACCTCATAGGTAAAAACTGGCAGGTCTGAAGCCAAACTGGCACATGGTGCTGGATTCAGTTGGATGTGGGTGGCACTGTTTTGCAACTCGCACTGCACCCTACAGCACCTGGGGGTATTGATATAACTGGGCTAGGCCCGTGTTCATGTTCACATTACATGAATACTTCATCCATAAAATGACTGCCGTATTTTTCACACTATGAGGCACACTTAAAATCCTTCAATTTTCTCAAAAATCGACAGTGCGTCTTATAATCTGGAGCGCCTTATGTATCAATTCTGGTTGTGCTTACTGACCTCGAACCAATTTAATGTGGTACAGGGCGCTCAAAAATCTGTCAAAGTGTTTTATTACGACTTTGGTAGGCTACGAAGACGCACCGCTGGGTGGATTGTCGGAGCATTACGGCACTCACCGACAATGTCAAAACCCAAGAGAAGAAAACTAATTCGGAGCTTGCCATCAATCCGGGTGGATTAACTAAAGAACTCCAACCACTAGATATTGGTGTCAACAGGTCGTTCAAAGTTAAATTGCGAGCTGCGTGGGAGCGTTGGATGACAGAAGGCGAACACACATTCACCAAGACAGGGAGGCAACGCCGGGCGAGTTCCTCCACTATCTGCCAGTAGATCGTGGATGCCTGGGCCAAGGTATCAGTGTCAAGTGTCGTCCGAGCTTTCACGAAGGCCGGAATCATCACTGAACAGCTACGTAACAGCAACGAGACTGACTCGGATAATGACGAGAGCGCCTTATGTATGAAAATAGACACATTCACTGATAGTGCGCCTTATAATCCAGTGCGCCTTTTAGTGCGAAAAACACGGTACTTGTAAATCAATTGCTCAACTTGTGTTGCCTTGAATTCTTGAAGAAAACTTTGTTAGATGAGGCCCCCATTTAATTCAATTCATCAAGACTTTTCTGAGCTATTGTTCTTTACAAGGCGATAGCGGCACTTTACACAAACACACAATCAAAGCTGACAGTTATCGAATGAGAAATACTTGTTCAATGATTTTAAAAATAAGAAAGGTGTCTCTTACACTGCCCACTTTGTGTTTAGTTTCTTAAAGGTCAATTTTAAACATCAATGTCTGTGGGGGTGTGGAGATGGAAAGAAGTCAGCGAATCAGACCTGTGTAACTCCTCCTTGAGGCTCAAAGCTACGTTAGCAACTACTAGCATAACATTTGTGAGTGATGTAGGTGACAGAATCCATCTGCCACATGTCAAAATAGTCCTTTAAAGCAGATACTTTGCATGGAAGTTAGATTCAGTTTATTCCATGCCCTTTAATCCAAATATCTATAATGTCTTTAACACCAGAACAATTTAACATGCTTCACAAAGAAACTAAATCAATAAAATATAAAAGCCATATAGGAAGCGTTTATGTGCAACAAACTGTCCCTGAGTTCAACAAGTTCAGCCCTTGTCCCACATGAGCAGAAAGTACAGTGTAAAGACCAATTTATAAAAGGGCCATCACACGGGAACACATGACTGTGGGGGAGTGTTATCCATTGGGAATAAGACCAGTAAATAAATGCAGAAATATGTTTGTGTGTATGTGTGTGCATAAATATGTAAAAAGACACTGGTTTTGCAAACAAATAACGGACAGCAGTTTAATCAGCATCAGTTATAGTAGACGCTGTCAATGCACTGTACCGTGGGTAGGTAATTCCTGGAGGGATTTTCATGTGCAGAACTGGATCTTATGAATTTATGTGCTATACTGCAGCCAGCCACCAGGAGGCGATCAGGATGTTTTGGCTTTACTTCTGGGGAGCTGTCATGTTGTCTATCTTAATATACAGTCGAGGTGATGTGCACTGAACAGCGGCATGTCTCAAGTGTGGCGATATTCATTTTTACATAAGGTATCGGCTAATGCAAACCTGGGTATTATACAGCCTGCAGGCCGGAACCAGCCCTCATGATGGTTCTGCCTGGCCCCGTGAAGACAATTTTACTTATAAAGCTAAGAAAACAGTAAAGAAAAAAGCTTTTGTTTTGAAATGCTTGTGTACTGTTAGTGTGCTTCTTCCTGTCATACTTGACACTGATTTAAAGTGACGTGAGTGATGTTTGAATTAGCGTCACCTGCCGTCACCAGCAAGGACGTTTTACAGAGCTGCATGCAACCAAAGAAGGAAATGGTGTTAAAGTTAAGTTAAATGTTAAATGTAAGTGTTGATGTTAAGTTTTGTCAGTGGAAACATTACAATCCAAAACAGTCAGTCCTGTACAGTTCAAAGACTCCTGCATATAATACATAATTTTCTTAATAATATGCTGTTTGGAGTGATTTTCAGTACAATAAATGCTTAAAAATAAGTATCCAGTATGTTTCCTATACTGATAAAATAGAGGTTACAACTGGCAGTATTTGTTTGCCTCCCAGCAACAATCTGGGTTTCTCATGTGGCCCCCCAGGAAAAATAATTACCCACCCCTGGTCTAGTGCATTGTGCTGCTAATCTTATTTGTGGCTTTCAAAATAAAACTTGGTGAAATGATTTCAGTGCGCATATCAGGGTTTTTCAGCATGTTTTAACAACACTGTGATAATACTGATAGCTGTGACAATTTTGGTCACCATAATTGTAATATGAAATTTTCATACCGTCATCTCTATTTGACTACTAGGTAAACATGGCAGCCAGGTGTGGGTACACACATATGATGCAGCCCCTGGCCCAGACTGGTCCTGTTTACCAGCATCAGGAAGGCGAGCCGGCTGCAGGATGCTTTTGATGTGGTACGTCGTTCTCTTGGTAGTGTTCTGATAGGATGAGGACTGTGCTGCTGGCACAGGCAGGAGGCTTTCCCATAAATCTAGAGGAAAAACTTGCAACGTTTTCCTCTACTGCTTTGATCGACTCCCTCATTCACGTTAACAGCACACTCTTGCCATCCGGTAAAACTGAAATCTTTTACTCTTTCCTGCCTTGTTAGCACTGGCTTGGTAATTTGCAGGTCAGAACACTTGAAATTAAAAATAAAAATTGACTAAACTGAAAAGTGATCAAAAAGTAAAAGATTTGTAGAGGGTTGCATACAGTTAACTGAATCTCACTAACTTTATTTTAACAAGCTTCACATTGGAATATAATCCCTGCAATGCTGTTAAAACAACACTTCTCAAGCCAAATTCAACCCAGCTTTACACGATTTCTGTCTATCAAAAATAAACTCACAAAATCTTTTCCACAAAAATTTCCAAATACAAAACGGAAAGCAACAACAATCTTCCATCATCTCTCCTCAGTCCATAATAAAGTTTGCGTCCAATTTGTCAGCTTTGCACATCCCTTGACAGCCCCAGCCTCTAATTCATGGTGTACGGTTGACAACAGTAATACACACACTTACATCTTACCCGCCTACTCAATTTCATGACCTCTCACTAGATATCACATATACAGGTGAAGTGACCGGCCGGGTGAGAGGAACTCAGCTCTCTCCCACACATACAGTACACTTGGACGTTGATGTCTGTCTCTCTAAGACTTCATCAGCCTTTTGTGTCTATTATTGGGGGAGAATAGACCATTTATCTTTCAGTTAAGACTGAACGTTATTAATAACAAAGCATCAACACAAGAATAAACTACAGTTACTGCTGTTGTACGCCTCCGCCAAAACAGTCAAGGTGCAGTATCTGTTTGTCAAAAATGCCATCACTTCATCCGAACAGATGTGTGTGAAATTGTCATAATTAGCGTATCAGTTATTGAGTAACGGCTAAGAGTGTGTTTTGTGAGCTCACAGTGATCTTCACCTTTGACCACCAAATTCTAATCAGTTCATCCTTGAGTCTGAGTGAATGTTTGTGCCAAATGTGATAAATTTCACTCAAGGCGTTCCTGAGCTACGCCTCCTGGGCGCCTCCCTAGGGAGGTGTTCCAGGCACAATCAGCTGGGAGGAGGCCCCTGGGAAGACCCAGGATGAGGTGGAGAGATTATGTCTCCACACTGGCCTGGGAACGCCTTGGGATCCCCCAGTCAGAGCTGGTTAATGTGGCCCGGGAAAGGGAGGTTTGGGGTCCCCTGCTGGAGCTGTTGCCCCCGTGACCCGACCCCGGATAAGAGGTTGACGATGAGTGAGTGAGTGAGTGATTAGCTGACAAAATCATATGAGTGTTAGTCCACTAACAAGTTCTTTGGTCAAACAACTTCTCATATTTTCTCATGTGAACCTGAGCCACACGGTTAGCCTGCACAACCACAACCAAACAGCTCTGAGCCTCCATCAGTCTGAACTGTCAAATCAGGGCTCATGTTGGAGTCCGTCTTTGACGGTGTGTTTTCACAGTCGTCATCATCTTGGCCGTGGGCTTTGATGTGGTACAGGGAAGGCGTTTCCTAAAAAAAAAAACTCCACCCAAGTCCCGTGCCACACCAAAGGTCAAAGACATCTGGTGTCTCTCTAATGAGGAGCTCAAAGGCCTTCCGGCAGCTTCCCATCAGCAACTACTGAACTCTATAATAAATTGTCATGAGTCAGTTCAAAGGCCATGCTGTTAGTTGCTGTTGGGCCGACCCCATAATGCTTAATATGTGTTTATGATAATTTGGGTAAACATAACTTCATTCAGACACATGTATAGTGCAACTAGCATTAAAATTTGATTCAGAAAGATCAGATTTATAAATTAGAAAATTGGCTGATAATGCCACACTTCTTATATAATGTTGGACTTAAATGGCACAAATTCCCTAACAAAACTAAAATGGCTCAAATTACCAAAACCAATAGATATGCCATGAACCTGGGCTTTTGGGGACATGTAGTTAATTTGTGCCAGTAAGTGAATTTTGCTGGCAGGTGGCCATTCAACAAAATGCATAATCATAATAAACAAAATAATATATATGAATTTATAATATGCATTAAATGAAATGCTGAAAGTGTTCCTATATAGTGTAAAAAATGCAATAAAAAATGCAGGAGAGTGGCTTGTCAGGTTAAGGAGAAAAGCTGTCCACCTTAACAGCCCACCTTAAGAGAATCTGAGCCGGCGTTGCAAGATACACAAAGTCAGCGCCGGTCTCTCAAGCTCACTTGAGCATTAGTGTGTCACAGCATTTGTTCACCAAATAAACACACACACTGTCTGCTACACCTGCGTTCACAGCTATAACACCACTGACAAACCCACACTCAGCGCCGACACACACACACAGTCTGTCAGACACTCGCTAAAGTTACACCATACTGACAGAGTGTGTGTGTGTGTCTGTGTGACTACAGGGAGCACAAAGCCACCAGCAACACTACAGCTGCTAACGTGGCACAAACATACGCACACGATTGTCGGACACTCACTGAAGTTACACTGGGCCGACACACAGCTGACAACCTGCTAAACTAAAGTAAATGTGCAGTGGAGAAAGAGGCTGCATGTCTGCGACACAACACGCAGCACCGTGGCTGCTACAGTAACTCTCCTCACGGTAAACTAGAGACGGTGAATGCAGCACCGTGGCTGCTACAGTAACTCTCCTCACAGTAAACTGGAGACAGTGAATGCAGCACCGTGGCTGCTACAGTAACTCTCCTCACAGTAAACTGGAGACAGTGAATGCAGCACCGTGGCTGCTACAGTAACTCTCCTCACAGTAAACTGGAGACAGTGAATGCAGCACCGTGGCTGCTACAGTAACTCTCCTCAGGAAAGGGGAAGGAAGGAGGGGGAAAACCTCACAGTAAACTGGAGACAGTGAATGCAGCACCGTGGCTGCTACAGTAACTCTCCTCACAATGAACTGGCTGACTCAGACTTGTCTGTTATGTTCATACACTGCATCTGGTGCACAGTAAATGGAGAAGTGAATGCAGCCCGTGGCTGCTCAGTCTCTCCTCACGGTAAACTGGAGAAGTGAATGCGCACCGTGGCTGCTACAGTAACTCTCCTCACAGTAAACTGGAGACAGTGAATGCAGCACCGTGGCTGCTACAGTAACTCTCCTGACAATGAACTGCTGACTCAGTTGTCTGTTATGTTCATACACAGCATCTAGTGCACCGCTACATGCCATGTACTAATTTTGTCGGTCAACGATTAATAATCAATTTTTTTTTTTCAAAATTAGCATCCATATGATATGGTCATAATAATATCCCAGTATTAAAACCCTAATGCTGGTAGAAGGCTGCTCAAAGTGCTGTTAACCTCATACCACCAGGCCATTTCTTACCTACATTAACCCAGTGTCACAGTATTCTTAGACTGCACTCATTCCAGCTTCTGTCATGTGCTGAACATTCCTCTTAGTCAAGAATTACTCATATCACTCTCATACCACTGAGTCACATCTTTTCCCATGTGCTCCATTTTCTCTTCGCTCAATTGGGGAATTTCACCTACATCTTATGGGCTTTATCCTCAAAATATGCTCATTTTGTGCATGAAACTGCAAATTCCATCCACCAATGAAAACCACAAGTTTAAAACACATTTTAAATTGAAACCTGTGTGGGTTTTACTTGTCGTTGTCCCCATTTAACCTGATGTGAGTTTTTATTAAAAGGCGGGCTAACGAAGGCCTCCAGTGGTGACCAAGTGATAATTTACTAATCCTTTGAATTAAAGTAAACATATAATTACAGAATCCACTTACAAGTACCACATGAGTCTCAACTCGGCCTTTTGTGAGATAACAAAGATAGATTATGTGAGACAAGATATTTGGGTAATTACAGGTGCTTCTGGTGTGTGTGCTCATATTATCTGACAAAAGAAGGTAGCAGGAAGTTTGAGGCCAGTAATTGTCCTTAAAATGCTCTTAACAGACCACATGATGACAGCAGGAAACACCCAACATTTGACTCAGACACGTGAACAAACACAGCGAACAGATTACCAAGTCTGACTAGTTAGATCGCACAGAAGCTGAATCACGTTCATTAGCTAGTCTTACTGTTGACGCACTTTAGGTGCATCAAAGCAGCTAGAGAGTTTTCAACCATCCTCTCTCACACACACAAAGCCAGTCCAGCGTGTTACCTCAGTAGCTCGGCTCTCACCAAAGCACCAGATCATTAAAAACCCATGAGCCCCGTTTTTCTCTCTCTGTTTTATTTTATTTTATTTATTTTTTTTTTGCAGAACGCTGCAGACCTGACCTCACTGTGAGCCAGGAGGCTAAATTATACATGGGCGCCTTGAGATGACATCATTCAAGAGGATCCTCTGGAGAGAGCCCACGTCACTGGTGTTTCCAGCTCTGCGCTATGGCTGTCAGTTTGAAATGAACATTATGTGAATTTGGTCTTTCTTATGATAAAGACATGAAAGAAACTTTTATAGAGTAAAATAATTAAATATGTACTATCGACTCGGGGAGGCAAGGAGGTAAAAACAAATGCTCAAATGCACAAAGGAAGTACTAAGATATTCAGAGACAAATAGGATGGAGTATTTAAAGCATCATGATGTATAACATACCTAATAAACCACCACAAAGTATGTGGTAATCAGCCCATTAGGCCTTTATGTTTAAGATAATATTTTCTTTTCAGTTTTGCAAGACAGCAATTGAGCTTGTGGCTTGTTGCAGGCTTAAATACCCTGAATGTTGTTTATCCTTCTATGATATTTCCACGCCTGTTTCAGATTTAACTATAGAAAATGTACTACTTATGAAAGTCTAAGTAGTTCATGCATGCAGTTAAAATTTGCATGAATGCAGGACTATGTTATGGTATTAAAACAAATACCGGGGCCACTTTCAAGAAAGCATTAAAAGTGTATTTAATACAATTAACTGCATGAACGAACAGCGCGTTGTTTTTGTTTGTGGTGTCTAAAGGCTCGAAATATCTCATTTTATGGAATTCATTAGCATCACTTTAATGTAATGTAATGTGAGGACCGGGATTTTGATATGTAATGTGACATTTGAATGTATATAAATGTGATTTCTGTGTCAGACCCCAGGAAGACTAGCTGACGTCATGGAGTCAGCTAATGGGGATCTAATAAACTAAAGACGATGAAGCTTTCTTTAAATAGCTCTTGGCTGATCGTAGCTCCAGAAGGGACAGGAGGTGGTCATTGCACTGGAAATCCTGTCTCATTACTCTGACGAGCCGATCAATGCTTCTGTGGTGTCTACAGCCCTATGTGGCATGTAATTAAATCATTCTTGAGTTCGTCTGCAAAACTTTTACAACTCTGCAGATTTTGCGCAGCTTCCAGTCATCTTTGTGATAGTTTTTCCAGTTGTGAGACAAAATGAAAACTCCTTACTTGTGGCTGCATCCAGTACAGGTTATTAATTTTACTGTAGGTGGAAGAATATTTTGCCTCTGCATTAATGTGTATGTTGTATTTTACGGCTATAACCATTTAAGGTTGTGCTAATTTCAACTCCTTTATATACTGTTACACGGTATACAGTAGTTTGATCTACAGCAATACATCATATTCTATAATATCAGCATATGTCTGTTGTGTCCCTGTCCAGTAGGAGCCATGTATCTCTAAAAAGTCAACTTTTAGCCACTGATGCATTAACATCAGTAGCCTCAGATATACTGTATCATGTCAAAAAGCGCTCTGGGGCTCAGGGAAGAAAAGCATGCAGATTATATTATCTGTCACACACATAAAAGAAAACTCACCATACACAACTCTAGGACTTGTTGATGGTGGATATATACATATACAGCAATGAGCCATAACATTATTACCACCCGCCTAATACTGAGTAGGTCTCCCTTTTGCCACCAAAAAAGACTTGACCTGTCGAGGCATGGACTCCACTAGACCTCTGAAGCTGTGGCATCTGGTACCACGCCGTCAGTAGCAGATCTTGTTTGTCCAGCACATCCCACAGATACTCGATTGGATTGAGATCTGAAGAATTTAAAGGCCAAGTCAACACCTCGAAATAGTTGTGTTCCTCAAACCATTCTTGAACCATGTTTGCAGTGTGGCAGGGCGCATTGTCCTGCTGAAAGAGGCCACTGATATTAGGCAATGCCGTTTCCTTCCTAAACTTAACCAGTCATAGTCAATGCGTAACCTTAACTAATAAAGGTCAATGCCTAACCTTAAACATTTAAGGTCAATGCTTAACTTTAACCATTCAAGGTCCATGTCTAACCTAAAACATTTGAGGTCAATGACTAACTTTAATCACTCAAGGTCAATGCCTAATCATAACTATTCAACTCAACTCAATTAATAAAGCACTTTAAAAACAATCACCAAGCAGGAGCGTGAGGGTGAAGCAGCTCAGAGAGGTCAGGTGGCGCAAGACCATTTAGGGATTTAAAAACAAATAAAAGCATCTTAAAAAGAACCCTGAAATGCATGGAGCCAGTGGAGGGAGGCAAAATGGCATTATGTGCTCCCTCTTACGTGCTCCAGTTAACAGTCGAGCAGCAGCATTCAGGGTCAATGCCTAACCTTAACCATTCAAGGTCAATGTCTAACAACCAATTCACAAGACTTTCCCAAATTGTGGGGTACCACCTAGACACAAAGGGGCACTAGCTAAAGTCTTGCCCAGGGCACCAAATTAGTCAGGGCCAGTTCTGACGGAGCATGTCACCTTGTGATGATAAAATTAAAACAAAAATAGTGTCTTTGTTAGGGTACTCTACTGTTGGTGTACATGTTGCAGCTGAATTGAATCTGTATGAAAAGGGTTCATTCAGTACTCACTGGTCCTGGGAAACTGACAAAGCTGTTATCAACCCCTGTTTCCAGTGACGTCCAATTGGTGCAGTGGGGAAACACTCCTTAAGCTCTGTCCAGGTACGTGTGAGGCAGGCAGGCTCCTCTGGCAGGCAGCGGCAAGTCCCGAGCATGTCTTCTGCAGCAATGTGTGTGGCAGCAACCAAAGCACACTATACAGAAATCCACAAACACCAATAAGTCTCTACTTGTTTTAACCAAAGAATGTATATTGATAAGAGAAAGCTAACTGCCAGCCATTGCAACATTGGCCCAGCAGCAGAGCTACACTTCCACCAATGTGGACTGAAAGTAACTACCGAATGCCAGTAAAATATCCACCTACAAAGTAAAGCAAAATTATCTCTATTCTGTTGTCATATGTTTACTGACTCTACTGAAAACACCTGTGTTGAACAATAAAAAACATCACAAATATTAGGGATGGAACTGTTCGGGTAAAAATCATTCAGTTTGGGGTGTGAATGTATCGTCCGGTTCATTTGAAACACTAATTACTGTAGAAAACCAATTCTTTCATTTAAGACTTGATAATGAAGAAGTGTTTATGTTCCTTAGGTAAGACATACTTTTGTTAAGGCAAACATTTGCTAACTTATTTTCGCCAAATAAATGAAAAGCATGTTGAAATCAGATATTGGCCCCCTTGCTGTACCATAAATGTACTGAACCGGAAACCGTGACCCCAAACCGTGAAATGAACTGGACCGTGAAGCTTGTGAACAATACTACTTGTACTGCTAGTCTTTTCTTACTTAAATCTTTACTCATTTAACATTTTTGTATGGCTGCTTTCCAGAGGAGCATAAAGTGTTGTGAAAAATTGGACAATGAAGTAAGAAAAATCCAACACACAAATTCTGGGAGTAATCTCAAACTTTGGATCTCCAAAATAGATGTACAATAGACCACAAACCATGGATGTGTGAGAAGTTGTGCCCTGTGCTGTTGACATGCATGTTAAAAAATAGCCAACAAATATATTAAATACGGTTGATGACATGCTACTACTGGCCATTAGACGGTTGTTTGGGAACAGAGACATTAATACATCCACCACGGCACAGGCTTACAGCATATAGCCCATGGGTGTATTAGAGGATAATAAAAGTGAATTACAGCCAGTATATCCATTATTCCAGCTGCATACAGCTAACAGGAAGCTGGCAGAACCTGATATGTCAGGGCGGTGCGGTCCTGTGGGTCTGATGCACTTTCATTATGCCAAGGAAAATAACTCTGGATTCAGCTAGTTTACATCTTTTAGAACATAATGATTTAAATTAGGGACATTTAAGTGTTCACACTGGGAAGTTGATCTAACCCAGAAAAAATATGATCCTTTGATTAGCAAGCATCTCTTTATACACCCACACCAAACAGCCAAGAAGTGAAAGTCACAGTGCTTTCAAGTGGGATCATGTTTACGAGATGGAAAGTCATTGTCACGATATGCATGCCGTTCAAGTGGTTCAAGTCGTGAAGAACATTGCGGCTAACAAGTGGGTAACACAATGCAGGAAATGCAAAGACAATGACAGAGAAGAAAGATGAGGTCGTTGAAAATATCAACACTTTCCTCAGACATATTTTTAAAAATTACCAAGATAAACAATATATGAGTGAAGTTACAATATACTCTACAATATTAACTTATTATGCACTGAGAAATGAACTTCCACGGGCTCCACCATTTCTCACAACACCAATAAACATGTCACAAGTCGTGAACTTTCCACTTACAAGGTCGTGAACACAACATGAGGGAGGCGTTCATATGGGCCCAACTCGAAAACACAGTAAACACAGTAAACACAGTAAACACGACCCCATTTGAAGGCACCATCAGTTTATTCGTTCCACTGCAACATCAGCACCCAGCAGCAAAGCTACGCCTCCACCATGTTGGACTGAAAGCGACTACCGGACGCCAGCAAAACGTCTCCCTTAAAAGTGCCAGACAAAATTGTCTGGCATCATAAGGTTGCTGGCAACATCTATTGTCATATTCTACTAAGATGGCCTGTGTTCAACAATAACATATAAATGTATAAAGCTAACAAGTGCTACAGACTCATTAGCGTATTAAGTCCAAAATGGCGGCAGTGCCACTGCAACACCACCTACCAGATCATGATATCAAAAAAGCACCAGTTCGTCTCCTATCTTCTATAGGTACTCTTTGTTTAAACAACAAATTTCCAACTGAAATGAACACGTTTTCTAACATGTCATAGTTGGAAAAGTGTAGGTGTAACTAATAATAAGATGGCGCTGTTATAATCAAGTGTCCAAGTGAGAGTGACAGTAAATCAGCATGCTCCTGCACCTGGGTCCCGAAATCAAAGCAGCTACATGGAATTCAGCCATCTTTGTTGTTATGATAATACACCTGTGCTTTTCCTGCTGTGACATGTTAAGATGCCTTGCGCGAAAAAGGCCCGCTATGTCAACGAAAAGTGACCATACTCACTCAGAAACTCGGCGCAAAATGCGTTTCCCGCACACACACACTGCTCTCATCCAAGCTCGTGAAGGCGACGCCAAAAGTCCACAGCTTGTTCACCGCGTTTGCGCCAATTAAGTGAAATTACGAATAAAAACAGCTCCAAACAATGCTTATTTTCCCGTTTTAGAGGGTTACAAACAATACAAAACGACGCGCTTTTAACTGAATTAATAGACAGCAACTTAACAGACGTTATCGAACTTAAATCCACTGTTTTGCTTAGCAGTTGTGAATTAGCTTTCCTCCATCGCTGCTCGGCTCGTTCCTCTCGAGTCCACTTTAGTCCCGCCCATCCAGAAACTTGGTAGGCTGCTGTACTGATCGCTGATTAGTCAATCATCGATTGACACCTGACCCCGACCAATAAACAATAGCAAAACAGACCACGACAGGTTCAGGTTTTACGTGGAATTGTTTACTTTTATTTATAACCAGTTGCCAGCAGAAATAACACTATACACCAGCAAACGTGCAGGGTCTAGAAATGCCTGGTACATCCTCATTGTAAATAAGGTTTTCAATATTTTAATTATATTAAGGCTGTTCTACAGCAAAGCGGTGTTACCAGTGTGTTTCCTCTCTTACTGTTAGAGAGTAGAGAGCCAGTATTGTGAAAGAAGTAATAATATTGACTCACAACAGTGTCATTTTTTTTCTTGTGGTGTTGGTGGGTGTAACTTGTCCACCATGACTCACCCTCGTTGAGCAGTGTTGCAACCTGGAGGTCACAGAAGGTGTTTGCACAGCATAACTTTATAATGATGGTGATTACGGGTACATTATAAAGGAAATGACACCTGACATGTTTACAGTTGTGTGTGCAATGAGTCACAGTCTTTCCCTCCTTAAATTGTTGTTTTGTTCCATCATGCTTCTTCACAAATCCGATATGATTCACTGCTCCAAAGCTCCCTAAGATCACAGTCAAATCCACATTTACATACACTATAATTAGATGAGTGCAGGAGACTGCTGGGTGCAGTGGGTGGACTCTGTTACGAAGCATTCACACCCATACCAGCCTGATGTACAATGAATTTGTTTTTGTCGTTTACTGTAATGTGACATTTTTGTCTGCTACTCATGATGTTTCTGTCTACTGTCTTTCAGTCTGGATCTTATAAAAATAAAAGATGTGATAGAAAGGCACGACAGTCTCTCAAGGCCAAACATGTAAGATTTAATTACTTTTTTTTTTGAAAAGGCAGAAACAGTTCTTGCAAGCTTCATCAGATGTAAACGGATCCCAAACACTATGTGCACATCTCCAGCACTCACCCCATGAGATTGGTGTTCTTTACTTACTGACAACCTGCTATCCAGCTACTTAAATCTCATCACATATTCAAATAGCATCTTAAAATAAAGAAAATGGTTTGTAATATGACACAATTACTATAGCCACTTTAGCAAACTCATATTATAAATGTTGTTTATTGGCCCAGGCTAGATAAGCACACTTCAAAGCTGATGCTCCAAGACAGTTTTTGTTCATTGCTGCTGGTGAAGAGAAAGAAAAGAAAGAAAGATATTCCTTTATTAGTCCCACAGTGGGGAAATTCAGTTTTACACTCTGTTGTTCACACAGTACAGTTCACACAGTACATATACATGTCAATGGAGAGATGTCAGAGTGAGGGGGCTGCTCCTGACAAGCGCCCAGAGCAGTTGGGGGTTTGGTGCCTTGCTCAGGGGCACCCTCGGCAGTGCCCAAGAGGTAAACTGGCACCTCTCCAGCAACCAGTTGGTCTTGGTCCATGGGGGATTTGAACCCGGGTCCTCCACATCCTAACCCAAGTCCTTACGGACTGAGCTACTGCCGCCCCCCAAGAGGAGGTTACAGTTCAGGGAACTCAGAAAATTACAGCATTGTTTTACTTGCTGTGGTTTCTGTGGTTGCCATGGTCACAGGGCGAGCAGCAGCAAGTTGCAAAAAGTTCAGCAATCATCAACTCAGGTGGCAGCAGCAAATACAGCAGCTGTGTACGTTCAGGCAGGCAGCCGCCAAGCTGCTACTGCCTAACTCAGCTGCATGGCTTGCGTTGTGTTTACACAGGAAGGTCAACATGTTCATCCCAACTCGTCTCATACCGAAACCTCTTGGTGCCACTTTATTCTTGTCATCAAACCCACTATAGTTACCCTTGGCGTCACTTTAGCATTAGGCACCAAAAGCACTATAGTTCGATTTAGGAAATAACTACACGGTTGGGCTAAAATTTATGCAGTGAAAATAAGACTGAACGTCGTGAACACGAGACATGAACAAACAGCTGATTGTTATATGAAAGTGAAACTTCCGCACGGAAATGCATGTGACATGAACAGCGGCCTCCTGGATGAAAGCCCTGTGTTTTTTGGACCCGTGCACCTCCACTCCTGCCTGCCCCGTGTGCTGTGTGTATTTGACCTCCTGGGAATGAGAATGGGCTGTGAAGGCAGTGACCACAGCACTGTCTGAGCCTAATTTAACACATATACTTTATAAAATGTTACATATACTGTATTTATTACAGGTAAGATTACTTACAATCACTTACTGGTATGTTTTTCTGTATTATTTTTATGTAGTTTGTTACTAGAGCATCTAGAAACAAACGCTAAAGAGTATCTTATCAGAACTAGCATCACAAAGCACAATGTAAGAGAGGGAGGGCAACACAGCAGTAAAAAGACACAAAAGAAGAACAAGTACTATTATATATTAACATGCCCTAAACCCTGATTGTGTGATGTGTACTCTAAAAACAGCATGCGGATGTACTGCCTCCCTGACCAATCAGACTGTTTGGTTGGAGATACCTGTTGCATAATGTGAAGACATCTGCATCAGTGCAGGGGAACATGGACGGACAGAAGTAACATGTATGACAGCTGAGCCGGGAGTTGCATTAGTTATGAGTTGTGATGTAACTGTGTGGAAGCCGCGTGAGAGGCTCTGCAGGGACTTTAAACATGAGACCTGCTGCCTCTCATAAGCCATTTTCCATGCACATTCTCTCGTTTTCACACAACTTCTTGCACAACGCGCTCCGACACATATATGTAACTCTACACACACACACACACACACACACACACACTGTTTTCATTAACTCTTTCTCCAAAGACACTCTGACTTTGGCGTATTATGCAACGTCCAATAAGCAAATGATCTAGAAAGGCTTATGTAAAATCGTACTCCAATCCTGTGTGAATGGATCTGCTTTTTTACATTCAAATATTCCTGGAGAACAAAAAAACCCTTAAAATCATTTATTTTCAGTGGTGCTTCCGACTTGCTGCTGAATGAAAAACACCTGTAAAACAGTTGCATGCTGCAGCCACATGGTGTCATGAGTTGTGTAGCCAACATGTTGGTTTCCTCAGCCTCAACCTGATTCCCAGTCAGGAATCTGACACTTGCTTTCCAGGACTCAGGTGACAGGGACTAGTATGGATCAGGGTCTAAAAACAATACGGAAAGTGAGTGGTTTTCTCATGAATCACAAACCCCTTCTGTCTCTAAGTAGCTTATTATTTCCAGTAATCAGCCTCACAAACATTTTCCCAGTTGCTGTTTTTTTAAAAACAAGGTGTGCAACTATACAATTTGATATTTTGGTACTGTTGTCTTTATCTTAGACTTAAAGCAGGGGTTGGTAGTCTTCTTCAGAAACTTTTTTGTTATAGTTGTTGTGTAAAATCAGTGTTTTCAATTAAAGACCTGCAAACATCACAGGCTGGTATAAACTGAAGACTTTTTAAAATCTAAAACCATGCAATTTTAATTTCACCACACATTATTACACATTATTTTTTTACTGTAGCCTAGATAATACCCAAAAGCTCAAAAACAATAAATGTTATAATAAGTCTTTTTTAAATTATTACTTACACATATCACAGCCTTTATCTGAACATTTAATTATACTGGCAACGTTATGTAAAATCATATAGTGATGAATTAGTAGAGCAGATACAGAAAATGATTCAATACTGTTTCATTAGTTGTTTTGTTTTAGCTTATAGCCAAGATCCTGACCAGACCTCCAGATATTTTACCTGCTCATTTCCAGCTCTGCTCTAAGCCTGCACACTATGGCGCCATTGTCCGTTGTTGTGGCATTACTTTAACAAGCCCGTCCAATTATTTCATTTGACCCAAATGACTTGATGAGTGTCTCGCTAGACTGAAGGACTTTTGGGGTTTGTGCTGTTAGCTACTCTCATTGGAAAGGAGTTGGCTATGTAGGGCAATTTTTAAACATCTAATGTTTCTCGACATTACCAACCCTGTATGAAATACATAAGAACAAAAATGAAAATGGAAGATTCTTTTGTTTTTTGAAAAAAATTAACTCTATATGAAAACACTGCTTACATGACAGTACAGCTCTCTATGTTATTAGCTAAAAAGTACATCCACTTTTTGACTTGAACCCTTTTACTGAAAGGCCAACACGTCACCTAGCTGGTTTGTAGAAAATGCATCATGTTCCTGGTCTGCAGCCGAGCACAGGAAAATCTGGCAACTCACGCCTCCTTTCACAGCATCAATATTTTAGTCCCTCACAAGCCTCTGCTTCCGCTCAGCGGTGATGCTATGTTGAGTCAGATGTTTGACTTTAGCAGTCTTAGGTCATTTTGCAAGGGCTGGGTTGAAATAGGCCAGCGAAGGCAGCCACAGAGTCACATTATTCTTTTCCTTATGCTGTTCTTTAAGTGAAAATATGTGACTGTAAAGGTTTAGAGTGAATGGAGGGTCAAAACTTTTGTCACCCAAATGACAAAATCCCTCCTGTGATTTTCGACAGTCTTATTTGAAGGCAGCAGGAAGTTGGAGTTAAAAGTTATGGCTTTAAAGGACAGTTTTCCACTGTCAACTGATGATTCATCCTCCAAGTGTTAAAAATGAGCCTGTTTTATGACCCCGTTGGTGACTGTATTCGTGAGCTGTGGCAGCCATTTTCCTCTGCCAGTATTTGATACCCGGCAGTTATCACGGGTGAAAGTCTTGATCATTTGTGTGCAAGAATTAATAATTTATACCCAGAAATTACTTAATGTGATTAACTGAATGACTTAAATTATTAATTGAAGGGGCCAAATTACTAATTTGTGCATATGAATTATTATGCGCATTATCATTATCATTCTGTTGTTGCTGTGTGGTCGTTAGTCAGTCTTAAAAGAGTTCAAAGGTCACTAGAACAACCCGTAATCTGCTGCTCATCAGGTGTGTGTGTGAGAGGGCGGCTCCACCCCCGCAGTCCATGGTGACCTTTTGAACTTCCTGTCAGGATGAGGTCAAACTCCTCGGTGTTTACCAGGATACACTGGAATTTTTACAACATGAAAGGTCTGCTGGGAATTCCACAAATGGCCCACTTCAAATGAGAGCTGCTCTGCCTTAAAGGGCCAAACATGTGACCCCCGGCTCAGAGGTCAAGTAAATGAAGCTTTATGGTGACCCGTGAGGACCAAGAATGTCAGCTTTTAAAGCACTTTATGCAACACAGTTCTGCAGACTGGCTTCAGAGACTTTGTTTTTGTACTTTGGTTGCCAACTTCTGCAAGGCAAGGACTAATCTGCTGCTGCTTTAAGTGATATTGTCTATAGAGAAAGTGATAATATTTATAATATTTAGTCATATTATTGTTTGTTTTACTTAGTGTTATTGTTTTGAACACAGCCCTGTGACTGGCTGCAGGGGAGGAGCTGAACTGTCAGAATAAACCCTTTTTATTGGTTGAGGTTAACATGGAACTACAATTGTCAAAACATTGTTTCATTAATTGTTTGATTTGGCAATTTAAATGTTTAACTTAATTTAAGTCCAGCTGATCAATACAAACTTTAAGCTAACTTCAGCTAACCACTGATTTATCACACCCACTTCAGCCAGGTGTCTGACATGAAGTGCAGCAATGGGTTCCATCTTCCTGAAACAAGTTTCTCCAAAATACTGTCAGTTAGAACAAAAATACTGAAAAATACTGTCATTTAGAACACAAATACTGAAAGATACTGTCATTTAGAACAAAAATACTGAAAAATACTGTCATTTAGAACAACATATAGAAAAATCTGCTACACATTGAAACTTCAGTGGTTTTCAGAGGTCATAATTCTGATTACTCTGTGATGCTGAATTATATTATAATGTGAGGTTCTGCTGTTATTCTCTGCGGGTAGTTATTTGCCTATTATTTTACAGTCATAGTGCAACCAAACTACAGAGTACCGGTAACTTAAATTTTCAAAAAAATCTTTATTTTTTTATTGGTGCAAAAACAAAACAGTAGTGACTTTACAGCAACAACAAGAACAGAGAAGAAATATCCCAAAAAGACAAAGAAAACAAGGTGATGTACAGAGCTTGACATGATGCATAACCACAAGCAAAACAAAACAAACATAACAAAACCAAGAAAAGATGAAATAATAGCTATGATAATTCTAGTAATAAATCTTAAATACATTTAAGTAAAAAAGATTATTAATTATTATTTAAATAACAACATCAACAACAGCACTAATAATAATAATAATGATAATAATAAATAATAATAATAATAATAATAATAATAATAACTAGAAAAGCACTCAGAGAGCGCAGACCTCCGCCAAGCACCATAGTTTTTTATATAAATTACTATAAAATCCGCCATCTGGATCAGATGTGCATCAGCCTTTGGGATTTGATAGAAGTACACATTGTAAATCCCTGAGTCAAATTTCATGAGATTTGGGCGACAATTACCAGAGATATTGAGAAACAATTTTTTGGGTCCCATTTACCCAAATGTTAATGAAAATTTCAAAGTGATCCAGAATCCAGGATTTCTTCCGGATCGCGCCCAAAATTAAATCAGTTCTTCCTTTTCACATTTTCGACACACCCTGAAAATTTCATCAAAATCCGTTCATAAGTTTTTGAGTCATCTTGAACACAGACAAACAAACAGACAGATAAACGCCGGCAAAAACATAACCTCCTTGGAAGAGGTAATAAGGATGGACCCGGTAGGGCTTGAGAACTGTCTATTGAGGTAAGTGGACATGAGGTAACTATGTGAGAAGGATGGGAAGAGTAAAGGAGGTGGAGGGGAAGAGGAGAGAAAGGAGAAAAAGGGGTAAGGAGGAAAAGGCTGGAGATGGAGTAGAGGAGACACGAGGAAGGCGGGCGCTGAAAGGACGGAAAAGACGAATGGAAGGAGGAAAAGGGAGGAAATAGTGAGGGAGGTGAATAACTGAAGGTGGAAAAAGGGAGGGGTGACGCAGGGGGTAGGGATAATAGGAGGAGGAGGTGTTAACGTGAAGGAGGAGGAGAGGGAGGGAGGAAGGAACTGAAGGAGGAGAGGTTAGAATGAAAAAAAAGGAAGGCGCAAAATAAAGATGCAAAGGAAAGACAAATTAACACTTCTCCTGACAGAACCCCCCTTAGGGGCTCCGACTCAGCTCTGCTGGGTGACTGGTGAAGTTTTTTTGTTGAGGTAGAGGGTGAACCCGCTTGGCGTTAGTGAAAGATGCGGGGCCGGACGCGAGCGCTGACGGTGGAGGGGGAGGGGGGGGGGGGACGGAGGAGGGACAGAGGGCTGTGACGAGGTAGCCGGAATGAAACGGGGTGGACAAGACTGGGCAGAACTGGACAGAGAAGGGTGATACTTAAGTATGGGAAAGGGACCACAACTAGGAGCGGCTTGGAACTGAAGGAGAGGAGATCTGGACGGACAAAGACATGCCCGGGTGGTAGATGGGGCTGGAGCTGCCGTCGATCTGCCACTCCTTGTCGAGCCGTGTTCTTAGTGGGCCGCCGCCCCTTAGAGGTGGAGGTGACAAGGGGAGCGAGGGAACGGAAGCTTAGGTGGGAAAGAGGGGTTGGTAGCGTCGACACTGGAAGGGGAGAGACAGACGAAGAAACGGAGGGTTGTGGGCGCCACCAAGAGATGTTTATCAGGAGACCGGGGCGCCACTAGGACTCACCGGTCTAGTCGGTTATTAGTGCATAGTTGGGGGTACCGAGGACAGACGACAGTGCCAGAAGAAAAAACTCTCAAAGCTGAAATAAATGGGCCCCGGCCGCACACATCTGGGGAAGATGAATAGAAAACAGCGTTAAAAGCCTAGCTGTTGGTGAGGGAGTGGTAGGGAATGAAATGAGCATTTAGAAAAAGGCACACTGGAGGAAGTGGTGTTACCTTAGAGGTAGGAACGGAAAAGTAGGGAGATGCGGACAGGGGCGGTGAGGACGGGAAGAGGCTGGTAGCCGCGGAGCTGGTGGGAGGGCACTTGGGCGACAAGGGAGGCTGAGAGTTCCTGATTAGGGCAAGAGACACGAAAGGGTGCGGCGAGAGGGTGGAGGCGATGGGAGGTGTGGGAGTGGATAACCTGAGCGGAGAGAGAAGGAAAAACAGCGTTAGAGGACACCTCGGGTGTCGGAACCTGTGTAGGGCCCTCTTCACCTCCTTCGACAGGCGCTGACACGAGGAGGGGGAATGATGTGAGTGGGACCCTGAGGGGCACACCGAGTCGAACTGGCGGGAGAGAGCACCGGTTTCCCGCTTCGATGGGGTAGGAAAGAGTAAAGACAAATCGATTAAAGAAAGGGCCCACCTAGTGTCGAGAGTTGAGCGGAGATCGGATGTACTAAGGTTTTGTGGTCGGTCAAACGAGAAACGGTGCTCTGTCCCTCAGCCAGTGGCGCCACTCCTCCAACGCCGCTTTAACAGCCAGAGCTCCCTGGCAATGTATAGCGAGAGGAAGCTTGGAGAGGTAGGAATGGGTGAAGTTTATTGTGTTGACGCTTGTGAGAGGAAGCGCCGATGCCCGAGTCGGAGGCATCCCCAAAGAATGTGCTGGGGCGGAGTGTAGGATGGGAGAGAGCTGAACGCCCCTGAGTATGAAAGGCGAGGACTAGGAGACAAATGAAACGGGGTGCGAGGAGTAGGGGGGGATGGGCTGAAATGATGAAACGTATAGAAATGCGAACCAGAACCGTGAACGACGCGGTCGTGGGGGGGAGCGCACAGCGCTGACTAGTGGGTCATGGAAACTGTAGGGAAATAAAAAGCCGAGGAAGGAGACTGTGGAAATGGAACCGATTAGTGAAAAGAGCTGATGTTCAACAGTTGAGAACGGGGAATGATGGATGTGAGTGGGGGAGAAGATTAGGAGGTTAAGTAGACGAACAAAAATGATTTAAATGTCCCGGAGGACGATTAACAGGGCTGGAAGAAGAGGGGCGTTAGTGAGCCCGAATGGATAACGAGGTTCGTGTCCACTAGGGGTGTTAAACGCTGTCTTCCCTCTCCCCTCCTTCTACGAGGTGATACGCGGCGAAATGAGTGAAAGATTTTAGCCTTTAAAAGCTGAATGCGGAGGATATAAAGGGAGGGGGTACCGGTTTTTTCTGTTTCTCGTTGAGTCACGGTAGTCTATGATGGCTGAGGTTTTGTCTTCTACAAAGAAAAACCTGCACAGCAGGCGAGGAGGACGAGCGAATTCCAGCCGCCAGGGAGGATTATCTCTCTCATCGCCTCCCTTTAGGGGAGAGAGAGAGTACAGCCTCCCTAGGTGGGGTGGTACTGGAAGGAGGTCGATGCAAATGATGGCGATGGGGAGGAGAGAGGTGGCGCTGGACTTACTGAAGACTCCCTAAGGTCGTGGTAGAAGGAGGGACCCCTGCCACTCCGGGGATGGGCTGGTGGAGCAGAGGTGCGGGACACGAGTAGGTCTCTTCTCCACCGCTGAGGCGCAGGAGCCTCCAGTGGAACCCGGGGAGGACAGACAAGCGAAGGTTATATTACAGCCCTCCCCCAAGCCCTCCCGTGGTTGTGTGGGTTTGTTTGCAAGGGGCAGGATTAGGGTGAAGGCGTAAAATGTGAAACTGATGGCTGTGTGATTCGGAGATGGAGTTGCGGTGGGTGTGAGAGATTTTGAAAGAGTCTGCCGTAAGTGCAGTTGAGGGAAAGGTGGGGCGAGGTCTGAAGGGGATGGGCTTATAGCCGGCCAGGGCGGGTAGGAAGGGGCCCCAGCGACGGAGATGCGGACCTGTAGCAGAGGAGGAGAGGAAGAGGGAAGGAGTAGTGGGACTCCCCAGGACCCTCTTCTTTTGTGGTGAGTCTTTTCTTTTAGGGGGGGGGGGGGAAGAAGATGGGCAGGTTGCCCGCAGTATATACGGAGGCCCCCCGGGGGGGGGGGTGGGGGTTTTGGGGGAAAATTTCCCTCTCGTGTGTGGGGGCCCCCTTGCGGGGGGGGGGGGGGAGGCCGGAGGAGCGGGGGGGGGGGGGGGGTGGGTTTGTGTGGGGGGGGGGGGGGGGGGGGGTGGGGTCTTTTTTTTTTTTTTTTTTTTCTTTTTTTGTTTGGGGGGGGGGGGGGGGGGGGGGGGGGGGGGGGGGGGGGGGGGGGGGGGGGGGGAGGGGGGTGTTTGGGTAGATGGGTGGGGAGGTGTCTAGGCGCGTGTTCCTCCCTGTGGGGAGAGTAGGATCGATGGGTGTCCGAGCCCGTCTCTTGCCTTGCGAGTGAGGCGGGGGTCGGGGGAGAGGAGAAAGGAAAGGGTGAATAGTTTGGAGATGCATCCGGAGAGCCGAGCCTCGGTGGTGGCCCGCCTCGCCGGCCAGAGGTGGGTAATAATGAAGTCTTGGCGTCCGATGGAAACTGGGGTGAGTTGAAATGAAGGTGATTGCACAGGAATGCGCGGGTTGTCGGAGTCCCCGGATCGTCTGGTTGGCGAGGTGTGGGGACGAGGGAAGGACCACGGGAGCGGGTCGGACGGGGCCGGCGTTGGGGGGCGGTGGGTGGCGGAGGGATCTGTGGGAGCGGGAGAGGTTCATATATTAAGAGGCTGTCTGTGTCTTGCTGTGCGACTGCCAAATTGAGAGCTGTTGTGTTTCTGTTTGCTTTGAGAAAAACGGAGAGAGATGATCTTCCTGGCTAAACGTCGGGAGGATGGGTCGAAAGTAGACGTGTCCATGGTTGCGTGCTGAGGAGGTACTGGTGGGTTAAAGGTAAGCAAGTAAAAAGGTTTTTTTCGGTCAGGTCGGTAAGAAGGATGAGAAGGAGAAAAATCAAACGGGGCTAAGGAAGGAAAAAAGGGGTCGTGGAGAAGAGGTTAGACAGAGGAAATGGGGGTAGGAAAGGGGAAAAGAGAATGGAAGGAGGAAAAGGGAGGACAATTTATATAGTGAGGGAGGTGAATAATGAAGGTGGCAAATAGGGAGGGGTGAGAGAGAGGTGCTAGGATGATATCAGGTAGGAGGAGGTGCTCTAACGTGAAGGAGGAGGATGAGGGAGGGAGTGAAGTGAAGCAAGAGAGGAGAGGTTAGAATGCAAACCAAAACAGGAAGTGCGCCAAAATAAAAGCATGCAACAGGAAATGACAAATTAACACTTATACTTCCTGACACTATGTTGTCTTTCTCAGTCTAGATGGACTGTTATGTCTAAACTTCACACTTATCAGATGTCAGACTCGTAGAGAGTTAATATGCACACTGGCAGCTGAGCAGGCAAATAGAAACTACATTTCCTCAATACAAGTCCTCACTGGGGTAAAAAAAATCCCTTTCTTAGCGGTATTATTTATAAAAATGCTCATGACAAAGTAGTACACAGGATACACATGCACAGTGAAACATGCTTGCTTCAGTGATACTCCTTCCTGAATGGCAGCGTTTGTTGAGTGGTCATGTGAACTGTTGTGGTTAAATTTGGCTTCCTCTCTGCATCCCATGACATCCTTTGAGAGCAGGCGGTCTGAGCTAGGAGGGAGAGGCGGAGGAGATAACCAGCGCACCACAAGCTCACTGATGAACATAAAGACGTTTCTGATCGAGGGAAAACTGACAACAACATCTCATGTGCAGTGCTGGGTGGAGGCAGGATTCATATATCCGATGTAGGTTTTCCATATGTTGACACTCATCAGTGTCAGGAAGTGACGGCTGCTTGCTCATGTGATACATGGAGCACACATACTGGAACCATTTCTAACATTTCAAACAACAGTTCATCTGACATCGTGTAACATCTCCTAGCATACCATTTGTATATAAGACTTAAAAGTTTCTCACCAGAGCCCATTGTGTGCGAGGTCCATGTTTACTAGCTAACATTATTCTTCTTCCTTGCTTTGTTGGTGCTTTGTTACAGTTGTTGGCCTGTTAAGGCCATTTCATTTCATTCATTTCGTTTTTCATGATGCCGTTTGTTGTCTGAAGACTACAGCATTCTTATATGCGAACATCTGAGGTATCATCTGCAGTGACACATTTTAGGTTTAGGCTTGATTTTCATTTTGAGATTCAAATATACAAAGTTTTGATTAGAGAGGGGTCTGATGGGCTCTGAGACTAGTTTTAGGGTTCAAGATGGGGTTGCACCAGCTATTGTCCTTTGCTGAAAGCATGTAATCCCTCCCCACAGTTGTGTTCATTAAGTGGTGAACCACCAACTATCCATTCACAAGCTCCCTGAAAGCCCCGTGAACTAAACCCTCCTTTCAGTTTTCTCAGCTTCCTGATCGCTAATCACAACAGAGAAAATTTCAAACGCTCCATTGTTGCCGCCGCCTGTGTCAGGTCCCGGCGGGTTACGCAACCCGTGTATACCCGACTCAGTTCGTCCACCGCGGCGGATGTGGCGGCTCCTCTTAGCAAGGCCGTGGCATTCTCGGGTTACTGAGTGTGCAGGGGGACAGGTCCTTGTGTGTATCCCTTACACTTGCTCCGGCAGGCAGGAAGTTCCTGTTGACATGAATGAACTGGCCTTTCAATAATGCAAGAGGAGCTCAGGGGAGAATGGTGGCCTCTCCCTGAGGACCATTACCTCAGTAACTGTCCTGCTTAGGCTGGCCTGGAGGCACTGTGTCTGTGTGTGTCGGGAAGAGAGAGAAAGAGGAAGTGGAAGCAGTGTGTTTGATGTTAAGTGGATGCATTAGAGCGTCTGCACTTGTTTGTTCATTCTTACTTTCTCTGTTTATGTGTATGACACAAACTCACAAGGAGAGAAATAATAAGAGTGAGCTAGTGCATCTCCAAGGCGATATGTCAGGTTGGCTTTCAAATTAAGATTAAAATGTTTTTAAGTTTTAAATTTTCCTTAAAAGAGCTGAAAACAGCTGCTGAACCAGCAGTCGCACAGCAGTTTGTGAAACAGTCACAAAATTTGATGTATTGATTAATGTACATAAATACAAATTTCATTTTTACCATGATGGTCTGCATGAAATCAATTTATATGTAATCCACATAAAGGTGAGCTGGGGAGTATAAAGAGAGCTGAATGTTGCACAGGGAGGAGGTCGCGGTGGGTGGGTCAAAAACAAAGGACTTTTGCCCAGGAGACCGCTGTTTGTGTCCCATGTCAAACCAGAAGTTGATTTATTTGTCACGTAACTTCAGCACTTAAGTTACAACACTTCCAGAGTTATTTCAACCAAAACTGTGATCTTTTCCTAAAGCTAACTAAGAAGTTTTTTGTCATGTAACTTCCATACTTCCACACACTGTTATTAAATAGTTTTGTCAATCCATTCCTAAACCTAAGTAGTTTTATTTTGAAAAGACTGGAGTGGGAATTAACATGTGAAACATTCGTAGGAAAACGCATGAAAAATATGTTGTTGAAAGTAATCCTGGGGGGCATGAATAAAACGGGAATTTATGTCCATGTGCACGAATCAAATAGTTTAAATTTCGTGACTATTTCACAAACTGCTATGAGACTGTATCGGCCGCGCAGGTATAAGCTAAAAAGCCAGATATTTCCCTAACTTGTCACAGTTTGACAAGTGATAAGTAACTAACTAACCAAATGTCCACTCAATCATATGATCCATATTCCATATTACCCTTGTTCACATTATCCAGGCATCGGGGGCAGCCGTTGTTCAGGTGGTTTGATGCCCGTCTCCTCCTGTCTTACACTCCAAGTGTCCTTGAACAAGGCGATAAACTTCTGAATTGCTCCCAAGGTATGTGTATGTAAGTAGCTTTGGAGGTGCTTCTATTTTAATATAGTGACTTGTACATTTCCACTTTGTGACCTTCATCATAACGAGGCCAAGTTTGAATCTACAAACAGCTGGTGCAGTTAGAACTGGTTTTATGTTAGATCAGGGCTGAGAATAAGCATTTGACAGGCAGGGTTGAGGTTATTGTAGGTTGGAGAATGAATGGAAGGTGCTCACAAGTAAGTAAGACAAAGTGTGCGCTGAACACACAAATACTGCTCTTTTCTGGACATTTTATCTTCTCAAAATACGACCTCTGCTCACGTTTTCTACACCAGACCGTTCATCAAACAGACCTCATCCCAGCAGAGCCATTGTAAATGCTCCTTGTTATCTGACCAGACTAAACAAGCCAGACTACACAAACATTCTTGTTTGGCCACAAACGATCCACAGCGGAGGCTCTCCCCTCCTCTCAGCGCTGCCTCCACGCCACACCGCTCTACTCCTCAGCAGCTCTTTTGAAGTCGTCCCCCGCAGCTCTCCACCATTAGCCGGCCTCGCATCTGCTGCGCCACAGCCACTTCATTACCAGCCTACCGCTGCTACCATAATCGGAAGGAGAACAGCAGGCTAACGTAGCCGTGGTGCTTCCTGAACCGAACGTACCCAGACCCCCCCACCCTTCCAGCTACTTTAATTAGCTGTCGGCTGTTGGCTTTTATTGACCTAAAACATCCCTAAACCTTATTCCTCCACACCCTGTGCTGGCTCATTAAGCCTTGCAAGAGGAGCAGTAAAAGCACATTATCCCTACAGAACACACCTCCACATTAAGTGCAGTCAGTTGATGGTTCAAAGAGAAAATGTGACAGAAGCAAAAAACACTTCAAGAAGTACAACATTTTGCAGTTATGATGCGTCACGTGACTGTGGCGTCTGTCTCTTGTGTCTTTCTATGTGATTTCTTTCTTCTCCTTGACCTTGGGCAAGTGATTTGCCCTTAAAGCTGCAGTGGGTGGAAAACAGAGCCATGATGTGGAACACTTGAATTACAATATGCTGAAAGGTTATTATAGAACATTCGCCAAGTGGTGCCATTCTGCCTACAGAAGCTTTAATGACACAAGAACTGTCTTTCATTATTTGTAACTGTTATGTATTTTATCAGATATATGAGAAAAACATGCTCCCAGAAAGTTAAAGGTTACAGGTAAAGTTATAATCAGTCAATTCAATCAATCAATCAGTGTTGTGGGAATGTTCAGTCATTAAACCTCCTGAACATCTGAAAAGCTGAGGTTTGTGGTGTTGTGTGTTATAGAGGGGCAAAGTTGCCTTCTGGTGGACCCGATGGGACTTTATATGAACAGTGTTCAGTGACGACAGACAAGTCATTTTTTTGATCTCATTTAAATTGCACCATCAATCACACATCTGATTTTTGTCAATTTAAAATAATTAATTCTGCAAGTCAAGAAAGTCGCAGTTTGTCATAGTATCATATAGTTTTGTGTGTTTTCAGTGAACTACATCGCTCTTCTCGCACAATATACGTCACCCACAGTAGCTAGCTAGCTAACTTAGCTATGACCATGCACAAATGAAATGTTATCCGACCTGATGTGTTTTATCCAGCGACTCCTGCTCTTTTCATTAGCCAGGAAGAGGAAGAACGAACCACAGTGGAGCTCCAAATCGACACCTGTTGAGAAGGAGAGAGAATCAAAATCATGTTGCCAAATCAATATTGGTCACCACGATCCATTCATCAACCAGGATGCTGAATGTTGCACAGCTTATAAAGCCCTTTTAAGAAAATTAATTACTTTGATTTTGGGCTATATAAAAATATATTTGGCTTGAAACAGGTGTCAAGTTTATAAACTTACATACGTGTACCTTTGCTCTGCAACTAGGTTTGTTGTTTTACCACAACATGACCAAAGATCAGTGTTTAGAGGTGTACAGTCCTCATTAAAGAACACAGATGAATGCACTCACTACACAGGAGGGACATCTGTTTCCAAATCAGAAAACATTAGCCTACCACTCAGCTATCTGGCATCCAATATACTGTTTCTGTCTTTCTTGTTTTTTATATGAGGGGCTGTAAACAGACAGATAGCCTCTGGCTTTACAGCTCCCCTCCCTCTCCCTCATTTAGTGACTTCCTCTCAGTGTGGCAGTAAAAAGAGCTTTATTCCTCATTATTCCTCTGGTTTGTTGTAGCTCCAGACAGAAGAATCAAGTTGAGGTCAGCCAGGTTCTTGTTTGCATGTGAGTGGAGGTTATATAATGTACCGTCTCTGCTGCTCCAGACCTCTTCTTGTAGATTTAACACAGATATCGGCTGATTAGAGAGACTGCACGCTGGGCAGCTTTGATGTTGGTTTCAAAGGTGAAAAGTAAAGAGCGTTTACACAGTGAAACAATGGGAGTGACTCAGTTTTATGAAGCTATAAGCTGAGACATCAAATAGGATTTATGTCGATGAGGTCAACTGTGTTGTTGGGAATCATGGCTGTAGAAATCCAAGATAAGTTACTATGCATATTTATTGTCTGTATGTATGCACAGTGTGAAAAGGTACAACACACTATTAAAACAATACAACATTTTCTTTTTTGCAGCTTTCTAAGGAAAAATGCCAATTCAGTGCATTAAAGGGCCAGTATGGATCATTTTGGGGAATCTATAAACAGAAAGGGACAACAATATTCATAACTCATTAGTGTATAATCACCTGAAACTAAGAATAGCTGTAATCAGAAGATTGGTCAGTCGATCCCCGGCTGCTCCGGTCACAGGTCGATGTGTCCCTGAGCAAGACACTCAACTCCAAATTGCACCTGAAGGCATAGCCGTCAAAGTGTGAATGTGTATTTACAGTACATAAAATCCTGAAGTCCAGTCCAAAGTTGTCACCTTGCATGGCAGCCTCTGCCATCAGCATGAATGTGTGTGTGAATAGGTGAATGCTAACATGTAGTGTCAAGCACTTTGAGTAGTTAAAAGACTAGAAAAGTGCTGTATAAATGCAAATCCATTTACCATTTACCATGTATGTCAACGTTACTTACACCGGTCTCCTGGTTGACAGTCTTGTATTTGTTTGATTCATCCACTTGGTAGCTCTCCACACCACTTCACACTCAGTTCTTGGTGACCCTCCGGTTCCCAAGCCAACTCCCTACAGACTGAGCTACTGCCGCCCCACTACTACTCTACTCACACAGGGTGCCTCCATGGATGCTAAAGGATTGCCTCTGAGCAGGGCAAATAGCGTTACCACGGTTTGCACTGAGCTGATGTTATCGCAGTTGTGGAAAGGGAGGAGTGAGTGGAGGTTTACTCCGTTGGTTGCAATCTGCAACCACACTACTATATGTCATAAAATCCTACACACTGTACCTTTAAGAGAAAACATCTAAATCTTTAAACATGACCGTTTAGACAGCTAAAACACTGAAATGCATCTAAAATTAGGAAACTTAAAAGAGATAATGATGATAATTGTGTCTGAGAGTTTTAAACGCACACCTGCAGGTTAACTAGTCCTCATCTGTCACCCAAGTGAGCCACATCACACCTCAGTGCTGAGCATGTGGTTTGTTTATGACGCCACTTGTCACATGGAAGGTACACCACTTCCTCTCCAGCGGGGTCACAGCGAGGTCATCACATCACAGACGAACTCTAAAAAGACAAACCAAAGTGTGTCGTCGTACAGTACAGATAACATTGTTGCCTGACTCCGTCTTCGACCCCTGAATCATCACCACAGAGCTGCACTTAGCGACTTTTTTGAGCACTCTTCACGCGTCCACATTTAGACACATTACGGGTATTTTAAGTGCACAATCAGTCTGTAGGTAAGTATGAATAATAACGGCACTCTTACCACATGTCACAAGGTGTTCCACAAATGCATCAAACGCTTAGGTGAATTTTTAAACATCTAATTTTGAATTTAAGGTCCCTGTCAGTCCACTTAGTAGCATCTTTTTTAATCACTTCGGTTAATTTTTGCCTTTATTCAACAGTCTGCAGCAAAGAAAGACAGAATTCGATATTTCCTTGGCCGAGCATCAACTGACAGTGTACTCATCCCAAAGACAAGAACAAACTGATGACACCTGAATCGAATTCTTGTTTTGTTCTTGTGACAAAAGCATTGAGAATGAGGCATGAAAGGTCCAGAGCAAGCATAAAGAGACGCCTCACAAGTGACGATGTGGGAGTGGATGCAAAATGTTCCTCGGTGCCAGGAACCATTCAGACCCTCTCGCTTGGGCTGAGATCCAGAGACCTTCAGTATCCTGTTTCACTAAGTGTGACTGTGTGTGTGTGTGTGTGTGTGTGTACCTGAGCGTGCCTGTCTGTACCAAGCTAACAGTCTTTGTGATCTGAGGTTGGGGCTGTTGTGTCCACTTATTGTTTTCATTTTATTTCACAGTGTGGGTTTTCTGGAGCCATTTTGGAGTGGATGGAGCTGAAGAGCTGCTGAGAAAATCTACTTCACTTGAACCTTTTTAGGTGTGGGCGTTTTTGTTTTTCTTGTACAAAAGTGAATGTGAACAAAAGTATATATTCCCGTTAAAAAAAAGTAAATTTACTGTTTCAGCTTACAGGAACAGGAGATGTGATAAAGTGTGTGTGTGGAGAGAGAGCATCAGCAGACTATATCCACATGTAATCCTGTCTCCCCCAAAAGTAGCAGGGCTGTCAGTCAATTAAAATAGTTAATGACGATTAATCGCAAATTAATCACGCAGTTTTTATCCGTTCAAAATGTACCTTAACGGGAGATTTGTCAAGTATTTAATACTCCTTTCAACATGATTATTATAAAGTGGGCATGCCTGTAAAAGGGAGACTGGTGGGTACTTCGTTATGTCAGAGGTCAGAGGTCAAGAGACCCCTTTGAAAGTGGCCATGCTTAGAGCGTCATAACCTCCTTCTGGTTTCATATGATTCCCTTTTCTTCACTTGCTTTAAAAACTGAGCCTGCCACAACCGAAAAATCACAAGTTGTGTTAATACAGAAATTAGTAGTGTTAAAACAAATCTATTTTAATGGGTTATTATCATGTTCACTTTAAAAACCCTAAAACTTAAGTTGCCATCAAAGTCATCTGCATTGTGAAATAAGTTTCAAGGAAAACATATTTTGTCACACATTACATTTGTTTTTGACACCACAATATGTTTGTAATGACAGTGATGGAAGGTAGGGGTGGTAGCTGGGTCAAGCACAATAAACTAAGGCCCTGTTCAGACCTGGTATTGACATGCATCCTCAGTGACTGGATCACAAGTGGACAGCTCTAAGCAGGTGTGAACGCACTCGAGATGCATTGAGGACACATTGTGATGGGATCTTTCAGACCACATTCAGAGGCCACATCTTACCACATTTTTTAGCAGTGTGTAGTGAATGTGTTCTGGGCCACGTTGAGGACTGCCTACTAAACTGATGTCCAGCTGGGATCCGCAGGCTTCTTTGCTCTACTGTACTCTGTCGGTACAACTGTATACAGTACCTTATCTATAGGCTACATATCATATCACACTAGGAAGAGAAAGTCCTTTATTATTATCCTACTGTTGGAGATGTGTGATTAGTGTTTTTATTCTGCTGCTTTGTGCAGAGCTGTTACCTGACCGCCTGCTTGTTCACTTTCCTCCCGGCTCTCTGAAGCTGTCTGCCGCTGTTTGTCTGGCAGAGACTGTGGTGCTGGTGGTGCACAGATCCTTGGAGACCGCCAGTCCATTAACCTCATATTTTGATGTTATAAAAATGAAAACTTCACGATATTACTACTGACATTCCTGTAGTATTCCATCTACTGTATTAGCCATGTGTTTACTACGTGTTTGCATATACAGTGAGATGGACCAGTAGTGGCCACTGGAGACCTGTGTGGAGACACATTTTAGTGCCAGGTGTGAACAGGCGCACTTAGAGCTGTCCACTTGTGATCTGATCACATGGCTTAAATGTCACACATTTTTTAACCATGATGGTTTTTTTTTTACTAAACCTGAGCAGTGTACTCTCATACAATGGCTAATATGATTTCTTATGAAAAAGTTATTCTTACTTTTCATCTGTTTTCCTGTGAATGTCCTCCAACCCATGTCAATATCTGCTTGTTACATGAAAAGGACACATTTTTCTTTGGTTTAGGCAACAAATTGGCTTCAGAAAAGATCATGATTTGGCTTAAAATAAGTGTTGTTACTTACGGCACAAATAAATCAATGTTGGTTTCTTGTCTCACACAGACACCGATCTCCTGGGTGAGAGTCAGGTATTTTTTGACCCTCCCATCCACCCTGACCTCCCTACACAGTGTTTGCTGCTCTTTATATTTCCTGATTCACATTTAAATGAAATACACACAAATTAATTTTGTGGGATACTATATATACAAATTACAGTGCATCACTGTTTGTAGGTATCACTACGAACAGTGTATGAGACCAGTTTGACCTAAAAAAGTAGTTTTGTTATGTTTTTTGTTATGTTTTGATTCAGTTTACAACATTACACTTGTTTAAAACTGTACCCGTAATTCAGGAGAACATGTTTCTTTCAAAACATAACTGAGAATGCAGTTAAGTTGTATGGGAACATAACACAGCATTCATTTTGGAGGGATTTGTCCACTTTTTGGATGTGGAAAAATGTTGATTTAGTGTGGATGGAGGGCTAAGATGGCATGTGCTTTTCACATTTAGCTGGTTTTGGCTTGTACGTAAGGGAGTAGAAGTACGTTCTGTACTTGACAAGAACTCACCCCTCTGCCTGTGGCGTGAACCTCAGATCTGTGTGATGCAGTAGCTGGCAGGCCTCTCCGCCGGCACGTCACCAACCTGTCCACCTGCACTCCACACATTCCTCCACCCAGAACATCCTCATCTTCCTCAGCCCTGCACCCTCACACAGCCTGGACACAACCTGTTTGTGCAAAGCGTAAAAATAATGAAGTAACATGTGAAGCTGCTGACATGAACTGTATCTAATCTATCACTGGTCGTGGTGCTATCCTGACAGGTAGCACATCCTGTACTAGCAGCTGCTGTAATTCATTCAGCTCACCTGGACAGCCTGTTCTATACTCAGTCATTAGTGAAAGCAACTGACATAGTTTCATACCAAAAGATCCTGACTTACTGACACTGACCTCAGCATGCTTTAGCACTGAGAAGCAACGATTAATTGATTTATTAAATAAACTTATTTTAGCCTCATTTTATCCTTTGAGATTTAATTTATTGAGAACAACAAAAAAATCTGATCATTTGGTTAAATAATTCCACTTTTACCATGGCTACAACTCATGGTTTGTTTAAAGGACCAGTGTGTAGGATTTAGGGGATCTATTTGCCAAAATGGATTATTCACAACTGTTTTTGTCTGTGTATAATCACCTGAAACTAAGAATCGGGTTTTTGTTACTTTAGAAGGAACCCTTCATATCTACAAATGGACCAGGTCCTCTTCATGGAGTCCACCATGTTTCTACAGTAGCCCAGACCGACAAACCACACTGGCTCTGCAGAGACACTTTTGTGCTTTTACACTACCTGAAGGTCACCGTAGGTTCTCCGACATACTTGGGAAGGGATTGGTGAGCGGAGGGGTTTACTGCTGGTTGCAATCTGCAACCTCATCGCTAGATGCCACTAAATCCTACGCACTGCTCCTTTAAGTGGTATATCGTCGTGCCTCAAATGTTTAAATGAAGCTTATACGGAAGTGCAGTCAGGAACTCTCTGGTCACACTGTCATTCATTCACATTTACCTCTGGGTCTCTCTCTCATCGGTTCCTACTATGTCAGCTGATTGTGGACGCTTCACTATTTGCGACCAATCAGATCTTGCCATATCTTTTTAAACCAATCATATCATTGCTGTCAAAAGTTAAAACTCTTCTCCTCTCTGTAGCTGTCAGTTGTCAATGCAGCACAAACTGATGTGACTCTCCACCACCCCATCACCTCCAGCAAATCACATTGGAGCAATGCTCCACTTCCCTCATCGGATCTTCATCTATCTATCTATCTATCTATCTATCTATCTATCTATCTTGCTGTACATTATTTCTTCGTACACATTACCTTGAAACAAGACAGAATGCAGCTTATCAAAGGCTGACTCAAGAAAATGCTTGAAACAAGATGATTTACAAGTTGAAAATTTAACTGACAGTCTTTTTTGAAAGAAAAGGAAAGAAAAAAAATATTTGTCTTAATAGTCTGAATGTGTCGATAGGATCATTAGCAGTGGTGTAGAGCCAGTTCAAACTGCAATAGAAGATGATTTGTTTTCCTGAGGGAAGTTCAGTTTGAACACAAAGCTGCACAAAATAAGCATGATTCACAGCTGAGGTGAAAACTATAAACTAAATCGATAGTTAAGTGATCGGGCCAGTCTGTTAGTGTCAATACAGGAAACAAGTTATCGTAAGTACTATTATTGATAAAGGAAACTGTTTTCCCAGACTGAGAACAAACTGTTATCACTGTCAGCCTTGTATGTTTCTGGAGAGAATTAAGTTATACAGTTAAAGAACCAAGCTTTGTAATGGTGCAGCAAAGAAGTATATTTGAGCCAAACCAACACTGTTTTTTTTTTTTTTTTTTTACTGTAGATCCATTGTCTGTTTTGACATTCTTTCACAACATTAATCTTACTCCTCCATTTGTTACACAATGGGGAGGCTATGGCCTGTAGCTAATCTGAGAAAGAATGTAGACAGATGTATTAACAGCAGGAGGGAATGTACTTGCTGTCATAATGTACAAACTCTCAGAACACAGGTTGTGTGAGTTTATCGAGTCGTTGCAGCCTTCGAGCATGCATGGTGATTGAACCGAGGTTTTCTGATAAAGGAGCTGGGTGTGACCGCGCTTAAGTGATCCATCCACAAATTGTTCAGACAAAAAGACAGATTAATACATCTGCAGCTATTTCAACCAGCAATATGGTGTCATAAGACAAGAGGCCATCCTTAAGTCAGCCAAATAACCTGCAGTGTGAGGCTGCATCCACACCAAATCAGGCATTGTATTAGCAAATGGTTGTGAGGTGGTGTCATGAGTGACACTCATTTGATTGAGCCTTTTGATTTTAATGGCCCACTGACTGATTGACTGATTGACAGTTACATGATTAGTTAAGTTAAATGTTAACTTTTGTTAATGGAAACATTACCACCCAAAATAGTCAGTGCTGTTCAAAGACTCCTGTATATAATGTCATTTTCTTAATAATATGCTGTTTGGAGTGATTTTCAGTCCAATAAATGCTGAAAACACAAACTGAAAAAAAAGTGCCCAGTATGTTTCCTATAGTGATAAAATAGACATTACATCTGACGGTATTTGTTTGGCTCCCGGCAACAATCTGGGTTTCTCATGTGGCCCTCGAGGAAAAATAATTGCCCACCCTGACATAGCAGATTAAAAACACACATTTATTTTCAATAACTAACCAGATGCTGAGACATATCAAAATGGTTGGTTTTAAACTGGTGCAGAAGGCCGTCGAGTGATTATTGATCTTCTCATCTCAAGCCCAATTAGAAGGAAATAAGTGTGTTTTGTTTTTTTAAAGCTACTAGGAGGAACTCTCATTTTGTGTTGATTTTGGTGGTCTCTGTGGACAAAAGTGGTAGTGTTTCTGAGCACCAGAGTCCCTTTAGAAAACCTTTAATTTTAATGTAGCAGGGTCTGACAGTCTGCCCCACACAGTCCTGGTTCTGGTTCACCCGTGCCTCCCTTTGCTTCAGCTGGCCCAGTAATGCGGCCTGGGCCTCCAACAGCGCGGTGTCATTGTTTGCTCCTAGCGGAGCAACAAGGTGAAGCTCTGCTCCTGGCCAGAGGAGGAGCTGCTGCTGCTGGGCGTGGACCTCTCCACCTCCCGCCGGAGCTCCAACTGCAGGACGAAGGCGGCAGTGAAACTGATCTGGGTCTGTCCATGGTGGGCCTCGTTCCAGTCTGAATTGAAGGAGTTTCTGGTGAACCTTTAAAGCTTTTTGTCTGATTTTGCGGGGTGTCGGAACAGATGACATTAAGAATAATTATATAGGAATAGCAGTCTTCTTGCTGATAGTCTCGTTTACTAAGTCATTTAGAGGCACCAGTAATAAACTGAGACTATTTCATAACCAGTTTAAAGTTCCACACATCGACTTTAATTGGGGTTTCTTCAAGCTCAGGACCACTGACATTTCTGTAAATCTCTGCAAACATGCCTGTGCCACTTAGATTCTATTTACTTAAATCCTCCTAAGCGGGAGCATTTATAACCCTGTCACATAAATTAAAATAGACCAGACTCTATTCAGCTCCTCTCAGCCTCGACAGAGCAGCCGCCACCTTTATCTGCCCATCTCCCTTTCTAATTCTTTCTTTCTGCCAACTCAAAAGCCGACCTCTTAACCCCACAGTGACCTCGACAGCCCCCACCAGCGGCACACTCAATGAAACACAGGAAAAACGCCACCTCACAGCCTGCAGGAAGCCCCTGACCTCTAACCCCGCCACCCTCTTTAGTTTTTTTTTCACACTGTGAGGTGATGCTTTTCCTTGTGCTCTCATTAACACTCCTGTATTACCTCCCTGCTAACACAAGACCTGTGGCAGCACCTCAGCTGTTTCACAGCACTCTGCCTGTTTCAGCAAGGTGTAACTTACCATATTCTTTTCCAAATAAATCATTAAATGTGAATGCTTCTTGCAAATCTGAATAGTATATGTGCACATTTACAGTGGACTAGCAGTGCAACAGACTCCTGGCATGCATAAGTAAGTGATGAGGTTGAGGCTGACCACAAAGCTCAAGGGTTTGCAGTAAAATTGATGATGTAACCCAGCTGTTCAAAGGTAGAGTTTTATCAGATCAATGTGAACATGCAACACCTGAAAAAACAGTCCCAAAAGAAGTCAGAAAATAGCTGGAAGTGCCTACCATGTTTTTCCAGAGAACAAGTTGATGTCTTCAAATTTCTTCTTTTGACCAACCAATGATCCAAAAACCAAAGATATTCAACGTGAAATGAAGATAAACACATTTTCACATTTGAAAATGGTGAGGCTGTTTCTCAAAAAAGATTTGCATCAAAAACGTTTCAGTTGGGTTGCACTCAGGTAATTAAGACCTCCACTATCCAGGCAAGATTCACATTTTGGCTGGCATCATGTTGCATCTCTGTTGCAGTTGAAAAAACATGTCCATTCCTGGTGCATCACCTGGCACTGACACACCTGCTACCTTTATCATTCACCCAACAAGTGCTTGGTCTGGTGCTTAGTGCCCCTAGTGTCTGCAAAAACAAATGCATAAATAAAAAATGATAAGAATGAAATAATCAAAGTAATGAAATATAACTCCTACAGAGATGGTATAAAACCAGTAAAGGTGTGGCCTTTCTGAAAGTGTGATATTCAACTTCTTTCTGCAAAAACATGTAACGTCAAAGTGGATGAAACTCTAGCTTGAATGGACATTTCAAGTCGATGTGTTTTTCTCTCAGCATCTCTTAAAGTTATTGCTCTTGAACACACATGGGTTAACCTTTGACCTTAGAGTTTACTAGATGTTCTCTCTGAGGGCCCCGGTACACCAAATTAGCCTCAAACAACTATAGTGCACCTACTGACCAATGGATGAGTTGCATTGCTAAAAACTGGACTTGAAGAATCTGCAAGACATCTAACAGTTTATGTACTGTATGTGCAACATGGACACACATTTAATAACAGCAATAGTCAGCAGAATTCATTAAATCACCAAAACTAACTAGTCAACTATTTTCATTTAATCTAAAAATAGTTTTAACTCTCATTTGGTCTGGTATCTTTAGTCTTTTGATTAGTCAATCAATGGGTGAAATTGTGGATTTGGGAGATTAAAAAGGTGATTCTCAAAGTGAGGTCTAGGGACCACCAGAGGTCCATGGCAATCTTTCAGAGGGTCCCTGAAATAATTTGTTATAAATTAGAAAGTTGTGCTGTATCGTTAAAAATGCATATACAGATGGGACCATTTGCAACAACAAAGCAAGCATATTGTGTCCACCCACTTTGGGCCAATAGAAACTCTGGTATGGTTGTGACACACACAGCGATAAGTTCATTATTCTTAAAATTAAGCACTTACTGAAAGTCAGCTTTAGACTGGTAAATTTACATGTCTGAATTTATTAGGACTATGTCAGTCTTGCTACTTTATCACTATGAAACAGGGTTGACGTATTTGTGCTGAAAGGAAAAAAAAAACTCGTATGGCTTCTAAGTGAACAAATGATGGTAAGCATAATTGGTGTTACGATTATGTGGGAAAACGGGAACATTTTCTCCCCGAAGGGGTCCTTGGCCCCCAAAAGGTTTGAGAACAACTGGACTAAACAACCAGTCCAAACGTTTTTTGTTCTCTGACTGTGCTGCTCATTTTCCATGCTTGAATGTCTTAACAGACACCGAGTAGAGCCAATGGTGCCAGCGGTGCCAATGGTGCCAGGTGCAGGTCGGTCAAAGATTCTCAACGGCAGTTGACGATCACCGGCTGCCTTGAATTGTCCACAAAAGGTCCATAATGGCTAAGCATCTTGTTATCTTTTCATTTACAAATGCCCCCTGTACTCTCTGATAACCTCCTTCAATCTAGGTCAGTTTTTTTTTTCATTGTGATTCAGCTGTCTCTCACAGTTGTAAATTCAAAAGCAACCGCAGAAAGAAAAAAGACCCTCGCCAGGGAGCAGGGAAGGAGGATGGAGGGAGAAGGAGGAAGGAATGGAAAAACAGGGATTACTGCCCTGCATTGTCCTGCTGCTAATCCCTCCTCTACTTCACACACACAAAAAAACATTTGACACCTTTCAGTGGCTCAGCTCAACACTTCCAGTTGCTCCCACACACACTCATGGTTACACAAACTCAGACAACATGGAAGCACACATTGACGCTCACACCAATTCAAAGCGTTTCCTCGCTAGGTCCACTCTGCTTCTCAGACAGCATGAAATCTGCCCTTTATTGGTGGTTGGGGCTCTCGTCTGTTACACCCCCGCTTCTCCTTCCTCCTCACTTTCATCCATTCTCCATGGCTCCGCCTCCCTTTGGGGCTCCATAAGGCCTTTGTGCAGATCGATGGCCTGTGGCTAGCCTGGAAAAAGGGGTTATACAGAGTGCACCATGCTCACTGGTGCAGGGTTTTCAGGGGTTTTATGAAGGGGAATATTCAGATCTCTCATCCCTGACTTTTCGTCGTCAGTGTAGCTTCCTGTGTGGCTAACCAGCCCATAACCCTCAAGTCATTTCTAATTTAAAAACCACATAATCTCAGTCATGGATGAAACATTCAGATCTTTCATTTAAGTAAAAAGTTATTAAGAACAAAACCGACAATAAACTAACAAGTAGTGTTTGCGTAGTCAGAGCCTGATTCAGTATCTTCTTCCTCTGTGCCATAGAGCTCCATTGTTGTCCAAACACTATTAAAAAGACATAAATGGGCCACACTGTTAAACACTGACTACTGTTGTGTGTTTGGGGTTATTTTGAAATGGTGTACTTATTACTGTATTACAATGCCCAGCTGTTAAAAGACATTACAGACCATAAAAATGAGAAGAAAGAAAGTATAAGGTTTGTAAAGATGCATGTTTTCAGAATGAAGGGATTGGGGTCAAGTGTCACAGACTCGGGAGGGGTGGATGTGTCAAACAAACGCAGCCCTTTATCTCAGGTGAACGCTGCTCTTAACTGTGATTACTATAACTGTGCAACTATAACTTTATTTTGTCAGTCACTAGTCACATACAGTAACTTGTTAGTCATTCGTTAGTCATGTGAATCTCTAGTCATGTGACTCATTAGTCATTAGTTAGTCAATTTAGCCACTAGTCATGTGACTCTAGTCACATGATTCTCTAGTCATGTGAGTCATTACTCATGTGACTTGTTAATCATTTGCTCTCCATTTGACTTTTTAGTCACGCGAGTCACTAGTCATGTGAGTCATTAGTCATTCGTTAGTCATGTGAATCACTAATCATGTGATTTGTTAGTCATTCGTTAGCCATGTGAGTCACTAGTCATGACTCGTTAGTTTTTCGTTAGCTATGTGAGTCACTAGTCATGTAGTCATGTGACTTGTTAGTTGTTTACTAGTCACTTGAGTCACTAGTCATGTGACTAGTTAGTCATTTGTTAGTCACATTAGTCACTCGTCATGTGACTAGTTACTCATTCGTTAGCCATGTGAGTCACTAGACATGACTCGTTAGTCATTCGTTAGCATAAGTCACTAGTCATGTGACTCGTTAGTCAATCGTTAGCCACGTGAGTCACTAGTCATGACTACTCAGTCATTCGTTAGCCATGTGAGTCACTAGTCATGTGACTCATTAGTGAGTCAAGTTAACATCAACCATGTTATTTTCCAAACCTAACTTCCTGTGAAGACAGAAGTTTATTTTGAAAAGACAAGCAGCACATAACAAGTGGATATTGACTCTCTATTGAAACCTCGAGCTTCGCAGTTTGAAGTGCCGGGCCACTGACCACCAGAACCAGGACCAGTCGGGACTGAGAATGTTCTGGGTGCCCATCAGGCAGCAGTATAAATTACAATACTTTATAGCTTTCTGTGTTTTATAATAAGTAAAGTTTCATAATACCTTTGTGTTGTGGGTTAAATGTTATCCTTACACATTGCGTTGTACTTTGAAAATGTATTTTTGTTTTCAAAATGGAAAGATTTCAAGTTATCTCGGAGACAATTATACCTCTTTGTCCACCTGGGAAGAGTTAACCGAAGGACTTGCCAAACAAGAAGCTGCCATGTTTCACATACATAATGCTAATTTAAGAGGGTTTTGTTGGCTTAGATGAATGTGAAATGTTTTGACAAAGAACTCAGCCCATTCCTCACACTCTGTAACTAACTGTGCTGCTTTTCTCACGCCGTCCTCTTTGGGTGGGGTGACTTTGCAGGTGAGGTGTGAGCTCGGTGACCTTTTGACTCACACACTTTCCCCTCCTTCTCATTTGGAAAGAATGTATTTTCAGTTCCTTATTTCCTTTTCATTGCCCCTCTTTCCAGCGGTCCCGCCCTCTCAGTGCCCCCTCCTGGGGCAGTTAAAGTGCAGCTGCCGCTCTCAGCTCTCTATTATCCAGCCCGAGGGGCTGAGCAGGGCAGAGGAAGAGAGCGGTGGAAAAAAAGAGAGGAAAGTATGGGATGATATTTTAGCATTTCTGGGAAGCTGTGGATGTAGCTGTGGATTGCTCAAACAGGTGTTACTCCACTTTCTTTTCTGCGTCTCCACTTCCTTTAAAACAATATGCTCACACATTTATTATGAAAACCAAAGAACCAGACTTTGTGTTTGCAGGGTCTGACATTATATCATATACTCGTATATATCCCTTACCTGCTGTGACAAATAAATATTTTTTCTTTTTGGATTTCATTGTAGATCCTCCATAAAGATATAAGAAGATAGATTTGAGCAAGACTGGGTATTGGTGCCTAAAAAATATCTGATCTGTGGTCAATATATCCACAGTCCTCGGCCTTTCGGTTTTCTTTATTGAATGATGAATACAGGCTACAGCCAGCTGCTGGTGTGGAGAGTTATCTCCTCTGGGCGCAGTGGCAGTTGACCATTGGCTGTAGTTTTTGCGGTGCAACTTTTTGGCCAATCACCTGTGACGTGAGGCGACATAACAGTTGGCCTTCATCTGCGTTAGTTTGTTGATGTCCATCAGGTCTTCATCTCAACTCAGACCCCTCTACGTCACTCTTCAGTTGCATGCAAACACATGCTCTATGACCCCTTGGTGTCACTTTTTGCCCATAGTAACACACCCTTAATGTTGTGATAGGGTGACCAGGTGTCCCACTTTATGAGGGACTGCACAGCATTTTTATTGCTTGTCCCAAATCCCACATATTGAGACGATGTCCCACATTTTCATTGGCTCTCGTTTTCAAAAGTCAAACCACTGCAGGACAGACGCCTTTTTTAAATTCTGTCTTGTATCCAATGGCTGTGAGGAAAGTAGGGATATCTGTCATCACGGTGCTGTGTTTTACACGCGGGTCAAGTGCAGGTTAACATTTCATTTCTACGCCCAACAGAGGAAATTGGGAATGACCACAAAGTCACAAGCTGTGCAGGTTTAGACAGAATATGATGGAAACTACCACAAAGAACAAGAAATGCAGCTATAACATGGCTCAGAAAAAATGTGCCGACCTGTGGATGGATTCGGGCAAAGCACAGAGATGTTACAAGAAAACGGGCAGAACAGAAATGACAATTTCATTCAGACAGACATTTTATCAACATTGTAGACTACATCTCTCAGCATTGGTAATGTGTCCCACACACGTTCACAGTTGTTGTCCCACATTTGTTGTGTTGGGATCTGGTCACCCAATGTTGTGACTTAAACAAAAACACTTTGTTTAGGGTTAGGCAACAAAACCAAAAAACAACATGTTTGGGCTGAAAAATACTACATTTACACAGTGAAAATGGGACTGTACATTGTGGAAATGAGACGTGACTGCACACTCGATTGAGATGTGAACAGCAGTGTCCTCGATGAAAGCCTTGTGTTTGTTGGACCCATCCACTTCCCCTCCTGACGTTATCCCTTTAGGGTAATGTTACCACAGCACTTTCCATATGCGTTTGCCGTGGATGGGTTTAAGTTATAGCTAATGGAAAGCCAGGTGCTAAAGGGTGCCTTGTGTAACCCTAAGCGTTGGTATTTGACGCCCTTAAGTGTGAACGGGCTGTGATATATTTGTGCATATTTAACCCAATTTTGGCAAGAAAATGTGACTGTTTGGAACATAGTGATCATGAGGGTGAACAATGGAGGAGAGCAGTTTTCTTGATGTGGATCTTTTTATACAACTTTGATACTTAATAATGGGATCTGTTGGCAGCTGACATAAATTCAGGCTGATCATAGGAACTATAAAGCTTTCCCTGCCTCCTGTCGGCCTTTTTGATACTGAATAGATCAATGTTGGGTCACTTTAAAGACAACAACATGCTGTATGACTTCAACCAGCGTCTTTTATTATCCTCTACTACCACTGCTACTAACACTAGTATAAAATGAAGGTGGTGACAGCAGGTTGCTGTGGCTGATATTAACTCCTCTAACCAGCTCTTTTACCTTGACCAGAAGGAAACCACAATGTTAACTGAACTCTGTTTGCCCGTCAGTGTGTTGGCTCACCCGCCATCCTTTCCATCTCACTCCTCAGGATCAATTTGGCCGAGTTGAACAAGGGGTCAAGGCAATTTAACACTCCTCCTGCATTGTAAAACAGGAGAGGAAGGGTCAGGGCCAGGCAGGTGGCGGTCAATTTTGCGGGGGCCGTCTGCATTCCTGGTGTGTGTGTGTGTGTGTGTGTGTGTGTGTGTGTGTGTTTTGGGGGAGGGAGGGTTGACATGAGGCAGAACTCTGCCACTGGTAAACATCATCATTAAATGGGGATTGGTTTGTTTGTGTGTGTGTGTGTGTGTGTGTGAGTGTGTATTACTATATGTTGCGGGGACATAAATGAATGCTCTAGAGCACTAAATATGTATTAATCCACCATTGAAAATAGTCCCAAACAAAAGCATTATTTACTTCTGTTTAAGTACTGTTAGCTAAAAAGTATGTGTGTGTTTGACCCTTAATGGACTTTCTTGCTTGTTAAACTCGTTATTATACCACATAACTTTCAGTCAGGGTTGCTCGCTGCTCTCCGTCACTGCTCTGACTGGATGCAAAAACATCCAGAAATGTACAATGCCAACATTTCTTCCTGGAGACTGGGCTGACAGTTGGATGTAGTCACATATTTAAAAAGTGTACTTCCAGTGTGTGCTTGCCCATGTCTCTGCGATTATCTTTCCACAATGTGTGTGTATATATAAAAGTGTGTGCGTGTAATTTAGTCAGTAAATGTTAGTCATTAGACTTGGTCTCCAGAAACAAAGGAAGGAAGTCACGCAACAACCAGCCTTCTAGGGTTTCATGGTAATCACCAGGGCAATTATGAGCAAGTATGGACACACACATGCACACGCAACCCCTACTAGTATCAGGCTAAATCATGGTTTATTTCACTGTCTGTTGTCATGGATTTTCTTCTGCGTTTGCAATTTTCCTCCCACAATATCACCAGCTGACATGATTCATTCAGAAAACTAAAGACAGTGTTTACCTGGAGGTGGGGAGGTCACTCTCACCAAGAAGTAGACTCGATCAGTGGCTGTAAATGATGCAAACACATGATGTCTCCGACAGTGCTCTTTCCTGGTGTAACAGATGGTTCAACCCACTTACTTCCCTTTCACTGGATATTTATTATATTATCATATGGCTGCTACGTGCCTGCGACAGCATCTGACTCAGTATTCTCACTTTCCCATCAACCAGATGTTTGTTAGATTCTGTAGCTAGATAAATAGATAGATGCTACTGCTTTAAAATAAGGCATACTTCATAAAAGGTTTATAAGTGTAACTAATGGCTTTCTTAGTGGTTAAAAACACTTATTAGTAGCTTAAAAGTCAGTAATAATCCATTTGAAATAGTCGGCTTGACTTGCGTATTGTAAAATTGCTCTGAAAGGTTTAACATTTTTAAAGTTTTTTTTAACAGCTATGCCTTAATTAGAAAGCGGTATTAAATACTTTTACAGCAAGTAGGAAAGTCAATCCCAGGCCCTGCAGCCTCCTTTCCTTTCTGTTTTGGATGCAGTACTGAGTCAAGTTGAAGTAACCCTGAACACTGCACACTGAGCTACTCCACGGCATCCATTTTCATTAACATATTTCTTTATGTTTTCTTGGGGACTCATGTCACCAGAAGCCTCCTTCCGTCAGCATAATATAGCAGCAGTTTGCTAAATCTGCTTAAGTCCCACTTTGCTCGAAGGTTTAACATGTCTGGATTCCGGTGGAAGAGGCGAGCCGTCGACACAAAGGGGATATTGATTTCAGGACGTTTCCTCTTCTTACCTTTCACCTATGTGTCAGTCCGACAGACGGAGGCCCACGGGCTCGGTGTCGGAGCTCAGCGTCAGCCGTCGCCCCAGTTACAAAGAAAAGCAGCAGGTCAGACATTTCGCCTCTGCTGAAACTCTGGAGCCAGCATGTCTGGCTGATGTAGATTCAGCTCAGGAATTTCTTAAAGGTGCACTGTGGAAACTTGTTGTTGTTGTTTAAAAGCTTTATGTTATCAAAATGCATGTGTGTTCCATGCATTTCTTTCCGAACAAAACATTTGCAAGGAGGATTTTATTTAAGTATTTCAAACCATGCATTGTTTACATCCATGTCCACTATATTGTAATCTTCATCCTCCCTGCCTTTGTTGGTGCATTGCAGCATATCTTGACTTTTAACCGCCACCTGTAGCTCAGTGGTGACTCGACTGTGCATCGCGTCACCTATGTACATGCACGTGCATACATGTGCATCCTTGTGTACATGCACCGTGTAAACAGAACCAATAGAAAAACAGCTCCACAGCACTACCAGAGGTTTAAAAGTCCATAGGGAACCTTGAAGTAAATGTATATCTAAAGGCCTTTATGCACAGAGAGCATGACGAATAAACTACACGAAAATGCAAAACACTCACCTGCAAATGGTATATGTCTTCTGTTACTGTGAAAGGTAAGAACCAAAAGAATGGATGCTTCTGTCAAGGTTGAGTAATAAGTTTGCTCTCTTGCTTCGGACTACGGAGCCTCCGTGTTGTTTCATAAATATAGGCGCAACTCAGTTCATTCTGCGCAACGTGGTTGGTTGATGCCTTTATTTGCAGTGCGAAAGCTAAGAAAAATCAGCCTCCTCCCAAAGAAAAGTGACACTTTTTCACCATGTAATATTCACGTTCTGTATGAAAGTATTCTTGACAAAAACTACAATTCTGAAAAAAGTACTGACATGCAAATTAATCGCATGAAAAAATGTCCTCGGTGTGTAAAGTGGAAATTACAAATGAACATTGAACTCATCCATAAAGCAGAAGATATGTTATGTTAACACTTAACTATCTATATCCACAGTAATTCACATACCACATGAAGATTTTTAATTTGATCAGCCATCAATGAGGTTCATCCTGGTCTTTGGAATGTAGTTTTCATTAAAAAGGAAAATAGACTTTCTCCATGGTCGGTTGGAGCTTTCAGCTAAAGCAGTTTTTTTTTTTTCATTTTTTGGTTTGGTTTTTTGGTTTTCATTTTTTTTTTTGGTTCTCTCAAAATCCAGCCAAACGACGAGGTCCAGGAGGAACCAGAGGCAGGAGGAAGGGAGCTGGAGCATCGAGTGAACTGGAGGACCGAGAACTCCAGCCAACTCATGAGCTAAATAAGGAAATGTTTTGATCTTTAGCATGATGTGTTAATGCATTGCATGATTATACAAAAAAGGTTTCTTATATCTTAAAGGAACACATTCTCCCTCCCAACTCATCAAATAGCAACACTTGGTCAGTAGCCCTGTGCTTCAAACTATGATGCTCTAGGTAAATCAGTTTTGGATGTTTCAGGGGCGGCGTGTCAGTTTCTACTACTTTCAAAATAAACTTCCAGCGTAGGTTTACTTAATTTTTCAGTTTAGTTGGTTAGTTTAGGCATCAGAAGTACCTGGTTTAGGAAAACATCATGGTTTGGATTAAAATATGTATGTTTGGTACGTAACCTAGGTACACAAGTTCAGCGCGTAAATTAAGTAGCGTATGTAAGTTATGTAACAATAGTAAGGCAAAATAAGTCAACATTGACTTTGTTTCACACAAACAGGGGCCTCCTGGGTGATCGTATCAGATGATAAAGGGTATGTCGTTTTGTTGGTATCAGACGCCGAGGCCCACTGACCAAGCCTCGGTATTTGACGAGGTGGTGGGAATGAGAATGGGTTGTTAAAAGGCTAACATCAAATAATAATACTAAGAAAGAGAAGGCTTTGTGTAAAATTGGCTAAATTTTCATTTAATGGCTTTCACTAGGTGGAATTACCCTTTAAAGTCTCCTGTGCTGGTGAACATCCACCCTGCTGACATGTTCTTGAGCCAGACGCTGAACCTCTGACCAGCTCCAGGGGTTCCACTGTACATCTCACCCTGACCTCTGACCTTTCTCCTCCAGGAATCAATAATCAGACATTATGAAATGAAATGAGGAGTAAAGCTGAGCGTCAAGCTCAAGGGGGTGGTGGTACAGCCAGGGAAAACATTACATTAGACACACTAAAATATTTACAAGCCTCTGTCGGCTCCTGAGCCTCCAGCCTTCATCAGGTGCCAGGGCTCTGCCATCCGGTGTGGCCCCCCGCTGTTTGTTAATGGACTTCCTCCTCCACTCTAACAGAAGGATGGCTGCTGTGTTTATACGCTCAAGGCCTATTTCAGGAGAGAGTATATGGGAAGAGTAACAGGTTTGAAGTATTTCATTGAAGGATAGTTTAGGAAAATGAAGGGAGAAATGCCTCTTTGATTCATTAAATCACTATTTTCCTGTGTTCTGTGGACGTTGTGGAGACTGGTTTACAATAACTGGAAGAATGATATGTTAAGGGAAACTGCAGAGACATAAAAACATGGATTATATACATAAATGGACACTTATTTATACAGAATGTATATAAACTGGGTTAATGCCATATAACAAATTAGTATCTTTGCCTTTGTTATTTTTAAACACAAACAGAATGAAGGAAACTCAGTGTGCTTCAGTAGCTGTTGAAACTCAAGTTTTTCTGTAGGTGTGATCTCAGAAGCTCCCTGTGAGCCGGTGGTCTTTCTTAATTATTTAAGACCTCCTAATAGATTTACAGAATGTGTATGCATTGATTATCCCTGACATGATTTCATGCTCCTAAAATGGTACCTTAAAAAAGTACCGGTAAGTCAAATATTTACTTTTGTTTATTCACAGGCAGAGTTATTGCCTCCAAGTCAAGTCAAGCCAGTATACAGCAAACCAAGATACAACACTCTCTCTTTGTTATGGTATGCAATGGTGTTCTAAGTTGGAGTTTTTTTTTTTTTTTTTTTTTGGTTTTGCTAAAATTTTCAGTTTTGATTTTTGAATGAGCCTGATTTATTGTTGTGGCGTGACGATTTATATTATTGTGCAAACTGTGTATTATGGATGCTCTATCCTTCAGTCAATAAGACAAAAACAGGAAAGTTGATTGTTGTTGTGATGGATCAGTCATAACAAAAATACAGGAGAAAGTCTTTGCAAAATCAAAGCTTTGTAAATGGGCGATGTGTTTCAACTCACAGTCTTCATAGACTGAGTGAAAACAAGCAACAGCTCACAAATATAACATGGCTGGTTTTCAATCAGCTGGATAATTGTTGTTAATAATATTAAAGCCTGTTTGCATGAAGAAGTGTATAAATGCCACAATAATGTGCAAGGTGTTTAGTGTGAATAAGTACGTCTGTTTTTATTACAACAACATTTCTACAACGGGGATTATTCACGAATTAACGAAATAAAAATGCTGGGAGAAGAAGAAGTGGAGTAAAAGAAAAGAAGGGGGGGGGGGGGGGAAAAAAAAACAGAATATTAACAAGGAGGACACTGGTGTGGGAGATTGTTATTTATGAGAGTAATTTTTGTGAGAGATATTGGGGGGGGGTTTTTTTTTTTTTTGTGTATAAATTTTTTTTTTGTTTTCCGTCTATGTTTTACTTAGATTACTGACTTATTTTAAGTGTATCTGTCATGTTTTTCCTTACCCTAACTAAGTGTTTTTCTTACCTGAACCTAAGTTAGTGGTTGTCTTTCATAAACTGCGGACGATTGCGTGGTGTGCAAATGACATGCGAAAAGGCTAAAATGTGTATTTGTGACAACCCAGTGTCCTGTGAGACCAGGTTGTAGAGTTTTAATACAGCATCAAACAACTATTTGCTATGTAAATATGGAGAAGTAATGTCAACCTGAGCAGAGAATAAAGTCTGTCTCTCTCTGCATGTGTTGTACACTATCTGAGCTTCTTCATGCTTTGTTGAATTGGATGAAGGCACCACTGTGATGAAGGCTGTGTCGACAAACATGTTAAATAAACGTATATTTTTATGGAGAATAGTGAGGTCTTCCAGAGGACAAGGAGTCAGCAGCTCAGTATATAGAGCACTGATCTAATATGCAGCTCAAACAACATGACAAGCTACTAACACCCTCTATTCACCTCATTCGTCCCTTTCACAGGCAGCAAGTGAGGGTTCATTCAGTCCAGGCTCTGCTGTCTGTACCTTGGCGTCTTTTTTTCCATTTTAAGCCTCTGCTGGCTAATGGTCGAATATGATGTGTATTCATTTATCTCGCTCTCGTTGGCCTGACAACAGAGACGCACGATGATTCAAAGAGGACACACGGGGGTGTCTATATTTACCTCTTTTTTCTCTGAATGTGGATAATAATAAACGCGATAGCAGTACAGCATACACACATACTGATGACAATGGAGAAGATGTAAATAGAAGTTTATTCATATATTTCATTGATTCATACTGTCCCCCGTGTGATTTAATGTTAAAAAAACACTTAACCTTTCTCATACCGGCTGTGCTGCAGCAACTTTTTCAGTTGCCACTGTTGTGATTGGTTAGCTGAACCAAACTCTTGGGACTGCTCTCCAGCTCCACTATACATAGCTTTGTTTAAGGACGTGACCAAATAGCTGTTACACAAATGTGTTACTTGGTGACATCACCATGTTAGGGAAGAACAGGCAGACCTTCAAACAAGGTGTTTCAGGCAGTTCAGGAGCAGTGTTTCTGTAGGAGTGAGGAACTCCCTTTGGCCTGGACTTTGGGCTTTATAACTTTGCAGACCGTTTATGCACAAAAAACTGTATAACAAACTAAAGCGAAAGGAAAAAGCACAAAAATATAACTTGTCCCCTTTAAATATAGTATTTTGCACCTGAAAAGCAGGCAGGCTGCACTTTTAACTACACTAGCTTGCATCAGTAACATCATGACAAATGAAAACTGCTCAAATGTTTTATGTCAAAGCCTTCATGACTTGCAGATATCACCAAGCTGTGATAAACCAGGATGATTTAGTCCAGTTACGGCAGCATTATGATAGGGCTGCGTGCACAGTAGCATCATGTGTGAGTTACATATTCTGTCTATTCTGGTAGATGTCAACAATTGTGTGAAGTATTCTGTTTATCACCCAATAGATGGTGAAGTGTGCTGGGATGCTGAAGTGATGAAGTGCTATTTCCTCCCACTGTCTCCCTTATTAGCTCTCTTCCCCCTGTTCTGTCGCTGAAGTGGCACAGTTGTGTCAGCAGCATTACTCATACCTGGGTTGGATATACACTGGGCAGGCAGGCAGGCCTGGATCTGCTTTAATCACCCACTTCCACTTCCTGTTCCCCGACATGCCAACAACCCACCGTGGGCGAACACTGATGACGGGAAACAACACAGCCGCACCAGCGAGAAACGGGAGGGAGCACTGGACTGGGATAATATTATAGTTTCACTAATATAGGGGCGGTAGACTGGGAAGAAAAGTACAGATGTCTGAAGTCAACACAGTGTGAGAACACACACGATCAGAAAAATGCAGCTTTACGGATTCAAGTAGAAGATGTAGCACTCAACACCACAGAGGACAAGGAGACAAGAAAGGATCCTGAACACTGTCCAAACCTCATTACCAGAACATTTTATTAAAACATATGCCGCATATTGATTTGTAGCATTTTCCCCAAATACATTTAAATATTCATGAAATTGTCTTGGTCACATTTTTCATTCTCCAGAATACCATGCAGTGTTTAATTTGGAGATAAAATATGAAGTACATTGCAGAAGAGGCTGTATGAAAGTGGAGGAAAAAAATCTGCTTGATACTGAACAACTGTCTTAAAAAAAAACAACAGGAATTTACACAGTTATAAGTTATTACTGTATAAAACATATTAATATGCTCTCATCAAAGCCACCAGACTCCAGTCAGACAATACTAAATTTACCTCACTGATCATCGAAACAACCAAATAAAACTCAAAAGAAAAGAAAACCAAGATAATCAAAATCATCTTGGTTAGTCTTTCCACTGTTCAAACAATCACCAATGCTGGTTTGGTCAAAATAAACTCTGAGTAACCGAGTTAGATGTGAAAAGAAACAGATGTTATTTGCTCTTCCTAAAGCTACCAGACTCCATTGACTGAAACAGTAATTGTACCTTGTTGATCATCGTAAAACACATGTTAAAACTGGATGTGAAAGTGCTGACTCAGGGTATAAGTGAGGGTTATAGTCAGCTACATGTTCCTTGTTTATTGATATACTCCTGCATCACAGTCAGACTGACACCAGACAGGTGCTGGACACAACTGACACTAAGCTGAAAGTGTAAATGAGAAATGGATGCCAACAGACAACACAGAGGAAAAAAAAATCAGCATCAGTTAAGTGGGCCTGATAGCAGGTCTGTCTGTGTGGGCGAGATGTGATGTTTGCTCGCCTTGTTTCTCCATTTTGTCATTTTCAAATGATAATGACTATTAATAGTCCTCTTGAGTTGGCTGTGTGGGCTCGATGGAGACAGCGCCGATGATTCACAGCCGTTAGCGATCGCCTTTTGTCAACCACAGCTTCTCTTTCCTGTGGCTCTCCCTCTTTTTCTCTTTATCTCTCTTAATATTGCGCTCCCTCCATCTCTCTTCTTCAGCAGAGCAATAATAGAAAGATCACTGTAGTCACTTCAGGTTGAGGCTGCGTGGGTGGATGGACACATTGATTCAAGGTTTATGAGGGAGCCAAAGATATATTTTGAAGGAAAGGTTTCATAAGTCTGACTCACAATGATTTTAAAGGAAACAGGTGATGTTGCAGCTTCAGGTCACTGTTATGCTTTAGTTTGAATTCACTCAATGACAAAAATGTTGAGAAAAACATATTCTCAAATACATTTTAGATGTATTAGGATTTAAAAGGCCTATTTTTCAGCATTAACCTATGAAAACCACTACCTTTTTCACATTGTACAACAAACCCAAGTGTTACTGCTATGGATGTAGGGATGACAGCCTACTTCATTCTCATTCCCACAACGCCAAATGCTCAGGCTTTGTCATGGCCATTGGCGTTTGGTACCGCTGCACAAATAACTTTTCAGCGCTGGTATGAAACGCACCAGGTGGTCCATTAATTGAGAATGTAAACATGTCTGCTGGGAGTGAGGTGATATAGTTTAAAAAGCAAAAAGACACACACAGCGTGAGCGGGAGGGAGGTGGATGGGTCCAACAACACAGGGCCTTTCAGTCAGGAGACAGCTGTTCGGTTGTGTCCCATGTTCACAACGCTCAGTGTCACTTTCACTTTACAAACATAGCTTTAAGCCCAACCATGTAGATCTTTCCTAAACCTAACTTTAGTGGGTTTGTTTTCTAATCCTAAAGTGACGCCAAGGGGCGTGACCATGGATGTATGAAGAGCACTGGAGGCAGGGCCCTTTTCATTCCTACGAGCGTGGACCGCCATTTGGCCACTATGGAAACTGTCTGTGAAGAGTTGGGATGAGACGGTGTTGGACAGCCAAGCCATTAAAAGTGGTTTGCTGTTGAAGCTGATTCAACATGGCTAAAAGGCTAAAAACATAATTTAATAATTGTTTAATTTTGCATTAAAATGGCGCAGAGACTGACTCGAGAGTCGCAAAATAATTCTCTAAATCTGGCATTAAAAGCAACTTTCACATCACACACACTCATTTGATTCAATGAAAAAAGGCAGGTCTTCTGCAGATGTACATTATCAACACAATCTCATCCCAACTCGTAACATACGGCTGCTTTGGCGTCACTTTCAGTTAAGGCAACAAAACCACTTAGTTAGGTTTAGGACAGAACTACATAGTTGGGCTTAAAACTACTGCGTTTGTACAGTGAAAATGAAACTCAATATTGTGAACATGGGACACGAACATCTGATTGTAATGGGAAAGTAAAAACTTTACACCTGTTAAGCGGCGTGCATGCACCTCCCCTCCCACCTGTTTACTGTTGCCGTGGATGTGTTGACATTGTAGTTAATGGAACTGGAGCTAAAGGGTGCCTCGAGCGGTGGTATCACGTGCCGATGGCCGTGACAAAGCCTTGTTGTTTCGTGGCCTGAGAATGAGAACAGGCTAAGATTATGGCAGCCAGGGTGAAGCTACATTATATTTTATCGTTTATATTGTCGTGTTCTCATTGCTTAATCTGATTCTTGAAAAGTCCCGTCTCAACTAGCTCATCTGAGAGACTGTGGTTGGTCCTCTACAGCAGGTTGTATAGCTGAAAAAGAACCTGTTGTGCTCTGGATACTAAGAACTGGAACCAATAATTTTCCAATAAAAGACCCGCTCCTCTAACCATCTAGGTTGGTTCTGCCCGGATGCCTAGAACGGTAAAAGCCTATTATGGTATAAACCACGAAAATCGAATGTTTCCCCCATTGCTGTGCCTGTATCTGGGACAGCTCGCAGTAGCACGTGCAGAGCTTGACAGCCAGCTATATCAGCACCCTGTAAATCCATCAGATCTGCACATGGATCACAGAGGGAGATGAGTGGTGGTGGTGGGGGCTGCAGGGACAGGAAGGTGGGTGTTGTGAAGAAATGCAAGCATATCCGCCAACTTATCAAGAAGCAAAGCAAGCGGTGGGAATGGTCGAACTATTTTTGTCACCGGCAGCAAAGCTCGTCAGGTGATGTTTTCGGTGAGTTTGATGGGGCAGAAGCGGGGATGTGAGAAAACCGAGGGCACATCTGCAACTCTGTTAGAGAGAAAAAGACAAACCCAGCAATTTGAACACCATAACTATTTTTGTCATAAGATTCGCTGCTTGTCAGGAGACGGTTTTGATCCCACCTTTTGTCGATGTTGGTGGCAGCTTTGCACCTGGCTTAGACTAGAAATTGTTCACCTCAGGATCAATTTTGAAGCATACAGTGTTACTGAAAGTTTTAATACCAACTAAAACAACAGTTTTCCCTATAGCTGAGTTTGCTTTTGCTTTCTCCTCCACATGCAGGTCAGAGGTCAGGATAAAACTGTATTCAGCACTGCAGATACTTGCTGACATGTGCAACTTGGATGTGAGTGTTCATGTCTCCAGCTTGAACACACCATCTGCCTCTCTTCCAGTTTCATTTAACCAATAAAGTTGTCTAAAAATACACTCACAGCAATATATAACACTTGGACCTGGATATAACTATAACTCCAAGCACAGCTGCATGAACCAAAGATTTGATCTATATCATCAGTTTAACCACAGAAGGAAAGACGAGCCCATTCTCATTAACAGAGCATAAATTACAGAGGCTTTGTCATGCCCATCGGTGTGTGAAACCAACACACAGACATCCTTTAGCACCAGTGTGAAACGCATCAGGCTTTCCATCAACTACAATATAAACCCATCAAACAGTACAGTAAATGCACATGGAAAGTGCTGTGATGACGTAGTTTAAAGAGTGGAAGAGACAAACATGGCAGGTGAGAGGGGAGGTGGATGGGTCCACCTTTCACTTTCACTTTACAATCAGCTGTTATGTTTCATAATAACATAATAATGTAGTCATTTTATGCCCCACCATATTGTTTTTCCCTAAACCTAACCAAGTGGCTTTATTGCCTAAAAAAGTGTTTTTGTTTAATTTATATTAAGCATGTTTTTTCTGCGACCAGTATGTGATGAGAACGTGTTGCAGTGACACAACGCCCAAATTTCACTCACCATCGACGGCGCAATTTCCACCAGGAAGCACAATAAAATAAGTAGAAAGAAGCTGAAAAGGACTGGTTTTCGGTTTTAGTCACACTAATAATGAGAAGTCTCCTTAACAAGCACTTTGATGTATTTCCTTAATCTGTAAAAGAAACAGTATATGTGAAAAAATCTATTGAGATTTAACAAAATAGAACCTCATAATCCGAAAAGCTTGCAAATGGCCAAGAGGAGGAGCTCAATAAGAAAGGAAGATGGCATGTATGGGCAGTGTGGCAGTGGTTGAGGACAAGTGTTTGTGGTCAACCATGTCTCCTACAAAACTACATTCCCATACAACTAAACTGAATCCTCAATTATGTTTCGGGGGAAAGATATATTACACATATTATAGATTATGGTCGCAATTGTAAACAATGTGAACACTGGAAATTGAAACAAAACCAAAATTCTCGTTTGTTTGACCCGTCCATCCACCCCAATCTCCACCCTATGTGGACTTCCATGGAATATGATTGCGCCGAATTCACACCAGAGAAGCTGCAATGTGCGGTCTGTGGCGAGCTGCCATGCAACATCAGAGCACTGCAGGCGTCAGATTCTGCGCCGAAGTCAGGACGAACTAAAAGTTGGGAAAAGTTTAACTTTTAGCAGCAAAGTGCAGCCAGAGAATGACTGCAGCCAATCGGTAAACAGATCCTATGACATGTTGACTTATGTCACAAAGAACCTGAGATACATCAACATGCATCCCAGCTACAGAAAAATGTAATTACTGCTGGTAGCCGCATTTCGCAAATGTATAATCGGCATAAGAAACGTATCTGTGACACATCCAAAACACGTGGTTGTCAATGCAGTTGCTTTGTATGGTAGACCAGGGTGTCAGTTTGTGTGGTAGAAAGGACCAGACCATCTCAGACTTCACCATGCTACCAAAATCACGTTGCAGCTTTACCTGAATTGAAAATGTTTTTAATTCAAAAAGCAGACTATTTAGCTGCCAGAGTTAAACATGTTAAAGGTTAGATATTGTGTTAAAATGTCAAACTGTTCCAGAGCAAAGTCTAGGTAGGTTTATGATCACACTTGAACAAAAAAAAAAGGTCTTGCTGTGGAAACTGCGTGGGCTGAATAGCTGATAGAGAACACTGTATTATACTGTACACACACACACACACACACACACACACAGAGGGAGAGCAAAACACAGAGTCTGAAAACAAAGCTCTTCATTCGGACTTTCCCCCTACTCCAAACATTCCTTCCCAGCATTCCAGAGGGCGTGGGCGGAATCAGAGGTCCCAACGACACCAGTGATGATTTTAACAGTGGAGAAGCATGAAAATAAAACCTACTCGTATGTTTGTACTCTATCTATACTTATGAGGTCCTAATAATAATTGCATTCCCTAGCCACTCGGCTCTGACCTTACCCTGAATCTGATTCTGACCTTCACCCTATACAACCAGTTCTCAAACTGCCCTTTGACAAAGCAAGGACATGACGAAATGTCCTCAATCTCAAGGTCTCCACTCCTGACAAAGATAAGACACACACTGACAATGAGGGTGCCGTCTGCTACAAAGAAGATACAAGAATACAGATAAGTCTAATGATACAGCGCTGTCACACTAAATGGTCTATGAATGACACAGAAGTCATTTTGCATGAAATATGAATGTCATTCTTGCTTTTGGCACATCTGTTGCACACCATGTAATCTATATTGACAGCAATGTAAAGACTGCAAATGGTGGGTGGGAGGGAAGGTGGATGGCTCCAACAAACACAGGACTGGTGTTTGTGTCCCAAAGTGCTAATGAGTTATTTTGAAGTTACGTTAGTGACATACCTTGTTTCTGTACATATTTTTACTTTAGTTTACGTACTTGCTGTAGTTACTGTAGTTTTGTTGCTTGGCGTACAAATGACATGCGAAAAGGTTAAGGCATTATCACGACATGCGAAAAGGTTAAGGCATTATCACGACATGCGAAAAGGTTAAGGCATTATCACGACATGCGAAAAGGTTAAGGCATTATCACGACATGCGAAAAGGTTAAGGCATTATCACGACATGCGAAAAGGTTAAGGCATTGTCACGACATGCGATAATGATGTGCTATTTATGCACCTTCCCATGAAATTGGGTTGGGTGATGGTACATGCCATTTGAACGCCCCCCTTCTTGTGGTATTCACAACCTTGTATGTTGAAATTTTCTGAAAGGTCCAAGTTCACGAGATGTGATGTGTATGTTGACGGTGTCAGAAGTGGTGGAGGCCGTGGAAGTTAATTTTTCGGTTGATGATAATTTAATATTGTAATTTTAGTTTTCCTTCATAATTTAATGTCTGAGGGAAATGTTCTCTTCTGTCATTATATCTTTGCATACCTCCATTTTGTTACCCGACAATTATGTCTGTGTTGCCGTTGCTTAGCAGCGGCGTTCACAACCACCTAGCCTGTCATGTAGGCCTAAACGACTTCCCATGAGCTCACAGTTTCCATACGAAGGCAGCATTACTTCTAGCTATGAAGCCCACAACAACAACAACAAAACAATGTATGTGTATATTTTTCACAGCAAACATTTTGACTTGTCATAGCAGGACAAACACAGGTGGCATTAAGATCAGTCAGGCTCCCAGTATGCCATACCAGTAAGCCAACATGTGCAATAGCAGTACCATGGAGCTGCAACATCTAAATGTTTTTATTGTTATTATTTAACCCGAGTCTGTCCTGCTACGATGAGCCAATCCCAGTTAGCTGTGTTGGCATCGGCTGTGTTGAAGCAAATAAACAGGCTGTTAGCACACTACAGTTAATGTCTGTAGAGCTGCTGCATTATCTGCTTGGGGCTGATAAATAAGGACCGACAGGGGACAGAAAACCATGTTGCAACATTGATGGTCAGACAGGAAATGACGGATGTGGGCTGTTACATGTAGTGAGAGGCTGATGAGATAAGTTGCAGGTGAGCAGGTGAGCAGGTGGGCGGGGAAGGCAACCACAGGGCAGACCAGGGAAGTGGGACCAGGTGTGCAGATGGTTTGGGCAGTTAGGTGAGGAGGAAAGGAGGGAAAGTCTGAGGCAGATCCAGCCCTGTCCAATTAAGCAAGACTTTAGCTGCAGGTCTTGCTTTACAGCCAGTTCCACCAATCGCTGTGTTCATACACTCAGAAACGAGAGATTTTATATCAGAAACCAAAAAATCTACAAAATATAAACAGTATTAAAGAAACGTGACATAAAAACTAATTATAAATATAGTACAAATATGAGTATTGCACAAAATAATTGAAAGAAACCAATGCAAACATAAAAAATATTATTTTTAAATATAAAGTGTTGCACAACATACAATAATAAAGAGACCAGTGCAAACATAAAAATATAGTTTAGAAATATAAGAGTATTGCACAAAATACAATGTTAAAAGCAGTGCAAAGGTAAAACTATGTTATATGAATATAACAGTATTGCACAACATACAATATTAAAACAGTGCTGAGATAAAAATATGACATATAAATATAATATAAATAAGAGTATTGCACAAAATACAATATTAAAGACACCAGTAAAAATAAAACATATCTAAAATATATATGAATAACAGTATTGCACAAAATATGATATTAAAGAAAACAGTGCAATTTCTCAAATATCACATCGTAGGTTATTCCCCATTCCAACTTTCTTGAATGAATTTATGGTCGGAGTAACTGACCTTAACTTTAGCTATTTATTACAGTAAATCTTATCCTCACCAAATGCTGCACACAAACCAACAGGGCCTATTTAAAACTACATAGTTATGTTGCTGTGGGCTTTTTTTAAATAATATTTTCAAATAACAGTATTATGTTACAGTTTCAGTTAAGAAGTTGGAAAAATGCAAGACTACATGCAGGCAGGTAAAACTAACCAAAATCTAATTTTAATAACAAAAAACTAATCTGAGGCCAAACTGATGTGACACGAGGACACCACTAACAACCAAAGACAACCTGACGCTAGTCACGTTTACATGCGCCAGATTTCTCCAATCCGATCTGAACCCCGGTTGATCTGAAATTCCAAATCCACTGTTTACATGGACACTAAATAAAACGATCCGATCATGACGTGCGTAAACATGCACCGAGCGTTTAATCAAAATAAATCCTTTGGGCATGCGCAGAGTTGTCTAATTTTCCAGAGATAGTAGAAGAAGAAGCTGTACCTCCAACTGTGTTGTAAACAAACACTGCGTTGTCTGTGTCGCGTCATGCTGACTTAGCACACATGATTAGTGGAGATAATTTTACCCCAACCAGGAAGACATGATCTGAATGGAGGTGTACATGGACGCCGATCGGAACAACAATCGGCATAAACCACCTCTCTCATTCGGAATGAAATTTCTTTCCGATTGGGCTGTATCGGATCAGAATTCCGATTGATTGCTTTTTATTGTAAGGTCGACATTGCTGCTGCTCCTACACATGTTTGAAGGTTAAAGTGTGCATTTGAAACTGTAAATGCGTTTTACAAAATTTAAGACTTTCTTAAGACTTCTCAGTTTACAGTCAGAGGTGCAGCAGGACTTATAGGAGGGGAGGACGTCAGCTGTCAGTGATGGGAGTGTTGCGCTGCAGTTGGAGGTCTCTCCATGTGGGAGGTTAGGAGTAAAGGAGAGGTGATGAAAGCTGAGTGTGACAGCAGTGCTGTCTAAGCAGCGACAGGCTCGTCCTGCTGACGCTGAGAGAGGAAGTGTGCATTCATGTGAGTGCAGAGATCATAAAGACACTAAGTGTCTCCTGCTATCTCATAGTTGACCTGTGGACCTCCATCTGGCGTTAAGCGTCACTAAACAGCCTGCAGTGAGCACACAGACAAACATGTTTGACAAATATATGATTTAGCTCTGTTTCAGCGTTTGTTTTAGTATTAATAAAAGGTAAGAAACAGGACCCAGATAATGGTTGCGTTTGTGTGGCCTGATTCATGTGAATGAGGCCTGAGGCAAATAAATCTTGTAGTGAGGAAATAAACACAGCAAAAAGCAACATGGAATACCTATTCTTTGTTAAACTCATGAGTGGGTACCCCCACTATGTTGATCTTTCCTGATCTCATGGGAAGGTGTATAAGTAATGACATCCCAAGACACAAGAACATCCCGCATGTCATGATAACGCATGTTAACCTTTTCACGTTTCAGTGGTACGCCACAAATCAAAACTACAGTAACAGCTGCACTTAGGTTTAGGCAACAAAACCACTTAGGTTTAGGAAGGACATCATAGTTGGGCATAAAATAAGTCCGTAAACAATGTATGAAAATAACGTAACAGAAGTATGAAAAACAAGTCACAGTCATTGACGTAACTCCAAGACACAAACACCGGTCTTGTCCTGTGTTTGTTGGGCTACCCGTCAGGGTCCTGACAAAGCGCCAGTATGACAAGTTGCACTTTTTATTCTACGTCACTGAGCGTAGCATATTCACATGGATGCGTTTACTCTGCAGTCAGTACTGACTACATGTCATTCATATATTATTTAATGCGTCCAGGCTGGTTGGGCTTCATGCAGCAACATCCTCTTAAATTTCTCCTGTTTCCTTGCATTGGACAATAAAAAAAAATACATTTGTTTTTTTAAGTAATAGATTTTAAATAAATTTGTGGACTGTGAAAACAACATGTTTTTTCTCATCCTCTTATCTTTCGTATCCTCGTCCTCACTCTCACACTAACACAGACACTTTGATTTCAACTGCACCAAATCTCACTCATAAAAACACAAATTTAACACACCAAAAAAAGTGTCAAGTTTGGCTTCAGTATTTTTATTGATGCGATTATAATGTAAAAAGAGCATCACAATAGATATTTAAAAAAGATACACAACACCATGGAAATTTAAGGATGACAAAAAACAAACAAACAAGCAAACAAAAGACCCCAACAATGATCCAATAAATAACAAAAAAGATTTTGATTTAATAATAAATACGTATGCAAATAGATAAATTAAATTATGTACAATAAATCTGAGTTAAATAAATTAATAGATAAATGCCTGAAAATAAATACATAAATAATAGCAAACATATAATAATAATAATAATAATAATAATAATAACAAAAACAATAACATGAAATGTATAAAAAAAGTGTTGTTTGTTGGATTTTCTAATCTAACCTTTTTAACCTCCTTATCATAACCATTCATGTGAGGTATTGTGGTCTGATTGGCTTCCCTGTAGGTGTGTGTGTGTGTGTGTGTGTGTGTGTGTGTGTGCACATGTGTGTGATCTGCATGTGTGTGAATCCACCGACAGGAAACGTTTTGGGATTTTTTTGTTGTTTTTTTGTGAACTGATCCATCTGTTGCTTCCGACAGGGATTTGGTCACAGCCTGTTCCCTGAGCAGGATTAATAATCTCTATGAGAGAGAGAGAGAGAGAGAGAGAGAGAGAGTGAGGGAGAGAGAGAGAGAGAGAGAGAGAGAGAGAGAGAGAGAGAGAGAGAGAGAGAGAGAGAGAGAGAGAGAGAGAGTTGGAAAGTGTGACGGTGTAGTGATGAGATTGTGAGGGTTGGCAGTGAAAATGATAGCATGGCTGGCATGCAACAATGTGTGTGTGTGTGTGTGTGCGTATGTGTGTGCGTATATGTGTGTGCATGCGTGTGTCTCTGCCTTTGCAATTTTGGAACTTGTAACACGATCTGCGAGGGCAACAGGAAATTGCTGGAGTGGATGGGGGGGAGCAATGTGACATGAGACAGGTGGGTGGGGGGGCTGATGGAGGGATGGATGGAGGAGGGAGCCACGAAGGGGGCGGAGGCTGCTGTCAACACGCTGTCGCTGGAGGGTAAGAGGGACAGGAACCGTTAGCAGAGGATTAGCAGGCGCGCCAAGTTTAGCCGTGCAACCTCTTGCCTTTATTTTCATGGCCAAAAAGCCAGTGGGAACTGGGACAGCCGCGCTCCACGGCGAGCCCACAGCTGGATGTTATGTCCATACTCAATCATAAAACGGATGTGGCATTTTCACCACCACAGGATGTTCCCCTGCAACACGTGTCAGGAGAAATAAGCATGCTCTGTACCACAAAGTAACAGACGCTGATTGAGTGGTACCAGCAGCTCAACAATTACATGTCCAGGTGCTCATTTCAGACTTTCAAAAGTTACTTTTTGGCCCGAACAAAAGATCCCCACGCACTGGCAACGTAGCTGCTCCAACTGGAGGACGGCGTTATTAGCAAGCACCTGGAGTCGTGAGGCATTTCTGCGAGAAAAACTCATTCTCCAGCCAAAATAACAGTTGAGCTGTTATTATTCCAACATTCAGCATGATGATATCTGGATCACACTTGTAATTGGCTGTTTAATTTGACTCTACTGTGAAAAAAATGTGTGTGTGTAAGGGAAAGAAGTTCAATGGATGTTGCTGCAACTCCCACTGGTGACAGTACAGGTCAAAGGTGAATTTACATTGATGTTAGCATGACTCTTATAACTTAAAATCGCCCAACTGTTTAACTCAGACACTGATGATGAAGGATTTGATGGATTTGTGGAAGAGGCATGAACTGAAAAGTGAGTGGATTGTTTTGTATTTCATGTGTTACAACTGAAAAATGTTGAGAGTTTTTGAAGTTATTGAGTTATTAAATGAATTGAATAAAGTTTGACTTATCTGACCGTTTTGTTTCGCTTAATGTGCCTTATAATCTGGTGCACCTTATAGTGCGAAAAATACGGTATATATTTCTTACCAGTCCAGCTGTAATTTGTGTCTTGCATTACTTTTTTGTCTGCCACGTCATTTCTTTGACCGCTTCCTCATGAATCATCCAAAGAGCCAAACAGCACTAACGTTTTCCTGCATGCAGCCATCTGTGACTGCAGTACTTTCCCATACATCCACCGTAGTGTTATAACAGCTACATTTAGCACATTTAGCAGGAAGTGCACTTCACAGATGACAATCTTAAGCCCCACAAATATGCTCTGGTGATGACCAACTTTTAAGGAGACCTATCACAGAGAGAATGGCATCAATCTTCTCGTCTAACTCTGAGCACAAAAGTGAGTATTTCCAAACAATTTTAAATTAAAGGACCAGTGTGTAGGATTTAGCAGCAGCAGCATCTAGCATTGAGGTTACCTTAAGACAACGGTGCCTTCAGGTAACGTAAAAATGTGAAAGGCTCTCTCTGAAGCCAGCATGTGGTTCGTCTGTTCTGGGCTACTGTAGAAACATGTCAAGCTCTGTGAAGAGGATCCGTTCGCCATGTAGACCTGACGGACTAATTTTAAGCTAATGAAAACACAGCGCCTCTTAGTTTCAGGTGATTTTACTCTAAAGGAAACATATGGCTTTTATATTACATTTCTGCAAATGGATCTGTATAGCTGCCAACTCTTCAACATAATTTTAGCATGACGTTGAAGAATGCAGCCTCCACATTCATTTCAATGAGACTAGGGCTTGAGCAAAAGTAAATAAATAATATAAATGCAGCATCATCTGGCAAAGACATTGAACCTGACTTGAACACAATGTATGGGCAAATCAAATATGTGCAAACACACATTCTTGGTAGGTTGCGTTGTAACATAGACGGGATTTATGCTGTTATATCGATGGAGAGGATAAAATGATTTAGCCTGCATGGAAGCTGGATTTTGGGCTGCACAGTGGCACAGTGGTTAGCACTGTCATCTCACAGTAAGAGGGTTTGAATCCGGCTTCCTCCCACAGTCCAAAGACATGCAGGTTAATTGATGACTCCAAATTGCCCATATGTGTGAATGTGAGTGTGAATGGTTGTCTGTCTATATGTGCCCTGTGCTACAGGCGTGGTTTAGGTGTGAGGAGACTGTTCCTGAAGAGGTTAGCAGCGCAGATGATCGGTAGTGGACAGTATTTCTTCATTGAAAGAAGAGCAAAGAACAACACTGAAGGTTTTTCTTGATGGAAAAGATGTTTTCGCTCTTCGTCGGCTACGCTAACAGTTTGATTGACAGACGCTCATCCAATCACCTGCCAGTTTTTCTTTTAAAGTGCCTGCCCTTTTCCAATGACGGCTTCTCAGATGGTTTTATGTAACAAATGTTATAAAACTCCAGAAACCTCACTAATCTTTTAGAATCATAACATCGAGTTTTGGCATCTGCTAAGCCTTAAAACTGGATGCTTGTACTGTATCTCTTCTCCTGTACCTGTAGCGACCCACCGATGCAGACCCTCACATGTTTTTAATGCAGCGCTATTTTTAGTCTCAACGGCTGGTGATCTCCTCACTACTGTACATTCTGTCATCCGACCATATGTCCGCATGCCGATCCCCCTGACGGCTCTCACCATGACCGAGTCATACGTGTTTCCAGATCCCTGTATGGCCTGCCCTGTCATGCCGCTGTGCTGAAGGTGCTGATGGGGTCTGCCAAGCCCATCTACATGCCTGTCTAAAATTAGCCCCGGTAGTTTCCTGTGCCCTTTAATCCTAGGCTTTTAAAACCACGAAAGGCCAAGTCGTAGACAGGAAGAACGGCCATGAGAGCCCCCAGGGCGCCCGGCATGCCACGCATGCCCCTGACCCTATCTGTCAATCCCCGTCCTGCCATGACATCACGGCGGCCCATGCTAAGAATATGAGCTATGCTATAGTTGGGTTTAGGTTTGATGGACGATATCCGGGTGGCTGCCGAGACCTGTCCCTTCACCTGCAGGTTCACAGGTTTCATCCCCTGCAGCAGCCACTCAGTCTAAATCCGTCAGTGTCCTTGAGCACGACACTGAATTTCACCACTGCTGGCTGAACATGTATGCTTTTACCTCTCAATACTGAGTTTGATTACATGTAGGGCAGCAACTAATTATTATTTTCATTGTCAGTTAATCTGTTGATTATTTTCTTGATATAATCGATTTGCTGTTTGGTCTATAAAATGTCAGAAAATGGTGAAAAATGTTGATCAGTGTTTCGCAAATCCCAAGATGACATCCTCAAATGTCTTGTTTTGTCCACAACTCAAAGATATTGAGTTTCGTATGGTAGGAGTAAAGAAACCCGAAGATATTCACATTTAACAAGCTGCAAACAGAGATTTTGTATTTTTTTCTTTAAAAAAATACTCAAAACTGAAAAAAACAAATTGTTGGTGATTTCTTTAATAATAATAAAGTGCTACTACTATTAATAATAATAGGAAACTAATTACTTTACTTTACTTACTTAACAATTACTTGTTGCAGCTCTAATTACTTGCACACTGAATATTCAATTTTGACCTAATTCATTCAATGTTGTGACCACTGAACACATTTTATCTGCTCATGTTGGTCCAGCACCTAGTGAAACACTGTATAAAGACCTATGGGATGGATTGTAATGAATTTTGTACAAACATTCATGCTCCCCAGAGGATGACATTGCTACATTTTGCTAGTGATTGTTTTGCAATTTTACTGTATTTATTACCTATAAATGTTAGATTCCTAGCCAAGGGCCTTTCATTATAGAGTTTACATGGTTATCCAGCGTTCCCTCGAGCTTAGCTCTACAATTTAGATGGATTAGATACTGGATTGGATTAGCGGTGTAGGAATATTATCACTCATTGCCTGTACACTATATCTGCATTAATCCTGTGATAAACTGCTGACCTTCCATGCTGTGCATCAAGCAGACCCCATGACCCCACACACTATTAAGCTGGAAGAAAAAACTGAATGACTGATGCCAGAATGACTGTTTGGTATGACTACCACTGTGTACAGCACAAATATATCGTACTGTATACATAAATAGGGATAACTACTGTCTGTTTCCTGCGTTTTACCTGTAGTTATGCAAATTATTGTGGATAAAATGGCAAATTAAGCTCCATTAAAAAGTTATTTCAGTAACTGCCCTTGTCTGTTTTTGACATGCTTTATTTTATAATTTTTGTAGCATTATAATGGCGTGCTATCGCCCTTGAAAAACATTTTAATCTGAAGACACTTCCTGGTAAAATACGGATTAAATAAATAAATAAAAAATAAATGACTTTGTACTCTGCTGTTAGAGGTGGACTGTAGGAGTCATATTATTTTGAAATGATTACCCAGGAAACGGAAAGTACCACTTGAACTGGAAAGTGGGCAAAGAGGTGAGCACACTGGCACCTCCTGAAATGTAGGAGTCTTTTTATAAATCATTTGCGTCAGGACATGAGTGTGCAGGTTTGGGCCTTTGTTACGTAGCCAATGATTCACTCACTTTGTTCAGCTGCATACCAGATTGTATTTCCACTGTAAAACTAAAAAAAGACATGTCACACACTCTTTTATTCAATTTACGTCGTCTAGTAATTGCTTATCTGTCACATATTATTGATAATTAATGTCATTTATTTATATTGCTTTGTATTTTACAAGAGTTTTTTGTACAAGACAGCTTCCCTCCTCTGTTACATGCTATTTTCTCTCCAGATATATACTGTATGATTTCTTTATTCTGCTCTACATATTAGGGAAATAGATCCTGAAAAGATGAAAATAATTACTGTCCAATAATATTTTACATCTACTTTTTATATATGTTGTTCTGTTTGCCTTGTGTCACGTATGTTTTACAAAACTCTAGAAGAAGAAAGAAGAGTTAATCTTTTAAAGACTCTGTGAGTCTCCATATTCACTGTACTTCATGAGTAAAGCAACTCTTAGCAGCAAACCACAGTGAGGCTGCTGTTCGTGTTGACAACTTTACGCCATGAAGAGCGTATACATGCTGCAATGCATCGAGGCCTCAGCAGACAAAAAGGGAGGCAGCCTCCAAAAACCCAGTTATGATCAGCTGACGTCCATTTGTTTATTAACTTTAATGTACATAGATCAGTGCTTTGCGTGTCCCTTTAGCCCACACTCTTCAGGGAGTTAACACAGACTCTGCTGCCGGTGTTGATCAGCATGTGTGTGAATATTGGTGCAGAGCAGACGGGTCTCTGCTGAGCTGTGAAGCGAGTAGCTGCTCGCGTGAGAAGACTACGCTCCGCCTCCCTCTCCTGCGTTGCGAGGATCATCTTCTCCTGGGCCTCCCGAGTCTTTACAGGTACACGCCGCTGCATGTGCTATCAAATGACAGCATATCTAAGTACTTTCAGCTCCCTTTGATGGCTGAAGGCGAAGGCCCTGCCTTCAGGAACTGCCCAAGGGAGTGTTTGTGTGAACCCGATGTCCTCGCTGCAGAGCAGCACCTGGAAAAACCAGTCAGGCTGTTTACAGCACGACCGGAATCACTTTGTACCTGTTGAGTGGCAGTTTGTGAATGATTGTCACAGAGGACAGAGTGTGAAAGACACGTCGCTGCACAAGCATCGAGTGACAGGACGTGTTAATTCTGAACTGGGAATTGAAGTGCGAGATGGGTCGAGTGATGTGGTTAATGAACAGCGAGGGCTTCGTAGACAGCCTCATGATTCGTGGCGACTGTTTTTGTTGTCGTGACTCGGCCTGCTGGTTAACACTGAACTGTGCTGCGGGTGTGAAGACTCTTAGATAAACACTGTGGAAACACACAAAACAACCAACAATGGAAAAACAGGCATGGAAAGCATAAAGTGTAGACAAAATAGCAATTTATTAATAACTTATCTTTTCTTTACATTCGTAAGAGTGGAAAGTGAGGGGGTTGGCAGAGGTCACCGAGATGGCTTCCTCTGAGAATGGCCTTCTTTGTTGAGGGGCAACGCGAGCCTCAAAAGCTCTGGATTCTTTTTCTCTCATCTTTGACAAATAAAAACTGCATTTCACAGAGTTTTCCCTGAAGAGGCGATGTGGGCAAAGCCTCCTAACTTCGTCCACATTGTCAGAGACTTTTACCCCTTGTGCACAGATCAGGATTACTCACATTAACCTCCAGAGATCCAGACAACACATGTTGGCCGTTGTGACTCAACTCTGCTATGTGGCAAATTAGAAAAACTGCGCACGGTTTGGTTGGCTTTTTGTGTGAAAATTTAATCTCTGGGATAATCTCTCTGAAGGCTAATGCAAAATAAAAACCTTCTGAGCGCAAACGTAAGGCAAACAACCACGGTGACTTTGATTTGTGAAGGTGGGTGCAAAAACAAGGCCTGTCGGCTGAATTCACACGTAAAGCGATTATCAAATATTTTACACATGTACACGTTTTTGCACAATTCTTGGAAAGCCTATTTGATTTTTGGCATAATCAACTGAAACATACTGATCAATATGCAGTGTTTGTTTACATAAAAGTAGAATATGAAACAAAGAGTACCCACTTGTTGCAAAGGGTTTATATACTAGAGCAAGGCTTTTACTGTATTGTCTTTTATATTAAGATATATACACAATGTATAAATGCTTGAAAAGACTCCACAAATGCAAAATCGAGTCCAGTATATCGTGTGCCATCTAAAGCTGGGGTGCTTCAACCCCACACAGGCAAGTCTTCACAGAAGACGAAGGAGACAATGCACCCTGGCGTCTTGGGGGAACCCCAAAACAAACATAGAAAAAGAGTTTCATTTTTAGATCTGTCCAGTTTGAACAATCGCATCTCTTTGGCACACCAGCCCAGGAGCTTAGAAGCATAAGGTACAGCTGTCTGACAAATCACTTGAAGTTTCCTCAAGACACAATGACAAAAAGAGATATAAGACCTCAGGAGTCCAACAGTGATATAAGATTGAAGAAAGTATCTGCTCCTCTTCTCTGTCTCGTTACTGTCTCTCCTCATTTAGTCAACAGCAGCTGCATCTTGGCCAGACAGCTTCAGCCCTCCAGTAACCACGCTCAGCAGCAGTCGCCTCAAACCAGCTGTATCAATAAGGTCAAGCGCCACGGTCTCATCGCAGACGGCGGAAAAAAGAGAAACTTTTTGCAGCTTTTCCATCAGGAGGCCCACAAAACCTCGAGCAAGGAGAGGGGTCGTGACGGCTAGCCTCACGTGGACTCCAGGGGGTCCAGCTGGAAGACGTTGTGGTTGGTCGGGGTGGTGAAGTAGAGCTGCTGGCTCGGCGGTGCTATGCGGTTGTCGCACGGGCTCTTCAGACCCAGCGTGCGCTCAAAGTCCAGGAGCTGACCCATGAAGTTGAAGTTGGGTGAGATGTTGGACTTCTTCATCTTGACGATGTCGTAGGCGTCGTTCATGGACAGGTTGAGCTTCTGCATCAGGTAGGCCACTGTTACCGTCACGGAGCGGCTGATCCCGGCCAGGCAGTGGACCAAGACGCCACACTTCTGGCCCCGAGCTTCATCTGGTAGGGAGAGAAAAAGGTGGAAAGGTTATTCCAGAAGCACACAACAGATTTAGAACAACACATGGTTAAAAAACAAGTTTAGCCTGCAAGTTTTACAACAAGTGAATCAAAAGTTTAGTCTACAAAATGACAGAAAAGCCCATGGTGACATCTTCATTTTGTTTACTTTGCCTTTTATTTAGAAAAATAAAAAATAAAATGTAAGGAGCACTGTGTAGGATTTAGTGACACCTAGTGGTGAGGTTACAGATTGCAACCAACTGTGTATCCCTCCATCGAGTGGCCTTCAGGTAACGTAAAAGGTGCTAAAGCCTCTCTTTAGAGCCGGTATTTGATTTGTCTGTTCTGGGCTACTGTAGAAACATGGACTCTGTGAAGAGGACCCACAATGTAGATATGAAGAGATCATTCTAAGGTGACAAAAACACAACGATTCTTGGTTTAAGGTGAAATTATATTCCATTTCTGACATTAAATCCCGCTAAATCCCACACACTGGACCTCAAAGTTGTGTGCTGTTTACAGGGCATTATTTGCACATTTTAGATGCACCAGTCCTTCCACATGAGATGAAAAGTGCAGCCCCTATCCACACAGACAGAACAAAACCTGTGATAAACATCTGTGACATTTGAGTCAAGCTGTGTTGGGAGTTGGAGCGGCTCCAGGGAGGGAGAGCAGCGGAAGTTATTATCCTGGCTATCTCCCAGGCATGTCAGTCAACAAATGGGCTGCTGCGGCAGTAGCGCACATAAACACAGCCAGCATTCTTTAGTTGGTTTTTTTTTGGCCAAGAGTAGCCGGTTGGGAAATTGACTATTACGGTCTATTAAACCATTCTTCTGCTCGCCAGGGTTACTCTGACAATGGTGACATTTGGGCGTGTAAACGTAGGAGTCATGAGGGCACCCTGTCAAGGCGAACAGGATGTCAACAGGGCCTGTAAATGGCTCCTTTTGTAATGTGGAGGGAGAGAGGGGGGAGGCAATGCCATGTCCTAGATTACTTTCAATGCCACTTCCTTCCTGTTGCGCTCAAATTACCGCCCTCCCCCTTGTTCACTCTCCCCATTCTCCTGTTTCAACGTCGCCCTTTGTGCTGCAATTACACAAGCCCCGGGACAAGAGGAGATAGGCCAGGATGTCTTCCATTGAAGTCAAATCATTTGTACACACAGTGCATTTTAGCCTGCACACCATTAGAGGCAGACTTGTATTCCTCTGCCTCAACACAATGGCCTTAATCTGCTGCTCTGTGTGTCCCTGCCTGATTGACTGATAACATCAGAGCCAGGGCACCTCATCTAATCTCAATTGCACAATAAGAACCTAAGAACTTCCTGGCAGAGATAAGACTATATCCCATTAATGAAATTTTGTCTGCTCCGGCCAATTCACTTAGTCTGCACACATTCAAAACACATGGTGGAGGAATTAAGTGCATAGTGGAGAAATGATTAGTCTAATAATCACATGCCAAGTTGGTTCCAGCTTTTTTGTGAACCAATATCTGACCTTTGAACTGTTGCTTTGCCAAAACAGGCAATTTGAAGTGTCACCATGGACATTTTCATCAGTTTTTGCCATATTATGACACAAAAACTTTAGTTAAATCAATAATGAAAATCATTATTTGCAGCCCTGACAGTGGATGAGCTTGAACACAACCCAGAGGCCTGAGGTTAATAGTTTGCAGCTGCAGTGTGTCTCCAGTTCTGCAGGATTACTCACCAATGAAGCTGATCGCCTCGGGGAAGAACTGAGAGAGATTCTGGCTCCAGTGATCCGAGATGGGGATCTGCTTGTACTTAAACTCCCCGGCGTTCTCAAAGAGGTTGGGCAGGTTGGGGGTCACGTTGAGGATGTACTTGATGCCGTACTCCTCCAGCACGTCCAGGTTGGTGGAGTCCTTTGCGCAGCCCAGGTACAGGTGCGGCAGGATCTCCACCGGGAAGGAGGGCTGCGGGTTGGACAGCGGGCTGCCGTCTGAGTCAGTGGCGCTGCTCGGATCCCGGTCGATGTCCGACTCGATGTCGGACGAGTCGGAGCTGATGCGCAGCCCGCCGAGGCCCAGCACCTGGGCGGTGGGGGAGCTGGTGTTGGAGGAGCCGTCCAGGTTGGTCTCACACAGAGCTGGATACTCGGCCTGGAATTTACTGAAGCCACCTTGGAAGATATACAGAGATACAGAGATCCAGTTAACACGAGGCCGCTCAGTGTGTCAACAAATGTCATTAAGGGTTAAATTCAGTCATTTGGGTGCATATTTTTTTCTTTCCTTAAAATGTCTGAAAAGAGATTCACATCATTATGTTTTAAATGCACATACAGGATGTTATGAATTATGAATGAATTTTTAAATCTGTAAATAAGCAATTACTGGATAATAAATAAGATTTGTCATTAAAGCGCCTGCCTCCGTCTCGGTGCGTAATAATGTGCGGGCGTGAATGAGCTGCCGCCTCGGGGCCCTAAAATGTGAATGAAATGCACTCACCCTCCAGATAATAGGCCTTGTAGCCTTCGTCCTTCATCCTCCTCAGCAGCAAACCCAACACCGAGCCCCCGTCCACGTTCTCGTTCCACTCCCGGCTGTACTCGTCGTACAGCACGATGGTGTCCGTCTTGCACCGCCGCACGAACTTCTCCCGGTCCTCCCCGTCGGAGAGCAGCGACCGCACGGGCAGGTTGCCCTTCTTGAGCCGGCGGAGCATGAGGCTCGGTATGGCCACGTTGATGGCCGTGTCGACGTGCGACGACTCGTAGAGCTCCTGGGCCCGGCAGTCCATCACCAGCAGGCCGTCCCTGCGCGTCTCCAGCTGCTCCCGGAGCCAGCCTACCGTCTTGCTGATCGCCATTACCGAGTCGAGTTGGACGACGGGCTTGAGCTTGTCGAGCATTTATAAGCAGGAGTTTTAAAAATGATTTGAAGAAGCGATGTTTGGAGAGCTCCTGGCTGCAGGGGAACCCAATAAAATCTGTTTTCAGTCCGCTACCTGGAGGGCCCGCAGCAACGCTAGCGAAAAATATAAAAGTGAAGAAAATCACATAAATTAATTTCTCACTCCAGATGCTGATCCTGTGCGCGTTGGAGCGGAGAAATAACACGCGGTTCTTCTTCACAGATTTCCCGACTGCGCGTTGCCTTCAGACTCGGTCATTCATGCATCTGTCCGGAGAGAGCCCGTGTTATTTATCAATGAGTCGCACCGGCCCTGCGACGAGGCTGCCGCTTCCTCTGCTCTTATATAACTCCACGGCTCCGAGCGCAATTTACTCTTCCACCTCTGTCTTCCTCTTTGGAGATCCACAGCAGAAAGGTGGGGTGGTCGGGGTCTCTGGATGTGAACCATGCGGGTAATGCGCGTCTCTTCGTGCCGCCCGTCAGCTCTTCTCTGTCAGTGTCCGCGCTGTGAATCGACGCTCCGCAGTCTCAGTGCTCTCTCTGCGGCGCCAGGCTGCTGAATGGCTACAAACGGGAGGCGTTTCATTGGATACATGATGCTGGCCGGCCAATCAGAGGAGCCCCAGCGGCGGTCGCCTTGGAAACGGGGGCCGGATGGAGCGGCCCGTGTTGATGAATTGTTAATGAGTTTGTCATTCACAAAACGGAGAGGAATTTCCGCTCCGGATCAAGTGAGTGCAAACAAACAGAAGAACTGCAGGGAGAAGGAAGGAAGAGAGGGAGGGAGGGAGAGAGAGAGAGAGAGAGAGAGAGAGAGAGAGAGAGAGAGAGAGAGAGGGCTAGGTTCTGCTTTAACAGACTAATACAAGTATTTAGTTTGTCTGAACTTTGAGAAAGTTCAAGTTGAGACCTTTTGGCAGAGCTGGAAGAACTAGACTAACTACAGATATTTTACTTTAGAATCAGGTATTTACATACATGCATGGAATCTAGCTGCAGTTTGTTTTTATGTGACTGCCAATGTACTTACACAGAATATAAATAACAGATTATAAACAATAAATTAAATGGTTCTACAAAATTCAAGCATAATAATAATTACTGCATGGATATAGTAGTATATAGTATATAGTAGTAGTAGTAGTATATATAGTATAGTACATGGACCGGATGATTATATACACGTGAAGATGTCTGAGTAGGATTTATAATTACAGTGAAAGCTATGTATATGTTACAATATGTACATACAGTAACAGATAATATGAACAAAAACATGTGGTAAAGACTACATTATAACTGCATTTAAGTCTATAAATTATAATGTAAAAATGTGCATTGAAGTCTGTCCAACAAATAAAACATTTTTTTATACCTACAGAAGAATAGTTCAGATTACTTCGTAATCTAACAAATCCATAACACTTAGAATCTGAAAATATGTTTTCTTTCACATAACTAAGACAATGTAAAAAGTAGGCTGAACATACATGAGACGGTCCCTGGTCTATTCTCTATATTGTAGATATGTTGACTAATAAAAGACTGAGATCCTCTGCACTAAAAGACCAAAGATGAAAAAGAAATTACTTAAATATTATGATAAAACCATAAATAGCTGAAATGGAGTTCAATCTGATGTCCTTCTGTGCAGTGCAGACGATGTTGTTTCTGTGCAGGTTTTTTAATGGACTGCATGTGAAGTACAACCAGGTGAATAATACTGCTGTGTGACATCGTGAGCACACAACAGTACAGGAGCTATTTCTGTCTGTGCAGCCTTCACTGGACTGAAGAGGCTCAGTTGTGTGGGCGGTGGTGTATCAACAACTGTCTCTCACTCTCACACTAACTAGACTCAGTAGACGAACCAGAATCACTGGCTCTAACGCTGCTGTACTGCAGAAATAGTATCCTAAAAATGTCGCATTCGGAGACCAGACCTCTGTGGTATTTACATTTCTCCCTGTTGAATGTGATGTGTAACATTCCTGTAATATTTTCAGATTTCTTTTTTGTAAGGCAACAGTCAGTGTCAGTGGTGTTCGGTCACATCAGTCAGAAGGATCTTTAACATCTCCACCACGTCCTTCACGCCCTTTTAACACAGACTGACAGACCTGATGCCTCGGCCCATCTACAGCCGTCACTTCCACAGCCGATGGCTTCCCATCAGCCCATTAATGGCCTTCACACCCAGACTAAATGCATTTTTATGCAGTAAACAAAAGGAGCATTTCCACCACTTTTGCTCTTATCACCATCAGCACCTCTAAGTCGACTGTAAATGCATACAAGGAGGTTTTTAATTGATGACCTGTTGATTTAGGATCACTTGTCCAGGCTCAGGAGGTCTTCATCAGATTAGATGAAACCGCAGTGATCCTCATGCAGTAGGAATCTGATGTGTGAATTTATTTTATTAATTTGCATTTACCTATTTATTATCATTATTATTTAAATGTACAATTTATTATATTTTTATTTGATTATTCAGCACCCAGCCTTTGGCTCCCCCTCTAGGTAAACACTTATGTCTGTCAGCACTGTTGCTGTTGTTTGCACTGTGAGAGATGTTAGCACTGTTAGCTGAGAGGTGTGCAGAAGCAATAGAAATGCTCCAAATCTCACATTTAGCACCTTTAAAGCCTTGAATTACAGTATGCTGAAAGGTTGTTATGGGTTTTTTGACCAATGATGCCAAAAACTTGTTGCTGACTGAAGCTTTAACCTTGAAATTTGGAATAAAAAAAATATGGCACAATGTAGCTGACTAGTGACACAAATTTGTATTTAGTTGAGCTCGAGAGGTAGATGTAAATATAATGAATGCCTTCTTTTAGTATAGTATTGTTATGACTATCACATAGAAAAAGAACATTTAAAAGTACATGGAGGTGCTGCACAAAATATACCATATGACTAAAGTATATTTTTCATACTTCATGTCCTTCTTTACAGCAAAAATAATGAACATAGAGTAGTAAGTTTTTGTTAAGGGGGTGCAGGTTTGCAGCTGCACTTGTAAAGTCATATAATGTCAGAAGACATGATAAAGGGAGCACATTTCCTACCGACAGCTACATGTCAAGTTTCAGTTTGCATCGCAATCTGAAACATGACAGCAACATGTACACATCTGAGTTTACTACATGTGGATTTCTTTTAAAACCTCTTGTGATGGTTTCTGTCCAAATATAGACATGTTCTGACAGCGGCCTTATCTCTGTCCTGCGTCCTGTCTGTCTCACACCTCGGACACCAACAGCTCTGTAATGAGATAGCATCAGTGTGCAGGAGACGCTTATCAATCAACCGACAGCATCCTCTGAAGCACGCCGTGCAGATTCATCATCATACAGTGGTACACTGGGTGATACGGAACAATGCGGTTTATTTACGCTCCGCACCAGTCATGACAGTTATTCAAATGCAACTAAAGATTATGAACAACTTAAGCCTTTTAGTTATGGTGGATGAAACTGCATTCATGTTCACAATATCGCTTTTGTTTTTGCAAGCCAAATCTTTATCTACAGAATAACTGCAGCTGGTTGGTAAGTGTTGAGTGAAAAGCACATTAATTTCCTTTTCTTGCACATCACAGGATTATTCTTCATTCCATCTTCATTAACTGATATTTATGCTGATATTTCTGCTGCTCACTGACATGCAACTTTTCCATTTTTCATGCCAAGAAGATCTGTTGTTTTCAGATTCATTTCCAAGCCAGGAAATCCATAAACAGAGCATCAGCTGTAATGAGGCAATAAAACTGAGACTTGTGTGATTCTCTTCAGTTTAGCAGCAGAAACATTATTGCCTTTAAATGAGACAAATCATTTAACAGAAAACAGTTAAACTGCAGTAAACAGCAGTTGTGTTTTTATGTAGCTGTGATCAGGAACTCCTATGGTACTTATCCATGCTAATAGACTGATGATATCAACGCCATATAGCGGTAAATCAAAGGCCTGTTAATGAAATATTATATGTAGGTGAGACTGGAGAAAAACACACAGACCTACTTAAACTTATTTCACTTTCTACCACACAAATATACCTGCATTTCTTTCTAATAGCAAACAACTCCCTGTCTGGGTGTCGTTGCATATCTGCCAGTGTCTCTGTGCTGTGTTAGCATATGAAGTGTGTAGCGGCCCCGGCGTTAACATTGGCCCTTTGGCCCCTGCAGCAGGCCTCCCCTCCACCTCCTCCCAGCGTGACAGAAGTCCCTCTGAATGGAGCCAAGCTGTTTCTATTCACCTTCAAATGAATTCTGCTCTCTTTCACCAGCCAACGCCGCCCTCGCTCCGTCAGCCGCTCGCCGCCTCCTCCTCCCTGCTGCTCGCCCTATTATTCTGCTTCTGCCCCCTTTTTTTGCCCTTGGCCCCCTCGTTCCCTTCTTCTCTCGCCCACTCTGTTTCATTTTCGCCTTTTTCTTTGTCCCTGTCGTGAAATCTGCAATCACTCTCAGTACATCGTGTACCACATTAAATATGTCAGAAACCATTTCTTTTTGACTAGAAGTATGAAAATGCTGCATGTCTCTACATAGTTGGAACATTTTTAATCTGATCATGTCTTGATGTGTCCCCATAAATCTGAAAACACTGTTCACATGAGAGATCAACTGGCATCCTCTCATTCAGGCTACATCCACACTAAAACCGCCCAGACAAGATCCACAATACTACGCCTGAAAAAACGTGTCACATGACTATTCAAGTACACTGGGCGTGTACGTACCAGTGTACCAGTGTAAACAGAAAGCAGCGCTGGACACAGGAATTGATCCCAAGCGCTCAAATTGCAGCTTTACCGCCTGCGTATGTAGGCAGTAATAGCAGCATAAAATGCAGAATGTAACTGCACAAACAGGTGCTAGCGGAGACAACAAGGTCAGTAATGTTTGTAACTCATTATCCATGTTGAAATAACTACTGGTGGTCGAGGCCAATGTTTGTTTTCTTCCAGAAAAGGTTCACGTGATGCGGCGTGATGAATCAAGAAAGGTCACAACATGAGTGATAAGACCCATCCAAGAAGCAAAGGTGGGTGTCTGCATCATCGTTTTCAAAAATTCTCCGTTTCGATCTGTCCAAACTACAATGCAATTCAGCATTTTTAAACGTCTCCATTTTAGGGGTTCGAAAACGACAGAGTAGCGTGGATGCTAGGCATGAACATAGCCAAAGTTGTGTTTTAAAACAAAAACATATTAGTGAGGATGTAGCCTCAGTCGCTCTCACTCTCCAGCCCAGTCGCCGGGAAAAAACGTTTGGCACTGTACGTTTCTGAAAACCCACGATTACATTGAATGTCGACATTTTTTCGCATTCGGTCAGAGCGAGTAACATAGTAAAAGTCCCGCGTGAAGTGAAATAACTGTTCTCTGACTGGAATCTGGTGACTTTGAGGAGGGCATATTAATTGTATGTTTTTACATTAATGCATTTTAATAACTGGCCAGTCCCTGTTGGTTTTATTTATTATATATTGACTTCAGTGCACATCACAAAATGAGTGTGTCCACATATTTAGCGTAGCTTTAGAAATCTCAGGCTAAAAACAGTAGAAAACACTGTTTACATGCCCTCGAATAATAATTAGATCAAGAGTCGTACATATTCGCACCAGTCTAATATGTTATTAACACTGGTGCAGACGTCAGAACAACAGAAAATAGAGAAATAGCCCAAATCCACAGCTGCATCATTGGCTACGCTGGTGTGCAACACGAATGATCACAGGGAGGGTCAGAGGTAACATCTCTGCTACGTACAAATGCATCACCCATGTTTGTAAAAAAGTTGACAATTTCAGCACTGTGGAAAACAGCAACTAATGTGTGGTTGGCCTCAGATTCCTCAGACGTCACATGTTCTGCTGAAAATGCAAAACAACAACAAACTAATATTATTTGACTGTCATCAAAACCTGGGATATGACACAACCTGTTATCATGTGACATTATCTATTAAAATGAACAGAGATCAGTCCAAGTGTGTCTCCGGTCATCATCTGTTCACTTGAATACTACAAATTTCTTTGTACTCAGCTCCAGGAAAACCCCTGACTTTCCTTCTGTCTTTGTTCCTCTCTGTTCATTTCCTGCAGCCCTACAGACATCCTGGATGGATTCATTGTCCAATCTGTTGTGCTGCTTGTCTTTATTTCTTTCTTTTCTATATTTCTATCCCTGTTACGTCCCACCTTTGGAGAGCCCTACTGGGGCGAGCAACACTTCAACACTGACCCAAATCAATTACACAAAACACCTTTAAAACACGCAAAACCATCAGATATATTAACAAAAAAAACCCCAAAAAAACGAACAAGACAAACAAAAATCATAAGCTGGACGGCAGAAAAAAACAACATTCCCCACATTCTCCCTTCTGCTGCTGGCACACAAGCTTTTAAGCACTTTCTTTCCAGCCTCGCTGAGCAAATGCAGCACACCTGGGCAGAACTACTGGAGGGGAAAAGGGACGACAGCACAGAAAACACATACAGCCGTAACACACCAAAAAATATTAAAATGTTTCTGACACCTGAATATGTGTGTCAGATGAAAACACAAAAAGTCCTGTAATGCCTCAGTTTCTGAAGAGTTTCAGTCTCTCCCTTCTTTCCAGACATTTACATTTCAGTAGGTTCACGTTTCCTTACTGACTGACTTGATGATTGACTTGATGATTGAAGATGAGCGAGTAAAATGAGCTTCCACCAATTACCGGGTGACAAAAGCAGGGAGCTTAAAGGTCAGCGATACTTCCCTGCTGGGTGATAGACTCCAGTCTGCAATTGTGGCTTCATACCATTGAGCCATTGTAAATAGAGAGGATTTGTAACCCATTGAAAAATTTGAATTTCAGACTTTGTTTCCTGCATTATTAATTTCACACTTAATTCTCAACAAAGAAAACAGAAAAAATCGTCACTCTGGTGTAAACTTGGGTGAATCTCTGGCATAAACTAATATTCATCAGATTTTATTCATTTTATGCCCATGCCAGAGTATTTCTTTCCGTAGCCCATAAACAAACGGTGGAGCAGGAATGTTTTCAGACACATTGGAGGTGAACGACGGACGCGAACGACACCGATATGTGGCGAGACTTCGAGATACAGGAGCTGCTGGTTGTCTGTGGTGAGAAAGAAAAAAGTGGTAGATGACAACAAACAAACCATGTTAATAACACAACTGTGAGGCATCTGTTTTTAAACCATGCTTGCACATTTTCTATTTTTAACGTTACCTTTTTCAACTTTTTATCTTTCCGAATAAACCTGCAAAATCCGTCGCCTGTCCCATCTGTTATGACGTAGCAAACTAAATGAAATGTAATCTCATTTTATTATGTTTGGACAAGCGCTTACACGTTGCCACATGTCCAGCTGAAAAACTTCAGTAGGTCTACTAAATTATATGAAAGCAAATCCTTGCTGGGATGGCGAAGTGAGTGAAATATACATTTCAGTCTTCAGAAGCTTCTTATCCTTTTGTAAATGTACCATATATTATCATATCAGATAGCACAATATAGTATGATATATGAAAAAAATGGATATTGTAGATAGATATAAAAAAGGTTTATGTTGCTTAATATACTGTGAATCTGTACTTTTTTGCATTCATTACAGCTCCATATGTACAGTATAGTTAAACATTTTATGAAACTCAAAATGCTGTGTACTATCTTTACACTATATCCCAAAAACATGCATCATGATGATGCCGCTCTCATCTCCTCTTTCTGTAATCTTACTGTAACACCTCAGTTTATCTGGTACAGTATATGCATTGCTCCTGGGTTGTGACCCAGGTCATGTCTGAATTGTCCTCCTCTGGGTTCAGCCCCGGTTTGAATTGACAAAAGGAGAGTTGATCACTGGTGTGGAAGGACACAAAGCGACAACGGCACCACTGTACTCTGAAACCTGTTATTCCTTACACTGCACCACGTGGGCTTTTCGCCGTGTCGAGCAAAGCCTCAGCATGCTGAGATGTGCGGCGAACACAGCTCAAATCGCACAACGACATTTGGTGTAGCTGTATTGCTGGAAACAGCAGGGCTTATACACAGTGTTCAGTGCCAGAAACAGGTTGCGAAAACCAAAAGGAAAAAAAAAAAAAGTGAGTCTCCCCTGAAAATCGGGAGGAGTGGCAAGTATGTGTGGTGTCATTGTGGCAAAAACAATGAGGTCCATCATACACAAGTAGTCAAAGTTGTTTAAATATGACATTACAATTCCAGGTCTCAATAAAAATGCCAGTTCCCCACAAGGTAAGCAGTGTTTGACTTATGTTCAAACTCTGAGGATCACAAAGCCAGGTCGGTGCACTTTCATACTCACAGCCTCCATCTTTTACAATTTGCCCCCCACCCCCACACTTTCTACCCCACCCTCACTTCTCATTCAGCAGTTAATCTTGTCCTCCTCCTTGTTTCTTTGCCACCAGCTGCTCGTCTCAGACAGGAAAATCCTTTGTCCTCAAACAAAAGACTCACCACATGCACCCATCAGGTCTGGAGCTAGACCTGTGTGCGTGTTTGTGTGCGCGCACATGACACATACTCAGGAAGTGAGTATGGCTTATCATGGAATTAACTGTGTGAGAACGACAGACAGACAGACGGAGGCAGACAATGAGAGAGTGTCTGCGTACACCACTGTGTTGCAAAATCTCAAAGTTAGCGCATGATGCACAGGAAGTTGGTTTGTGTTTGTGCTTGTGCTTGAAAGAGGAACTGGGTGGTGACAGATACCGTGACTAGACACACAACAAAAAAACAAACACAGAATCATCTAAACAACCAAATATCTCACCATTAAGTTCTTGTATTCCCCATTCACACATGGTGTTAACATGTGATCTGGATTATCTGGATGAGGAAAAACATGTCGGTGCAGGTGTAACTGCATGCAGAAATCACATCTGGAGATGATCTGGCATGTGCTGTGATTGGATTTCAGCCAGGTGTAAAAGGCATCTGTACAGTTACATAATAATCTACACAGCAAGTGAACGGTCAGCTAGCTCTACTTCTCTCTGTATAAAGCTACAGACGAACCCTTGCTCTGAATACAATGATGTTTATGTCTGCTTACGATCATGGACATGCCTTTATCCAGATTACATGTCCAGATCAGACCCATGCTGATACACTTGCAAGCCAAATATTATCAACCAATTTTTGCAAAAGATATGTTTGAGATGCTTTAGGAAGAGTGTCTCCATCACAGCCACCAGAGAGGAAGTTTCACTCTGCATTTATCGGTTGCACACTTCAAAAACTACATATTACACATACATATTATTGGCTATATATCAAAAATGTTTGCTTATACAATGAGTTTATGTAATAAAAAACTTGGCTGATGTATTGTTATTGATTTTCTTTTGAAATCTCAAAAAGCAGCATATATCAACCTCAGTCAAGCTCAAATACAGATACAGATCACATGTTAATACTGGGTGCACCACAGTCAACATCATGGCAAGATGACAGTAAGTCGCATCTAGACTCGCTTTCCCACTGGACAAAAACCTCCACTAACATCTGGCTTTTGACCTCAGTGGGAATGGATATAATCGACAATCATTCCCCGGACAAATGATGTATTTATCAGCTCCAGCTCCAATCAGCAGTGATGGAAACATGACACCCGGGTGGACACATTAATTTTTGTCCCTTTTTCCAGCCCAGTGTTACATGTTGAGTAAATATATATAAAATAAAACCAACAAGGATTTTGATGATTATTATAAATTATTAATGTAAAAAAATGTACAGTTAATATACTCTCCTTAAAGCTGCCAGTCTCCATTGACAGAAACAGTAATTTTACCTTAGTTACCATAGAAACACACTTCATTCAAAAGTTAACCCTGTAACATTTTCACCACCATTTTGCTTAGTCTTTCTATTGTTCTGGAAATATGACAAATATAACAAATATAGTTTGGTCAAAATAAACCCTTAATTCACTGAATTAGATTTTAAAAGAAATAACTGTTTAATAATGCTGTTTTCTGGCGTGTTTGTGATGTCAAATGTCACACATCAGAAAAAAACACACACAAAATCATACTCATCTACTGGCCTATTTTTAGCGTGTTTTCCCATGTTTAAAAAAGTAGCATATACACATGGTGGGAAAAGGTTATCGCTCTTATTGTCCAGTAAGCAGAGGTTTGTTTTGGTAGTTTACAAATACAAGCATGTGAAGGTGAAAGTGTGAGTTAAACCTCATGAAATGTTGATCTTCAGAAGCGTTCACCGGTACGTGACGCAACGCAATGCAAAAAATGACGCAAAGCGGCACAAAGGCGACACAATGCAATGTGAAAGCCAAACTAAGTGAGGAGTAAAAGCAGAAATGGCGTGCAGCACTAAGACGAGGAGACATTAACGACGAAGACAGATTCATTCCAAGAGCTCCCGGCTGCAGCGAAGTTTGAGATCAGCAGAGACACAACAGGAGGAGCTGCCAGGCTCCGGCTCACAGATAACAACCACATGCTTCCTCCTCTTATCACACGGACTCTATCTGTACACACACAGGTGAACAGCACGCACTGTCTTTGACATCTCAGTCAGTACATGCTGTTCTCTTGCAAACACTTCTAATGCTACGGTCATGGCGGCTGTGGGTCATGAGGGGTTGGCTCAGTTTCAGAAAGCTGGGGATTAAAGACATAGCTTATTTATGTATAAACTGACATTAATTGTTGCATATGACAAGACAACGTGTGATGTTGTCCTTTGGATTTTGTTGTTGGGACACTTTGATATGTTTAAACAGAGACACGGGAGCAAAGAAACAGGAACCAAAACTGGAAGTTCTTAAGGTCAAAATGCAGGTGAGCGTCTTAGTGTTCATAAAGAGGTTCCTGTAAAAATCCCTGTAGTGGAAAGGAGCCATAAATGTGTACATCAACAGTTGTGCCACAGTTGAAGTCAACATGACGGATTTATGACACATGTGATTACAGATTGACAGATGACAGAGTTCAACCCATCAGAACTGGACACCGGCCTTTGCCCAAGAAAAGGGAGACCGCTCGAGGACTTCCTGTCACATCCAGTGGAGCAAAAATGGCGGAGACTACAAGCAACAGGAACTTGGAGAAAGAACTTTTAACATAAGATTTGGTGCAGGCAAGGCAAAACTGAAACTCTGATAACAAAATCAAGCATCCAACAGAGACTGAGCTGAAAACCAGGACTTAAATACATACCAGTCTGACGAGAGGATGAAGTGCAGGTGGAGAGATGGGCGGAGAAGCTCAGGTGAGGGGAATGCCGTGATCAGAGAATGGGCAGTGAGCCGACTGGCAGGGGAGAAACACTGGGAACAGGACAGCAGCTGATTAGTTGGGAAGAACTAACGAGGCTGATTCAGAGGAGTGTGTGTGCAGGAGAAACTCATCAGGGCGGAGCAGACAATCAAAAACACAAAGGCAGGAAGTCAAATCAAACATGACACATAAGGAGGGTAACTTACAAAATAAAAGAGGAAACACTAAACGAGTGCATCACCTGATGTCAATGAGTACAAAAAGACTTTTCCCATAGATTTACATTGTGAAAGAGACATCTGCAAATCAGCGGATCATTTTTTTTTTTTCAGGTAAATCAACTTCATAGTACAAAGAATCTAGTAGCCCTCATTCAAACAAGGTCCTAAAAGGTGTAAAATGAACTAATAGCCGAATCCAGAGTTATTTTCCGTCCTCTGTTCACGTGAATGAGACCCAGACTGAGGCCTGGGGGTGGACTTAAAGGAAACTCTATGGGCCCTTCTTCATACATCCATGGGCACATGAGGAGAATGGCTTACAAAATAAAACAGGAAACACTAAATGAATACATGAAATAAGGAATATAACAGAAAACCCAAAACCTAGAAACCAACACCTTCTGGACAAATCAGAACATATTATAGACCACTAAACATATTTATGAGATAATCAAAAGTCTTTTAAAAATCCTCTTCCCAGAGAGCCAAATCGTGACACTTTCAGTGTGAAGGCTTTTTATGAGGGAGTGATGAATAAACGACAAATACTCGCCTGTGAATGTTATATGTGTAGGACATTTTATTGTGAAAGGTAAGAACAGAGGTGGTCTGGGCCACATATGGCCACATCATTCATGTTGCGAATGTCATCCCGGGCCACATTAAACACCGTCTACTGACGTCACACTGGGATCCGCGAAATAACTGCGCTCCTCATGTAAATAGATGGCATATGCAAGCGCTTCACAGCATGGAGATGGCTTCTGTGCTCTACTAGATCCTGACAGTACAACTGTATTTTATTTAAGTATATTTCCTCTAAAGGCTACATATCTACAGACCAGCAGACTAAGCACGCAAAGTGCATAATCATACTGTCGGAGATGTGTCAGTGTTTTTGTTCAGGTATTTGGCACAAAGCTGAAACCTGCCCGCCTGCCTGGGGACCACCTGTACAATAGCCTTATATGTAAATTCACGAATATGTAGGGTATCACTGCTGACATTCATGCAATATTTCGCCACAACGTGGTCACTGGAGACACGTGGAGACGTATTCTAATGCCAGGTGTGAACAGACGTACTTGTAGCTGTCCGCTTGTGATCCAATCACTCAGGAGGCATCTTAATACCAGGTCTGAACAGGGTGTTTGTCAAGGTAGGGAGTGATAACGTTTGCCGTCGTGGTCAACCCGGTCTACACAGTATCGGTTGATGCCTTTGTTCTCTGTGCAAAAGCTCAGAAAACGCCCCTGCTGTATACCAGGCTTAATTGGAAATATCAGTGAGGTGGAGATTCAGACCTTTCCGGCCCTCAGTGAGATCTCATCTCTGCTGTCAGCTGACATCTCCACCACCCATCCACACACTATTCACATGCTAATCAAAGAACCATTCACACCTCCATCACCTGGGGGACTGAGACACACACAGGCAGACAAGTAGGCGCGCATGTTTCCTGTGTTGCATAAGCTTGTTCTTACATACATGCGTGCACACACACACACTCATTTCCTGTGTTGTAAAGGGCGGTCGCTGTGTGTTTTTGTGAACTCACGCTCTCCGATAACTGTCTGTTCTATGTATGTTTCACAAAATAATGAATTATTGTCACAGGAGTTGTGATTATTGACTATATTGGGTTTTTTCTTTTTGCATTGTCAGAGTCATATAGAAACTGATTTCCAGGGAGGTTCCCTCCAGCCGTTTCGTGACAGCCCCAGGCCCACACACACTCAGACACACACCCTGGTCTGAGCTCTGTGAAGACAATGGCGGCTCCAGTGTTATCAAGAGCTCCATCACTGTGTCTCTGTTCTGCATCGCCTCACTGCTGTCCTGCTACTGTATCGGTGAGTGCCTTACAACAGACATGAGGGGCTGTGGATTGTGTAGAGGGGCTCTTGTGTGTGTGTGTGTGTGTGTGTGTGTGTGACCCACAGAGAGGATTTCCCCTTCACTGGGTGTCCACTTCCTTCTGCCTTTGGCCCATTTCTGTCTGTCACTCTGCATTCACATGTACAGTCCACATACAAACCGGCTTTGGTCCTCTCGCTTTGTATATACCTTTCAGGAGTGTTTATCACTCAGCATGTGATTTACATATCAGCTCAGACTGAACAGTTGTTTTCTGAAGCTGTTTCTATGAGGTAGGCCCATCATGTTGTTCACTTGCATCTGACAGCTTTATGCTTTGTGTTGTCTTGTCATATCTTTACCTTGTTTGAAGCCACATTTAGAGTGGAGCCGACATCAGTGGCATTGCATTTTCTCATCGCTTTCAGCATGTTCGCTGCTCCTTGTACGAGTCAGGACTTTTTAAATGGAATAGGAAAGAAAGAGAAGAGCAGAATTGAGGAAAGAAAATATAACTGCATCATCTGCATACATGATAATTTATCACCATAAACGTAACCTGTTTTAAGCCAAATATCCTACACACGGTTAATAAACACATTAGCCACAGTGTCATTTATACACTAAGATGAGTGTCCTACTGAAGAAGAAGAAGAACAACCTTTATTAGTCCCACGAGGGGAAATTCAATTTTTACACTGTTTGTTAACTTATACACGGTACGTGCAGACCCGAAATACACACATGCATCAATGGAGAGATGTCAGAGTGAGGGGGCTGCTCCTGACAAGCGTCCCGAGCAGTTGGGGGTTTGGTGCCTTGCTCAGGGGCACCTCGGCAGTGCCCAAGAGGTAAACTGGCACCTCTCCAGCTACCAGTTCACACTCAGTTGGTCTCATGTCGGGACTTGAACCGGTGACCCTCCGATTCCCAAGCCAACTCCCTACAGACTGAGCTACTGCCGCCCCAGATGTGGGACCAAGTCATTGTTTTGCAAGTGAGTCTCAAGTCTTTGCACTCAAGTTCCAAGTCCTAAACTTTGAGTTTCAAACAAGTCATTATGCGTGCTTCACCAAACATAACACGTTGTTTTGCATATTGTATTACCATGGTGTAGTTTTTGTATCCTTGGTATAATTTATTTCCAACTGCTGCTCAGTAACGGAACGTTTTTCATGGTTCTCTCCTGCAACTTGACTGGATGCTGATTACTGCTGATAACAGCTGATAACGTTGTCGATGGCATTGTTGCAGAAGTGGATCATCCACCCTCAAGTTCCACACTTATCTCTGCAGCACTTTTGCTGTTGTTTGCAATGTTAGCTGTGAGCCACTGAGAGGCAATAGAAATGCTCCCAATCCCATATTTAATATCTTCAATGTCCGACATTGGAGAATGCATTTTTCAAGTGCATCATTACTTCTTCATACAGCAAAAATATTTAGTGACACCTACTGTCAAAATGATTGATAGTGTACATTAAAGCAGATTATTCATTCATTCATTATCTTCAACCGCTTATCCTATTCGGGGGCGCAAGGGGCTGGAGCCGATCCCAGTTGATACTGGACAAAGGCGAGGTGTAACCAGGCCAGGCTGACCTCACAGGGCAGGCACAGAGACATTCACGCTCACATTCACACCTATGGGCTATTTCGAGTCAGTGCATAACTTAACCTGCATGTCTTGTGGGAGGAAGCCGGAGAACCTGGAGAAAACCCACACTAACACAAAGAACACGCAAATGCCACACAAGACGGCCCTAAGCTGGATTTGAACCCATGACCTAAAGCAGATTATTGTTACTGTTGTTATTGTTAAATACAATAGATAAAGCTTTCCAAAGTCCATTTTGAATCAGTGTCTCCATTGTGTTTTTTTGGAGGTGAGGTGACATTTATTTTTAATGTGTGATTATAACACAGTATCACACATACTCCAGGTTAATGATAATTTCCTCCCATAACACTGGCTGTTGTCCAAAAGTAAACAAGTCGACTGGCACCCAGTTCCAGTCCTCTTCCCTGTTTTGGTAACAAAAGCAGATCTACTGTCGCGGTCAGTAGGTTTTATTGAAAAACAGAGATGGATGTTTACAGTGTGAGCGATGATCTTTCTGGATTTATAGAAACATTTTTTTTTTTTTTTTTTACATAAAGTCAACAATTTCAAGGGATGTTGTCCTTGCACTGCCACTGAGCAGGTAATAGAAAGGTAAAGGTGTTGTGCTGCTCGTTTAAGAGGACAGAAATCACTGCTGCTCTGCACTTTCAACTTCTGTGGTCCAGTGAAAACAGGAAGCGTCGGACCGAAGGGCGTCCTTCGAGAGCGGGTCCGCAAACAAACAGACCCGCTGGAAACAGACGAGAACAAGCATGAAGAAAACAGGAAACACTGATGGGGAGGGGGATGGAGAGAGCTGGCTGAGCTGTGAATGTGTGTTGTACTGTATGTGTTGTGTGCTTTTGGTGGTATTTCTGATCATTTTTGAGTCTCTATTTCAAGGAGACATGAGAATAAGAAAGACACCGCAAAACAGACACAGGAAGATGTGGACAGGTTGTCAGACAGCGGCAATAAGACAGAACAGGAGGTTTTATGGAAATGAGTAACAATTTGTCCAAAAAAGGCCTCTCTCTCTCTCTCTCTCTCTCTCTTGCATTGATCCACCATGTTTCTTTCATAGTAAAACATTGCTGACATTCCTTGAGAAGGAAGCGTGTGTGTTTCATTTTCTACACAGCTGTGCAGATATGTATAGACGTCAGCCAGAAGACTCCACGTACAGGCAACCATCAAAACAAGTCACTGATTCTGGTTTTGTATATTCAACAACTGGATTTAAATACTGACTTTAATTGTCATCTAGGACTTGTGTCACTGTAAATTCTCAAATATTTAAAAAGCAGAGATATGTCACAGTATATTTTAGCAGGTTTTGTAAGCCACTCTGCTGATCTGCTCCCATTTTAATTAGCTGCTAATTTAAACTGGGCACGTCTTCCTGTTGTCTTGATACATTCAAGGTGATTTACATTCCCACAGCTTCATTTGCATCAGTACAACAACATTATCATATCCACCATATCATTAACATGTTGTGTCCTCACACTCACTCATTACTGGCTGATGGCTTCACATTAAAAGCCTTCTAGCGGCTCAAAGGGCATCGTTTCTCCTTTTCCTAGGAGGCTTTTAATGTGAGCTTTAGGAAGTATTCAGTTTCATTAATCCAGCAACTTCCATCAACTTATTTTCATGCACATTTTGAAGTATTGATTTAGAGAGGCTGTATGGAAATGGCAAAATTCGAGAAAACTCCTCAATTGCATTTTAACGCTCACTTGAAGTGCTTTTTGCCTTTGATGAAAAAGAGCTGATACGCTAAATGGGAAACAGAAACGCCCTTGCAGAATAAAAACACGGTCACACATGCACAGAAATCCCCATTTGCGTCTGGTAGCGTAGCAAGTTCAGATATTTGACTTTGTGTGGGAGTTCAGCTTTGATGAACTTTCAGGTGAATATCGCCTCGGCAGGCGATGGTCACTTGTCTGCATTCATGCATGTGGATCCATGCCTTAAGTTTTGATGTTGGGAACATTTAACTCATATGACTGATTAGCCGTGTCCACGGTTTGATATATATTTATATTGGTTGTTTCAAAAAACGCATACTGTACTACAAGTACATACTGATTTGGCCAAAATATAGTATGTATGCAAACAGAAGCAAAATCTGCAGTATGCCAAAAATACCTGGATGTCGTACTGATTCGGAGAAAATCTTCAGTAAGCACTGAGCCAGTCTACCTCACCTACTGTATCCCACAATGCAAAGCGCTGGAATGGCCACGTTTATGCTGTTTACTTCCATTTTCCAAAACCAGAAACCAGCAAAACTTGGTCTTGGCTAATACAAAATAAATGTATTTACATTCTATACTACTGACAAACGCAGTATGCAGTATACAGTACATACTGCGTACTGCATTCGTCAGTAGTATGTACTGTATTAGGCGGTTTCAAAATCAGCCTTGTCTTCGACTCCAGAAAACACGAATCATGGCCAAAATTAGCTGATATGAAAGAACAATGAAAACTTGCCAAACTGAAACAAATTCCTAAAGACCTTTCTCCATTTGTTATTTGTACATGACTATTTTTTTGTATACCGTCTTTTATTTTGTGAATTAGATTTGTGTAAACAGTCAAAAAGTGGGAGGGATACATCCAGACACACTGCAGACTAACCCACTTCTTAAAGAGTTTATCATGTCCTTATGCTATCTCGCTTTCAGTGTTCATCTGAAACCATGTCCTTCGCTTCCTGTGATAATGCCAGCTACCATTAGCAGACGTTCTTTTAAAATCAACTTGATATGACTTAATAAGGCAACAGCTGCTACTGAGACAAGTGCAGATGTGCAGATTCTGATGCATTACAGCCAGACAACAGCAGTGTGTCCACTCTTTAAGTCCTCAGCCAACACAAAGGGTCATTGTGTCACTGTAATCCAAACTGCAGCATAAACATGGCAGACAGAGCAACACTCAGCATCATCAGACCTCCACCACAACGTGATGTAATTGAATTTGTCTCATCCCTTCCTGAAAAACATCCAGTTAAACACAGGAACGTCGGAGTTAAATGGCATGTCGCCGAGGCCCCGGGCTATCCTCCCTGTGTTTTTGTAATCACTGTGCATCGTGTTTTTATGACTTTCCTGTTTATAGTTCATGACTTTGTGTTAGAAGAAAACAAAAACAACAAAAAGTCCAATAGAAAAATTACACCCATTGTTGTTTTTTGTGTTTAATTTTTTGAGGTCAGCGATACCTCTTTTAACCTGTCTTTTAATGTAACAAGAGCACTGTGAAAGCCTAAAGTCAGGTTCATGCTCGTCGTAATGTCCCAGGAACAAAGCCAAAAATGGCATCGTAACGTACTGCGCGTGAAGCTCGAAGGCTCATGCACCTTTGAGTTTTTGTAACAAGGCCTCTCCTGCGTGTGCAGGGCTTTTCAGATGGGACTGCCGCAATAAGTAAAGCAAATAACTTAAATCAAGAAGCAAAATAATGAATTAGAAACATGACCAATTTGTTTTTAAACGCTTACAACAGAATTCATTATAGTATATTTAATACTTGACTGTTTTCTTTTACAGGGATTGCATAAAGGCGATAAAGTCAGTGAATATGAGTTATGAGTTTACAGTGTTTTGTTTGCAGGTCCTCCGGTGTTTTGGAGAATACTGAAACGCACAACACGTTGAGCATAAACGCCTTTGTATGTGCTTGTAGCTCCCGTGCCATCTGTGGAGGCCCACGCCACGGTGCCTTGTGCTAGTATTAAAAAAACATTATGTCCAAATGTTACTGTGTCCAGAACAGAAGCAAAAACCAGTTCAATATATTTGAAATGAGCTACTGTTTACATGTAAACCAGCAAATTAGGTTCTACATCTACGTCTAGCTCAGTCGAACGTCTAGAGGTAACTCTCAGGACACAAGGGGCCTGTTTTGACAGTCAGAACAAAAGACAACAAACTCCGCGTGACAGCAGACGATGAGGTCTGAGCTTGTTGCATTCCAGCGCCGCGTGGCCTCCCTCAGACCTCCATAACATCCCAGCTATCTCCCCCCACAAAAAACACAGCAACCACCCATCAGGAAATGAGTCGAGACGTACAAGCTCAGACAAGATCCCCTCGCACTTAGACAGCTGTTTGAGTCCCACACACACACATAGACACATATATATCCTTGCATGGTCTGGGGCTTCCCATGCAAGTATGTCTGAAGTATGGGAGGAATGCAGTAAACACTGGGAAAGGAAGGAGGCCCTGAAGCAGCGTGGGTAATGACCCCCCAGAGTAGGGATGATGGGATGGCGAGCAGGATGAGGGCCATTATGTGGTTGTTTGTTGCTGATTTGTTGATTGTTGTGTGACCTTAAGTGAGGAGGCCCCTGTAATTAGGCCGCTGTTGCAGTTATTACTATGAGCATCTGGTTAGTGGGACAGTGAATGCAGTTGGAAGTGGATGTGTGTATATATGAATATGAAAGAAGTCAAAGTCTGCAGTACACTTCCTCCAAATACATCAACATAGCACATAGACTGTATATAAGAGGTGGACGAGGTCACCGGGACACTTTTGAAGTTTTGAGTTCATCATTTTGGCCATTGCCATCTTGATTTTTTGGAACCAGAAGTGACACTCGAGGGTGGCGCTAAGTAGAGCCAAACGCTGAATTAGACATTTTCAGTGTGACCAAAATGTTACAATGAACTTTCATGATGTGAAAACACACTGAAAGGGTTAAAGTTGTCAGACAAAAACACAAACAACTGCCAACCGCTGTGGTAGCGACCTGTTAATCACAAAGTAACCACGCTCTAAAGCATCCCCTGCTTTACGGCCTATTTGACTCTAAATGGGACCATAATTTACTAAATGAGCTTCATGCTGTATTGAAGGAGACTTGAAACTAGCAACTGATACCATAAACTCATATATATACTCACATAATATACTGGAATTTTAATTCCTGTTTAATTTTGAGCAACAAAAAAGGTTTAGATTGAACTTATTTTAATACACTTCAGTAAAATCTTATCTACGTATTTATTTGTTACATTTTGTTTTTAAGTCAAGACTGATGATGAATGATCCCAGTTGTTTCCACACAGTGTTGCTTACTGCTTATTAATTACACACTGGTATCGGATGGGGACTCGGTATCGGCCGATAGCCAAAGCCCAGGTATTGGTTTTGGGACTGAAAAAGTCGTTTTGGTGCATCCCTAAATCTGTACCATGCTTCACAATACATCCATGGATTCCCCTATGTGAAAGTTGCTGTCTCATGAGATCTCAGCAGGGATGCCAGTACATTATAGTCATCCACTATGTATTATAGTGGAACATATGATGAATAATCAGGCTGGATCTAAATAAACTACATACCATGGGCTGCTCAAATTATTGTACAAATACTATAATTCTCATACATTGGGCAGCACATGTGGTAAAACTTGACTGGCCTGCACAGACCCATGACCTCCACACTATACATTACCTCTGGGATGAATTAGAAAGCCAACAATGAGCCAGGCCTTATCGCTCAACATCAGTGGCTGATCTCAATGATGCACTTGTGACTGAATGGGAGCAAATCCCTGCAGCCAGGTTCCAAACTCTGGTGGGAAGCCTTCCCAGAATAGTGGAGGCTGTTACAGCCACATGTCAGGGCCAATGGTTTTGGATTGAGGTGTTCAACAATCATATAAGGATGTGATATTACGGTTTCCACATACATTCAACCATTTAGTAGAGTGTGGACTCCATAAGGAACAATTAGTCTTTCAAAAAGACAGCAAAGTTTTTCTTACAACCCTCACTGACCTTTTGACACACATCACATTGTGTGCCCGCAAGCCACAAGTGTGACGTCAAATCAACACACAGAGTAATAGTGTTTGTTGCAGCATAAATCAGTACCACACATTATAGCCTTTGGATTCAAAGTCCTTGGGAAAAATAAGGAGAACTGTATTGTGTATAGGACGTGGGAAAATGGCCATGTTTATAGTTCTTCGACTGATGATAATGAATGTGATTTCTGTCAAGATAATCAAACTTTTAATTAAGAAAACACTATTCATGTCTCCAGTCTTCAAGCTTATTACACTCTCTACAGCCAAACAAGACTGACTCTGCTTAACTTGACCCCACTACCACCCCCATGTAGTGTAGCTGTGGGCCACCCAGGCTGTCACTCACTCACACACAAACACACAGAGGGCCACCATTGTTTAGCTGTCTGGAGTCGGTCCAGGAGAACAGGCCTCAATCCACTCCATCCCCTTCACAACAATTAGCACAAGGGATGACCTTTGACCGACTAAAGAAATGAGCTTCAAGGAACTCCGGAGGACACAAAGCCAGGAGTCTTACACGCTCCTGAAGATAAACAATAACCAGGGTTTTTGAAGAGAGTGGTTCATTTGCTTCGACTAAGAGGATGTGGTCTCTCCGTTTAGCTGCTCCAAAGTTGAGATCAAAGACAAAAAGGTAATCCAACATCTGCAGTCGGAGCCGCTGAACTTTGGAACAATGTGCTTGAGGAAATCCTGTTACTGAAGACTGCAAGTCCACTAAACGCTGACTTTTCTAAGTTGTGTAGTGGCATTTTGCTGTTGGTAGTGTTGATACTTTGTTCGTTGGTCCATCTGCGTTCTTTTCCGGACTTTTTTAATAAGAAACGCCACTCTGCTGTTAGCAAAAAGCAGCGACGTAGATTACCAAAGTTAATCAATAAGGCTATGAATGTGAACGAAGGATGGGGAACTGAAGCTTATATTGCTGTCTTCAATGCCACCAGAGTCCATTCACATTCATTTTGCCTCACAGAACACGGAGTTGCTGGTCAACTGCTGCGTCAATCGGTTTGTTTGTCTTATTGTGTGACTTTGAGATTTGAACTAATGTGCTGACCACAGCAGGACGCTGCTTAGCTTACTCCTGTGTGCTTCTCCAGACTGGGAGCACGCCAACCGCCATCTAAGTTACTGTATGTAACATTACTACACTGACTATAAGGATGTATAGATACTGCATGTGTAGCAGCAGCATCAAACCTACATCAAGTCACATGTGAAATTATTTTAGAAGGGCTAAGGAAAATAGTATTTTGAAGCTAAAACATACATACTTCGACCAAAATGTGAATGTTTGGATTTTTATACATATGGAACAGTGCTGGGTAGCTACAAGACTTTTTAAATGTCCTGGTGGCTCAATTGTGCTGTAACATGTACTGTATGGTATTAGTGCAGTTTTGTAACTGAACAGCAATGCACAGGGTCCCAATCTTGCCCTGACATAGGCTACTGTAAGTCCATTTTATTGAAAGGTAAAATGTAGACACATTTTATTGTGTTGGTCTTGTGTTTCAATTTCTCTTTCTTTTCTTGATTTTCTTGAACACTGACAGTGACTGAACAAAGCAATACCAAGCTGCAAAAAGTGCACTAAACAACATAATTTCTCATGTTTAAATCATCTGACCACAAAATAACCCTGTTTGTGTCACTGTTATCAATTGAGACCTGCGTTAGCTACATACAGTACATGGCGTGTTAAAATCCACTGACAGCAGATTTTCTTTCAGCACTCCAGCAGCTGTGACAGTGACACACAATGACATTGGGCAGACAGACGCCTTACACTAAGAGTTGACAGCCGTTAGCCAAATGCCCGAGATGCAGCGATTACCGCTGTCACTGCTCGGCAACCTGGGCCACCAACTGTCACCGCACTGAGCCACATCACACACACAGGACTAACCGGCACATGGCCACACACACAAGTACCGTATTTGTACAGTCCAATAAAATAAACCAGCCGTCATTATCGTTATGTAAATTTAGTGCACAGTACATTCAAGCATTCATTCCACTCCATAAACAGTCCCCTTTATAGTCATTCATACGTCACCAATCTAAGGCCAAGGACATGTGTACTCCCCCCCCACATCTTCCAACATACACATATTTCCTTTCCCACTGTGGCTGAAAAGCCAAACACCCCTAATCCTTGGCGTTGGCGCACCATGTCCACCGCTAGCCCTGCACCGGGTATATCTAGGATTTGAGCAAAGCCAGAGTTGGCGGTGCTAGCATACCAAGTCTTGCCAGCCCTCCCCTCCGCCACTTCCTTCTTTGCCTCACTCTCGCCTTCTCATATCCCCATCTGACCTGACTCCCAGCATAACCAGCACTCCCTGGCTCCTTCAATCCCATCAGCCCTGCGTAGGGCCAGCTGCCCGCAGGTCTCGTGCATGGCTGCGATGTCTTAACGGATCTCACTGCCGCTAATGCCACTTAAGCACAAAGCGCTTCAGCTGAGGACTGTCGGTGCCTCCCTAAAGATCAAACGTCACCGTCCCACGGCCGGCTGTTCGCTGGCTGGCTCTCTGCCCGCTCTGCATACTACAGCAAGCTGCCAGGACAGGAGGGGTGAGGGTTACTATACCACAGCCAGAGATGACTGTATGGGCTATAGGAGGCTGCCAGAAGGAGAGAGAGAGCAAAGCAAGACTGAGGGATGATGGCATGAGGAGATCAGAGGTCCTGCTGCCTGTGCTTTTATTTACCTTTTTTTTTTGGCCTATGTTAACTTCTGAGTTAAGGTCAAAAGTAGTTAATATTTTACTGCATTACTTGTTCAACTTCATGTTTCTCTAAACAAAAACAGTGATGTATACAAAAGTTTTCCCTGTTCATTTGGTTAATAAGAGTTCACTGAATTTTCAATTTTCTCTCAACACTGGTACAAACACAGATACTTCAAGGAAACAGTAGAGCAGAATTTTAATCTTTTGGAGAGCGAAAGTTTGTCACAAGATGTTAAACGCCAGGGACTGAACACCGTTCTCTAAAATAGTGGATTCCCTCCTGGACGTTTCAAGCAAATACACATTCATAAATTCATACACCTTTGGGTACGAATAGCGACTGAAGACTTGAGTTTTTTATGACCTCTGCGTGGATCATTGTGAAATGTAAAGAATGCCAATGGTTCAGATCTAACTATAAAGCAAGGAATCTCTGTATATCTGCATGTAAACATGTATGTGTGACCTTGAGAACCCAAGGATGTGCAAGTTGGTAAAAGTTGGAAATGCAGCAACAGGCCTTTACAGGCCATTCCATATTGATTACAGTTGATTTTCTGCTTGCTGCGGGATATATTAACAATACAACATCTTCACTTCCATGGAGCCAACGAGCGGCTCGTCCAGCAGCACCACTTTTAGGGGCGAAGCAACTGGCCGATCAGGGCTGTCCTCGACCAAAGAAATTCTTAGTCGTCACTCATATGATTCATATGAGATATGCTTTTAATATTCAGTACAAAAAAAGTATAAATAACGTACTGACTCAAGAAATCTTAGCTGACTAAGACCAGAATGACCAATTAGACGACTAACAGAGAGGAGGCAGCTTTTATCAAAAACTGTATTCTAAAAACACAACCTTGGAGGCCAACTGAGCTTAATAAAATCTGGCTAATCTGTTCTCTTTGCTCCGGTTAAAGTCCTACAAACCGCAAATGAGTGCAACAGGCCCTCTGGCTGGCTGAAGAGTGCCCGCATGTCAGTTTGTTGTTTGTGGATTATAGGCCTTGTTCACAGAGGACATTTTGACTTGTCACAGTAGGAAAAGCACAGGTGTAAATAATGAAATTAATGGGGTACCCACCAGGTTCCTGGTATCGTGCATGCTGGATCACTGTCACTCTCACAGGGACACTTGAATACCACAGAGCCATCATTAGTGTTATTACTAACACCTGTGAGAAAGGCCTGTTAGTAGGTGGAGATGATCAGTCAGTGTAACTCAGAGCACCTGGGCTCCTCAGCTGGAACAAAGATTTCCTCAGAGACACTTTCTCTGTGTGCTACCTTTGTTTTTTTTTTATTGTTTTTGCTCACCAACATTCATTTAACTACACCAGAGTCAGTAGTGCAGTCAAGTTTTGGGCTTGCCTGGGTACTCGCAGTGCCTACTGCCCATCAAAACTCATGTGTGGTCACTTTTTCATGCTAATCATTTATTATTTTGTCTGTTTATGTGCTTGATGTGAACAAACAGCACTGCGTCTTGCTTGAAGTGCTGAATCTTTAGTGTTTATGTGAAAAACGAACTTCCTGCCTTCCTGGCGCCTGATCATGACTTAGCCACAACACGGGCCTCCTTTCCCATTTCCGCCCTCTGTTCAGGAAGACCTGCTGTGAGGTCATGAGGTCACAGCAAAGAGGAATGGTCCACGGTGAGATGTGGCCAGGCTCTCTGGGTACGACATTAGATACAGGGAGGACGCAATCTGACTTTGAGTTGTAAGATTTTGCTGCTATGATTTTGTTGATGTGGACTGAACATGTTTAGTATAATGGCACTGAAGAAAGGAAAATCTCCTGCTGTTTCATCAACAATTATGGAGACAGATGTGGTTATGCAACAAGTTACCGAAGACAAAATAGGTTCCTGGAAAAGCAGAACAACCTGGAAACATCAGTGGGCTGATGAAGGATAAATAAAAATAAGATATCCTGGCAACAAAATCCCAGCATGGATGACTAGTGAAAGAATACGGTTGTCTTGGGAATCAGAGAGGAAGAGACCTAATCAATCAATCAATTCACTGAAGAGGGATTCCCCTCCTTTGGTCACGGTATTGATTGCTTTCCAAACAGGTGGAATCTGCTTTGCGCGATCAATTGCTGACTGATCTCTGGTCCGGTGGGACCTCTTTGATGCAAAGAACAAAGGGTTCCTATTGGGTTACACAGGTCAGGATTGATGATGCGTGAAATCAAGGCCTCGTGGGGGAAAACAGGAGAAGACACTCATCTTTCCATGGGAAGATCACTGTTTCTCCTTTACAGAAAAGCTCTTTGGAAAACCATTTATATCTACAAAGGCTGGCGAACCATCAGATGAAAGTGAACTTCAAAGCTGGAGGTTCAGGGTATTCTGCTGTTGGCAAAGCACGAGCCAAGGTGTTTGGGTCCTTTCCTGCTTTACAGTCACCTGACATGGGGCGTTCACTTCTAGAGTGAATAAAAATTCCTCTTTATCATTTCAGGGAGAGGATTGGAGCATTTTTTGACAGAGGGGGTGGTCTCATCTGAGGCCTTTGGCTGCTCCTTTCGCTTTCTCTCATCTGTCATCTCCTTCCTCTCGTCCCTCCCCTCCCTTTCTCCTGTCTGGGGACAGACCTGCTGATGGATGGACCTAGGACATCCGGAAGCAGGAGTGGGGAGGGTGGAAGGAGTGCAGAAAAGAGGGCGAGGAGGGTGGACCTGCATGGAAGGAAGCCAGGAGAGCGGGAACAACAACAGCAGTAGCCAGATACAAAGTGTTTCTCCTTGCGAGCGAAGGGGAGATGTCTGATTCTGGGAATGGAGCGATGATGAAGTGGTGGAGGGAGGAGAGGGCTGAGAGGGGTGAAGGGGTGCACTGAGTGGGTTTGAGTTTGCCAACACCTGGTGGGGATTATAGGGAGCAGGATGGGGTGGGGGCTTTGCTGTGTTCTGGAGGAAAGTTGCTAGATTAGAAGCTGGGAGTGGATGTTGAGGAAGTAGGGCTTTTCCAAAACACTCGCACACACTAACACAGACATCAGGGTTATTAAAGGTGATTTAGTGCTGTGAAAGGTTATTGTTATTACTGGACGTGTCTCCATTTACATATATTTTTATTTCCACTTTGAAATATCACTTTAGAAAAGCTGTAACTACAAAATTAGACAAAACTTCCTGTTATGAAAAAAGTTTTTATGCTCGCTTGAGGTGGTTTTTGCCTTTATCAAAAAAGAGTTGATACGCTGAATGAATGAAACGCCTCGCTGAATTAATTCTGACGTAACAAACATTTATCTCACATGACTGATGAGCCGTCTCTGCTGCCGGCGTCTTCCTCGATATATATTTAAATCGTCTGTTCATCTCTGGACAGCATGACACATGGCCAGGACTAGCAGACACGAAAGAGCAATTAAAACTTGACCAACTGACTTGTATTCTTAAAGACCGCTCGTCATTTTGGTGTTTAGACCGGTCAAGCTGACTCATTTTATTTTCGGTTCATAACCTCTTCTTCTACTCTGTATACCAGATTACAGCCGTGCGTCGCCTATAGTGGCAACTCCCCATGAAACTGCTCTGTAGTAAAGTTTATTCACTCCAAACCACTTGGCAGAAATGCACAGTATTTGCATTTCTTATTTGCAACATTTCAAAAGTTTGCTTAAAATCGATGAAAATGTCTTTATTCTCTATTTTTCGTCTAAAATCCCACAAGAAGCTCCAAATTAAGTCTTTTAACATTTCTCTCAACACTTCCTGACTTGTCTGAGGCACTCAGCAACGAGACCATTTAGGCTAAAGACGTAAATATTTAAAACAGTCACACTTTTTTTTTTTCTTTAAAAAAAAAAAAAAAAAAAAAGCTCAGTAATTTCCTAAAACAGCTGGGCACTGCAGTTCTTAGCAAATATTATATAACCAGGAGTAAATTCTTTTCTGTTTTCAGTGGATAAGTACACATTTGATGTTCTAGTGAGTATTTGTTGTAGCAGGATGGTGTATGTGGGGCTGAGTTGAAATAAACAACAATATACTGTATGTGTTCATGGTAATGAAGGAACATGTCATCCAGTGAAACAGCATGGCTCATATTTAATAGTTGCTGGACAACAATGGAGCTCTATGACACAAAGGAATACAATATATATGATTTTGGACACACACAATACTTATTTGTAAGATCAATTTTTTGTCTTTTCATGAGATTTGTTGAAATTAAGGATATATTATATTATTATATTATGATACCATCATCACACTGTGGACCAAATGTTCATCTGATGGTTATCGATTTGTGGTCTCCCTGTCCGATTTACTGATTCACAGAAAAGCACACCAAGCGCTGCTCTGTGTCTAATCTTAGCTAAATGAAAGACTGGCAGCAGCTTGATGTGGAGAGAAGATGAGGTTATTTAGGTGGGAGGGGAGACTGTTTAGGTTACAGCACAAAATTGGGAGCGACTCTGCTGTCCTGACATTCACTGGAAAGGTCAACCAACCATTGGGGAGACGGCAGAAGCCAGCTGTAGCGGTGACATCAAAGCCTTGCTTATTATCATTTTGCATCAAGCTGAAGCAGAATGTGGACAGAAAATTTCTGTGAGCTGTGTGGCTGCTGCTGTTTGAGACTTGCACTGTTTACAAAAGGCACAGTGGGGTGTTTTCCTCACATTTTTTGATATTTCGGTGACATGCTGCATGCTACACTGGGGAGGAAAGGCCTAGCAGGGACGTATCACCAAGCTAACACCAGTGCATTGCAGTTTTGGAGTCAAGATTTACTGCATTTCACACTGTAACCACTGCAGCCAGCCTTCTTGGACCATGTCGACAGCGCATTATGCATGATGCACCCATGTTTTGTGCTCTTTTTATCATTTTAATTGGAGGATTCACACCCACATAGACCTCTCCAAAAGCACTTCTAATTACACCGGGGAAATGAAAGCTGCATTCTTGGTTATGGCAGGGATGTTTTGAGGGTTGTTGGCCTTTGTAAAAGCCACAAAAATGACTTCCCACTCTTTTTTATGTTCGCTCAAATGTAGACTATACATCATAGTAAGCCGGAGTTGAAGAGGAGGAACAGCAGAAGAGAGATCAGCGGAGAAGGACGACAGCGAAAGCGGTTCACAAACAACAGAATGAAAGCAGGCAGGTGTCCTGTGAATCCAATCAGTGCCGGGAAAGAGGATGGAGGGATAAGAGAGGGTGAAAGAAACCAGGCATCAGGGCAGCCTGATGGCAGGAGACTCAACTGTCACGTACAGGGAGGTGGGCTGTATCAGAGGTGCATTGTGGGAGCTGACCCACAGGCTCAAACATGCTGAGTAGAGGACTCTGGCGTGGTGCTGTGCTGAAACTACTAGAATGGTCAAACTGAACAGCAGCATCCATTCAGAATTATCACCAGCTGCAGGCTGTTGGTGTAAAATACTACTGGCCATTAGACACTGTTATATTCATCATCCATGGTGATGTTTTTTTCCAGAATCAATGTTTATATATTGCTATCTAAATAAGATGAGTGTATCCTCTAAAACACAAAGAGCTCAAATTTACAATCAATTTGTCATATTTTATTTTTTATTTAAGGAGTCTTATTGTTGGCTCATAGAAAACATATTCTGTATGTCATTTAGTATTTTAAAACAAACTTTTTTAACCTTTTTTTTACTTTTAAAATATATATCCAGGTGTTTGCCATGGAGCCGCAGGTTTTTCCTCAAGGATTTTGTTTTACCTAAAGACTCAGTGATGTCCTACCGATGTCTTTTACTGTGCTGAGACACAATTTAAAAGGAAATGTGGATCTAGGGTTTCCATACTATTTCATATTGCTGAATTTAAAGTGGCTGTAAACAATATTTTCATATTAAAATGGATCCAATTACAATAACCTGCCGAGGGACAGTAGACAGAAATTAGTGAGCAGCTAAATCTGGTGCAAACCATCTTTTGTCTTTTGATATTAATGCATTTTGCACATGAACCCTGATATAAATACTGTACTAAACTATTTTTCTAATAAAACACAAAGATTAAGATTTTTTTAAATTAAATCAATTTAGAGGTGCCTGGAGTAACAGCATCTCAATGTCCTGTATTTTTTTAAAGGTGCAAATAAAGAAATTATTCTTTAAAAAGGTTACCTTTTGCTGGCTACACTATTTTTGTTAAGGGGAAACAATGAAAGAGCAACATTTTTAAATGATTTTTTCTTGATTCACTTCCTCTTTGAGTGACATTGTTTCCAGCTTTATGGATTAGTGGCAAAGTTGCCAACCTGTCTCATGTTCTGCACATTTGTTGGACTTGAACACAGATTGATTACAGCAATTATGATTCCTCAACATGCAGTTTAAAGCCGAGGGGTGTAGAGTAAAAAACGTAACCCGCCGTGATTGGGATGTGTGATCCCCCGCCACCCTCACCTCAGAAGAGGACCACTCAGGGACAGACTGTGACAGCAGCAGGCTTAGAGAAAACCCATTAACCAGGAAGAGGATCCTGGAGTCTGGAGCCAAACACATGACTGAACAGACACATGGAGGCCTGATGAGAGAGGGAGGACGGGACAGAAGAAAGCAAAGAAGAGACAGAGGGACGGAGATGATCCGAGTGACACAGTTACTCACAGGGAGGGAGAGAGAGAGAGAGAGAGAGAGAGAGAGAGAGAGAGAGAGAGAGAGAGAGAGAGAGAGAGAGAGAGAATCATGCTTTCAGGATCCATCAGGCCGTCTGTCAATCACACAGCTGAAGACGATGCGTTAGAGGTCCTGTTGATGTGAGATACAGGCTTAAGAAAAGAGCTTTGCATTGGGCTTGTTCTTCATATTATCAGACAGGTTAGAAATATTGGTCTGCTCATCAAAATTATGATCTTTTTCAGACTAAAAAAGAAATCTGCATTCTCTGCTTCTGTCCTACAGGTACCAGCATGCACTGTGTTTGAGATTATCAATGGCAAGCCGTGAGCATGTTTACATGACAGGTAAGCTTCTTACCCTCCAGGACTGTGAGTGAATCACTAGCTGCATCTAATCATTATTGTCATTAACAGTTCATCTCTATATTCATATTTTTGATTAATTAACCATGAATTTAACAAAGAGCCTGGTGGGAGATCATGTGTGTCCATGGACATTGTGTGTGTGTGTGTGTGTGTGTGTGTGTGTGTGTGGGGATAGGGTAGGCCTATGCTACTGTATTTAACATTGTACATCATGCAGCTACTTGGAGTGCCAAATATTTTCTGAGGTGGTACTTGGTGTAAAAAGTTTGACAACCACTGATATAATAAATTATGGTCCCATTTAGAGTCGAATAGATCATAAAGCAGGGGATGCTTTAGGACGTGGCTACCTTGTGATTGACAGGTCGCTACCACGGTGTTGTCCGGTCTGGGAGTTGTCTGTGTATTCATCTTACAACTTTAACCCTTTCACTGTGTGTTTTCAGTTTGTGAAATTTAATTGTAACATTTTGGTTGCTTAAAAATGTCTTATTCATCATTGGGTTGTACTCAGCTCCACCCTCTTGTGTCGCTTCTGGTTGCAAAAGACCAAGAACTTGAGGCTTCAAAACGGCAGTCCACAAATCAATGAGTGACGTCACGGTGACTATGTCCACTTCTTATATACAGTCTATGGCTGCAAGAGCTCACTATCTCCTTCAGTGGCATAAGGGGATTTCAGCCCATCGGTTAAGCTAAAAACAAGTATGTTGCCGGCTTTTTTGGCTTTTGTTGTGGCTTAAAAACTGACATCCATAGAAAAGTTTGGAGCCGGAGCATCTGCAGACTAATTCCATTCGCCATGTGTTATTATCTACTAAAGTTAAGCATGATATGAATAAATCCCTATTTTTGTCATCTTCGCCGCCATTTTGACTGTAAGTGAGCCAGGAGGGATAACTGAGTGAGATTCAGCTCTTCATTATTTGGTAGGGGAGGGGAGACACACCTGGTGGAAATCTACACTGCACTCAGTTATCAATGATTAATCAGTTAGGATAGAAAATGTCAGAAAAAGTGAAAAATGCAATCACAGATCCCAAGGACATATTCACAACCAATATTCGACCAACAGTCCCAAACCCGAAGATATTTACAATAATATAAAACAGAAAAAGAAGCATATCTTCACATTTGATTTTGCAGACAAGAAAAGTATGAGTGCTATATTTACATGTATAAACAGTGTATAGTTTGAAAGTCAAAATAAAATCTTACAAACAAAAACACAACAAAGTAAGCAGTCACAGAGAAAGTTTACCAGATCCAAACAACAACACGGAGACTGAAAATGTCAGAAAGCCAAAACAAACATCTAACACATCTGATAAGACAAGATAAGATATTCCTTTATTAGTCCCACAGTGGAGAAATTCACATCACATCTGATGAGAGAAAAGAGAAAACATAACTCACCCTCATGTAGTTCCTCTGCCATCCACTGACGTCAGAAAAATACATCATGATGGAAGTAAACTGGCCGGCCACAGAAAACATTGGCAGACATTATAGAAATGCTATTCCAGTGACTAATGCAGAGAAACCAGTTTAACGGTGTCCATTTAAGGTAAAGCAGTGAGTAAAGACTTGGCTCCTTGTAGATTGGCATCAGATTTTGGCCCAATGTATGTACAGTATTGGATTATAAGTATCAACTGGCAGTCTGGGCCTACGCAAGTCTAGTATAATGATAACTAAGAGACCATTCCTCACAAACAAAGTGAATAACAACGTCAGAAAAGAGAAGGATTTTGTACATAAAGCAGCAGTGATGAGTATTATGTTGACTGTGTGAGTGAATTAGGGGCAGTGAGTGAGTGAGTGAGTGTGAAGGGTTAATAGGATATGCCACTCAGAGCTGCCACCCACATCCCAGATGGCACTCCCCATAAATATGTGTTCCTCAGATCCACTGGGGCTATAAACCACACACACACACACACACACACACACACACACACACACACACACACACACACACACACACACACACACACACACACACACACACACACACACAAATGTCTTTGCTCAACTTTCTTGAGCTGCAGTTCCTCTAATGGCCACTAGATGCTGCCTTCAAGAAAACTTTGATTATAATGATCATGTTTACATGCACATTAATGTAAAGTCAATGAGTCCTAAAACCCGGAAATCAGTTAGCATTTAAGATAAGATAAGATATGATAAAATAAGTTATTAATTTATTAGTCCCACAGTGTGGAAATTTGCGGTCTACCGCTGCAGGGGCGGCAGTAGCTCAGTCTGTAGGGAGTTGGCTTGGGAACTGGAGGGTCACCGGTTCAAGTCCCGACATGGACCAAGAACTGAGTGTGAACTGGTAGCTGGAGAGGTTAGGTGCCAGTTTACCTCTTGGGCACTGCCGAGGTGCCCCTGAGCAAGGCACCAAACCCTCAACTGCTCAGGGCGCTTGTCAGGAGCAGCTGCAGGAGAGCAGGTTTTTGGATATTTGTAAATATCACAATGAAGGAATGAAGGAGGGAGGCTGTGTTTGCATGGTCCAACAAGTCCACTACTGGTTATCTTAATTGGAGTATGCACAGTTACATGTAAACAGGAATATTAATGGAATATTAATTTTTATAAGCCATATAAACAGCTTAGTAGGAATATTGTCTTTTGCAGAATAAGGACAAAAAAATTGAAATATTGTATTATGTAAACATAGACATTGACATGATTAAAACAACTTCTCTCCTGAAATACAAACCAAATACACATACAACATACAAAAGTCAAATTACTGAATTATGAATGTGAATGTATTTCACATATGTGTGGTGAAAAATAAGGATAGGGCTTTGAAAATACATAAATAAATAAATGCACATTGGAGGCCATGAAAAGAGTCCAGTCCCACTCACCAAACAGGTTATGGACGAGCAGGAAGGAAGGATGTGTGATCCACTGGAGTGACCTTCGACCCACATGGCTCTGGACCAATAGCATGCCAAGATGCCAGGAAGTCCACTGCTTCCTTATCGGAGGAACGGAGACCGGCTCTTCCCACGTTTGGGCCCTTATTCCCAGAGAAAAAGGAACCAGATAAAACAAGTGAAAACTGAGCCATGGCGGAAGCCTGGCAGCATTTATGGGAAGGGAGTCGGACAGAGTCCTCTTTTCTGAGAAAAAGTCAAAGGGTGCTGAGAGTGAGCTCAGTCTTGTTTCAGGTCTCTGAATGTTGATCATAAAAATACACGGCATCTGAACACTTTCCTTCCAAAGCTTCTAATCTAATATTGCCTAATTATGACCAATCCTTAAAATGCATATGTCTAATAAGAACTGTGCAGCTTTGAAAGCTCTGATTTTTATTATTATTGCAGGATTTCACTTGTTCAAAACTTGGAGGCCAGGTATCAAGTCAAGTTTTTAGTGAGTCAAGTCTCAGGGCTGTGTTTCAAGAGCTCTATGCACCCAATGGATGTGGAAGATGGCCAGATGAGCTGGGTACTTTATCACTCTGCAGTCGGGCCATTTTGGCTTCATGTGGCACAGGAGTGAACAGGCGCCTGCCTCCAACACGGTATCCAGTTCTCTTTATATATCCATATATACTGTACATTTACATGTCTCCTGACCCGCTCTTTGACTGACTGTGGTAGTAATGTTAGCTGTTTGCACCCTGTAGTGGCACAAACTGTTTGCTGACAGGGTAGGCGAACCACAAACGGTACACAGAAAACAAGTGAAGGTCGCTGGACATGTTATGTAAATATCTTAAACGAAGGTATGCAAGTAGGAAAAGACAGCCAGTGCTTAACACAGTTAATTAGTTTTTCTGAGAAAAAGTACTCTATAGCCTTTTGTGGCTTATTGGACGGTAAGACGGTTATGAACACTAACTGGTTGTACTTGTATGTCAGGAAAGTAAAACTATTTAGGGTTCAGTACACTGTGTGTCCAGGATACAGGAAGTCTGAGGAGAAACAAATAACATTTTATTGGTCCACAAAGGAAGGGAAAAGGGTGAACCTGTTGTCAGAGGCCCTGTGTACATGCATCCCTCTGTTTCCTGTGAGTGAAAGAGAGGAACAGGAAGGCAGAGAGAGAGAGAGAGATAGAAAATCAACTCAGGGATCAAATGACAACAAACAGATCACACAGGAGCGGAGGTCCCTTTGAACCTTCCCCGTGCGGAAGTCAGCTTTTTTTTCCTGAGCTTGCTCTCTCTTTCCCCTTACTTTTTTTTTATCCACCGCTCCCCCCTTTTCACCGGATATAAGCTTTCAACACGCTAAACCCTGTAAAAACAGGCCACGAGTGTTTAAGCTGAGACCAGTCGGCAAAGATGTCCCAAGCCATGCTGCATCAGACTACAGCTGCAGGACTGCCTGTCCCTGAAAAATAAATGGGTGTCCTCAATTTGTCGTCAGTGGTGCAGCAATTATCAAGGGGGAAATGCAGCACAAAAAGTTAACTAATGAAGAGACCGGCATGATGGGAAGGTCGCAAACAGGTGTTACTGCTTGAGGTTGATTACACTCGGCAGGCCACAACCGGGTCTTTAAATGTTTTAGAACAAGTGTGACAAGTCGCTGGAGCCACACTATGACCACAGCATGAAAATAACTTTATTATTTACTCCCCTATTTACAGCAAATACATATTACCAGCAATCGTCTGTCGGGGGAACATATTGTGTCAAAGCACCACAGACTCCAGAGCCAATACGGTCACAAACAAGATACTTTACAGGGTATGAAAGCAGAAAAATGGACATTTTTGCTTCACAAATTATGTATATTTATATCTTTTTCTTGTGAACTGCTGGATTTACTGATTTCCGCTCAACTAACCTTAATACCATCATTCAAAACATTGTTTATCATAATTTTTAGCCCTAACCCACTGGGGGGCAGGTGGATTTTAAAGAGTTAAACTAAAGCTTCTACGAGGAACTTTAATTTTGTATTGATTTTGGCGGTCCCTGTGGACAAAAGTGGTAGTGTTTCCGAGCACCACTTAAAAGTCCAGACGCAGCAACCTGGCATGAAAGAACTAGACGACGAAGGCCACCAGCTGCGTCACCTCATGTCGCCTTTGTGTAGCAGAGAGGTGAAGAGGTGCTGCTGCCGGGCGAGGGGCTCTCCACCTCCCACTGGAGCTCCCACTGCTGGTGGAAGGCATCAGCAAAACTGGATCTGGGTCTGTCCGAGTGAATAACTACATAGAAATAGCCAATCTTGCGGATGGTCTTGTTTGCTTATGTAGGTCATATACTGTAGAAGCATCAGTTTTAAACGGAGACTCTTTCCTAACCAGTTTAAAGTTCCTCACATTAACTGCACCATATTTGCTCACTGTTTACCCTTTAACAGTAGGTCAGGTCTGGATGAATACCAAAAAATGCTGCTGCAGTTTGCACCACAAGGCTCATCGTGTGCACACAAATCTCCTGTGGGGAGAACAGGAATTTAATTTTACCAGATCAGCAGTGAGAACTTCAACTGACAATCGTGTAAAAATGAACCAATTGTTTGTTTTTCATGAGCGAGGCAACGGAAGCAGGTTGTTAAACCCTTCTGGCAAACAGGCCTCATTTTTCCAGCGGAGGAAAAGTCAAACAGAGATATAAAAAACAAACGGAGGAGCCATTAGTTGGACAGCATGCATGTTTCACTGTTTACCTGTCGCCTTCTGCATCTGTTTGAACAGGTGTGAATGGGTGTGCACATTACATAAACTACAATCAATTATTGTTAAGGCCATATCCTGACTTCAGAGGTGTGACTCAAGGTAACTCGATAAGCGTGGGTCTTTCTCTCCTCCTGCCTGTCTTCCTCCTCTTCTTCTTTCACTTTCCACTCCCTCCTCTTTTGTCCATGGCCTTCGTGTATCGCCTCATCCCCTGAAGGGGGCTAAGGGGGAATTTCTGAAATGATAATCCTCCTGTTTTTCAGAGACAGGCAGGAAGGAGCAGAAAAGAGAAGAGGAGGAAGGAGGAGGAGGAGGAGGAGGAGGAGGAGAAGAAAAGGGTCTGTTGATTCAGTTGGGAGCTATAATGTTTGCCTTCCGTCTCGTGCCACTACGAGGCAACACCTTTACCACGTGGGGTAAAATGATAGTACGCACAAAAAGATTGTTATATTTTTGTATAGAAGCAGCCAGAAAGATGAATTTTATTCTTGTCAAGGTGTAAAATCTCTGAAACACCATCAAGGACCCTGAGGAACACTGACACATTTCACTCACTCTTTAAAAGAAGGGCGACTTATCGGACCTATTAAACTGCCCGGAGACATTGTTGAACAGTTACAGGACCGGTTTACTCAAACCACAGTGCAACCGTTTTTATTATTATTCAGTTTTCTGCAGAGAAATCTGTAGATTATCCAGAGTAACTGTGTCACTTTTTTAAAAATATAATTTTTCACCAAGACATTTCTGATCACCTCCACTGTGTCGGGGGCTAATGCTGAATAAACAAAAATAAAACAATCTGCATGGCTACTAGATACAATAGATGTAAAAGTGAAAATGTTTTTTTCTTGTAATTTGGGTGAACTGACCCTTTAAACAACAACAACAAAAAACAATTTGTAATAGATTCAAGCTGTCAAATAATTAAAATATGTAATTGTTATTAATCACATGATTGTCCATAGCTAAACATGATTAATCACAAATTAATCACATTTTTTATCTGCTCAAAATGTACCTGAAAGGGAGATTTTTCAAGTACTTAATACTCTTATCAACATTGGAGTGGACAAATGTACATACAATATATATTTATTATTGGAAATCAATTAACGGCACAAACAACGACAGATGTTGATGCCTTTAAACATGACCATGTCAGTTTTACCTCGCCAAAATTTAGCACAGGTTTGGAGCTTTATTTAACCTCCTTCCTGACAAGCTAGTATGACACACTGTTTAAATTTCATATGATGTCAGTATCTGAACTCTAGGTTTAAAACTGAGCCCATTACACCTTAAAAATTGTGTTTGTGTTAAAGAAATTAGTGGTGTTAAAACAAATTAGCGTTAATGCGTTATTATTGTGTTAACTTTTATTCCATGAACATCCCTCACAGGAGCAGACAAAGACCAACAGATAACCAATATATGATCAAAGGTCAATAAAATTTCCTGAATTAAAAATCCTAAATTTCCCCCCTGGGGATCAATAAAGTACTATCTTATCTTAAAAGCCTGATAAATCAATATATATCTGTCTAACACTAACAGATATCAGAACATTGCTCCCACAAATACTGCCACAGTCAATAAACTCAAGTAGAAACATATAAATACAAACAGGTCAGCAGTAAACAGGGAGCATGCGCTCGCCCGGTGGCAAGTCAACAGCCCCGGCTGTAAGAGCTCCTTCCTCAATATCAACAGGAAGCCCCTCCTCCAGGAAGCTATTAACAGGTTATGGGATCATGTTCACAACGCACTAAAGACACACACACACAAACACAGGGGTTTACACCACACTGGTGTGTGCACTGTAAAACAAGGCCTGTGTGCACTTAATGAGATCGCAGTGGACGTGAAGGTGGAAATTGGTCATTAAATGTTTGCTAGTGACTCTCTCTTCTGCTTTTGTACACAAAAGGTTTTGCTGCTGAGTTCGTTTGTGTCTGGAAACACAGGCATACGAGTCTGAGGCCTCCAGGGCACATTTCTGCAAAGTGAGGTAATTTTGGCTGATTCGCAATCCTTCAAGGAGTCGCTTTTAAGGTTCAGTTCAGTTTTACAAGAACAGTCCATATACAGTCTTGAGTGAGCTCTGTAAAACAGAACCTGTGGTGATAGACCAGGACAGATGTGGAAACAGGCCGGTCTAGACTTATTCAGATGTTTTTTTTTTTTTTTTTTTTTAAACTGATGTTTCCTCACCTATTTATGCATCTTGTCTTTTTAATATTGTGTGAAACCCCAGGTCTTCCACCATTCCACCAGTCTCCTTTCGGCAGTGGGTGAACTGGATTTGGTACCCGATCTCAGCAGGCTGCACCACTTTATGTAACTGGGAGAGAGAAAAAGATGGAGGAGGAGGAGGAGGAGGAGGAGGAGAAAACCAGTAAAGCCAGAGAGGAAGCAAAGGATGTGGTGGGGAGAGCAAACAGCAGCCAGCGGAGAGCTCCCCCTTTGTGTGGCTTTCTTACTGCTTCCTCCCGACCCGGCCGCATCGCTCACCACATCTCCGCCGCAGGAAGAGCATAAACAGCTCAAGTCTCCACGCCGGGTGGGAGAAACCCAAACATTTCACAGCCACTGGTGGAGACAACAGGCAGTATGACACGTATCACATGAACAATCTTCAGCAGATAACAAGCAAGAGTTTACATGGCCTCATGGAAGCCCACTACCGCCAGCAACACAGAAATGATGATAAATTAGAGGTGATGATTCAATATTTACGGTAAATCAAAAGTAAAGAAATACTACATTATGAAAAAATCTTTACATGGGAAGTTAGGGTTGCCCTTGACTTTCTATGTCAGTTACAAGGCACTAAGGTAAAATTATAAGAAAACACTTAACTTACAAGGTTAGAGTAAATCTCACTTGATACTAAGCCATAATGTTAACTTAAGTGTATTTTATGAAATATTAAGTCCTAACAACAACATAATATCTCATAATTCTGACTTTGTATTTGATAAGATATACGCTTACTCTTAAAGGATAAAAGTTTGACATCCAATCATAATTCAGAATTGCTGTAATGTCTCAAACATTTGACTAAGAGCAAAAGTGTTTTTTGAAATGGTTCCGGTGCACTTTTTTATGCCTCAAGTCTATTTTTCTTGAGTTAAGTGAAGTGTAAACTGCATAAACCAGCAGTTTAAATTAAAGAAATAAACCTCTGTGTGTGTGTTTTGAACTAATAACTGTATGGAGCAAAACTCCCAGTCTGTCTGTGAGTTTACCGCTTTCACTACAGGCACAATGTTTCACTGCGGCGGGCGGGGAAATAAAATCAGTGAATCAGTTCATACAAACACTGTTGATTTCCTCCCACGGAGCAGACATAAAAACTAATGCTTAAAAGAAAATCTGAATAAAGGTCTGTAACATTTCTCAATACATAATAATCTAAATTCAGAGCACAACAATATATATATTTTTGACCTACAAAAATAAGATGTGTTCTTAAAATGAAAGATTAGAAGCTCAAAATTAAAGGGCCTAAATTCATTGTTGTTAGCTGATATTTTAGGTTTGCTGTGGAGTTGTTAGTTGTTATCAAAATAAAAAAAATACTAGGTGTAAGTTTTTTTTTTTAACCTGTCTGGACATACTGTATATACACAGACAATCCTAATAACATTAATGCAATATAGTAAATCATTTAATCATATAAATTATATGAGACAGGTATTAAAATTACAAAAAAAACAGATGCAATGAAAGATGGAATTGCAGACGCCACCAACTGCTAAAACATGTGCTAATACACACATATACACATGTAAACACACACACACACACAGCCGTCATGCAGAAGACAAGCACTGTCTGTTTTCATAGCTGCAGCTGTTCCAATTGGATGTAATATCCATATCACACACACACACACACACACACACACACACACACACACACACACACACACACAGAGACACAGAGACACAGAGACACACACACCCAAATCTTGATTAACCTACTGACCCCTGAGAGAGACCACCAAGGTGGACATTTACAATCACGACTCAGACACACACACACCATGTCCAGCAGCCGTGGGGTTAAGCAGTACAACCCAGTCTGTGTGTTTGTGCTGCAGCGTGAGGGAGGGCGAGGTCGTCCTCAAGTGAAATGGACAGGTGATCCATCCGTTTCCTCGCTCTCCATCCTCCGCCTCGATCGCACGTCCTTGAGGATCTGGGACTGGTTGAAGAGGCACTCCTTCAGCTTGTCCTCAGTCAGGGTGAGACGCTCCTCCAGCACTGAAACAGTCTTTGTGTTTGATGAGGTGGGGGGAGGGGGAGGAGTGCGTTACAATAATTATGAAGCAGTCATATAATAATTATACATGTAGAAAATCTGAAGAGCAGACATCAGTCTGAGAGCCTTGAAATCAATCCTGTCGCCATTATGGAAAAATAACACAAGTGCTAAAGAGGGACAGAAGAGGCTTTTTAGTTGTTGTGACATATCAGGACAGCAGCGGTTTGGCCTTAAAGCTGAAGAGTAGCTCACCAGCATGGCTGCTTCTAAAACTCTACCAAAGTCAGAAATTATCAGTTGTTTTTAAAGATGAGAAGCCACTTTGTCTCAAATACAAAATAAATCAAACTGGGGAATCATTACTCACTGCCTTGATGGTTACGCTGCACTATAAACAAGACACTTTGCATTGTGGCAACAGGAGAAGCTTCAGAGAGCAGGTCCAAAGCACACTAAAGCACACAGATTTAAGGCAGTAGACTTTATTTAAAGATTAGCACAGTTAGTCAACACTTAGTCATAGTTCGTCATCGAAACGTTAGTCTTTAAATAAAGTCTGCTGCTTTAAATCTGTGTGCTCCAGCGCAAACTTGTGTGGATATATAAGGGAAGGAAGGATAAATAAATAAAATCATTAACATTTAAGTGGAAGTTCAATAAAATACATGAAGAAATTAAATATGAATTTAAAGCTACGGTGAGGAACTTTGTAGTGATTTTGACGGTCCCTGTGGACAAAAGGGGTAGTGTAGGGTAGAGAACCAGATTTCCTGTAGAAGACCTCTCATTTTACTGCAGTAGTGTCTGAAAGTCTGCAAGGTTCAGTCCTGGTTCTGGTTCTCCCTTGCCTCCCTTCCCTGCCCATTAATGTGCCTGGTGTGGTATCGGTGCTCTGCTCCTGGCCAGAGAAGGAGCTCCGACAGCAGGTGCAAGGCGGCAGTGAAGCCAGATCTGGGTCTGTCCACGGTGGACTGGTTGCTGCCGGAGTTTCTGGTGACCCGACATGATTTTGTCTGCTTTCGCCAAAGTCAGACCAAGTGGCAGATTGGTAGAAACTCGCAGATGGTCTTGTTTGCTTATGTAGGTCATACGGAGGCATCAGTATAAATTGAGAGTGTTTCATAACCAGTTAAACGTTCCTCAGAGTGACTTTAAGGAAAGAAAGAACCTCAATAGTTTAAATATGAAAAATAATTGAGTTCAATAAAATGAAACAAGAAAACTATAAATTTAAATAAATTGAACACATAAATCCTCTAGTCACAAACACTGCTTCAGCAATCTAAGTCAGTACTGTTCAGCTGCTCAAACAGGTGCAGATGGGGGCAGATAAACCATAAAACCTACTTCTAGTAGCTTCTGTGTTTATCTTTTATGCCTCTTTTATTTGACTTGGCCTCAGAAGGAAAACCACTGTGAGTTTTATGGATTAATTTAAGTTGCTTCAACTGACTTTCTTATTAAGAAAACTACATCAGATTGCAATCTAGATCTTGCATTAAAAACATTTTGATTAGTAAATGTGACCTCACTGAGATTAAACCCTTCAGACAACAGTAACTTTCAACAGGAACCTGTTGGCTCATCTCCCACATGTTCATATTCATTTCCACATTTCAGTGTTTTTTGTGGGATTTCCCGCCCTCTTCCCGCCCCTTCCCGTGTCTCTAGTTGACAGTTTGGACCTTTACTAATAACTGACCTGTGTGAGAATATCCAGCTGTTGAACAATGTGCCTCAGGGTTGAGTCCAGACTCGATGGATGCCCAGAGAGCACTTCCAGTGGATGTGTCTGCCCTGTCCCCTCTTCCTCCACCTCTCTCCTTCCTCTTCTTCCCCCGCCGTTCTCAGTCTGGCTCCAAACAGCTGCACCTGCCTTGTTGGCGTTTTCGTCTCCCATCCATCCTCCCACTCTGGAACTGGCCACGTGACTCGCCGGCAAGCCGTTGGAGTGGTGACTGTTGGCGCTGGCCTGTGTGGACGTCAAGTGTGTTCGACCGTTTAAGAGCTGGAGATGAAAGCCAGGAGAGAAAGAAAGACTGGTCTTCAGCTGATTGATTTTCAATGCATTGTGCTCTACTATGTTTGTGGGGGTGTTTTCCTTGACACAATTGCTGTGCTCAGGTCTGCCATGAATTTCTCGCTTATCAAATGCATTGTATCCCAGAAGAAACCCACACTAAATCAAATCACCATTGTGACACCTTGACATTTAATTGAGGACGTGCCACTGAAAACAATGGGACCTCAAAATAATACCCCTTTAAAGGCGCCCTAAGTGTCCAGCTTGATTCAACACTCAGGACATTTCTCTGAAAGAAATTTCTGTGTGCTCGCTTCCACTGCAAATGTGTAGTTTAAACATTTGAAACAGCTTCGACGTGTAATGGTGTAATGTGTCCACAGGGATGTTTTTGGATGTGAGGGATCGTCTCACTTCCCAGCATTGGAACGCTTGATGGGCCACCACTAGACACTGATTGGACGGTTTCAGTCATGGGCTGCTGCTCCCAGCTTTGAGTACAGAACCAACATGGCAGCCTGTTTGGAAACTTTCTTCTTTAATATTACAAAAATAGTCCAAAAGTTCAGTGAATCTGTCTTCATATTTTCCAGAGGGGGCGAGTCATGTGGGATAAAGTAGCCTAGACTTCAACTTTATGCAAATGAGGAGCGGTCAATGTGATGGTCCGTCTCTCGAAAGGTAATGCTGCGTTACCAGAATGCATTGCACTATTGCAAGAGTGGAAAGGACAACTTCTGTGGACATGTGCCATAAGACCAAAGTTTTTCTTTCTGCATCTGTGAGTAGACGAAGGTCTGTGTGATGTAAATTTCATCATGAGAGGGTGTATTGCATAGGCTTTGTGCAGACATCCACGCAACGGCAATCGGTTGTGACCAAGCGGACTGTATGGACTGTCTGCACTACAACACTACGCTTCAAGTGGCAGCGTTAAGATCTGTATGTGTGTAAATCACATCCACCAAGCGGATAGTATAAAGTATCTACTATGTGTCAGTGGTGTACGCGTCCGTTTGGGAGAAAAAGCAAGGCTTAGTGTGAGCACTGAAAGAAGTAAAAGTGAAGGTAGAAGTTTAATCTCTCAGGCACATTGAAATCTCAGTTGAAGTGTAAGCACTGAATGGACTTAAAAGTTCAATTGTTAATAATAATAATAATAATAATAAGAATAAGAAGAAGAAGAAGAAGAAGAAGAAGAAGAAGAAGAAGACACAATAAATGGAGCCCCTGACATCTAGCCTGTTTTATTAGCCTGTCTGAAATGTACAGGAATGTGAATATTACTTTGCCTGGCTAATGTGTACTGGTGATGCATAATGCTATGTAGGTTTAGCCTCCTTCCTCTCTCATTGTTCTGTCAGTGGAGTAGGCCTTGAGCCTGTTGTAACTTGGCAGACTGAGGAAGGAGGATGACTCACACTGCTGGATTACTGACTGAATGACAGTGTCTGTGACCGACTGACTAACTTTGCACTCTAAGGCAGGGAGACTAATAGCCACAGAGCAAAGCAGAGAAAATCTCTTTTTTATTTAACCTTTACTAATTTTTTTACTAACGTTTTCATGAGTAAAGAAAACCACATGTTGGGAGACGGAACAAATACAAAGAACATTATGTTCATTTTAACCCGGGGACGCATTTTCCTTGTTCATCATTCATCGGGGCAGAGACAACTGAGCATGACTTCACTTTTAAATAGTTTAACACATGCACAACAGAGGCTTAACAGTGCAGGCACAGTATTCTACTGCTGGGGAGTGTTGTTGCTTAAGGACACCTAGAGCAACACTGGGGAGTTTGAAATTCAATCAACAACTTTCTTGTCATGAAACTTTTAAGGGAGGCATAAAAAAAAATATTTTTTTTGTGAGAATAAAGTTGAAATGTTGAGAATAAAGTTGAAGAAAGCAGAAGTGAGCATGGCTCACATATCCCCGCTCACTCAGCTCCTGCAACACTGTCAACCATCAAAACAACTCTGCTCTGGAAATGAAATAGAAGTCAAAAAAGTCACAGTTTTTGGGAAAATTTCAAAAATTCTAGGCGCCCTGGACTTTTAATCCCCAACAGGCACAACTACACCACACTGTCAACCATCATACCAAATTTGAAGTTCCTAAGTCAAGCAGCAAGTGGAAGGATGGACATGCAGAGCTATACAGTACACCCCCAGCTACACTGTCACGGGGCCATGAATACCATTTGGAGGATAAAGTCAAAATGATGGAATAAAGCTGAAATACTGTTTCGAGAATGAAGTTGAAATGTTGAGAATAAACGAACATCTGAGAGTAAATTAAACTACTAGTGTAAGCTCATATACAGAGATTTTGACTTTATTCTCAACGTTTGTACCCGACACTCTTCGGTAGACTTCTGCTTCTGCTTTGACTGAGAGAGTTTTCAGCTATGACAAGTCAAACAAAAGTAAAAGTTTCACAAACTGTATTCAAGGTTATTCATTCATTGATAAACTGACAGACGGATACAAGTCAGCTTTCATAGGGCTAGAAAAGAGCTCTCGCATTATTTTTTGTTCCACTTTGAATACAGAGTGCAAGTAAGGACCATTACCATCAAGCTGTTTTTGATTAATCCCTTAATTTTGTCTATAAAATGTCACAATACTTTAAATGACCTATTATAATTACCATGGGCCACAGTGGTGTCTGGTGTCAAATTACTTGTTTTGTCTGATGAACAGTCCAAAACCTCAAAATATTCAATTTAAAATGCCTGAAAGCAGAGAAAAGCAACCCCGATTTTAGAATGTTTTGAGTATTTTTGATTGAATTGACTTAACTGATCAATTACAAATTTATTGCAGAGCAATTTTATGTCAAATAAATGAATCATTTAAACACTATCCAAGCTCTTGGCATTGGCTTCAGATCAACAGAACAGACCATGACACTCTGAACAGCTGTACTCAGATCAGTGTCTAGACTTTACTCATAAACAGCACCAAGTGAAGGAAAGTTGGGCTTTCGCCCCCAAATAATAGTAGGATCTTGTGTGAAAGGTGGAGGGGGTGCAGGTGGTGTTTGGAGCGCATGAAGAGGAGCAGAAGGGGGGATAAATGAGGGATGTGTCAGGAGGATGGAGGAGGAAGGAAGAGGAGGGTGAAGAGGAGGCGGGTGTCACACATTCCTGGCCTAATGCATGGAGCAATCGATTCCGGCTCGCTTCCTGCTCACTGTCCTCACTTCAAAGAGAGCGTGGAGGGAGGAGAGGAGAGGAAGGAGGGATGGAGGGAGGAGAGGAGAGGAGAGGAGGAGTGTGTGTGTGTGTGAGGAAAGGAGGAGGGAGAGTTACTCTTCACTCCTGAGTGGAGGTGAACAAAGCTGTCAGTGTGTGGATGGTGAGTCTCTTTTGCCATCGTTGCTCATTTATCTCTTTATTTTCTCCTCTATCCCCCCTCCTCCTCCCTCGGCCACATCTGGCCAGCATCTGCTAGGCTCATTTACACTCAGCAGATGCAGACCTCCATCCCTCTGCCCCCCCTCCACCAGGAAGTTTGGGTGCAATCAAACATTTAACAGGCAGGGTACCCTGGCTGGCCTGAGTAATCAATGCACACACACACACATTCAAACTCATGAAAAGCACACACATGCAAGATTTTATGAAACTAAAGATCCCTAGGGCAAAAAAAAGTATTCAAAGGAAGCATAATATGTGATCACTGCAAAATATTGAGAATTATGCAACAAATATATAGAGATCAAACATTGTGCACGATGTAGAGGCATATAAACGAGTTAATTACACTATCAGGTACACAGAAGAACGTGTAAAATCATGTGAACATGCACATCTACAGTCATACTAGTTCACTTGATCAAATGTACCGACTAAAGCCTCATTACTTCCAGCATATTAGACAGAAGCTCCATAAGGACACTGTGCCAGTTATGCAAAAATAAGATGAGATTGATTATAATACTTTCAAGGCACATAGCATGATATCTAAAACAAGATCCTCATAATTATAACGGTCATTTATGAGATAAAATCATCTCTGTGGAATGTCAGGGGTCATGGCTCGCTGCCACTGCGGCCAGTAGTGGCGGGAATGTGTGGCGGTGGCGTGAAGCCAGCCAGGGTTTTTTGTGCGATGGGAGATGAGTGGGTGGTTAGGCCCGGGTGGCGGATCACAGCAGAAACTAGCCACAGTGATAATAAGGGGGCAGTGGGAGTGACAGGACCGTGCCCCGGCGATGATAGCGATGCAACAATCTCCACGTTGTTCCCATGTGGCGTTGTGAACGAAAGACTATTGTGCAGCATTGGATTCTGTGGGAGAAAGAGGCTCGGCGCAGAACGCTTAGTGAAAGGTTACTAGGTCATGAGGGGTTTTTGATTTAATATAATGGGTATGCTTTGTGTAGTGAAGGGTACACTGCATACAAATTGTTATTATTACTGCAATACATGAAATGCTACCACATGGCTGATCATCAGATGTAAAGTGAGAGATGCTTATTCATTGCTTATACCGTTGATAATTTCACATGACTGCAGCAGATTCACCTAACATGGCAATGTTTTCAGAAGAGCAGTTAAAATGTTGGCCTGAGCGGTGCGATGTTTACGATCAAAAGCATCCTCAGGAGAAAACAGATCAAAAATAGCTTCTCCTCCACTTCTAATCACAGATGTCTGATCAAAAACATGATTACCATGAGCACCAGAATTAGCTGCGCTCTCTCTGTTGGCAGGAAACCTCAGACACTGTGACCCTTACATAAAAAAAGCTGTTTGATCTGAACTGAAGGGCCCTCTCTGATGTTGCGCCTCCCCCGCTCTACCTGAAGCCACATACTCATCTTCAAAAAAACACCTGATGTTTATTATTTAACCTTGAAAATCCTCCTTGTGATGTAATGACCAAAAATCTTCTAATGCTAGCAACGTTTTCTTTTTTCTATCCAGCTATTTGATCTTAATATGACCGTATATGTTCTCCATTATGTCTAAAATGTAAAAATAGCGATGGCACATATCTCTTATTATCACATCTTACGTGGTCCTTGCCTAAATTTCTTTTTGTCAGTCCAAAGCGAGATTTAGAAAGTATTTGGGATAGATATACCTCTAAATCCACATAATTTTGCACTGGGATTAGACTCCAGTTATGAGCGTAGGTGCAGCTACATTCTTAGCGTCACTTTGTATGCTGCACACCTCAAAATATTACAAAAATGGTTGGACGAAGAGCCCCTGATATGGTAGCATGGTATGAAAACCTTATGTATATTGTGAAGAGACTATAAGAGAGGTCCTCTTGATGTGTTTGTAAGTGACTGGTATGAAGGTAACAAATAAAACAGTATGAGTATGTGCAATTGTCCTCAGGTTTTATTCCCATTCATTATTTTGTATTCAATTTTTGTGAGTGTGTTATCTAAGTGTGTTACTTTTGTGGTTTTTGGTTTTGTCTCAATTGTAGACGACAATATTGAGTCTTTGTATTATGTTGAAAATAAAAACACCGAAAGAGAAATAACTTCACTTTTCCACTGAAAATGGTATCCATTTAAAAAATATGGTCAGCACTCATATTCTGCACATATTCAGCAACATAGACACAACATTTTGTGAGTAGATGTGTGCATATCAGGTTTACTTTTGAATGACACTAAATGGCTGAAATCTAAATTGTAAATAGAAACCAGCATGGTGAGCACGCCTCATAAGGTGGTCTGTCACGTTGGTCTGAGCGTCCTGCAGTGTCCACTGGAGAGGACACAGATGGGCTCTCCTGCCTCGTGATGGTTAGCATTCACGCTGAGCTGCTTGCCCTTGTGATGCCAAGCACCGGCTGTGTTTATGCTGCTGACCATAATGCAACAAATATCATAAGCAGTACTTAAGGTGAGAGCGTGACTGCACAAAGTGACCCTCAAATGATCTATGTGACACGGAGTGAATGAATGTATTCAAATGGAAATTATTAATATAATAACCTCTTGGAACAAAAGCTGTTCAAGGTTGAAATTGTGTAAAGATGAGATGCAAGTTAATATCTAGCTAAACACAAGTGATAAGTGATAACCACCACAGAAGCTTTCAGGTGTTTGTTAAGCCAAATTCACACTACACGCCTTTCAAAGTCATGAGATGGCTGGACTGTCACACTACACAACCTGTACAACCTCACAGCCTGTGATCGTGATTCTTCACGTCGTTGTAGTTTCACACTACGTGACTGACCGGCGATAGGAGGTCACGCACTGCAAGATCTTTGACCGGGAGGAATCCCAGATGAGGTTTTCTCATGAAAACACACACACAAGGACTACACCATCCAATACGTGATACCATAGGCGAGACACATTGCTGATGCTGCTGCGGGCACAAATTTACAAAATAGCCTGTTTCCATGTCTTTTTTTTTTTTTTTTTTTTTTTTTTACTATTTATTACAACTGCTCCATGTTGCAAATACAGCATATACAGTAAGGCTTTTTCCAGACCAGGCAGTATCACGCTTCCTGAGTGATCAGATCATGAATGGACAACTTTAAGTATGTCTGTTCACACCTGGCATTAAAATGTGTCTCCACATGTGTCTTGACTAGCCACTTGTGATCCGATCTCACTTCACCGCTCTATATGCAAATAAACACATAGTAAACACATGGCTAATACAGAAGATGTCATGATGTAATATTACAGGAATATCAGTAGTAATGTCCTACATATTCATGAATTTGGGTACATTTTATTAACATCAAAATAAAAGGTTATTTTAACGGCAGTCCCCGGGGACCCCCGCGCCACCGGCACCGCTGCCGTTGCCAGGCAACAACAGGTTCAGATCTTCAGAGAGCCAGGTATGGGAGCAGGCAGTTGTTAGCTCCATGCAAAGCAGCGTAACAAAAACACCTACACATCTCCAACAGTAAGATAACAAATCAAAAATGCCTAGTCCGACTAACAGTCTGTACATTATGTAGCCAATAGATGAGATATATTTTAAGAAAATACAGTTGTACCAACAGAATACAGTAGAGCACAGAGGTCGTCTCCATTAGGGTTGGGTGATTTCCTACTGACGAAAAAAATGATATATGATATTATCAAGAAACGCACTTAGATATAAATATCTATGGACTGGAGACATATACATTGCAAAAGTGGCCACAACATATAGACAGTTAAAGCTACTTTAGGCAATGACATGCTGAGGTCAATAACTCAGATCAATCAGCTGGTGACTAGTAACTGCCCTCGTACAGTCTCGCCATGTTTATATGTCATTACCTGTGATTGAGGGCTGACTGCTCAACGTGGGAGGAGTTCTGGTCCGGCTGCTCTTTGTGGAGGAGTCCTTAGTCCCGACTTGTTTACAAATCAGTTTACAAATCACTTAGTTCGTTCATGTTCTCTGGCTCTCCTTTATCGTTTGATTTAAAACCAAAGAATCGCCAAGGACCGCCTTCCCCTCAAACAAGTGTGTAGGAGACCAGTGTACACTACTACAATAACAGCTAGTTACAGTTGTGTATAAATGTGTGCAACACATTTTAGGTTAAAAGTTGACATTACCCAGTAGGGGGTCATCTCTGGCCTGCTGGGCTTACAATACCCTGGCGGAATCCCTGTATTCAACATAACTGAATATCGATCTGTTATCCTGGACACATGAGGACCATTACCGTGGCCAATCAATATCGTATGTAAAGATAATCTTATCTCGCCCAAGCCTAGTCTTCTGGATTGTTTTTGGATCAAAACATAAATACTGTATTCTGGTCTATGCAGAATTTATGCTGAATGATGTTTACATGATTACTGCCTTACTCAAACTTGTACTACTGTCAGATTCCCACATTTCATTAATCAAAGCGTGAGTACACAACATCACAGGCAGAAATGCACATACACACATCTCACTTTTCAGCTCTCTCTGAACACTGCGAATACACACAAACACACAGTCCAATTTGTGATCTCTTTCAGCAGGGTAGCATGAGTGCTTCAAATAATCAGCCAATCAAACTGGTCTGTGGGTGGTTCCCATTGTTGCTCTCTTTGGCGAGGAGATGGACAATTAGCAAGTTGCATCTGTTAGGACAGAGGTAAATAAACCGCTGCTTGACTTCCTCCTGAGCCTTTTACCCCGGTATGTCATGATAAGGCAGCAGACTTGCTTTTTCTGGGAGGCTGTAAATAGTGAGATTTTAATTTGACTCTAAAACATGTAAAAAGAAATGTGTGGTCAGTCAGCACGTTGGTGAGTCAGCGCTGTCAGCGAGCACTCTTTTGATCAAAAATCTGGAATTGGCTGCTATCTGTCTCCTACGTTTAATATGATGGCTGTGATTCAATTTGATTGATTGCATAGCCTGCTCATCATATTATGTAATGTCTTGACCCAATTATAATGATACAGTTTTATAAAAATAAATCTAACTCTAAAGCAAGTAATCTCTGTCTGTGTGTCCTCCGCATATCTCGAGAACTGCTCATCTAATTGACTTCACACCTGGGGGTGTATTGCTGAGGACCCCATGGAGTGCTTTGTCGAATTTGGTGCAATTAGGACATTTGACACGTTGACTGTTAATAAACTTTGAACAAGTGAATGGCACTGAACAGCGGGGACAAGGCTTCAGAGATCATCAAACTGTCCAACATGTCGTCCGCAGCAGATGCTGGATATACTAACGTTACAACCGAGCTCTTCTGTACTTCCCTGGAATCAGTGAGCAATGAATAGTTCTTGACAACACTGCAAGCAACACTTCCTTGAGGCCAAGCAATTGGCCCGCACCGAACTGGCACGAGCCACCGACAATGCTGCAAGCAGCAATACCATGAGGCTGCAGGGAGCCAAGCAATTGGCCTGCTCCAAATGGCCACACGGCCAAAACATGCTGGATGCAGTAATACCTGGAGGCTACTGGGAGCTAAGGGGTTCATATATTCCATACGACCACACCACGAACGGGCACTGTATTAGTACTAATAAAAACATTAACAAGAGTCGCTGTTGGAGTTTCAAAACTTTTACACCCTGCACAAAAAATGAAGAAATCTTTTTCAAAATGTTTCAGAAAGGAAAATGGTCAAATTAGAAAATAACGGACAAGGCGTACTGGCAGCTGTCTGAAACTTATTTGTCTAAGTCTAGTATGTACCCATCAAGTAACCTCACCACTCCGTTCCTGTATTGGACGGTTGGTGTGGAATTGAAATTGGTGCTGAGATGATAAGGGAGCATTTCCTGGTCACAGGATGCCATGTAATGCCGTTAATAAAGCAGGCTCCATGGAGGGAGGAAATCCTTGTTAGAAAATCAAAGGAGGCATTAGCTGGCCCTGACCCTCCGCCCCGGTTTCACTTTTCTATTTTTGCAGAAAAACACACACAAGCACATGGTTGTCCTCCGGACACTAACACACATGTAGTCAAAGCAAATATCAATGGTGTCATTTACACATACACGTACTATTGGCTGCTATCCATACCAAAAGATGGACACAAAAATTATCTACTAAACAACTGGCAACCACACACCCAAACACAACTCACAGATTGAGTCACTCCAGAATGAATTCCTTGATTATTAACAGCAGTCAGGGTCATACTCTTCTCAACATAGTCGCATAGACCAGAAGATAACCTCTTGAAGATAATGGCACTGTAATAAAAAAGTAATGCAAGGGGCTGCACTGTTGTTTCAGAAGCTTATAATATATAAGCTTATATTATATAAGCTCAGTTCTTTAACAAATCTACAGCTGAGTCCAAGACATGACCCTGTGCAAGAGATCAACAGTACTACAGCAGGTTCTGTGCGTAAACTTGCGCCCAACTATTTCTAGTAGCTATTCCTCCACCTCCCAAACTCCTTACCCAGAAAAGTGACATAAACACATCCCAAAAGTCAGCCTCTGTAAGCAGGGATCAGTTTGCCAAGGCCCCTGCCTTGAGGGTGGTTGGGCCCACATTGCAGTGAGAGAACGCAGGAAATAAAAAATATCAACAGTACAATCTACCGTCACGTCTCTCTATAACAGCAATTTGATTCAATTCACATCTCTCAGTGTTCATTACATGTTTATGTAATGTTTTAAACTCTACAAACAGCATTACACATGTGGAACAAAAACTAAAAAGATCTCTCACACTGCTGCATGAAATTGCAGGAAACAAGAAAACTATGGATTGGTTGTGGTTTCAGAGGCAGCAGCAGCAGTCTTCGGCAAGTGTTCGGACAGTCATTAGCCCTTCATGAAAAACTCTCATCAGCACCCTCACTCATCTGAATAGGGTGACTCCATTGATGAAGAGGGAGTTCCTACCATAGACTCTATATAAGAAGTGGACGTAGTCACTGTGACATCACCCATTGGTTTGAGGACTGCTGTTTTGCGGCCGCGAATTCAGCATTCTGGCCGTCGCCATCTTGGTCCTTTGCGACCATAAGTGACAAAGTATACAAATGAACAAGTACAACTGAAAGCTGAACTAAACATTTTTAGGTCACCAAAATGCTATTGGCTTCACTTTTCAGAGGTTGCCGTCTGGGGCCAACACTGAGTCCCCACCTAAAAAACAAGCAAAAAAGTTGACTTGACTGGCTCAAATTATGCCGCAAGGCAATGCAAAGTCATTCGGCAGGGATAGACGCACAACTTCACATTCTTGGTCAATTATTCTATAAAATGAACGCTGTATTTTACTGCTTACTTTGTGATTGTTGTGACAAAAGATAAAATGACTGTAACTTTCTAAAGTTTCTTGCCTCATAGTTTTATATAGTGTTCTGGCATCTGATAAGCTTGTGACAAACTTGTGGTTTTATTACTCAAACCAGACTTTCTGGATCACAATTCATTGTCTCACCAGTACTTGAAACAATATGCCCTCACCAATAGTATTTAGTCTAAATGCCCACTTAATCATAGTATTATTAGCAATAGTAAATGTACCAGTAGTAGTAGCAGTAGTAGTGCAAGTGTCAGTAGCAGAAGGAGCAGAAACAAGAAGAGCTAACAGTGGCAAAAGTACTAGTAATACTAATAGCAGCAGCATTAGTGCTCTATGTACAGACTGAATCAAATATAACTGTCATTAAAAACTAACCTGCCTCCAGTGTGGTTATAAACAGAAACACAATATCCTCCACGCCTGACCTTTAACCTTTAATAGGAAATCAGGGGGCAGGTAGAACTGGCCAGAGATCTGAAGCACCTGAAGGCTTTGTTTCCTCTCGGTATTACCAAGACACCACATCAGAGGATTCATTTTGCTTCATCCTGGTCACACCTAGCTGTCATGTACCCAGGTGCTCTACCAACACCTGCACCGCATTGTGGCTCTTCAAACAAAACACACACAGTTAAGGATGTCCTTACACACACATGGACACACAAACTGCAAACCAAAACCTGCAGACTAAAAAAAAAAAAAAAAAAAACAGGCGCACAGTCACATGAGCACATCCTGTACACAAACAGATGATCTGATCTAACAGGATCTCTGTCAGCGGTGCGGCAATGTTGATGTTTTTGAAAACACTGAAAGATGAGCAGGAAGCCGAGACTAGGTTCATGTGGCTTTGAGGAAGTGGCTACATCCTCTTTATTTCTCACCCTCTCTCTCTTCCTCTCTCTCTCTCCCCTATCTATCTGTCTCTGACATCCACACAGCAGCCACCCACACACTCAGTCAAAAATATCCTGCTCAGCGGTGGATTGCGTTTTCTGACTGCGTCACATACACATGAACAGTAAACACCTCAACCATGAAAAATAAAAAATAAAAAACAACTATACATAACACACAAATAGATCACAAATGCACATGAAAGCACAAACATACACATACAGATGCACACATACTGTATCTCTTCTTAGACTAACTATATACTGTACACAATTATACATACAGGAGCCTGAAATTTCAATCACACACCTTTATAGAAACACATAACACAAACACATACAGACACACACGCTACAAGAATGCACACAAGTAAGCAATTCTCACATCATGAGAAACAATCCATATCCGAGCCAAAACACACAAGACACAAGCCATAACTCCTCTATAAATACAAATTCTACTGAATGAATGCAGTGCCGCAGTGATTCATTCACAACAAACGTTCCTCCTCTGAGGCTTTATGCAACAGGGGTCCTTGTTGGCTCCGCTGTCGCACCACGGTGTCAGCATTTATTCGATAAGTTATGCATAAATGACGCTTCTGGGATTCGATCCCGATGGCAGACAAGATGTGTCTCTGAAAATGTGTGAACATCGGTAGATGAAGGCAGAAAAAGTGAGAGAGTGGGAAGAGGAGACAGAGTCTTATTATGTAATGGAAGGAGAATCATGTATAACATGTACTAAAACCAAATAATGTATAATTTCAATAGCCTCTAGATTCAATTAATCATGTAGTCTTGGGATAGGAAACTGCACATCCTGCATAATGTCATGGCAATCTGTTTATATACAGAATAGATTAGTGCATATTGTACTGGATCCTATTGGATAAAATGAAGTAGATCCTAATCTGATCCTTTCTTTACCGTGTTTTGTCCACCTCAACAGGCTGATGTTGCAAAGCTGCTCTCCTTAATGACAGCTGGACTCTATGCTACAAGCATTTGACTGCATATATGAGTGAGAGTTAGAATGTAGGAATCGAAAAAAAATATATTAATATTATCATATATCAGAAAATTTGCCTGCTGTTGGGTTAAAATACTCTCTGCAAGCCATTCTTTGATTTCCACCAAGACGTTCCTGGCAATTTTAGTCCCAGCACTACTTTTCAATGAAACAAAAGGTTCTGATGGCCCACTGTTGTCTGTCTTTAAACTACGGTCTAAAGATCTGCGACGACTAGGCACATATGTCCAATGTCTGACCAATCAGTGACGGTAAACCCTGTTAACCCCACTCCAAGGGCTGCAGAGCCTTTTCGGGTGGTCCCTAAAACACAATGAGCTCCTCAAAAAGTTCCTAGTTATGGGGAAAAGTTCCTGCATGGTTTTAGCATAGTTTCCACCGAACTGTGTCCATGTAGTCTGTGTCCATGTAGACTTGGTCGCGGCAGACACTCAATATTAAAGGACTCAAGAGGACTGATTGGGACATTCTTAGTTTAAAGTAATGCAAACACATATTTTCCACAAGGGGTGGTTTTGCAGTAGTACATAATGTGTCTTGCCTAATAAAAGTTCAATTAACTTAATATTGTTGCTCAGCCCATAATAAATATAATGCATCTGTCGGGATTAATGTGCTGCTGATCAATGAGTAAAGTCTTACCATTGTGGTGCCTTCAACTGCACTGGAGATGCACGACTGAACTGTAATCCAGCTTCACTTTTTTATTTGTATCTATCAGGATATAAGATACTGGGTCCAGAAAACGAGATATACAGACAGAGAAACATGGTCTGAGTGGGACAGTAGACAGTCTGGAGAAATAAAGTAAGTGAAAGAAAAAGAGGAGGAAAGCTGTATATTGGTGTGAAGATGAACTCGGCACTCTGACCCACTTCTGCAGAATGAATGAGCGAGCATCTGTCACCGAATCCCACCAAGAATGAAGATGACTCATCGCCCGGCACTGCTTAGCTCACTGAGAGAAAGGAGTAGAGAGAGGTAATGAGCATTTTCCTTCTAATCAATATTATCGCTCACATCCAAGAGCAAGACGTTCATCATTTGATCAGAGGAAATGATGAACATGTGGACAGGTGGGACACTTCTTCTTCTTCTCAGACTGCATTTCTATTCTAGTCACTGTGATTAAACACCTCCTCAACTGCTCTGACCAGATAGCATGTTATTTTCTGATTTATTTTTTTTATAACAGTGTCATCAAACTCACAGTTCTGGAGCCAGATTTTCCTCACGAGTTGGTGGAGACCAAACCAGAGCCAAAAGCAGGATGACTAGGGGTCTATAATTCATCAGGTGACCAGAAACATGACCCCAAATGAATGAAATGAATATTGTTCCATCTCTGCTGGATTTGTAAATGGGCAACTCTTTGCCAACACATTCACTATATCAACTTTATAAGGGGATATTAGTTCAACACTACATTTACAACTAGTTGTAATGCACCAAAGTGGCAATAAAATTAGTTTAGCTAGCTTCAAACCCCCCAGAAGTAAACTAACAAATTATTAAGATCTCAGGAGACCAACAAAACACAGGACCTGCTGTTTGTGTCTCATGTGTCTCATTCACAACATTAAAAACATGTTTAAAACTGAAAAAAATCTGTTTCCCTTGAAATGTGATTGAGGATGCAGTTTATTTGAATATTTCGCTGTTTTTTAATACTGTGTCGCCTACTGATAGAGCACAGCATTTACATTCATAGGGTTACAGGTTCCCACTAATGTTAAAAATGGACACAGCATTGATAGTTGAGGGTTTAGGTTGAAAGCATTCTTGAAAAAAAGGTTGCTGAGTGTTCATTAGATATGGACAAGCACTTGCAGCGTTGGTGTGGAAACAGGCTTCGTTGGCCATGAAGTGGATTGTTTTGGTACCACGAGACACCAACAGCTATTCAGCCTCTCTTTATTTCCCACTTTGGGTCTAAAGATGCCTTCAATTTACCCCCTCCTTTTTAAGAAGAATGAATCACACCGGAGCACAAGTCGTGATCTGGACCACTGCTTGGTGAAAAGCCCTTATTATCACCAGTCTGCCTCAAAAACAACAGACTAATGTTCGCAGTGAATGGACTAGAAACGCTGTGTTTGTTCAACTCAAGACACGATCTGAAGAAAAAGGTTTCACAACGGCTGCAAAATGTCCAAATAAGGGGAGCAGACTTGCTTAACTCTAAACTCATGGGATTGCAACGGAAATACGATCAGAACTGACACCCCATATGAGCAGGTGGTCTCCTCAATCTGCAATCACATCTGCTGCAGCCAGCCAGGTGTTAATGCAAGTAGTCCAGTTTGTCTTTGTGAAAAAGTGTCTGTCTTTTATTTTAAGAGGACACTCCACGTACTTACATAATAACATCATGCCAAAGATGAGTCATCGTCATGGGAAAGAGAGGTTAGGCCTCCTGCAGCTCCCATGAAGAACAGCAGTGCTTTCATGTTTGGGATGTAACAGAGAACCAGAGAACATACAAAGATACCAGGACACAGAACCACCTACACAGACACACCTGCACAGAAAAACAGAGAGGTACACCAACGCACAAGTCAGATGAGGAGCAGCAGTATCAGCTAACAGATTTAACTGTTGAGTTACTTTGTGATGAGGGAAATTCGTTTTTTTTACAGCTAGGGTTATTATCATAGTTTTGGACATCATTTGTTTGGGGCGGTAACAACAGTTTACTCCCTTAAGTACTGAGTGGCTTCATGAAGTAACACTGTAATAACCAGGTCACCATTTTATTTGTATTTATGCTCTAACAGGGTGTGCACAAGCATGAAGGTGACATGACATGAGAAGAGGGTGGCCGTGTAAATACTGTATATGGTGCATCATCGGCTGCATGTAGGGCTGCAACTAATAACTATGTTAATCTGTTGATTATTATTTCGATTAAATAATTATTTATCGCAGACCTGGGCATTATATGGCTCATGGGCCAGAACTGAACCTTCTGATGGTTCTGCCTGGCCTGGGAGGTCTCAGACAAACCACACAATTTTACTTACAAAGCTAAAAAAAAAAACAGTAAAGAAAATAGCTTTTGTTTTGAAATGCTTGTGTATTGTTAGTGTGCTTCTTCCTGCCACACTTGACACTGGGGTAAATTGACATAAGTGATGGTGACACATCTATAATAAGTCATGGACTGCTAAGTATTTGTTGCAGAGGTGGGTGGTAAAACTGTGTGCTTAATTTGCAACAAACGTGGCTGTACTCAAAGAATACAACTAGAACCGTCACTTTGAGACAAAACATGTAGAAAAATCCAGAAACCTGTCTGGAGACGAGAAGGAGAGGACAGCCGAGGGGCTGCTGGCTGAGATACTAAAGCAGAGAGGACGTTTTACAAAGCTGCATGCAACCAAAGAAGGAAATGTAAGGGTTAATGTTAAGTTATATGTTAAGTTTTGTTCATAGAAACATTACTATCCAAAACAGTCAGTCCTGTACGGTTCAAAGACTCCTACATATAATGTCATTTTCTTAATAATATGCTGTTTGGAGTGATTTTCAGTACAGTAAATGCTGAAATAAGTGCCCAGTATGTTTCCTACAGTGATAAAATAGAGTTTACGTCAGATAGTATCTTTTTGTCCCCCAGCAACAATCTGGGTTTCTCTGGCCCCCAGGAAAAATAATAAGCCATGCACTAAGGATAAAATGGAAATGTAACTAATATATATTTGATCTGTGCTGTTTGGCCCTCAATGTGAGCAATGACTCACTATACTCACTATCTTCACCCACTATTCGGCTATAGTGGGTCAGCTTGAGTAGGCCCGGGGTGAAGGTGGCTCGCGGGTCAGACTGTGAGCTCTACAGCAAGAACAGAAGGACTTACAGAAGGTCTTGTCAAGGATTACAACTGTGTCGTATGAATGGTGAGTGTTTGTGTACATTTCAGTGCTGATAACAGGTCATTCGTGTAAGAGTGAGGTCAGGCAGGCAGGCTGTGGCGGAAATAAACAAGCATGTGTGCCAGTGTGGCTGTAATGCATGAGAGCAGGAAGCTATTAACATGGCATTACCAGACCAACAAGGGGCAGGAAATTAAATTTGGCTGCCTCTGAGAAGGTTATGTCCCTACCCACCCTCGTGGTGGGTAATTGATTAGCTCCTGTGCTTTTCCACTCAAAGACTCCATGTTTTCTACATTTTAGGGAGCACAGACACGTTATCAGCTTTGAGGGACAGTTGTTTTTGTCTTTTTATTGATATAAAAGTATTTTTAAGTTAAAGTATGCTTGACTGACCAGGACGAGCACTTGGCAAACGGGTTATATAGTGTGAGGAGTGAGTATTGTTTACTTTGGATATGTCGAAGAGACCAAGCACAGTTACCAAGCCTACAGAAAATCTGATTTAACCCAAAGTGGTAACAATAAAAAAGACATTTTTCTCCAACTTAAACTAACTGCACTAAAATGACTGACGAATGATGACTCAAAATTGTATAGATATAGGCATATCTACAATATTGTAAACTCTTGTATTGTTTTACAGATTTTGTCCAAACAGGACTGCTGAAGGTAAAGTATACATCTGAGGAGCAGTAAAATAATTGTTCCTGAAATCAAAAAATGATGAAAAGTTAACGTGATATTAACGCGTTAATGCAAATTCAGTTTAACTCCAGTAATTTCTTTAACCCATTAACGCAACTTGCAGTTCTTGGGTTGTAATTTTTAACGCTAGAGTGAAGATACTGACATCATCGGAAACTGGAAAACCAAAGGAATCCATTGGTACCAACAATGTCTCAAAGGAGGCTAAATATGCCCCAAACTTCTGCTAAATTTTGATGAGGAAAAACTGTCAGGGCCTTTTTCAGAGGGGTCCCTTGACATCTGACCTCCAGATATGTGAATGAAAATGGGTTCTATGGGTACCCATGTGTCTCCTCTTTACAGACATTGAGTCTGCCATGTTATGATTTGAGCATATTATTTATGCTAAATGCAGTACCTGTGGGGGTTTCTGGACAATATTTTGTGCTGTTAATTGATTTCATATAATAAATATAAACACACATTTGCACAAAGCAGCATATTTGCCCAGTCCCATATTGATAAGTATTAAATACTTGACAAATCTCCCATTCAGGCACATCTTGAACAGATAAAAATGTGTGAGTAATTTGATTAACTGTGGTGAACTATGGACAATCCCAATTAAATATTTTAATCGATTGACAGCCTGAACTAAAATACATAATAATGATCACTCTACCTCTGAAAATGTGTTAAGCCACTATCATGTAGCTCAAACAAAGGTCAGACATACTTAACAGCAGTTCTCCCTAACAGACTGTAAATATTACCTTGCACAAATCCTGCTGATCATTAACGCCAAACACCACTCAGGTCATGTCTCCACTTTCTTTACCCCAAAGATAAGAGGACAAACCAAACATAGCCTACATTCACCAGGATTAATGGCGATGACAACAAAAGGGCACTCAAATTTCTACACCAAACAAGGTATTTTTACGTAAGATTAAAAGTACCGAGTCAAGGTCATCACAAAACGAATGCAGTAGGTCAGCTCTAGTTTTCCAGTTGTTTTTTCAATCTGGCATTCAGATGATAGCTGTAACATCAGTACAAGTTAGTGAGGGTCTCTATCATTAAATAGATGGATGAACAGACAGAGACTAAAAGCAAATGCAAGGTTGCCTATTTATGAAGAGTATGGTTGAGGTGGCAAGAACGAGTTTTCCTGACTAGGCTGTAATTCACTCTGCAAACACCCACAAAACAAATACTCCCATCCTAACGCGATCGTGTGCTTTGGAGGCCTTAACCCCGATGGATGCACACATGCACTATCGCACACATTCACATCTGGGACAACAGTGTACGCACATACATCATCACACCCATGCAAATCCACCCACACACAATTCTAGTCTTTGTCCTGATGCCGTAAATTGTGTTTACCCTGAAGTACAGAGCCACTGTTTAATGTGTTTTACGTGAGCCAGGTTTTTTTTTTTTAATTATTATTTGCACACTTAGGTAAACCTCAACTGTTACCTTGGGGCTGTTGCCATGGCCAAGAGGAATTGCTTCTGCCTTCAACATGAGTCTGGAGTCCTAGCCTCTCATAGTCTATGTTGAAACCAGCTAATTTAATCTCAGGTTGTTGTTTGTAAATTATTACCAGGCACTCTGAAATATAACCCATATCTTGCTCTTGTTCTGGGGCACTGACATACCAAACTAATCTCACAGAAGTAGTGCTGCAAAGGCTGACCAACCAACCAGGTTTGAATCCAGCTTGGGGCCCCTCTGTGTGGCATGGCCTCCCCATGTTAGCATGGGTTTTCTCCTCCCACCGTCAAGTATGGTTTGACCCATCCACCACCCTGTTCTCCTTCCTATGCAGACTACAATTACAAACATATTTATGTCCAAAACAAATGTAATCTGTGATAAAACATGTTTCCCTCAAAACATAATTCACAATGCAGTTTCGTTGTATGGGAATATAATTTTAGGGGACAGGGTCGGATCACACCGCAAAGACTACAGCCAGCATCCAGCTGACATCCTTAATGTTGTGTGCCTGAATGACATGAAATTACTTGATAATCAGTGTTTGTAAGCTACACAAAAAAACCTGAGGGACCATCATCGCAAACAATGACTAACATAAAATTGAATGCACTGCATATATGAATGCAACAGTCTTATTACATACTCAGAATATAATAATAGAAATGACATATGTAAAGTTGTAACTGGCATTGTGAGGTTTTGCTTTGCTTTGCACTAATATCCACTGGAGGTAAATAACAGGTCCAGGTTCCACTCGATGGGCCACAGGAACTAAACTCACCACCTTAATCAAGAACTCAAGTCCACAAGTTGCATTCCTGATTGTGTTCCCACTGTAACTGAAGAACTGTGAAAATTAGGTATATTAGACTAATAACAAAAGCAATGACATTGTTTGAAATGCAACCTCACACACAGCCTTTCTAAAGTCAATAAACATCACAAGATACAAAGGGCATCCAATGATTGCTTAAGGTGTGAATGAAGTTGCACCCAAGTTGTAAGAGCCGGAAGCTTGTGTTTGACCAGTCAGCAATGCTCTGCACACTAAACAGATCCTGGGCCATCCGAATTACGAACCCCAGAACAAGGAATTTGTGGGGACCAGGAAGTGTGGCAGAGGATCCTGATTCTTGTGGAGGAAATGCAGGTAAGGTTCCAGACATCCTAATGAGTCCTCAGTTCCTGGAAAAGTCCCTGCGGTAAAATTGGGTGAAGTCACTGATTTGCTAAGCAGAAAAGCATTCCGGCAAGTTGCCCCCTGCAGTTATTTAACCAGGCGGTATCCTCCACTTCTGACAAGTGAAGCCAATGTGGAAGTGCCTGAAACATGCATTTTTTCTAACAGCCAGCAGGGAGCGACTCCTCTGGTTGCAAAAAGATGTCTGACTGTATAGAAGTGTATGAGAAAATGATCCTACTTCTCACTTGATTTATTACCTCAGTAAACATTGTAAACATGAGTTTATGGTCTCAATCACTAGTTTCAAGTCTTCTTCAATACACCATGATGTTCATTTAGTTAATTATGGTCCCATTTAGAGTCAAATAGAACTTATAGCAGGGCACGCTTTAGGGGCGTGGCTACCTTGGGATTGACAAAGTTGAAGTGGCTACCACAACGTTGTCTGGGAGCTGTCTGTGTTTTCATCTTACTTCTTTAAATGTGGTCACCTAAAAATGTCTCATAAGCATTCAGTTTCAATTTCAATAGATAATAAAAAAACATTTCTTTTTCTCTTTAGGAAAGTACTTACTTACTTACTTGTAACTGCTCCCCGGGGAGGTCAAAGGTCAGGGTCAGCAGCAGAACAGTACCCCTGAAATAATCAGGCACTTCTGCAGGATGTTTACTGTTATGGGGATTTGAACATGAAACATGGCTATGCAAGTTCACTTGGTGAATAGATCTAATCAATGCTGCACATGTGGATAAGATTTAGGAGTGACCTTCCTGCCAAAACATGAACTAACAGCCTTATACAGGACAAAGCATGGCTTCAGGCACACACATTTAACAATAGCAAATGAAGACCAACAATTTAGGTCATCAACCCAGACACCGGAGAACGGGGTTATATCTTTCCCCTTTGCTGTAACTTTCGGTTCCTTTCTTTCTTTGGCTTTTTTTTTCCTATTTTTTACATCCTATGAGTCAGTCAGCAAGTCTGGTTCCTCTTGTTTCATCACTTACTCATGTTTTTTCCCTCTCTGTTGTACTATACTACCTCTTTTTACTTCCACTTTTCTCTCTATTACGTGCCAAGTGGCAGTCAGCCTTTAGGTTATCTGATTCTGTGTATCTATGGCTATGCCCTGCAATAACCATTTGTTAGTCATCTTCTAACTAAACAGCCCAGACACAAAAATGGGAAGATGGTGTCAGTGATTAATGTCTGTTGACTGGTCATTGTCATCGCAACAAAGCAAAACCATATTTAGAAAGTTGCAAAATACCTGTCTGCTATGATTCATTATATTAAAATCCAAGTTAAGTTTTGAATTTCATGGTAATGTTCTTGTCATCTTAATGGCACTGTACGTTTTTTCTATTTCTCATGTTGGGTTAGCGAGTTGAGTTTTGTGGTGAGTGTGCTGATGTTTCAAAGACACCACTATCTTTCAGGTTCATGAAAAACAAAGTGCGAGTGACTCATGAAAGGAAACCAGGATTAATCAAATGCTATGCAAGGCATTAGCTAAAAGTAAAGGACAAACATAGGAAAACCACTTTGAATTTAACTGATCTGAACAGTGTTAGTGTTGATGGTTTACGCCTATAGCTTTAGGATAACATTCTTTTAAATGAGCTTTAAATGGGTTGGCATCTCACAGCAGAGACTCGTGAGGATAGTCTCTTGTTAGAGAGGAAATGAGGCCTTTGCTGAAAAGTTCAGTAACTCATATCCCAACCATGGGTTTTTCTTTGGTTTCTTTCCCACCAGAGTCTCAAGTGGAAGCGAATCCTTTCACAGTGAGGAAGTGAATGAGCGTCATTGTGGCTTTGCATGGGATTAGCCCATTTTAAAGCCCCTTAGTAAGATTTACCCACATTATTCACATTTTAATGGACATTCCCACCCACACATGCACATGCTGGCTAAAATCAAAATCCACAGCAATGAAATAAGGCAGCAGGAGGCTTAATGCAAGGGAAGAAATTTCAAGGTTCATTGACCTCACTCAAGTGTGAGTATTGTGCTAATACAATGAGGAGTATTGACAGTATTGAAATGGGGGAAACACATATAGGCATTGCACCTGTTTGGATGAGTGAGCATGAACATACAAAAAGTATATGACAAGCAAATGTAAGGCTTAAATGCCAACATAATCATTAAAGGGAAGCAGGTACATAGAAAAAAAAAAAAACAACTAAAACATGGAGATAGTGTACTAGCATGGCTCTGCATGGTCATACTGATGGCTTTCAATAATAACAGACAGCCAAACACATATATGTCCCATTAAGGCGAGGGCTGTTCTCCTTAGCATAACCAAACTCGACGTGTAAGGAAATATAGTATGACTGCGAAGCAGATTCTAACTACATGTTGAAATAATAAGTTAAAATGCTGTTGAAACAATGGTTATACGCAACCTTGAGAGGTTATTTTTGAGTTGCATTAAAGCCATTAACATTTTTATTTTTTCATTTGCTGCTTTTAAAGGAGATGAGAGGAGCTGATGTGATTAGTGGAGTTAGGTTGGGTAATGCCCAATCATCTCCACCTGTTGGTACGACATTCCTCTAACATATTCATCTGTTCAACCAGCCTCTTCTTCAGTTTGTGACACTCTGCTCCGGGGTTACGCTTGTGCCACTGGAAACTAAAATTGCATAAATTATTTTGTCACACAGGCTTGCCACACACGCTTGTGTTGCAGTAAATTAAAGGTCAATGGAACAGAAAATTGTCTGCATCCAATCATGACACTGCTGACCAGTTACATGTTACAAAGCACTGAGCTGCGGTGCTCTGCCAGGCCAAAAATATATATATATATATTTTAATTCCTTTAATAAAACCAATTGTTTCTCCTAAATTCATTCTGCAGCAGTGCACTGCCATGAATCCATGAACAGCGCAAGCATCTGTGGTTAATTCATGTCTGTAAAAACAGTGTGGTAGAGAGTGTGTCTGTTATCTTAACTGCTAAAGTCAGCAGTGAGAATAATGTCGGTAGCCTACCAGTTACAAACAGGCTCAGTAGTGAATGACACGCTATTGTGCTGACGGATTCGTTGTTGTTTGTGTTTTTAGTGGAGCAGGACCAAAGAATATTTAGTTAAACCAGATATGATATGGTGATTTTGTTTTGTCCTCATTGTTTATCCTATGACTGGAAGTGATGTAATGTAGCCCCAAGAAGTGAGCACTACACTGGACTCCATTTCAAAAAATAGTCCTTTAAATGCAAATGCAGCAAACGGTCATATGGTAACATAGGAGGCTACTTGGTCTTGTGTGCACTGACTAATTTGGCATCCAGTTATGCCAGTCATAATTTTCTTTGAATGAAAACTTAACTCCTTGCATTTGCTCCTGGTGTTTTGGAAGTAGGAAATAACGTAAACTGGTCTTAAAAGTGCCGTATTTTCATTTTAAATAAGTGCTGTGCAGTGGCTCTAATGATGCTGATGTATGTGGATTTTGAAAAGTGACTGATAAATATGCAAAGAAACTTTAAAGTGTTAAATTGCCCATCTGCCAGGCCATAGCGGTCAACCTAGGGGAAACACTGCTCTGCCATCATTTTGACAAATTAAGTTAGCCACCCTGCCCACATAAGCATTTGTACGCTATGTTGAGGAAGTATCCTGATTTAATTAGCAGTCAGTTCCACTTCACTAAACAGAAGCAGCACTAGATGAGAGTGTAATAAATAATGTTGCAGTGGCAATCAGCTGAAAGCTATCTTCATCTATCGTGGCTAAAAATGACATATTGGACTGGTGAACAGAAATGTCAACAACGATCCACAGACAGCTCTAACACTCTCCAGCCCCACTCTAAAATGCCAACCTGTAGGAAGCGCTCATACTGTGGCAGGTGGCTAAATGAATGACAAGGACGGCCAGCTGATTGGGCTTGAGAGGCCCTCAAAGAGGAAGCAGCAAACCCTGCCGCCATTGAGTAGCATCACAGATAGCGAGCACTGGAAGGGGGGTGCATGCTGGACTGCTTTATTGGCAGCTGAAGCTGTGGGAGGTTACAGTTCATGCTGTGTCTCTGCCCTTCACAGTACAGGCAGGAGGGAGCAGAGAGAGCTGCCCCAGGTCCTGACAGCCACAGGTGGGCTTTGTGGTCTATCATCATGGGTCCTGTTGCACCAAGCTGCCGCTCAGCCCTCCATCAGAGAGACAAACAACAAGCAGTCTTATCTGTCCATGCATGTCCACATATTTCCATATATATAAATGCATCTTCACACCTTTGCTCCTATTATTATTATTACAGAAAGTTTTTTGTTTTTGTGTGGATGCTCAATATGATGATCATTCATCAGAGTGGTGGCAAATCATGACAGCAAATTAAATCTGCATTTGCAAAATTGTAGAATGCAAATGATATAAAAAGCATGCGTGCATATGGTAAACACCTGAGTGGCCAGCTCATTTATATGGCTTTACGTCTTTGGGCTCATTTAGTCACACGTGTCAAACTGAAGGCCCGCTACCTCATTTTATATGATTATGTTTATACATATATTATATTATATTTTATGCAAAGAATATATTATGCTTATCATACAATTATATGCCGCTTGATGGAGTATGGAGTCCTTAAGCTACAGGTCCCACAATGCATCTCGATTTTGTTGCATGCGCACTGAAGCGTCTCAATATCACCAGTTTCCAGCAGTGGCGCTCTAGCCAAGTGATGGGGTCATAAAAAATATGAATAGTATCAAAATGTCCAAGAAAAGAAAAGTTAATCAGAGGAAAGGTGATTTAATGAGAAACAGAAAGAAAATACATGTTTGTGCTAAATGGAGACAAGCCGGTATGTCTACTACGAGGGAGTGACGGCGGTCAAGGAAAACATTTACGGCGGCACTACACATCAAACGATGGGTTGCACGAGGCTCATGATAGATTTCTAAGAGGAACAAGAGGTTCCATATAGAGAGTGTGTATGTAAGATAAGATAAGATATTCCTTTATTAGTCCCACAGTGGAGAAATTCACAAGCCAGTATTTACAGAAACTGCAGTCTACAATGGACACATTGGAAATACAAACATAAGTACAGGACCAACGTAAACATTTTGGGGTCTGTTTTTAAAGGAGTTATGTTAATATTTGCAATGCATTATATGGGTACTACATTGGTGACAAGTCAGAAAAAATGTGACCCACAATCAGTTCCTGCAAACCTTTAAGCTGCAGATCTCAGTGTGGATTAAGCTCCTCCTCTGATTAATTTGTCTGTCCTTTTAACGGAAGTTTTGTCTGCAAACTAAGCCTGTATACTATGTGCTTTTGCCAAAGAACAAAAAGATTAGCAATTAGGTGTTGTGCCCAAAGCTGATTAATCCCAATGGCAAAAGATATGTTCGGCCCATTTCTCTAAGCAGAACACTGTCACTATCCAGACTGGGACTCAGGAACTGACGATACACCGTAAATATCACTCAGAACTTACCATGAAGAGAATTATGTATTAATCAGTCAAAAGTAGAGGCAGTGTCGAGGTCGTGTAGATGATTGTAAAGGTGAGCTCAGAGCTGAGCTGAGCTGGAGGTGGGTGGTGTAGGTGGGTGCTTCTGGGGCAGTAGAATCTACTTTTTGAATTTCTGGAGATGTGATGAGATTAGCTGGCAGAGGAGATGTTTTTTTTGTAACCCCTGTGACATTCCTGCGCTCACCCACCTCCTCTAATACCAAAGCCAGGTTTTTATGTAGGTGTTCAGTCTAAATACCACAAGGGATGGTTACATCACATTTTGTGTGTATTGCTAAAATATCTCGTTCACTTCTGGCTTCAAGGCCTGAACAACAGGGTGTCCAGATTCTCTGGGTTTGCCTGTTTTTGAGCAGATTTCAGCCTTGGCACTTTCAAAATGACATCATTTGTAGGCGAAACTGAGCCAGTCCAAAAATACTTTTCTAGCAGAAGTAATGTAAGAACAGTTGGTTCAGTTATCACAAAACAAACATTAACATTAAAGTTCTGTTTGAAGCATGCTACCTTTAAACACTGAAGGTGCTAACTGCAAGATTAGGAGCATTTCTATAGCCTCCTCAGGGCTCTCTACATGCCAACGACATGCTAACGGTGCTAAAAGCGCTAACTGTGAAAACAACACTAACACTGCTGACAGAGCTAACAGTGTTTACCAGGGGGGAAACGGGAGGGTGGGTGCTACGTTTCTGGCTGGAGCCGATCCCAGCTGGCATTGGACAAAGGCGGGGTACACCCTGAACAGGTCGCCAGGCCATCGCAGGGCACACATAGAGACAGACAACCATTCACGCTCACATTCACACACCTACGGGCAATTTAGAGTCATCAATTAATCTAAATTCCTGTGGGAGGAAGCCGGAGTACCCGGAGAAAACCCATTCTTACACAGCAAACTCCACACAGAAGAGCCCCAAGCCGGATTCAAACCTGCAACCCTCTCTTGCTGTGAGGCACAAGTGCTAACCACTGCACCACCGTGCAGCCCTCTCTCTCATCCCGTGTGTGTGAAATACAAAGCGGACACTTTCATTGTCAGTTTGTAGCATCTGTCGTTAGACTATCTATTGCTAACACGCTGCTGATACACCAAAATGAACTGAAAGGGTTTTATTTCTGTAAAAAAAAAAAAAAAACAACGGTGGGGGGTGGTGGCCAAGTAATGTAAGTGGTGTATGCCCAATCACTGTGTAACACCGGTAACACTGACTACCACCTTAAAGGCATGCATGGCCGTCCCAGCTATGTAAACAAAGCACAGAGAAGCTCAGATTACGACATTCTCAGAGGAAGAGCGATTTCATTTTCTGCTCAGGTAGACATTACTACTCTATATTACTGTAGAAAATAGCTGTTTGCTGGTATATTGATGCTCTGGAAATCATATGGAGGACCTTAAAATGTTGAACCAATATTTTATATAACTCTAAATATAGCATAAATAATACTATGTGACTTTTATCAGAATGTTAAATTATGTGCACAGCTGACACCGCAGGACTACGATGGAATCAAGTTATTTCCTGATAATCTTCCCAGTCAACTTAACAGCCTGAAAAAACAATTTCAACTGCATTCAGGCGCATTGGTGTGTTTGACCGGTAATCTATTATATATTGTTTTAATGTGTTATTTTAAGGAGGGAGAAATGAATACTACAGCTTTAAAAAAAAAAGGCTTTGCAGAGGAGGGAAAATACTCCAGGGGTAGGAGAGGTCCTACTGGGGAAACTTTTGAGAACCAGAGGAAAATATTTCAAACAGTAGAGCCCTTCTTGTCATGTTCATGGTACCACCTCCACAAGGTCCAGGGGTTGATGTCAAACAAGCCAAACCTTCAAGCCCACTCTGTCCTGAAACAGGTGGATCAACAGACTGTCAATTGTCCTCCTGGACACTTCCAAACACCCAGGCTTTTGTGCTCTACAATGAGTGGTAGGAAAAGAGGAAATGTGGCCTATCAAAGCAACAAGTCCTACTGCTTTAAAACATAGACAGTGGGAGAGAGGGTTTGGGAGTAGACAAGCGTGAATTGAAGAACAGGGATGACAAATGGGAACAAAGAATAAATGTGTGAACTGTAGGAGTGGCAGCAGTAAGATTACTGGTTTGGGAAACCATTTTGTAACCGGGAGGTCACATCCTTGAGCATTCAGGAGGTTCTGTCAAATAATTTTTAAGTAAGACATCCAGATCACTACCTGCTAATTTCATTCTAGATGCAAATTTTGGATAACGCATACAATTAAAATGCTCGAGAAATGTTTGTGGAAAGCATGCAGGTATCTCTTGCATCAGCATATTCCTGACCCAACTCAAGCACTCAAAAGGTATATTTACACTGAACGCAAAGTAAATTTTTACCTCGCTTCAGTCACGTAAATTTGCTGCTTAATGAGAGTGTGGAATGAAGAACAAAAATTAAGAAAAGAAAGACATGTTCGCGTTCACGATGAGAAGTGATGCAGCTTCGAATTAAGCCTGAATGCAATTGCACTACCTCTAGAAAAATGTAGCAAAAATCTATGCAAATAGTTGAACACTGTACTGGGCAGTTTAAGAATTATAAAAACACAAAACTCTTCACTGAATAGAAATTAAATGTGTACCAGATGCTGCTCTTCACAGACAATCTGCTTAAGTATTCAACTCACAGGTTCTGTAAGAACATACATTACGACCAGTGAGCAACTCCGGGTCTGAAAAGTGAAGCCAATGCTGAAATGCATTAAACTTGCATTCTTTCTAATAGCCAGCAGGGGGCGACTCCTCTGGTTGTACGAAGGCTATGAGAAAATGAGCCTATTTCTCACTTGATTTATTACCTCAGTAAACGAAAACATTGGTTTATGGTCTCAATCCCTAGTTTCAAGTCTTCTTCAATATAGTATGATGTTCATTTAGTAAATTATGGTCCCATTTAGAATAAAATAGACTATAAAGCAGTGTATACTGTACGTTAGGGTGTGCCCACCTTGACGAGTCCCTACCATAACGTTGTCTGGTCTGGAAGTTGTCTGTGTTTTAGTCAGCCAACGTTAACTCTTTCACGGTGTGTTTTCAGTTCATGAAAGTTAATTATGACCTTTTTGCAGCCTAAAATGTCTTATTCAGGGTTCGGTTGTACTTTGCTACACCCGCTCATGTCATTTCTGGCTGCAAAAGACCAAGATGGCGACGGCCAAATACCAAGATGTTGACGGCCAGCATGCCAAACTCGAGGCTTCAAAACGGCAGTCCACAAACCAGTAAGTGACGTCACAGTGATTACGTCCACTTCGTATATACGGTCTGTGAGTATGAATTCAAGAGAAACATTTAGAGTAATTAGATTCCTGAGACCAAATCCAATAGACACAAGTTCAGGGACATCAATATGTCACTTGTTGACCACATCTCTCGTCAATTGCCCTCACATGGGCCATTCCAAACATAACTCCTGCTGTGTGATACAAGATTACTGGATGTTTCTTGACAGGGGCCAAGGCTGCTAGTTCAGACTGGGGCCTTTGAAGTGGTGCAACTGATTCATCAGTGCAGCATAGGGACTTTCTAAGAATAACTAACTGTAGAGAGGGGAATAAATGGGTGACTTCCTTTCATTAGGCTCACTTAAGTGTTCAAATATAGCCGGTCACAAGGGGACTCGCAGCACAGAGGTGGCATGTGGACATGCTCAGGAAGAGAGCTGAGGTGGGTCAGCGTGAGGACATTTATGCTGAGTTTGTTCCATTTATATAGTGCATCTCTATACAATAGACGCTTATGTACAGCATTCTGTCACAGTGTATTCATAGTTCAATGGTAATGATGTGAAACTGAAGGAATTAATTTGAGGATTTGCACTTTGAAATCCAATATTAATCCTTAGTTTTATATTACTGCTATAAAGATGATGCAAATGTTCACTGTATGTTGCTAATATGTAAAATCAGAAATTATAGTTTGAAAACCTCTACTACTCTTCTATTGAATCTGATTTCAACTTTTTATGGAACTGTGGTACAGATTACTTAACGATAAGTGAAATTGTGTGATGCTGATGACTCTAAATTGCTCGTGGGTGTGATTGTGAGCGTGAATGGTTGTCTGTCTCTATGTGCCCTGCGACGGCCTGGCGACTGTCCAGGGTGAACCCCGCCTTCACCCAGTGCCAGCTGGAATCGGCTCCAGCCCCTCCGCGATCCCTAATGGGATAAGAGGTTAAAGATTTCCAACAGATTCAAGCTGCAGTCCTTCATTCTTTGGTACTTGCTGTCATTTCCCTTTTCCCCAATCATTTCAGCTAAATGTCACGATTCCCCCGAGTTGCTTGGCAGGTTATTCAGATCACCTGTTGCTCAGGGTGTGGGAACTGGATCCTAATTAGGAATTGAGAGCAGCTGGGTGCTTGGTCTTTAGGTCCTTTTGAGACTTTTTTTTGTTGTCTACAGGCCTTATTTTATTATTTAATTTCCATTGAAACCCATTTATACACATTTCTTTACTATCGCAGAGGCATTTGGTTATTATTGAAGAGGTATTTTTCATTATTTCATTATTATTATTATTAAGGAGGAAGTTCTTTGTCATTGTGAAGGCTGTGTTATGTGGTTGAGAACTGGTTCTCAGGCTTCTTCCCGATCCATTGAGATCTGGGGAATCAGTACTGCCACAAACCTGCCACGACCAGTAATTCGTCATGAATGAAAAGAGATGTTGAGCTTTTTTGCTGAATGAACATGATATTCTCCATCTCGCCTTGCACAAAAACGGTGGTTAGTTCTGGGAAATTATGACAACAAGATCAAATATGCTGCAGGGAATGCCTTGTCATGTAATTTCCTCCCACAGTAATCCCAAACTTCCATTAATCGGTTCATTGAAACCAAAAAGCACATGTCATAATGAGTCTTGGTTGTTCTAAAATTTTAAATATCAACTCAGATCCAACGGTCTCTAGCACTGAGGCCCTTCTAGTTCTGGTGAATTAAATGCCACTCAAATGGGACAAAACAAAAGTGCAATCATTCTATTAAGTCTACTAACTGATATTTTAAACATATTTCATTAATGAATAATTTAACATTTTTCCCAGCAACATCACATTCATGTGTGAACCGTCAAGCAATACCGTAGTAACAAGCTACCAACTGTAACAGACCATTCACATTATACTGTACTTCTGAATGGCAGTTACATAATGCTGTGTAGCTGGAGAGTTAATACCCTAAACAGCTGTGTCATGACCAAGAAAAATAAACATGGCAGGAAGAAGGGGTGCCATACCTGAGACGAAAGTGAAGTAACAGTGTAAACAAGCTAAAAATAAGGTGTTTTATCTTGGTGTATTTTAAGATGAGAATGTTTTACCACCTGTGGAATTTTGGTGCTCCCTTAAATATATTTGTTTCGCCTCCCCTTTGCAATTAAGTTGATTATTTACACTGAAACTGAACCAAAAGACAATCAGGACTTGTATTCAAGGAAGAAATGTGTTGCCATATGGAGGGCTTAGGCGTATGTAGGACAGCAGGTGGTTAGTCTTTCTGTGTAATCTTGACACATATCCAACTATAAGCATGACTCACATCCTTTTATCTCTGAGAAAGCCAACATGGAGATTACTGGACAGGTAAACAACCCAGAGGGAGAGAAAAAGTGACAGAGAGGATGGACAAACTGCAGACGTACTCAAAGTGTCACAGGAAATCCTGTCCTTTGAAGCCCATCTGCTGCAAATACTCATGTGAAAGGCAGAGCGTAGAAGCACAAAAAGAGAGCACACAAAACATTAGAATGGTTACTGAAGAAGGTCTACATACGGAAAGCCGGCAACATCTTCACACAAATATGAAAACTAAAGGCAGTGGCTCTCACAAGTTGCCAAAACAAGCAGTATATCCATAAGGGAGATTGAATTGAGCTGCATTGCCTCACAAATGCCTGCTAATCTGCTTTAGCACTTACGCTAATACCAAAAGGACTGCAAAGCACCTGTGGGAAACTCATTTGCCATTCAGAATAACCCCACTGCTAATTTCTAATTGTCCCACTGTAAGACAATGCGAGCTCAGGGCTAGCCCTAATCCCCCTCTCAGACTATGCTAGCGACCTTACGTTTTCCCATGTTCCCGCACATACCGGGCTCACAGCCACCGCAAAACACTTAAGCGTCTTTAAGTAAGCAGATTACATCTGAATCTTGACAATCAAACAAAAAACAACAATGCAAAAAACTACTAGTACTCTAACTCTAATAATATTATATTTTTTTGGATGGCGACAATAATCACATCTTTGGCACAAAAATGCTTTTTTGGTATCTGATTAAGACATTTTCAAATGTGCACAATGGTTATACAATCCTCAGGAAAGTTCATTAAAAAAAGAAAAAAAATACATAAATGGACTTACATGTTATAAATTCAAGGGCTTAGAGGTCAATTAGATGGGAATGGGTGATTAATGTGCTCACAGCCAATGATTAAGACTTCTACATGTGGAGACAGGTGTTGCTGGACTGCAGATCAGAGATAATCCTTGAACTTATTTTTTGCTGAAACAGAGCCATGTTCCATTGTAATAATACATATGTGAAGAAGAAATGGAGAACGAACACAACTGAGAAAATGAACTAAAAGGTAAGTCATGAGCCGATAGAGTAAAGACATATAAAACAACAGATTGGATTAAAAAAAAAAAAAAGACAGGAAGAGAGTGGATACATCAAACAATAAAAGCGCATTAAAGCCATCCATCAGTGCAGCGGTGGTCAGAGGTGGGGGATCCAGTTATCCCTCTCTGGGGAACAGAGAGATGAATGACTTCCTAACAGGTGGACTATGAGCTTAACAGGAGGGGGGTAGCAGCAAGAGGAGGTGGGCTTTAACCTGGGACTGAGGCAGTGTTGAGTTACAGCTGCACCTCCGGAGAGAAACCATGACCCCGTGGCTTCCTCAACTCTACAGGAAATGGATTTGTTTTCCTAGCCCTTTCCCAGTAATCCTCCCTTCACAGACACACGTATGAAGATTTACACAGACATTTGTGCAAAGATGACAAATGTACAGATGCTTTTAGAAGCACACAAAATGCTCACACATTCTTGAGCATTAAATGTTGGATTTAGGGGGTTCATACAAGTAGCCTTGGCAGTAAAATCTATAGAAAAACTGTTCCACAAACAGCTCGAACACAGATTAAGAGAAAAACAAGTCAGCGCTGCTGCCTCTAGCAAACAGATGAGACAGACATGAATTTTCTCAACCCACAGCCAAACTAAAAACAGCACTAAAAATCCATTCCTAAATGCAATGAAAGTCAACTAAAAGTATTGTTCCGTCTTGGCTAACCTTCGCCCTAATCACTCAAGGTCTGCAGGTAGATACCTCCACACGGGAGCGAAAAAGAAATAACATAAAAAAATGTTAAGGAAAATCGACAACTTTTCAAACAAACAATTTTTCTGCTAGCCTGGATGAGCCGTACAGAAATAAGCCTAGCCGGCAACAGAGCCAAGAGGCGTCTGATCTGCCTACGCGGTTCACCGGGCCACATCCTCTCTGCCTCCACTCAGGGAGAAAATAGCATCAGCGAGCAACACTGCCAGATATTAAGGTAACCTGTCATTTCCACACACAAAAGCACTACAGTGTTATACTGGCATAGCTGCAGTCGTACACCACAGTTAGACAAAACTAAATACAGTGAATCCAATTATTTAGCCTTATTATGGTTAATTGGCCCACCTTTAAAACAATATCACCTACATTTTCAGTTACAGATGAGCTACAGCTGCACATTAGTCTTATTCTAAACATCCAAACAAGCATCATTCCTAGAGCACCTACTGGAACTACAACGCAGACAAAACTACGGCTGTCCTTCCATCATCCATCCATCTGCAACCACTTATCCTGTTAAAGATCATAGCGGGGCTGGAGCCCATGCCAGCTGGCATTGGGCGAAGGCAGGGTACACCCTGGACAGATCGCCAGTCCATCACAGGGCACTAGGGTTGTCCACATCCAGAGAAATTCTTAGTCAACGAACATTCATACGATTCATACCAATTGATCACACATGCATCGACAGGTGTAAAATTTCTCTACGAGTCTCACAAAAACACCACTTTAAATCTTTTGGTTACCAGAGATGTGCTCATAAGTTCAGCATGAAAAAAAGTATAAAAATCAACTACAGAAATCTTAGTGGACTAAACCCAAAACAACTGATTCGTCGACTCAGAGGGGGCAGCCATAAACAAAACAACCATAAATGGCAACCTCTCATTCATTTACCATGCTATTCTTACAAGATGGCATAAACACACGGAAAAAAAAATAGTTATATATAGATCAGTACAAAAAACGTGGAGCAAGGAGTTATCCCTTTGCCCACTGTGCCACCCACCCTCTCTAACCATTTTACATATATTACAGGTTTTTTTTGTTTGCAATCATAGTTCATGGTGCAGTGGTTAGCACTGTCGGCTAACAGCGAGAGGGTCGCAGGTTTGAATCCGGCTTGGGGCCCTTCTGTGTGGAGTTAGCATGTTCTCCCCATGTTAGTGTGGGTTTTCTCTGGGTTCTCCAGCTTCCTCCCACATTACAAAGACATGCAGGTTAATTGTTGAGTCTAAATTGCCGTAGGTGTGAATGTAGATATATGTAAAGAGCGTGAATGGTTGTCTGTCTCTATGTGCTCTGCGATGGACTGGCGACCTGTCCAGGGTGAACCCCGCCTTCGCCCAATGGCAGCTGGGATCAGCTCCAGCCCCCCTGACCCCTAACAGGATAAGCAGTTGAAGATAGATGGATGGATCATAGTTCATCTATTCACACTCAAATATGTCATATCATAATTGTACACTGAGCAAGGTGTGTATCCCCCTCATACTTGCCCTTCCACATATCAAAATATACATATATCTACAATTATATTTTACATTTAGGTTTGAATGTGCATATGTCTTTATGTGTTAGCCCTGTGATAGTCTGGTGTCCTGTCCTGTTCCAGGTTATTTCTATTTATCTTACTGTTTATTTTTACAGGGACAGCGCACAATTCAAAGTAAATGCACCCGAATTAGCTAAAAGCTAATATGGATCTGTTCTTGCTGGGCAGGGAGGCAAAAAGCATCCACATGACAATAAATACACTACATAAAACAACTCAAGACTTCATCAGTGGGAGATAATAAACAGAATCGGTATGATGATGATGATGAGCAGAGGATGTCACCAGATTGGATTTTGATGCCCACAATGGGAAAGGCAATCAGAGATGCAAATCTGTTTTGCCAACAGGACAGAGCAATAAAAAAGTTAAAGTCGCGGTCACCTTAGTGTGTTTATTGAGATGCATATTAATCTTACAAGTAAAAAAATAACAGATATATCCGGGCTTACTGTAATAGGAGAGAATCCATCCATCCATCCATCGTCACCGCTTTCCCGTTAGGGGTGGGGGGCTGGGCCGATCCCAGCTGGATTGGGCGAAGGAGGGTACACCTGGACAGGTCGCAGTCCATCGCAGGGCACATAGAGACAGAGACATATAGACAGAAACCATTCACGCGCAGCCACCTACGGGATTTTAGAGTAATAATTAACCTAACAGCATGTCTTTGGATGGTGGGAGGAAGCCGGAGTACCCGGAGAAAACCCACGCTTACACGGGGAGAACATGCAAACTCCACACAGAAGAGCCGCAAGCTGGAATCGAACCTGCGACCCTCTTGCTGTGAGGCGACAGCGCTAACCACTACACCACCGTGCAGCCCACATAGGAGAGAATGAAAACTGAAAATCTACAAATTCAAATACTCAATCAATGAATTTGGAGAACACAGATTCAACAAGCAAGCTGGAAATCATTAAATAACATGAACTGGGCACAAGAGAAAGGTTGAAGGTTGAATTTTTCTCTTTTTTCTCTTGCTATCTCTCCTTGCCAGGGTCTTACAGGCAAGATGACGACAACATAATTCAATCTTGGGTCGCCTCTTTTTTGTTTTTTTTTTTTTTTTATCTCATCCAAGCTCTATTTTCATCTCTCTGCCATTTCTGCTGGCAGTGGTAAGAGCAAACAGGGAAGAAAACACAACACATCATCATTTGCCTTTCAGGTGTCCCCGTTACCTGTAATAGACCTGCCGAGCTATTTCTAGCCTCCTGCATGGAACGACTGTCAGCACGTTTCCAGTAGAGGCCCCTGAGGATACAGGCTGTACCCTTGAGAGAGCACACTAAGAGGGCTAGGGATTGGTCGGATGTGGAAGGATGGCGGAGGTGTGGTGGAAGAAGGGAAGCCCTAAGGGTAGCGGGAACGGAGGTAAACAGCTCGGAAATAGTCTAAATGTGTCACAGTGAAAAAAACTGAGGAGACTATAAAATGTAAGACATCATATCAATTTTACCATCGCATGAATTTTACACCGAATCATTCCTAAAGTATTTGGATATAAGCCAATAATTCACTGATACTGGCATTTGTCCTTGTGGGTATTTCACCTAAAAAAACAAAACAGATTGTGATTCAGATCGTACCTGAACCACATCATCATCCAGTCACATGCGTCCACATGGCTCACCTATACTACATATTGCTTCTACACGTTCAGAACAAAATAGTGAGCAAAATGACAAAGTCTTCAGGGACTCCAATGTACTTGAACACTATAAAATACTGTAGACAGCCTTAAGGGTTGTTTTGGAGTAGGTCTGCTATAATTTATTATTTTCATTATTAATTAATTAACAAGTTATTTAGTCTTTAAAATGTTAGAAATAAGAAATGTTTCCCTTTCACAAATCCTTAGTTCAAGTGGACATCAAACATCAAATGGACATCAAATCATTGATTCTGTCCATTCGATATTACAAAACCCAAATAACCAATATAATTGACAACTGTATGAAACAGAAACAGAAAAGAAGTAAATTGTCAGGAAACAGTAAATGTTTTTGACAATTAATTCATCTCAGAAATTTCAGAATTATCATGGTTTATTTGTTTTTTTATAGGGACAAATGAGTAGTATTGTAAATACTGTTTATAGTGAAGGTTTTGCAGCATATTTAACTTGAAAAAACAGAGGAGGAACACTGTTTTTATACACCAAACAATCCAAGAGTGGAAACAGTAGACAAACAGAACAGACAAACCAAACACTGTTAACTTTTACTGCTTTAGCTGGAGTCAATAATATTACTCGCTCCGGAGGCAACGCCTGCCGCCACTCCACTCATTCACCAGGAACCCTGTTGGTGCTGACAAGCTGCACCATTTATTTCTGAACAAACTGCAACTTCCACTGTTCATTCACTTGATTTTCTCAAAGCGAAGCTAACGGACTGCTCCACCAGTTCAATAATTCAGTCGGACACATTCGCTGCCACTCCCTCTCTTGCTTCACCACTCACTTCCAATGTACACCCACACAAAACTGTAGAGAGGTCCATTCATGTTTTTACATTAGCTGCTGAAGTTCTCCTACATGATGTTGACACACAGTGAAGTTTTATTTGGTTGCAGTCTACAACCACAACGCTAGATGCCACCAGATCCTTCACACTGGACCTTTAAGTTTTTTCTTATCCACTGCAAAAGTCCAAGGACAGAGGGTGTAGTATTTGGTACACATTGTAAAGCCCTGTGACTAGAGCAGACATGGCTCTGAAGTAACCATCCACTTCCCATAAGTGAGCGTTGCGTAAGGTTGAGATAAAAGATAAGAGTTACCAGAGGAGAGAAAGGAGAGAGACAGCAAGGGTGAGAGGGGAAAGGACGGATGGGAACCCGAAGAGAGAACCCTCTTGAATTAGTGATAAGGCTTGCCCTCCTCTTCTATTTTTGATGAGGAAGATCAAGTTTTTGAACACTTGCATGCCAGTGCCAAGGAGACTGGAGACGCCACAGGGAGTCTCGCAGCAAAAACACAGCGTTACGGGATGTGCACGGTGTCCCGGTTTCCGCTTTGACTCTGATGTCAACGGGCCGATCGACTGGTCAGGAGGTGTCACGTAATATTCCAGTTACACAAGGTCTCATCAAATACTTACAGCTGCAGCTCATCCCAAGGGAAACTGCTGTGGAGCAGTTGCAATTCAAAGTGAGTGCAACTATAAAAGTCTAAGATAACAGTGAAAATAGGATGCAAATCCAAAATATATACAATGCCAAAATCAGGTTAACAGTCTGGATCAGTGATTCAAAAGACTGGGTCGAGACACAGGAGATTTTATTTGGTCACCAAATAGATTTGCAGAATTTCTTCCATTGCCTTGTATTTAAAGTTTATATCTGCAGTGCACCTTTGAGCCGCATACGAGAGCCTGAATGATTCTCAGTTTGTCCAGCACTATGACGGATGCTCTCACATTACATGAAGATCCCAGCTGGCATTGGGTGAAGGCGGGGTTCACCCTGGACAGGTCACCAGTCCATCGCAGGGCACATAGAGACAGACAACCATTCACCCTCACATTCACACCTATGGGCAATTTAGAGTCATCAGTTAACCCGCATGTCTTTGGACTGTGGGAGGAAGCTGGAGAACCTGGAGAAAACCCACACTAACACAAGGAGAACATGCAAACTCCACACAAAAGAGTGCACTACTGTGCAGCCTGTCATTTCAATCTTATTATCTAAATAATCACTTAAAGCAAGTTTAAGCATGTTATAATATCACGTTCTGTGTGCTTGCATGTGTATTAGATTCAGTCTACATGAGTATGTGAGTATGTGAGTCAGGGTGATTCGAATAGAATGTATGAATGAACGTGTCTGATTGTGTGCACAACCATGCTTGCCTGGGTATAACAGTGTGTGTGTGTGTGTGTGTGTGTGTGTGTGTGTGTGTGTGTGTGTGTGTGTGTGTGTGTGTGTTACGCAGCCTCTGGGAGCTCTTGTCCTGGTGGAAAGTGAACCCCTCCCCGGAGCTGTTACTATCTTTAGCTCATTTCCGTTGTGTCTTGTCACTCGTGTTCTCCTCTACAGCACTTAAATCTGGTATCTAAACCTCCGGGCCATCCAATATCCTGTACTTCCCCTGCACAGGAAGCTAGAGAGGGGGGTGGGGGGGGCATCTGTGTAAATGTAGACACATACTATATAGTACATGCTACAATTACACAAACATGCATGGCCTTACATATTCACAGTTGATGGATGCACCTGAATAGAGTCACTACAAGAGAAAATTTCTGACACACACTCACACATGATGAGGATTATATATGGTGGGATAGAATAGAGGGACCTGCAACCACAAAAGAAACACATGCATGAACACACACAGAGATCTGTGACAGGAGGGACGTCAGTAAAGGACACCTCGTCTGGTCAAACCGGCATCACAGCAAACGTCTGCAGGGACACGAGAGATGGCCCAAGTAACCAAATCTAACCTGCTGCTATCTAATCACCTCTTAAACACACACTTGGATTGCTAAAGCTTTCAGGACCATTTATCAGCAGTATTATTAAAAACCTTTAGTGTCAACACTTTACAGCTAAGTTTAATTAAGTCGATGCTTTACCTCAACCTGATCCGAAACTCAGGTGTGCACAACTGAACTACACCAGTCGTTTTGTCTTAAGTTGCAACTAGCAACGAGCTCTCCTTTGTGTATTTTTATGAACTTACCTATGTGAACATTTCAGTCCATATAAAGACAGATACACCATGAATGTACACGCATACATTATAACACTGCTCGCTTTATTGGCCTCATTTCACACTTGCCATTCTTCATGTGTTTCACAGCTGACTTGATATCTGCTCAGTGCAATTGATTTGACACTCTCTCTGTGTGGTCGGTTGCCCTCTCTCTGCTGCCGCTCAACTAGAGGAGTCGAAAGACTGTACATTTTGAGAGACACCCATTCTCACAATTCAACAACGGCAAACTTGCTTACACTGCATACAATGTAAAGAAATACTGTATATTAGTTTTTACAGTGCACAACAAACAACTTTTGCTAAGTATACATTTTTACCCACTTATTTCAGTATGGTTAATTTAGACAAATTTGAGTTTATGAAAGCAAGAAGGCTAAAAGAGGAACAGCTTTAAGCAGACAGTAGTGGTATACCACAACATGTAGGTTGTAGCTATAAAAAAAAAAAAGGACAATGTAATGCGCTTTTCCCAAAAAATTAGCACGTATATGCAGGCTTTTTAAATGTGAGACAACCTGCTAAAAATAGGCAATAGACTTTCCTGCTGCCAGTAGACGAGTATGTTTTTTATGGTGTGTCACATCCAACATCACAAACGTGCTGGAAAACAGAGTTAGTAAACAGGAGCAGCACGGAGGCCAGTGACAATGTTTCAGTGGTTACTTCTTTTACATGTTACTTATGTGGCATCACTTTGTCGACTCATTTGGACCCATTTTCATGCGCTGCTTGGACAAAATTTGTGGCTGAGATGACAAAAAGTTGGACAAAAGGTGAGAAAATCTGCATCTCCATGTGGATGTTTCCAACACTGCCCAAGCTGAAACCAATAAATATTAAATGAAGTAATAACAGTTAAATAAGATTTGATATTATTAAGTCTCGTTGGGCTTTCTGCCCCCTCATACCATATACATTTATATAAACAAATAGTAGCCACAGGCAAGTAAAAAACTATTTAGCTAGCAGCTGGTGCTCTGGGAGCTGGTTGATTAAAACAAACCTCTTTTTTTCTCTGATTCAATCTGGAGGCCCCTGAATGAACTCTGAGGCTCCCTGAAAGCAAATCTGGGGTCATAAAAAACCTAAATGATGTCACACTGCAACCATTAAAATATGTGATATTCATGCTTGTACATTGATCTGTTATCCTAGTTTCCAAACAGGGAGTATGAAAGGGTTCAGTGCTCAAGGACATGCAGAGAGCAGCTGATGGACACTACGGCTGTTGGCGCAGATGGGCTACGTCACTTTATGGCTATACTGGTGTGTATATTGAAGCTCTGTAATGTCAGTATAGAGCGAGGGCACCACCCTGGGCCTCTGTCTGCTCTGCGATGACGTAGTGGTTGCTGATAACACTCCATTCAGAAGCACTGAGCCCTGCTAGTGCCGCTAGCTCACTGCAGAGCTTAATGGCTAATGCAGAGAGAGAAAGGAAGGGAGGGAGGAAAGGGACAAAGACGCAGCTGATGCCAAATCAGTGTCATCATGCCATTACTGACATCACCTCCCTGTCCATATAAACTTCCTGAATGCATGCAATGCAAACAACATGAGACGCCTTATATGTCTCATGTACAGTAATTTCTTCTGCAGTAAGCTCATGTATGGTCGTCCCATGTGTGCACACATGATTAAAAAAAAAAAAATAAAGATTATTAGTTCTTTGCTTGTTTGTTATTGATATTATTAGCTTTGTTTCAGGATATTACTCTTGGCAAGATTTTATGGCCAAAACTATACAGGCACTCGAACATTACGCAAATGTTGTTAAAGATGTTAAAACCACTGGCATTAAAAGGCTGCTGTCCACCAGATTTAAAACTTGGCTGCAGATATACAGTATCTCTCACTGTGTGCTGCAGCATTAACTTCCCATTCACTGGGACAATGAGGCCTGGCCCACTCCAGCAAAAACAGTTGTTACCTCAAGAAAATCCAACAGTGTCTCAGCCGTATGACGATATTAACATACATGCACAACATTGACCTTTAGTGCTTCATTGGGACAAAGAGGCCTAGCAAACACCACCACCAATCCACACCACAAAGAAAACCCAACAGTGTCTCAGCCATATGAGGACATTTAAAACTAGAGCGGCACATCCATCCATCCATTATCTATAACCACTTACCCTATTCTGGGTCACAGAGGGGGGGGGGGGCACTGGAACTGATCCCAGTCATGACATTGAGCGAGGGCGGGGTACACCCTGGACAGGTCACCAGACTATCACAGGACTGACACATAGAGACAGACAACCATTCGCACTCACAATCACGCCCATAGGCAATTCAGAGCCAACGATTAACCTGTATGTGTTTGGACTGTGGGAGGAAACCAGAGAACCTGGAGAAAACCCAAGGTAACATGGGAAACATGTAGAACAACAACATCAGAACAAGCCGGAACAAGCCGGGTCTGAACCCTCTTGCTGCGAGGTGGCAGTGCTAACCACTGCAGAGATGTCCTGGCCCACATATAATATTTTACAGATGAACACACATGCACACACACACACACACTATAATCATTTTAATGTTTTTCAATGAAAATGAGAATAATGATGTAAAAATGATCATTCCCTATCACAAATCATATTGCAATCAGTTACTGCAATTTGATTTTTTTTTCATAATCATGCAGCCCTAATTAAAATTAAAATACATGCACAATATTGTCAAGTTTAGTGCCAGTGAAGTCAAAAGAAAAAGTAAAGAAAAAAAAATGCACAAGCGATAAGAGGAGATGGCCCTAACTTAAGATTATGAAGGTCACTAATGACAGCCGGAACTGTGAATGCAGGAACCTCCCCATCCAGCCACCCACGTACCCTCCTCGGGCCGTTTGCATCCCCCGTCCTTCCCTCTCTCTGCCCCTTTTCTCTGTTCCGCCCACGCTTGGACCCATTAGGGCAATGGGAGGGAAAACACGGACACACGGGCGGAAGGGAAAGCGCTCTGAGGACATCGACAACGGTGGAAGGAGGAGGACAGGAGCAGGAAATGACCAGAGGAGAGGAGGAGAGGAGAGGAGTTGAAATGAGGAGGCGAGAGGAGGAGTTCCTCGTTGACGGGAATCAGAGTTGACAGGAGGAGTAGCACTGGGGGCTCCCTGCTCGACCTGTTTTAGACAGAGATGACTCTCACACACACTCACATTCACACTCCAATACCCAGTGACTCATGTATGCACACAAATAGACCTCAAATACACACACACACACACACACACACACACACACACACACACACACACACACACACACACACACACACACACACACACACACACACACACACCTTGGCAAATTTGCATGTCCTCTGACACATGCACACACTACATTAACACATACAGGCTCGTTCACTCACTCACATACATGCATCGATACTATCGCAAGTGCTGATTCTACAAGTGCTGCGATTTGATATTGCGATTTATTGCAATTTTTGATTTTTGACCATGGGAAAAAGTTGAATCATACACTTCTACTTCTCTTTTACTTACAAAAATTTCAAAATTAATACAGTAAAAATGTTTCTCAAATATATCAGGATCATTGTCAGGGCGTGTTAATGACATTTTTTCCAGCAACCCAAAAATCAAAGAATAAAGATATTTCCCTCACAAATTAGTGGTGTTTTCTTTTTGATTTATGAGGGATGTGTACTGGTGAATATAATTCAAACAATCTTATTTCCACATATGTATTTTGTTCCGCTAACTTTGCCAAGACTAGCAACGCTAGCTCTCCGTTAGCTCTGTTCTCATGGTCCGCTCCATCTGGACTGAATGCATTTAACATAAATGTAAGTATATGGTGCTCAACAGTTGTAGCGTCTGAAAAATTTGACCATGGAGATCAGAGATTGACGGCCGGCTTGACTGAAGGTTACCACAATACAATAACGCTTCCTGTCCATGACAGAGTTAGCACTGATATCTAGCTCTGCTTGTCCTGTAATGTGTGAAACCCAAAGTGTTTCTACTTTAATGTAAGTGTAGTTTTTATCATGTTGGATTTAACCTGTGAGGATGCAGGTTATATCCACGTAAACCCTCCGTTGTTGTCTACTCTCGGTGGTAAGCTTAGTCAGACTGAAACAATAACTGGTAACTTCCTTTTACCTCTCAAATGAAGCAAATATATTGATTTGAAAATTAATTTCAAAATCATTAAAAAAAAAAAAAAAAAATCACAATACATAGGCAAATCTATTTTTATCCCACCCCTAAACACAGAGGCGACGACAAGATGCAGGAGGAAGGGATGGAGGTGCGTGAATGAGTCAGGAGCTGTGTGTGTCTTTACAATTTAAGCAAAATTAGCTGCAGCGAGTATGCATATAAGGGTCAAGCATTCATCTTGCTATTTGTGGCAAAGATAAAACTGACATATATGTATTAAATGTGTGTGACACCAGGGCGCAGCAGCGGAGTTAGTCAGTGAGTTAAACAGGCAGGCAGAACGCCAGCTAGTCTATTATTAGAGCCGCGGCTGCTGCGTCCCCCGCGGCCAGGGCATCGGCACGTGGATTCCTGCTCTCTCCCCATGTCTCTGATCTCCATTCCTTCACATCTCTCTCTCCCTCTCTCTGATCTCTCACGGGTCTTTCCATTCAGGCATGCTTGGGCGATTCATACAACGAGCAAAGCTCCTTCAAGCAATGCAGAGAAGGAAGAGAAGGAGGAGGAGGAGGAAGAGCAGGAAGAGGAAGAGAGGGCAAGAGAGAGGGAGCCAAATCTGAGAAAGATCCTAATGTTAGCTACACAGCAGTCTTAGGTCAAACAGTGGCAACAAACAAATATTCTTTAGTTGCTAAATTGAGTTTTGCATGCACGCACGGTACAGAATGACGAATGCTGCTGATATGAGTTATCAGTTTAACATGTTTCTTTTTTAGGAACAGATATAAGGATAAGGAGATCATTAAAAGCATGTACTTTTACTTGTTCAGTAGTATTAAGAAGTAGTATAAAGTCAGCTTTTTTTCCAGAACAGTGCCCATAGAATAGGATGAATACAAACACCTTCTCATATTAACTGTGCAGAGAACTCAAAAGACTTTCAGACTACTTGACTTTTGGTTTAGAGTTTGAAAACCGTCACTGCCCTAAAGGGAAATTATGTGCACCATTTCACTTCCCACACTATATCCATATCCAAACAGAAAACATACCCAAACTCACACTCATCTGCTCATGAATACACAAGAATGAGCTCATGTGCATGCTGAGGGTCAGGGATCAAAATACAAATATTACATCACTAAATGTGACTTTCATATTCAATTTGCGAGGATAATTTGTAATGATACACTGATTATAAAGCTCACTGATCATTTTGACCTGGCCTTTCCATTTTATCATTTATTAAACAATTACTTTATGATTTATTGTTATGATTGTTTCATGGCGTACTGTTCGAGTACATAGAGGTTTAAAGCTTTTAAATCACACAGCTTTGTTGAATACTCAGTTCAGACTGGTCAATCACAAGTGTTCTATGGTATTGCTATGGGCGCAGGTCTGACGTCGGACTGTTTTGTTGTTGAATTATTGATTTCTTAAGTAAGTAGTCGTGTAATAAGCTAGCGGGTCAGTTGTACATTATCCTTTACTTGTGTGAGTGATGGCTGCCTAAACAATGCACAATGAAATTATGTTTGTGTCTAAATATTTAGTCTTCTGATCTTACTCCCAGTACTCAGGGACCACACTAGGGACCTGTACCATGTTGACTGTGATGTTGTAATGAATGCATTTTTACAAACTAGTCAGTGGATTCAGAAAATTCAGGGGGAGGGATTTTTTTAAAGGGAAAGAGAAAAAAAAAAAGCGAGAGGAAAAATTCCAGGAGAAAATTTATAAATTTGGGGTAGTGTAAAGAAACCATGAGAAAATTAGGGATTTAGTATTTTATGGTTTTTAAAATGGGGGGGAATAAAAAAATTTCCCCAAAACCTTACATCTTAACCGGCCATCCTCACTTCTGTGAAAGCATGTTGTTTTCCTAATACACATTAAACCTGTACATTAAGACCCAACCAAATCAATCTCATGTTTCTGACCGTTTATCTGGCATCAGCATTTGTGGAGTAAGCTTTATTAGCTATAACGCTAATTCACCATTAAATACACACAAAAAATGCAACTATGCACGCACTTCTGAAAACTTGAAGCTCGTGTCAACAAAAAAGGACTACTAAACTCCAAGCACAATTGCTCTCAAAAAAAAATCTAAATCAACTCGTACAGAAACTTTAAAGAGCAAAGACAGACAGACAGTGTGCTGCTTTCTGCTGCTTTCATCTCTGACAAGTGAAAGGACTGTTGTCCTTTTAGGAAGGTATCAGTGCTGCAGCAAGACAACAAAACTATAGATTGGTCTGCACTGCCACCTTGTGGTCATGGGAACATCCCCCTCTCAAATACATATTGAGCCGTCACATCATGACAGTAAAAATAAGAAAGTAAATTTTAGAGGAACAAACTTTTAATTTCAGCCTGTAAAAAGCAGCAGTATAATCATTTTTGATATGGTGGATAGCAGCTACATATTACTGCTTATTTTAAGTTCTTTTTATATTTTAAGTGGTGTCTATTTGTCATGTTGTGTGCTATGTCTAAAGGGAAATATACATGTTGACATGTCTCACAGAACTGATCCTCTTTCATCCATCTGCAACGGCTTATCCCGTTAGGGGCCGGGCGGGTTGGAGCCGACCCCAGCTGGCATTGGGCGAAGGCGGGGTATACCCTGGACAGGTCGCCAGTCCATCGCAGGGCGCGTAGAGACAGACACCCATTCACGCTCACATTCATACCTACGGGCAACTTAGAGTCATCAATTCATGTCTTTGGACTATGGGAATAAGCCGGAGAACCCAGAGAAAAACCCATGTTAACACAGGGAGAACATGCAAACTCCACACAGAGGGGCCAAATTCAAACCTTCGACCCTGTTGCTGTGAAACAACAGTACTAACCACTGCACCACCATGCAGCCCTAGATCCACTTCCATTTTATCAAATATAACAATCCACACAGACTCTAAGACAGACGTGTCACTTATTGTGCGCTCAGTCTTTTTTTTTTTTTCCAAGCATATAAAAAATGAATAAATTAAAACAATTCTGGTTTTATGAAGCCAAGTTGAAAACTTTTGTGGAGGCCGTTCACTGTCCTCTCAGCCCATCACAAGTTGAGTTGCTGACAGGACAGCTGCTTCAGAAGGCGGAGATTGGAGAGAGGAGAGGAGATTGAGGCTGGAGTCAATGTGAATGGAACAGAATAGAAACTTCAGTGGCACCGCTGCTTATATTTCACTTCACAGTCCTCTGTGTACTGTTATTTTTGTTGCATGATCTCCGTGTTACTTGTCTTTGCACCACCACCCATTACCCCTTCACGAGACTGTCCATTCATTTTTGCCATTTGCCATTAATCAAGAAATTGTGAGTAACTGATTTTTCCAGCTAAGTAACATGACTCCAAGCCCTAAGTGTGATTTGCGCTGCAGCTTGCTTTCTTGTGACTGTAGATTTAATATGCCAGCTTACCGTGGTGCTGTGAACAGATTGGCCCAACTCTATGACGTGGGGATCAGTGGACAGAGTGTCTGCTACTGTCGGACTGATCTGTGGAGAGACAGAAAAGTCATATATAGTTGCTCCCCTTTTGACCTTCACCAAATATCTCTTGATTAATCACCTGTATAATTTACTGTTAGTTATGTAGATTGTCTGTGGACCAGGTCGTTTTCAGTACAAACATAATAAAATAAGATATTCTGATGGTTTGTAGGCTAGGGAACTACTATATGGCCCTTTGACCGGAAAATGTTTGGTAGCCCAATGGACACACGAAGCCGGCATCAATGAAGGAGCGTCGATGAAGGCTGACTGGTGCGTCGCCTCACATTGTCTGTGTTTTGGCTAAAAAGCTGCACTTGAACACACCGTGAGGACTCCAGCCACAGGCCAACCAGCACATACTGTACTGTACATTCTGCGCCTCTGTGAGAGGAGATAACTCTCCACACCAGCAGGTGGCAGTAGTCTATATTCGGCATTCAAAAAGGGAAACAGAAAGACCGAGGAACGGTGGACACACAAGCCGTTATTATGATACGTACAAAGCTGCATTTGCTAACTATTTTCATACCACTGTCGCTCACCACTTAGCTTCATTGCAGATGGCCACATTGTGAAAATATCTGTGCATTGGAATGATCAGATAAGATGAACATGAAAATGAGAAGATCCTTCTGTTTTTCCTCTTGACTTTACTCATTTGCTTGCTTTCCTCACTTACATTTCTCTTCTCGTGCACTGATTAGTTTAAGCTGAACATGAACCGCCCATCAGATTGATTTCTCTCACCAAGAAAGCATTCTGATTGCAGACAAGGGACGGCTTGAGCCACCGGTGTGGGACACACCACAAAAACTAGAGAAACAGACACTCACTCAGGATTTCTTTATCTTATTGCCAGTCTTGTTGAGTCGTACCTTCTTCATGTTAGTTTGTATGGTAGGTAACAGTAGAAATACACCCTTTCAGAAAAGCTGAACTAGCACCTAATCATTCTAAGTAGAACTTGGATAACTTGATGAAAATGATTTTCATATGAAGTTAGGTAAAACTGAACTGACCTGAATGGCCATGGGCTGCGGGTGGTGAAGGTGGGGTCCTCTGGGGTGGATGTCAGTCACGTGGGGTGGTGGATCCGGGGTGGACCTCCGGCTGTGTTGTTGCAGGACCTCCTGGTAGGATTTGGTGTCAAAGTTTGTCCTCCACATCAGCACCTACGGAGTCAAGGGACCAGCACAACTGCCATGACCAAAGTGCCTCTGATTTTCTACTACAAGAAGTAGAAATGTAACCTTGAAGCTACTGAGAGTATGGGGAATACACGGTCATGACGTAGTCATGAAACACCAACCTGACCATCAGCTCCCCCCGAGGCAAAGAAGTCTCCTGCCCTGGAAAAGGCTACTGTGATTACAGCGCCCTGCAAAACAACAAACACCATCAAGGACTAATTCAGGGAAACACTGAAATAGCGCTGCTCAGACTGCATATATGTGGCATCTGATTGTTGTCTAATGCTGTAGCATCACCTTGTGTCCATGCAAGGTGTAGATGAGACGTCCCTCCAGCAGGTCCAGGATCTTAACAGTGCTGTCACTGGAGCCACTGATCAGGTAGTTGTTGGACGGGTGGAAGGAAAAGCTGTTGATTCCTGCACTGTGGACTGGACCAAGCCACACACACACCCACACCCACACACACACACACACACACACACACACACACACACACACACACACACACACACACACACACACACACACACACACACACACACACACAGAGACACAGAGACACACAAAACACATTAACAGCAATTATAGTCTTGGTGCACACACATTGGCAAGAATATTTCAGGCAGTTACGCTATTTTCCAAACTGAATACATGCATTATTGTAGCTCTGACATGTTGACATACCTTGATAATGCTGAATTAACTTGTTGGTCCGTAGATCCCAGATTTTCAGTGAACTGTCGGCTCCAGAGGACGCGATACAGGTGCCACTGGAGTTGAAGCCAACAAATGTTGCTGATCTGGAATAGCACATACAGTATATTCAGATCTGCAGCAGTCTGTTGTGTAAATAACGTAAAACAATGCCACCTACGGGAGAATCAAAGCAATGACTACACTGAACGTCTTTTTAAAAACATTTGACTATATTCAGTGATGTTTAGACCTTTTGTCTGGAATCAGAAACTACATTCTCCATCTCCTTTGTATCTCCTGTTTGAAAATGTATTGGTTGTGAACAGGGAAAAAAATATAATGTCAACTGTGTCAAGTACACAAAAAGACAATTACATAAAGTGACTAAAACTAACAGAATTATAGTCACAACGCTAAAATAAAATAAAAAGCACAGAAAATTTCCCTGCTGTGGGACTCATAAAGTATTATCTTATGGTATCTTATCGTATGTTATATTTAAATCAAAGGCTAACGGGACACTTTTAGGACTTACCCTCCATAGTCAGTGAAACAGTTGATGCAGTGTTTGGTGGACGCGTCCCACAGCCGGACGGTGCGGTCGTCTCCACAGGACGCTATCAGCCGCCCGTCTGGAGAAAACCTGCAGTAAAGAAAAGACAAAGTAATGACACCTACATCATACACTGCAGCCACTTTATTATTGTCAGTTTACCTTTATATACTTTACTTACTGTTACATACAAACTGTTACACCCCTTAGTATACATATACATATTTAATACTTCTCTATACATACTACATTCCAGTTTAAACCTCTGTATATATATATACTAGTACTTATTATTACATACTACATCCCTCTGTATACATATATTACTTCTCATCATGCAAATCCATACTACACCCTCTTTACATTCAGTTTTCCCAAATGAAATACTGTCTTAGAAATAAAATTATAAAATTAAAAATGTACGTTAATATTCTATACTTATATCCAGTATATATATTTTATGAGCATTATTAAAGGAGCCCGAGACCAAAGAATTTCACTGCCAATGTCTGCTTCGCTGGAATTGACAAATGTCAAATAAATAACCTTGAACCTTGCAGTCAATCTTGACCACTGACTTTTATCTACTCGTCTCCATCAGATGTTTCACACAGCGCCTGGTTCAAAACATTTTATAAGGAAGAAAAGAACAAGGTACCAGATATTTAGAGAAAGTGGAGACTGTTTGTAAAAGGTAATCCTTATGTGTAACTTTGTCCTTGGATGAATCCTTTGCAAGCAGGACCAAAACTTCATTTCAAAAACCAGCTATGTGGTAAAGCTATTTTTCGGTAACCTATAACATACACACAGCAGGAAAGGTCAGTGAGGATGTGGTGCTGTTGGGTACCTGGCACAGCGCACCCAGTTGGTGTGCTGGTTGAGAGAGTAGACGAAGCACTGCCGGTGAACACTCCACACTTTGACAGACTTGTCGTCAGATGCCGTCACCAGTCTCTGGCCATCGGGGGAGAAAGCAACACTGCGTACAGCAGCCGTGTGGGCTTTAAAAACAGTTGACTCCCCTTTCCTGTAACACACAGACGCATAATAACAAATCATACTGAATTAAAACCCAGCTCCACCACGTCACACATACCAGCAGCCTCAGCCTGCACAGTATATGTCATTTCATATTACAATCCACTTATCTTAGTCAACAAAGAGGTTAAAGTGGAAAAAGTGACTTGAGCCCACATGGAAGGTGTCCACAGTCGGACCGTTCTGTCCTTGGAGGAAGTGGCCACCAGGTTACCAGAGGGGGAGAACTGAACCCCAGTGATGACATCTTGGTGGTCCACATAGCGGAAAGCTCTCCCCTTTGGAGCCAGATTCCAGATCATCAGGCTGTTATCCACTGACCCCGAGGCTAGAGGGAGACAAAGAAAGATGAATGACTAAACCTCTATGAAATAGAGGTTACGTCTGACAGTATTTGTTTGGCCCCCGGCAACAATCTGGGTTTCTTATGTGGCCCCCCCAGGAAAAATAAATTGCCCACCCCTGATCTAAATGTTATGTACTTTGCCTTTAATGAAAGTGACACTGGGTGACTCCTGTCATTCGCTGCATTCAGGGCAGTTTACCTCTTGGGCACTGCCGAGGTGCCCCTGAGCAAGGCACCAAACCCCCAACTGCTTGGGGCGCTTGTCAGGAGCAGCCCCCTCACTCTGACACCTCTCCATTTGATGCATGTATATGGGTCCTGCATGTACTGTGTATAAGTTACAACAGAGTGTAAAAATTGAATTTCCCCTAGTGGGACTAATAAAGGTTGATCTTCTTCTTCTTCTAAAGATAGTGGTTACTTGACTAAATACAACAGTCATGAGTACTTATTACATAATTGTACCTCAATTTAAATTGTTTCAGGTGATGTTCACAGTGATGATGAACCAATATTTGACTTTTGGGGGCCAAAAGCATGGCATAAGACTGCAGGAAACTATCTACAATCTGAATAGCATCTGTGAATTTGTTACGTTTGTGGCAGCAGCAGCATATATTACCCAGTTGTTTGCGGTTTGGATTGAAGTCTGCACAGGTGACAGCATCTTTATGGCCCTTGAAGTGTCTCTCTAGGGCTGGATCTTCCTGCAATGACAATACAGAGTCAGTCAGGGAAACTCTGCATTTCCTCTGCAGCATTAGTTAAGACATAGTATGCAAAAGTTTGCAAAAAGTGTGGTGAAGGGTCCCGTGCATAGCACAGTGATGCAAAAACACTAGAAGCTCACCCACTATGTTCAACTCACTTCACTTTTTGCTTGTAAACAGTTGTGAAAAAGCTCTAAAGAGGTTGAGGAAAAGGCTGCGTTGCTAGTAGTGGAGGGCTGGGCAGGGGACAGACATGGTTGCGTTTAGGGGCAGCATTAAAGAGACATTACTCCGAGGAACAACTTAAACAGCTGAAGAACGTTATACACCAATAAGCATGTCTATTATGTTGTAACGAGTAAATAGAGAGGACCCGAGGTGTGTTTGACAGCAAATCCTCTTAGCAGAGAGCAGCTAACAAACACGCCAAATCAGCTACTATTAGCACCAGTGTATGTCAACTTATGTTACCAAAGTAAACACAAGTTTGCTCATTAGCCTTCACGAAATGTATTAACGCGTATACTTACCATGACAGACGCCATTGTGGGCATTTGCTAAAAGAAGTAGCTACTGGTGTCAGAGAGAAAGTGGAACCGCCCCGCTGCTCCGTAACGTTGCCTCCATAGTTGTCAAACAGTGCGCCTTCAGCAACAGTCAGACCTGACCTGTCGAACTCAGATAACACGGTGGTTCTGCTCGATAGTCGTTTAGCAAACTTATTTGACTTTTATGAACTCTATATGAAAACTGAACTTCAAACAGCCGAAAAGACAGCCGCTGTTTCTAGAGCTAGCGTTAAATGGCTGACCACCTGTGGCTTGATTTTGTGGCAACGAGGAGAGAGTGGTGCTGCATTCACGAACCACATGGAAACGGGAATAACGAGCATCCGACATGAAAATGTCCTTAGGAGAGGCCAAATACAGGCAGTGAACATCAAATTAAATCAAAATGAAAACAAAACAAAAATATTATAGTAGAATGTGTGACTATGAACACATCCAGGGCGCTGCCAACGAGTCAGAAACTTTTCCAACATAGTTTATGTCAAAAGTTCAATAAACATGTTCAGATATTTCATTACAAAATAATCAACAAATATATTTCATAGTATATAAAAATATATATATATATATATAAAAGTGTGAGGAGAGAAAAAAAAAAAAAAAAAAAAAAAAGGGGGGGTAAAAAAAAAAGGAAAAAAAAAATTTTACTATATATATATATATATATATAAATAACATGTAACAATATGTAACAATTACATATGGGGGTAGTAATATGTTCAAGATGATTTCTGATAAAAGATTCAAGATTCAAAAGGTTTATTGTCATATGTATGTTAAAAACACAGTGGTTACATTATACAATGAGATGCTTATTTTGTCCGTGTCCCTTCACGCAACAGTAATAAAAGAAAGAATTTAAGTAAAAATAAGTCTTTAAAAAATAAGTTTAAAAGTTAAAACATTAAAACAGTAAGGTGCACTATACATCATATAACTATTGCAAATACAATTATGATAATTAATGCACTGTGTCCAATAATAAACAGTGATATTGCACAGAAATATAAATATTGCACAGTAACCCCATTAATACTATAATAAAATAATAACAGGGGACAGTCACTTATCAATATGTTTTGTGTTAAAGACTCTGTATTATTAAGTATTGATCTGCAGATCAACCTCAAAATTTGAACATTGTTTTTGTCTGACAAAAACCACATAAGTCAAGAACTTTCGTTTTGTGAACTTGGAAATAATTCGATTATTTCTATGTGACCTGAATGCAACATGTCTTTAAGATGGAGCGTCTTTCGCTGCTAAGCAACAGCTAGCTAGCCATATCATATGAAGCCACTCTGTAAGAGCTGTTGCGTAGTATCAGCTTCTCTGATTGGCCCGTGAAACAGCACCGACAAATCAGCAGTGAGATTGTTAAACTTGGAAACTGATGTTTGGTATTTCGGTTTGAAAAGATGTCGCTGAATCGGGGCATTGGCAGTGTGGAGGTAAAGCTTGTGAAATGTCAACAGTACCTATTTAATTTACCCGCTAACTGGTAATCTTGCACTATCGACGATAGCATATCAATGCAGCGTGGGCTAACAGAAACAAATGTAGCTATCCTAGCAAGCTAGCTCGTTAGCTGTGGTCAGTGTTAAGTTACCATATCAACGACAGTGCACTTGTAAGAATCATGCCATTAGCTAACTTAGCTCTTTCTGAAAGCTCCCATACTTGCAGACTAACTTAACTACCGTTAAATTTTGCTACCCAGTCTTTGTTTCTGGTCATAGAGATAACACAAACCCATTGTTGTCCTTTCCTTCTAGTACATGAGAAAAAGGATACCGAAAAACGAAAAGTACCAGCATGTCAAAACGAGGCTGGACACAGGTATCTTGTTCATGTACAGATGTACTACAATGTTATAAACTAGTGCCATTTGTTATGACTAAAGTGACTGATATTGATACTGATCATTTTTTATTAACAGGATGCAGCCTCACAAAGTATATGGAAAGACTGGAGGACATTAAAAAAAGTAAGTAATTTGAAGAGGAATCAGAACAGTCAAGTAATTGTGAATATGTTTGTAACTTATAAGTATTATGTTTCTCCTCTATACGCTTTGTTTAATGCACTCATACATGTCAAGTGTCTTATGTTCTGTCATGTCCGGCCTCTGAAGGCAAAACATATTTCATTTCAACTTTATTATTAGTGAAAATGTTAATTTGAATCAACAGGAGGTTTTTGTATATTGGATATATTTGAAACAGGTGCATAAAGATGGCTGTTTGTTATTTTTACATTACCAAACCACCATTTTCAAGTCACATTTTAACTTCTGTGTCTGGTCATTACAACTCAACACAACATGAACAGCTTCAATATCTTCCCAAAGGACACTTCAGAAAGACACATTTGAGGACTGTCAATCCATTAAAATATGTAATCATGATTAATCCATAGTTAGGATAGGATTAGATAACTTTGAAATGAACTAGACTAGATACCTTACCCCCCAGACAGCAGGAACAGATTCTCAAATCCTCGTTCACACAACGGTGGCTGCCATTCTCTCATCCTCATCATACATGATGATGATCTTCCCTGCTGCATTTTTATACACAGTTTGTGGGTTAAGTTCAAGTCAATAGTCAGTTGTAACTGCATTTCAAAAAGCCTCAACATTAGCTTTGTTAGGGCTGTCAATCACAATTACTCGCAAATTAATCACACATTTTTTGTCTGTTCAAAATAACCTTAAAGTGAGCATTTAATAGTCTTATCGACATGGGAGTGGACAAATATCTTCTTTATGCAAATGTATATACAGTATATATTTATTATTCGATTAACACAAAACAATGACAAATATTGTCCAGAAAAATATACTTAAAATCATAACACTGCAAACTGCAGCCCGACAGGCAACAACAGCTGTCAGTGTGTCAGTGTGCTGACTTGACTATGACTTGATCCAAACTGCAAGTGAGACTTGTGGGTACCTATAGAACCCATAGTCATTGACATCTGTATGTCAGAAGTCAATTGACCCCTTTGGAAATGGCCATGCCTGTTTTTCCTTGCCAAAATGTAACATTGATGCATTAAAGAAATTAGTGGTGTTAAAACGAATTTGTGTTTGACAGCCCAAATACATACATACATACATACATACATACATACATACATACATACATACATACATACATACATACATACATACATACATAGCAGCTTGGATAGTAAGTAAGACTAGTCACAGGGCAACTAAACCATTGCCAAAGACTGTTGGACCTTTGACATTAGCTCAGTCCATTGCTGTCTTGTAAAGACATTCTGCTGAATACGAACAGGTGGATCACATAGCCCAGTTTGGCAGGATTATGTGAAACTCACACATGATCTGAATTACAGGAAAATAATCCCTCATAAGGTTTCTTTTTTTCTTAGAGTAGTGTGGATGTGTGTTGATTGCTGTAAGATTTGTCAACTTGGCACTTCATTTTCCCAAGGAGCTATGGGTTTCTCTCCTCTGTCTGTCCGTACCTCTGTACTACAAGAGGTAAACTTGAGAAGTTCTATCTCGCTGATATTTCCCAGTTGAATAAGTTCTTTGTGGACCGTGTTGACCCGTCCTCTGATTTCTCAGGGATAAGTGACACTGATGCCTTCACTCTCCAGTGGAGGATTGTACTGCTGTCCACAAGTATTCCTCTGTGTGACTGTGGGGACAAGCTGGTCAGAAGCCAGCAGGGGCTTAGAGCTAGTGAGGATAATACCAGCATCAGTAGCACAGATGAAACTGTCTGAGCAGCCTGATTTAGGTGTAGTGGTGGAAGTTTTGGCTGCAAGGTAGCATGGGAACAGACAGGGCAGAGCTGAGGTTTAGTGAAGCATTACTAGGGGATGAGGAGAAGCAGGACCTGCAAGACCCAGGTGAGGTGTGTGTAGTATGGCTGCAAAAGTAATTATCACATTATCAAACACAGTGATTTAACCTTTATTGAAGGTGCAAAGTTGGTATCTTACGCTACAGCAGCCAAGAGTGTAACCTGTCTGCTATTTCCCCCTTTTTGGGGGCGGCAGTAGCTAGTCTGTAGGGAGTTGGCTTGGGAACCGGAGGGTCACCGGTTCAAGTCCCGATGGACCAAGAACTGAGTGTGAACTGGTAGCTGGAGAGGTGCCAGTTTACCTCTTGGGCACTGCCGAGGTGCCCCTGAGCAAGGCACCAAACCCCCAACTGCTCGGGGCGCTTGTCAGGAGCAGCCCCCTCACTCTGACATCTCTCCATTGATGCATGTGCATGTGTGTGTTTCGGGTCTGCACGTACCGTGTATAAGTTAACAAACAGAGTGTAAAAGTTGAATTTCCCCTCGCGGGACTAATAAAGGTTGATCTTCTTCTTCTTCTTTTTGTCAGATTACAGGTATCGAAAAGATGAATTGTTCAAGCGGTTAAAGGTGACAACATTTGCGCAATTGGTAAGTATTATTGTTTATTTCCTTGCAATGCTGTAACATCTTGCAAGATTTATATGTCATATTCAATGGAAAATCCAGCCAACAGTTATTTTTTTAGTTGACAGAAAGAATGCAGTGAGAAACCCTGATCTATTTACAGTGTTTAATAATTGATAGACTACTTGTGTGAATAGTTACAGATTGAGAGCTTCATTCACAGACTCCAGGATACCTTTTCTCTTTGCTCTTCCTAGTCATGGAGAAGCATCTCACATTTCTGAACTTGTTTTCCCACCAGATACTTCAGGTAGCCTCTGTATCAGACCTAAATGAAAGTGAGATTGACGGCGAATCGCACGTCCCAGAAGGTAACTAGCAAAGTTACTCATTCACTAAACATTGTGAAACTTAATTCATCTCTACCTTCATGCCAAATGGGTCATTTTAAAACAGATTTAACTTGGGCCACTAACATTAATTGTAATGGACATTCTGTGATGTACAGTATGATACATGGATTTAAGCTCAATCACTGCTGTAGGTGTCAGTCTGTTGATTTCTCTGCTGGTTTGCAGATGGTCTGTCAGTGATGTCTGATGCAGGCCTGGAGTGTCTGTCTGAGCACACCAACGGCTCCCCACAGCTGTCACCGCTTTCATATCACCAGGATGCAGGAGAATCCAGGGAAATCTGCTGCTCTGCCAGGTCAACACTGCTGAGGTACTGTACAACTCTGCACTTTGTAAAGCTGTACTGAATACCTCATACTGTACACAACACACCATACCACTCATAGTTTGTGCCTTTATGCAGAAATACCTTGTATAAATCTGAAGGTAAATACTTTCAGTGTGTGTTTGCTCTGGTGAGAACTGTACCTCTGTCCTCTCTGTGCATGTGCAGCTGCAACTTTTGTTTCCAGGAGTTCCAGGAGTAGGAAGCTACTGTATAAAATTCACTTGTCACTTTCATAATTACACAGGCCAACTTGATATTGAGAATAAAACAAGAACTCCAGATAGTGGTTTGCTGTTGTCTCAGTAGCTAGTAGGTTAGATCTATACATCTATCAGCACTGGATCGGTGTTAAAGGGTCAGATCACTGAAATAACATTACTTACCTATAAAAAATTCAATAGCAATTTAGAAACATCCCAGTGTCCCTGTTAGGCCCTGATCAGACAGAGTGCATGTTGCAGGTGGAAAACACAATGCGCACTGCACTGCCTGTCTGTGTTTTGCCACCAAGTGTTTTTTGCAGTTTACTGTATCTTTTTATGTTATATATTTGCTAAGCAACCACCTAATGAGTGCTAATGTTACCTTGATACAAATCATGAACTCTACGCTACCCAGATAGTTAATAGTATTAGATGAATGAACAACTTACCAGAAAGTACCACGCTAATTTGTCTCATATACTGTAGCTCTGGGTATCCAGCAAATGTCACCATGATGAGAAAAAACGCTAAATGCTCAGAGTTGAATTTTTATCTGCTTGATGCATTCAGAGTCCTACCTAAAAAACACAGAGTGGAAAAACTCTAGGCGCTCAGCCATGCAACAGCAGCGCACAAAATGCATCACTCATTGAATTTAGATTTAATTTTAAAGAAACAGTTAGGAGGATATAAGGGGATCTATCCATCCATCTGCAACCACTTATCGGATTACGGGTCACAGAGGGGCTGGAGCCGATTCCAGCTAACATTGGGTGAAGGCAGGGTTCACCGTGGACAGGTCACCAGTCCATCACAGGGAACATAGAGTAGTACAAGTTGTAAATTTCCCCACTGTGGGAAAAAAAAAAGAAAATTTTATTATAGAGACAGACAGCCATTCATGCTCACATCCACACCTACGGGCAATTTAGGGTCATTAATTAACCTGTAAGTCTTTGGACTGTGGCAGGAAGCCGGAGAACCCAGAGAAAATCCACGCTAACATGGGGAGACCATGCAAACTCCACACAGAAGAACCCCAAGTCTGATTTCAACCTTCAACCTCTTGCTGTGAGGCGACAGTGCTAACCACTGCACCACCATGCAGACCAGAAATGGAATATAATATGTCACCATCAAGGAGCCGGCCGCTATATTTCTAATGTTTCTACAGTAGCTCAGAACAGACCAACCAAGATAGAGCCATTTAAATTTTCATGTTTTCATGTTGACCGTGTCGTAGTTCTCCTACACGCTTGACACACGGTAGAAGTTTCAGTTGGTTGCAATCTGCATGCACAGCTCTTTGCTGTTGCTGACAAAGCTGATGATGGTTCAACTTTTCTAGATGCAACCATTAGCTGCAGCGACAGCGTTGTGTCCTACTGCTGCTGATTTAAAACACAGAGCATCCCGCCAGGGACCCCTTTACTCTGTCTTTACTGAGTTACATACACAAACAGGCTCACGCTGTCATACTCAGTCACACCCATCATCCAACAAGCACAACCCCAAATCACCAAAAGCACACCTGTTACCCTACACCCACCATATCTGCACTCATACATCCACTTTTTGTCCTTTAAGACATCTGCACGTCCCACACCCCCACCCTCCCATAAACCGCACAATAACCTCGCTCAATACATTCTTAGCGTCCCCTCTCTCTCACCTGCGTCCTTCTACCCCCCCCAGCTAGAACAGGAACCCCAGGAGTGTAACTCTATCTCTGCTCTCTGTAATGGCAGATCTGTTAGGTTACCTTCACCTTGTTGGGGGGACAGATGGAGAGAGAAAGTAGGGCAGCACTGGGGTTAACCTTCTCCACAAGGGGAAAGTGGTGTGCTTCTACAGAATTTGGCTCAGCTCCATACTTACATTTGTTGCAGCAAGTGTTTTCCTCAAGGCTCTGGTTTCATGTTGACTGGTCCGACATTTGGGAGATTAACCCCTCCCTGCTTTACATATAACATCAGTACTGTCCTGTACTGATTCTGAATCATTATCGACTGCGACAGATGTGTCTATAGGACGTAGCAGTGATTTGTCCACTACTGGTGCCAAGAAAAATATATGTCTTACTGGCCAGTTGTTCTCAAAATAAATCATGTCATGGAATTGGTCAAGATTTCAATCAGCATCTGAATCAGCACACATGGTGGTCTAACCTGCATTTGATTAAAAGTTAAGCTACAATACGTGTACTTATATTTAAATTTTACTTATATTCAGTGCTGGGCTGCACGGTGGTGTAGTGGTTAGCGCTGTCGCCTCACAGCAAGAGGGTCGCAGGTTCGATTCCAGCTTGTGGCTCTTCTGTGTGGAGTTTGTATGTTCTCCCCGTGTATGCGTGGGTTCTCTCCAAACCCATCCAAATACATGCTGATGACTCTAAATTGCCCGTACGTGTGGATGTGAGTGTGAATGGTTGTCTGTCTATATGTTGTCTGTCTCTATGTGCCCTGCGATGGACTGGCGATGGACTGGCGATGGACTGGCGCCTGTCCGGCGACTGGCGACCTGTCCGGGGTGAACCCTGCCTTCGCCCAATGCTAGCTGGGATCGGCTCCAGCCCCCCGCGACCCCTAACGGGATAAGCGGTTGACGATGAATGAATGAATTATATTCAGTGCTATATTAATGGTTAAACTCATCAGCAGCAACGGTTAAACTAACTGAAATTCAAAGAAACATTGTCACATTTGCCAAAATAATTTGAATAAATGGATGACTTTTTGCCCTTTTTGTTTTCTTTGCTAAGCTTTATCCAGAGGGAGCACCAAAATCAACACTAAATGAAAGTTCCTCATAGCAGCTTTAAACAGCACATTTCTGTATTTCTGACACAAATATTAGAGTTTCTAACCCTTTATGGCTTACAGTGTTATTAGCGGTGTGGGAGAGCTGAACCTCGACAGGAACCATCAGAAGATGGAGAATGAGCCGGTATCGACCCCCAAGCTGGCTGACAGTTCCTACCCCTGCTGCCCCTACCTGCTGCTGGACGTACGGGACCGGGACCAATATGACCGCTGTCACATCATCAGCGGTAAGAACATGAAGATGGATCACCAGGCAAAAAAAATAAATAATAATATATATATATATATTGTTTTAATAAGCTCTCTCTTCCACAGCACACAACTTCCCCATTGCCATGCTATCTCGAGCAATGAATCCCTACACCAAAGACGTGCTGGAATATGTATCCTTCAACACAAAACACATACCTGTCTTGCTTTTTCCCCCATTTTTTTACGCAAATTCATTTTGACACCACTAATTTTTTTAACACATTCACACAACTTGCGATTTTTAGGTTGTAGTGGTCTCAGTTTTAACATTAGAGTGAAGATAGTGGTATCATATGAAACTAGAAAACCTAAAGAGTCATTGGTACCAACCATGTCGTGAAGGAAGCTAAATAATGCTCCAAAGTTGTGCAAAACTTTGTTGAGGAAAAACCGTCATGGCATCTTTAAAGGGGTCCCTTGACCTCTGACCTCCATATATGTGACTGTAAATGGGTTCTCTGGGTCCCCACCAGTCTCCCCTTTACAGACATGCCCACTTTATGATAATCCCAGTCAGTCTGGATCAAGTCATAGTCAAGTCAGCACTCTGACACACTGACAGCTGTTGTTGCCTGTTGGGCTGCAGTTTGCCATGTTCTGATTGGAGCAGATTTTGCATATGCTAAATGCAGAACCTGTGAGGGTTTCTGGATAATATTTGTCATTATTGTGTGTTGTTAGTTGATTTTCAATAATAAACATAATCATACATTTGCATAAAGGAGCATATTTGCCCACTCCCATGTTGATAAGAGCATTAAATACTTTACAAATCTCCCTTTAAGGTACATTTTGAACAGATAAAAAAATTTGATTAATTTGCGATTACTGTAATCACAATTAAATATTTGAATTGATTGACAGCCCAATACAAAACTAATGTTGAGGCTTCTTGAAATGCAGCCACTGACTGTTGACTTGCACTTAACACACAAACTGTGTAGAAAAATGCAGCAGGGAAGATCATCATCATGTATGATGAGGATGAGAGAATAGCCAGCCAGGCAGCCACCGTCATGTGTGAACGTGGATTTGAGAATCTGTTCCTGCTGTCTGGAGGTAAGGTATCTGGTCTACCTCATTTTAACGTAATCTAATCCATAGCGAAGGAGATGTCATCTCATGTATCCTATATATCTCCAGCCGCTATTAGGTTGCAGCTGTGAGTGGGGTGAGAGCTAACATGTATCTGAATGATCCTCTGCCAGGTCTCAAGGTAATTGCTCAGAAATTTCCAAGAGGGATGACGACGGGTTCCATCCCGACCTCATGCCTGTCCTCTCCCACATCATCGAGGAGGGCGAAGAGCTCCGTGCTGCCGCCGCTGCAACAGCCGTCACTAACAGCAGAGAAGAGGTGGCGGTTTACATCAGACGAGCTGGCCAAGATCCAGGAGCAGCTGGAGAAGATGCTCAGCCCCAGTGACTCCAACAGTAAGACCACACTGTCACTAACTCAACTTGATAAGAGCACTGCTCAGGCGTTTCCATGGGAAGAACTTGGTACCAAGTATGAGGGAACGTTTTGCAATTATTTATTTTAGTTTGTTTTGTTGCCTTTATAAGCAGTTGTCGATTTCCAGAGGAGCTTCCTTGAATAAAAGATGCTCCATTTAAATCAAAGTAAATTTGTTATGCTTTTATTGGAAATTATTATTAGAAATTATTATTGGAAACTTTATTCTCCATATGTGATGGATTGTATGTTTGACCATACACCTGCTGTGCACAGAGACTCTCTAGTTACGCTGAATGAATTGGGTTTAATTAATTGGAAGTATATCAATTAAACACCAAAAATACCAAATTACATAGTAGTTTCCAGTAAAGAGGTCGATCCATCAGAGACAAAACAGTAACCAGCAACATTCAGTGTCCGCCCTGCCAGTCTGCTCCCACTGATGGGCTTTTCAGTCTTTGTTATGGTGGTGTTTGACATATAAAGCTCAGGATAGACAGACATGGCCAGAACAAGCTTCTCCTCCATTTTCTACAGTGACGACACCAACGCCTTTCTGGAAAGAGATTTTCAGCTAGAAGCCACACATAAAAGATATAGTGCTCATGGTACATGTCCACAGGGGCGTTTTGTTATTGCAAGGGATCGCCTCGCTTCCCAGCATTAGATGCTTGATGGGCCGCCACTAGAAACAGGGCACTCAGAACCTGATTGGACAAACACTTTCCCTCATGGGCTGCTGCTCCATCCATCCATCCATCGTCAACCGCTTATCCCGTTAGGGGTCGCGGGGGGGCTGGAGCCGATCCCAGCTGGCATAGGGCGAAGGCAGGGTACACCCTGGACAGGTCGCCAGTCCATCGCAGGGCACATAGAGACAGACAACATATAGACAGACAACCATTCACGCTCACATCCACACCTACGGGCAATTTAGAGTAATCAATTAACCTAAACAGCATGTCTTTGGATGGTGGGAGGAAGCCGGAGTACCCGGAGAAAACCCACGCTTACACGGGGAGAACATGCAAACTCCACACAGAAGAGCCGCAAGCTGGAATCGAACCTGCGACCCTCTTGCTGTGAGGCGACAGCGCTAACCACTACACCACCGTGCAGCCCGGGCTGCTGCTCCCAACTTTCAAACCGGTACCAACATGGCAGCTTGTTTGGAAACTTTCTTCTCTTAGTTCATGCAGCTGCTGGATCTCTCTTTCTTTTGGATCACTAATGCTTTGTTTAAAAGTTTCTAGGGAGGTGGCAACTTGCCTAGACTTCAACTTTACGCAAATGACTAGCGACTCCCGGTCTCTCGAATGCCGCCGCCAGGCTGCCAGAATGCATTGAACGCCTGCTTACATAGACAATGAATGGGAAGCGTGGAAAGGACGGAGCCTGTGGACATGTGCCATCAGAGGACGGACGCTGAATGCAGCGTTTTTTCTCAAGGCGACTGCATGCAGCCACATCCACTCTCTGCTCTTTGGGGAGAATTAAAAAAAGACACTGGCGCTCAGAAAAAACCTCTATGTTGACGCTCAGCCTTACAGATCTGTCTAATCAGTTTAGATCACAGAATGGGTCTAAACTAGAGAGAATTAGATTCACAAATGCGATGTTTTGCCCTGTCTGATCACTTTGCTCCCCTTCAGTATTGTTTTGCCTGTGTGTTCACCGCAGGCCGCATGTCCAGCCGCATGTCAACCAGCAGCTCCCAGTATAAAGCGTCCAGCGCTCGGAGTCGACAGAGTTCCTCTGCAGCTGGGAGGGACAGCTCCAGGGTTCAGAGCAGTAGACCCTGGAAATAACAACACCTCCCCTCAGCCACACAGAGATACACAAACACTCACAAAGATCGGACAACAGTATGAAATTAAAAGCAAATTAAAAATCTGTAGGAGCAGACTCCTCAGTACACAGTATAATACTACACTCTTTATCGTCACCTCTGGATATTTATGTCAGACTGAAGTATTTCCTCTTGATGTTTTCTTTTTCATTTTTCTTATAATATTTAAATGGTAAATGGACATTCATACAGCGCATTCACACACACATTCATACACTGATGGCAGAAGCTGCTAACTGTCACCTTAGCTCATCAGGATCTAATCTAAATGCTCGTTCACACACCGATGTAATTTGTGGTTAAGTGTCTTGCTCAAGGACACATCGACACATGACCGGAGCAGCCGTGGATCCAGCCACCTACCTTCCACTTGGTGGACGACCTGCTCTACCCTCTGAGCCACCCCTAATGGCGTGTTTGAATGTTTGCACAGTGCCTCATCTGTGAATGTGAAAACTGATGGATCTTTTTGCACTTTTCATTAAGCACGTCTATTTTTTTTGTTCACCAGCTGTTGAACCTGTACAAAAACTCTTCATCACTTCATTCTGTGGATAATCTGTTTGTCTTATTTTTTTTAATATAATATCCAAAAAGGTCCTACTTAGCTCCAGCAGTATGACAGCCACCAAATAAATGTCAGTCCTAAAAGACTTTTTTGTTGGAGACAGAGTAATTGAATGTTGATATGATATGAAGGATATACTGGAAATCTGTATGTATTATTTGAGATATAATTTCTAATAATAACATGACAGTGCTTGCTCCATTTGGTAAACTTCAGAAAAGCTGTATTTTTGTAATTTTCTCCACATTGTAATGATGTCTTGCGATTCCTAACCTGGCGGCCTTTATGTACAACCTTTTGCTTATGCTGTTACGTGACTGTGGTTTTCTTTATGTGTGTATATGTGATCACACTAACTGATTAAGTGAGGCCTTCATACAGTCTTCACTATCAATATCGCTGTGTCACTGAAGGAAGGAAATTGACATTTGGTCTTTTGCTGCACTAAAAGTACAAGCAGCACTTCAGAACTCAGCTGCATTTGAAAAACAGTATTGTCATTTTGTGGCCTTTTGTTTTGTTGGCATGGTTTTAACTTGTTGCACTGGTCCATTTTCCGTAGATGCACTCACACAGTCTCCTTTTAAGTGCATTTAATGAACTCAGACTAATCTGCAGCGCTTTTTTTTTTTCTGTAATTTCAGCCAGTCTTAGCTCACATTAATGATCTGATCACATGATTTTGTTTGTAAATGAATGTCAAATAAAGTAAAAAAATAATTGTTTGCTGAATTGTTTCCTTGTCTTAGGTGTTGACAAAACAAATAGCAAAAGTAAGTAAATGATTTGTTATAGTTCAATAACTTTTAATTAAACCTACTGCTTAAAGGGGGACTGGTCTAATTCAATAGTTTACTGATACTGGCGCTTTAGTACCCATACTTCTTACCATCTCCTGGTGAGTCTAGGCCAGCAACCATAAACACCCATGTAAATGCATCATCATGGGTAAAAACATTTGGTATTTCTTCTCATTATAGCAGATATGTATATATGTATGTATGTGTGTGTGTTATATATATATATATATATATATATATATATATATATATATATATATATATATATATATATATATATATATATATATATATATAGTACAATTTGATTTGTACATAAAATGATTTTACACAGATATATTTATGTACAAAGTGTGTTGTTGTATGTAGGCCTAAGGTATGTAATGAAATACATACAAAATACATTTAAAGTGGGCTTATCAAGATATAAGAACAAATATTTCCAAGACGTGTGATGATCATGTCATGCATTTGTTGACATGACCTCTTACTCTGTGCTAGTCAAAAAATGCAAACAACCAAAAATAAAAAGGGAAAATTGTGTTAATATTAATATTAATTGTTGTAAGCTGAAGGTAAGACTGGCACAAAAAGTGGCAGGATCAGGATGAGATAGGAAGAAATAAACTGGGATCAAACAAGATAGGATTAAAGTTTCACTCTATGCCAACATCTATACTATGAATTTAGTTATTTATTTATGTATTTATTTATTCATTTATGGTTTAAAATACCTCTAAAAAGCAGATAAAGACTGATTACTGATACTAAGGAAAGGTTTAAAGGAAGTTTAAATAATGCAGACATATGTGTGCATAAATGTGTGTCTGACATGCCCCCAATTAAAAAGCTTTGAAAACATAAAGAAATAGAAACTGTAATATGCTCCTTTATTTGTGATGTTCAGTCCAGTCATGATGATGATGATGTTGATATTAATCTTGAAAATTATGTTTTAAAGGTGACATTTGCCAACAATATCCTGGGGGTTTTCACTTGTCACACACACACACACACACACACACACACACACACACACTAGTAGGGGTTTCTGAAGGTGTGGTCCATGATAGCCATCAGAGCCAGCCAAGTCTCCTTGGCGGTGGGGATGATCTGATTGGCTGGCAGAGCGAAACCATAACGGCCGGTGTCCCTCAGCTCGAAGGTGTACGAGTACTTGATGCCCTGGTTGTAAGTCCAGTCAATGGTGCCACCGCTAGCTTGGTCTACAATTCAAACAGGGTATTTTCATATAAAGATGGCAGAAATTATGGAGGTCATCAGCTCTGGGGAGCATTATTTGTGAACATCTGATTTATTAAAGGTACAGTGTGTACAGTTTGGCGACATCTAGCGGTGTGGTTGCAGATTGCAACCGACTGTGGTAACGTCAGCTACCGAGTGCAAAACCGTGGGAACGCCGTTTGTTCAGAGGCCATCCTTAACAAAATAACACTGCTTTAGGGGCAACAGAGGACGGTGGCTGACAGTACCACAGTTTTGCAATCTGTGGCTGACTTCACTACAGTTTCACAAGCCTGCTGGAGAACTACGGTGGCCTTCAGGTTGTGTAAAAACATGAAAGGCCCTCTCTGGAGGCAGTGTTTGGTATTACTGTTCTGAGCTACTGCAGAAACTCAGCAGAGCAACAAGGCAGACTGCGTGAAGAGGACCTGCTCCCTGTGTGAAGGGTTCATCCTAAACTAACTTATGAAGTTAGTAATATTATTCCCATTCTGCTAATAGATCCCCTGAAATGTTACACACTGTTCCTTTAATGTGCAACTTATCTCTCTCAACAGAAATGCCATTGGTTTCCAGTATTCTTTATGTCACAGTTAGGTAGAATTAAAATACTTGTGACTTACAGATGGTGTTGATGATGCTGCCGTATCTGTAGCGAGTACCGTACAGGGAGGCCAGGTCAGTGATAGCCTTCTTAGCCAGACTGTGCTGTAGGACGAGATTACCACCATCACATATGAATTCATTGTTTAGCATATTGCTGGTGCATATTCTTAGATTTCTAACATTACAGGCTAAACTACAACAAACTCATGGACTAAGAGAAGAGATCTACAATCAGTTTTCCCAGTTTGATCATTTAAAATTAAAAAAGTTTTGGGTAAAGAAGTCATAAAAGGTGTAGAGAGTGATTTTTACCAGCTCAGCCTGGTCCTTGACTGGAGTCCTGGTGTAGCCATAGGGGTACAGGAGCATCTGGGAGTAGGAATGGATGGAGACAAAGGCCTTGATGTTATTGTGGGACTTCACAAAGTCCACAATGGACTTAACCTCAGACTCGGAGTGAGCCCTGGGTCCACGGTAAGTCTCTGAGCAGGGGCTGCCGCTGGCACCAGGACCTACAGATAGATGGCAGCAGAGTCAGAGAAGCTGCAAGGAAATGGATGCCACTGTCTGTCTATAAATACCTTCTGAACACTTGTTTATATACTAACACTCTACAACACTAATACTGACACTCAGAGTTTAAGTGTCTCCATAAAGTGCAAAGGGGCAAAACATGTCATGTAGTGACCATCAAATTATGTGTTATTTATTTTATGTATTTCATATTTTGTCCTCTGCATGTTGGAGAGCAGTTGGTTGCAAATCTGTGTAACTGAGTTGTCATTTTGGCCAGAGAACTCTTGAAAAAGACCATCACTGTTTAAAGCCACAGTGTGTAGGGATTAAATATTTGGTACTTTGGCACCATCAGGTGGAAATATCAAGCATTACATTGTCTGATGGCAATACTAGTCATGAACATGAACACAACAATCTCTAACAATCATTGACGATTTCCCCCCACCGATAATTACTTCAGATGGTGGGTTGGACTTTTAAAAAATAAGTTTTGAGAATGACGAGGTGCCTACAAGTGAAAGACGTTACCTCCAAAACCAGCATCCCAGTTCCTGTTGGGGTCGACTCCCACACAGCTAGAGCCGGGGTTGGGCTTCCTGGTCTTACGCCACATACGGTTCTGGAAACATCAGAGTTCCTCATCACAGTTTGTCATTTTTAAAGGAGACACATAATGAAAAACTCCCTTTATGCTTGTGCACGTACATTTGGGTATCTGTAATGTCTACCAACCCATAAATAAGAAATAAGACAACTCCGTCAGTTTTTTGTGGGCTGTCTAGATCTGAAAGTATGATTCAACAAGCCATCCAGATTTGGCTCCCCTTCCTATGTCACATGCAGGCTCATTAGAATATACTACCCACAGGTTGAAAACTAGCTTTGCAAAGGCAAGGAGGGTGAAAAGAGGAGCTGTCGTGTCAACAGCGTATCATATCTTTGGGGTACAACACATGCACTGTACATTTCTGGTCTGCACTCACAGAAATTGAGCCATTGCAACGCACAGTTGCAGCTTTAGTTACACTGCGCATGTGTTATACCTCACACCCTAGACCTGTGTCCGGCCACTTTCAACAGGCCTTGTGCAAAGGTGCACCATATTTTTCTCACCAGACCATCATACTGGGCCCTTCAGGAAAGGCTCTTAAAGAGACAGGTGCTAAAATGGAGCATTTCAGACAGAGGGTAAATACAGGTATAGTGAGACTGACAGTATGAGAAAATAATGTTTTTTGAACATTAAAGCATGTAAACATCTTCGAGCAGAAACTCGTCTTTATCTATCTTGACTCAGCAGATGTTACATGTGAACCTGAAACGTTATAGCGTCCAATACCTATACAACTCACAAATTTATAATGTCAAAAACATCTCACTATATGCAGTAGTCTTGTAGAAGAAGACAGGACAAGTTTTTATACTGAAATCCTTGCAAATGTAATAAGAAATATGTGCTATGCTCAAATTCATAAGACAACTCTCTTATTGCCACAGTCATGACAACTTTGAAACTTAAACAAGGTTGCACCATGAATGAATATCGTCAATGGAAAACCTGAATGTTTCTAGAAATCACCGTAAAATCAGTCAGTATTTTCTTTAGCCATGAGAAACTCACCCTGGTGTGAGTGTAGAAGTAACCATCAGGGTTGGTCACAATCTCCAGGAAGATGTCCATCTTGTTGAGGATGGCGGTCAAAGCGGCGTCACGCCCATAATCAGTCACAATCTGCTCACAGACATGTAAATTTTTAGTATGCAGTGGGTTAGTGGATAGAAACTGCAGAAACAGTGAAGAAGAAAAATCCCAAAACAATGGGGGAAGCACCTTTTTGGCGAACCAGGTGCCGCTGGCCTGAGTGACCCACTCTCTGGAATGGATTCCAGTGTCGATCCAGATGGCGGGACGGTTGGTTCCACCAGTGCTGAACTACACAAAAGGAGAGGAGCAGTCAAACAAAGAGCCAAATATGAACGTTTAAACATACTTCCAAGATAAGATAAGATAAGATATTCCTTTATTAGTCCCACAGTGGAGAAATTTACAAGCCTGTATTTCTATGATCATAGAAGCTTATTTACATCACATGATGTCCAGCATGAGGAAATCTCTTAATTTTGTTGAACAAGCACTTGATTTATCTACTACATTTCCTGAACTTACCTTGAGCACATTCAGGGGACGACCCTCGTAGCTCTGACCAATCACAATCTTGCTGACCAGGTTGGGATTCTCAGCCACCAGCATGTCCTGGAAACTGTAGATCTAAACCAAAGACAAAATTGTGGTCCTCAGGGTTCGAGTTATGATATCATTCTTTATAGCACTGAGTTTGAATCTGGTGTTGAAGCGATATCATTTTGAGTTGCAACATAATAATCTGTTGGGTGCTGCTGTAGATCATTAGGGGCTGTTGCTACGAGCCATCCAGTCTGCCTATAACCGGAGCGAGAGCTGTGTCCGTATTTTCAATGGATGTTGAGCTCTGCCAAGGTTGTCCCTTGTCATAGATTCTGCTAGTGGATAAGATCTTCAGGTGCAACCTGGGGAGAAGAGTGTCCAGTTTCTGTTGGCTTCATCAGACCAGATCTTCAGCACACACTGGGGAAGTTTGTTTTCGAGTGTTAAGCAGTTGGGATGCTTCTCTGAAGGAAACGGGTAGATTGCTCCTCAGTGAATTGCTGCTCCAAATAAACGAATTAAAGTTTGTTGGCATCTTGTTCACAAGTGAGGGTAAAATGGAGGCTTTCTTTTGAGGTTTCTACCACAGAGTAGGACCAGAACATGTTGGAGATTTCGTCTGGCTTGTGATCGCCTTCGGATCTCCCAGGAGGAAGTGGAAAACTTTGCTGGACAGAGCGACCTATGGACTACCTTGCTTAGCCTGCTGCCATCACAGCTGCCAACAACGAGCCCCGGATACGAAGCAGAAAATGGATGGATGGACTTTTGAAATCCACATGTATTTGTTACCAAAATGTACTGGGTGTACTAATGACTTATGAAGTTTTGATAAAATTATATTAGGGAGGTGTTCCAGGCACAAGCAGTCGGGAGGAGGCCACAGGGAAGACCCAGGACTAGGTAGAGAGATTATATCTCCACACTGGCCTGGGAACGCCTCGGGATCCCCCAGTCAGAGCTGGTTAATGTGGCCCGGGAAAGGGAAGTTTGGGGTCCCCTGCTGGAGCTGTTGCCCCCGCGACCCGACCCAGGATAAGAGGTTGACGATGAGTGATGAGTATGTTAGTTGCAGGAATGCTTGAGGTAACAACCATAAACACACACATTTTGCTAGCCCCTCTATAAAATATGGCCTTAAAAAGGTCTTAATTTTGGAGTAGAATGACTGTAATTAAAATCAGACACTATAGCAAATTATTATTATCTAATGTATGAATGTGACAGATACCATCCTGATTGTTTTATGTTCAGATATTAGAGCCATGGATTAAGTCGAAACAATTAGTAAAAGTCATCTGTGGTATTTACTGGACTTAAAAGAGTGAGTGTGCATATTAACCTCGCTGAGGGTGTGGTAGTTGGCGAAGTCGAAGCTGTCAGTGTTTCTGGGCTCAGCAACACGAGCAGCAGACTCCATCTCCTCCTGCTCCTCATCCAGCATCACCTGTAGGGCAGTAATATCAGTCATATTTGAGTTAGTGGTCAAGATATTTATTTTCTGAAAAATCAATTATTCAGTCAGATTGATCTTTGGCTCAAAATGTGCTAGAAACTTGAGTGTGATTCAATTTTGTTTATAATCAAGCCTGGACTTGTTTGCAGGTCTTGCACCTGAAGGTCTTGGATCATGATGGAGTACTCGATGCCATGATTCTCCAGGTGAATTTTGACGGACTGTAGGCTGTGGAAGGGAACTCTGACATCCACAGGAGTGTCCACATTAGTCACCCCCCTCCAGAAGTCCAGCTGACAGAAAACATATAGAGCATATTAAGTTTTCATTTACTAACTAAGTCTATGGGTCAAATAGGTTTGCTACAAAAAAAGAAACAATACAGAAGAAGGTGTCACTTATTTGAAGCCTTGCTCTTTTGTTTTTTTTACTTTTTAAATTGAATAAATGATTTTTGTTTCAGAATCGAATGGACAGTAAATGACCTCGAACTCGACCATGTCCTCCATCTGCTTGATAATAGACAGCTGGTCTTCATCCTTTGAAACAATGCGAAGCACCTGATGCCTACAGAAAGAGAACCATAATGTGTAACATCCTTTGACTCAACTCAGACCAAGTGAAGTAAGATTTTCTCAAGGCTGATACTTAAAATGTGAATCAGGCATGCACAAGTCTTGCAGACTTCTTTAGACTATTAAGAGCCATTGCATTTATGTAAAAATATCTGAGGCAGTTTAAATTGACAGGCATCAAAGGGCTGCATTTAGGGTTTTTTTCTTTGAAAAAAAGGTGTTTTTGTTATAGACACTACATACTGAGTCATTATTTCACATTTCTGCATACATACATGCGGATCACTTACACTAACACCTCAGTGAGAGACTCTGGCAGGGCCACTTACCCCTCAAACGTCTCCTTGCCGAGAACGGCCACAAACAGCGCGGCGAGTGCGAGCAGCCCCCTCATCCTGACCAACAGCGTGAACCTAGTGGGGCCAAACACAGGCTTTTATGGTTCAGTGTGCCAGGTCACATGTCCTAAACCACAACCTTGCTTAAGGTGACGGAGGTGTGTCAGCGGCTGGTCCCTTTCCCACACCAGCCTGGAGATACCAGAGCAAAAGTTGCACCTCTGTTGCACCATGCATGTTTATGACATACGTGTTGTGTTCAGTTTTCAGAGAAAGAGGAAGGTTGTTCAAAGTCTGCTGGGTTTGGTTCTGTCTGCAGAATCCAGTCTGGTTCTTTACAAATTTTACATATTATTTTATGAGTTGTATAAACCTTTTGGTCTGTTAAATTTTAGAAAATTGTGAAACTTTTACGAGATTACAGACGATGATGATACAAATCAAAAAAACAGCAGCAAAACCTCCATACCATACCATACCAGGTATAGTGTTTTCTGTAGCCTATACATATATACGTAGTAGTTGGCTACTATTTCTTATTGAACAACCCATCCCTTAATCGACTAACTGTTGCAGCACAAATAAAAACCATGTCATCATACAGGATTTTTTAATAAAAAGTCTCTTTATTATTTAGAACCAGAAGGGTTGTGTGCATTATATGTCACAATGAAAACAACTTGTTCTTGCTGTAATATTTGCATCTAAAGCAGATGAGAGCTGTGAAAACTTAACTAATAGATATCACAATGAAACTTGCTGAGATGATCATTTACATTACATTTTTGAAAATTTTTTAAATGTGAAATGGGCAATTCTTATTAAATATGTGCTAATTTGCATACAGTTTGGTGAACATTGGATAAAGCCAGGGTTATCTATAAATCAGAAATTACTGCCAACAGCATTAAAAAAAATCTAATTTCACCATTTTTTCAGGCTTATATGAACAAACCGCTCTGTAAAAACCTTCAGAATATAGATAGGAAAATTTCCCCACTGTGGGACTAATAAAGGAATATCTTATCTTATCCTTTATCTTATCTTATCTTAGGAATGATACTGGACAGTTTGGTGGCTGTAAGTGCTCCTGAAGTGGAGATTTCTGGCTCAGAGTTTGAGAAACACCTCATTTAGAGAAAATGGCCTTCAAAGATATGGATTGTAAATTTCATACATTGGGATACTATAGGTGAAAAATGTTGACTAATAGATATCAGCATGATTACTTATTTTAAAACAATTATCTCTTGCTTTACAAGTTTTCTGATATGTTATGTTTAAATATGCAAATGAAGCATTATCTAATGCCAGCTTTTAGTGAATTTAGGAGAAATGTGCAGATACAAACAAAGTAGTAAAATAAATACCTAAATGTGCATTTTGGATGTTTTCTTTCTACTAGTCTGAAAGAAGACATGTTATGGAAGCAAAACAGTGCAAAATTTCACCTTTAATAAACGTGGCTTTTATTTTTGTTTTCAAAATATAAGAGCTTTTGCCTTTATTTTAGCCAGTATGCTTTTATTGATTCTTTGTTTTATATCATCTGACCTTCACAATATGTCTTTATGTCACCGCTATATTTTGTCACTTGTTCCTGTTGTTAATGTTTTGTGAATAACTAGTTTCTAAGGAACATTTTAAAAAAGATAGAAACAACAGGTCATCGTCTGTGCTGGTCTAAATTCTGTTTACAGCCTTAGATGGAGTCTCATTGTTCAGAAGGAAGCCGTGTTCGTCCACTGTGTGTTTCAGCTTCCTCTTTGTTACTGTTGGGCCAACACTGCAATCAGCTTCAGCGAGCTAAATTTAAACCAGCTGCTGGGACACGTGCTCTCTGAACTCCATGTTAACTGTATAAAACCTTTCAGATACGAGACAACTTGAGATGTCAGAGTGCAAAAATTCACATCTGGTGCGTTCACATGGTTTCATTTCAAAATGAGACATCCACCAAAACATGTGACCGCGGCATGAACAAAACAGAAAACCTGCATTACTACGACACTCGCTATTAACATCAGCTTTTGCCCTCTACTTCTAAAATAGTCACATTTTAGCAGGTATACTAATTGAGAATGTTTAAACGCTGACAAATGGACACCTGATAACATTTTCCACATTTTAAATGGCACTAAAATACAGTTCTTTCCTCATATAGATACCTTCTTATGTCCGTATCACAACATATTGTTCACTTGAGCATGAACTCATTTAAAGCCAGTTTACATGATGATGCAAAGTAAAATCCTTGACATTTACTCACGAGTTTGACTTCCATCCACTGTCCCAAAACCTGCAGGTTTGTGTTATGCAACCCAGCTGATAAGGACATTGCAGAGGAAAAGTAAAGAGACAGAAAGCGAGTCAGGTGTGGAAAACACCTGCTGGAGGGCTTCTGGTTCACAGAGACTTACAGTACAGCAGACAGCGTCTCCGTCAACATCCATGTGTCCTGCCGAAGTGTCTTTGAGCAAGACACTGAGCTCCTACATGCTGGGTTTGAAGAAATCAGCTAAAACACAGACGTGTCTGAAGTCTGTTTTCGTCACAGTGAAACAGCACTTTGAGAATATATAACTTCCTGATTTTGATGGATTCTTTTCTTTGAAACACATAGTCGAGAAATGTCTGTTGCATTGGGGGGGGGGGGCTATTTAGCAGTTAATAGATAAAGCCATGAGGTGTATTTTACTACATCTAATAACTAGATGATGACATGTTGTGGATATGAGAATTGATTGGATGGGCTACATCTTGTCTGGGTCGTTTAAGTTTCTGTTGAAAGACACAGAACCAACTGGCATCTAGTTGCACACCAGAGGACCACCAGAAGCACCATGTGATGAGAACATTTTAATATGTTGGCACCATTTCTATACAAAACACAGCTGACTTTCTTTATCAAAGGACAGAAAACATGGCCTTCCTACCAGACTCGTTTGTTTCGTCCACCTGCACAGATAACATTATGGTCACTAATCCTTTGAGACCCACGATAGATCTGTTTTTGACTTTGTTTTAGGGGGGCACAGGACGTCTTTAGGGGGAGATAGCAGCAGCTGTAGATGTCACATAAAAGATAGAAGTGGTGTACAGCATCTGAAAGCTAGGAGCCTGAGGATTAATTTGAGATGCAGCTCAGCACTATTATTCATAGATCAGAAATAAACACAAATTAAAGCTCACCTATAATGTCTATTAACATAAATATGTCCACTGTGTCGACAGATGCCCTTAGTGTCGTAAAAGTCCATCTTCTCTCTTTTTCACCTGTTCCATCGATCAGAAAATGTGTCAGAAAAAAAGCACTGATCAGAAATCTTTAAGCTGATGACGTCAAAGACTATTTTAATGCCATATATGGGTTTTCAGGTGGGCGCTTGAGGGCGTTTGATTGACAGCAAAGACCCGGAACTGGGTCATCTTACAAATGACAATATCTTATAATAGTATATAGTAAGTTACAGTATCATACTATAAAAAATGACAGTAGAGCAGTTATACTGTAAAACACATTCATGGCAAAGCTGTTTTACTGTAAAACATAATTACAGTAAAGGTACTGTAAGCTGGTAATTGTGTAAAAACACAATAAAATGTCAAAGGGTGCCAGTGAATCCAGAGTGCCACCTACAGTCCAGAGTCAAGGTGTGAGAAGATTAAAACCAAATCAACATGTCCAAACCAGCACATGGAGACCATGGCACTTCTTAATCTTGTTCCACTAACTTCTGTTAATGAATGTTCATTCATTGTAAAAGTGCAGATTTTAACTTTATATTTGTAATTCGTGTAAAAGACTTCTTGACTGCACAGACTGAAGGTCAAACGATGGTGATCCACAGTTTGCACTCGTGCATACTGTTGCAGCCAGTTTATTTTCAGCTGTATCCGTCCATTTTCTAAATCCACTTATTCTTGTTTGGGTCCCGTTAGGTGACCCATCTTTTTGAGTCCGATATGTCGTTCTAAACCTTAAAGGCTGCACAGATGTTCATACCAGACTGCACAGATCAGACTTCACAGTGAAGCACAGTTGCGGACAGCATCAACACTCAGACAGATAACACTATCTGACCCGTCAGGGCGTGACAGTGTTGTTTCCTTTGAGAAGGCTAGCAGCAGTTCACAGAGGAAGTTGCAAACCACAACGTTTCCTGTCACCGAGGCAACACTGCAGCTGTTTGACAGGCGTTTCATTACGAACCACGAAACGTCAGATCACAACACAAACCAGCTGTGGTGTGTGGTTTGTGTCTCTGTCTGTGTATGTGTGTCCAAGGATTATTCCAAAACTGCATTCAAAAATGTATGTTTTTAAAGATTCAAGAAGTTCATTGTCATATGCACAGTTGAAATATAGCAGTTACACCATACAATGAAATGCTTATTTTGTCAGTGTCCCTCCACGCAACAGTAATAAAAGAAAGTAAAAAAAATATAAGCTAAAAAATAAGTTAAAAAGTGCACTGTACATCATACAAATACAAGTAGCACACAATACAAAGAACTGTGTGTAAACATGACCAGTAATATTGCATCGTAATGAATTATTGCACAGTAGTGTAGATACTATAGATTTAAAATAAAGACACATTTCACCACATTTATTGACATATTTCTCTCTCTTTTAATTACAATGTCTTTAAAAAACTCACAACATCAAGTTAAAGACAATAAAAAGTAAACTTGTTGGTTGAGAAAACAGCAAATGTTGAATCAGTACTGGCCAGTGTTCTTTTCAACGTGATGTTGAAGCGGTAAACAAAGCAGACGCCTATGTAAGCCGGACTTCCTCTGATCGCTGCCTCATAGCGAACCGGCTTTCTAGTCGCTATTTTTGTTCCCGGGATATTGCAGTTTTTACATTGGATTCAGTGTCTCGGGAACTGAGGGTTGTAGAGACTCGGGACAAAAACTGGCGTGTTCAGCTGAGATTGGAGAGTCCAGCAACCCCTCAAACCCCCTTCTAGAGGGTTTTTGAGGGTTGCTGACACCGCGGGACCCTACTGAACTGTGTATCTCGGGAACGGAAGGTCGTAGAGACTCGCGATCAAGACTGGCGTGTTCAGCTGAGAACAGCGAGGTCCTTTTGATCTTTACCGCGAGTTTCTAGGAGCTTTTGTTCCAAAGTTACAGGCAAAAACGTGAACTCAATATATGTGAACCCAGTATATGTGTATGTAGACTGGGTCCCCCTTGGTTCTTAAGTTATGCTGTGAGTTATTTTAAGCCAAACTACAATCTTCTCCTAAACCTAGACATACAACATAGACAATCCATATGCCTAAAATAATACATGTAACATATGTGAGACGGTGGATCCAGGAGGATGTCAAGCAGCTTGCTGGCATCACCAAACTGATATAGCCACAACACAACCTTCTCTCCCTGACAGGTCAATTTTTTGCTTATTAATTTTGTAAGTTATGTTATTTGAGTTCATATTGTTGCTTTGGCAGAATGTTTTGTATTTTTTATGGTCAACTTGGCTACACTAATTGTAATTTGATTTAAAAAATGTTTTGGTATCATTTTAAATGTACATTAAATTAGATGGCAACATAATGTGATTGAATGAATACACTGCATGAAATTGTGGTCAGAAAGATGCGAACTTTCGTCCTCTCTCTATTGATCTACAGCCATCTACAGCGTTTATATCTTGGCTGCACTGTGGTTCCTCGCCTGAAGGAAAGCAGGTTGAATCTGTCAAAATACTATCATGTCCTTTGTGTGACAAAAACACGCCCCTACTACTGTCTGATTGGTCGTGCTGTGCGCTAGTGCCCACTTCCTCTATTCCTATTGGTCAATATGAAGATCTATCATAGCTGAAGCCCCCCCCCCTTTGAAAATCAATGAAAAGTGAGTGGGACCTCCAGAGTGAGAGTCGCGTCAAGCTCGAGAGATGACGTAAACACTTTTCCGGAAGTAAGTTAACTTTATCTTCAAAATAAAATGCAGAAAACAACCGTGTTTGTACACACAGCACATGCAGTGTTCATGACATGTACAACGACAACAAGTAGTGAAAGAAATAGTTGTATATATAAATATCATAAAATGTATATATAAAGCACCAATGGCTACAATAAAATATAAAAATGTCTACATGCAAGTAAAGTTTTCAAACCATACAATACAAATAAATAAATAATACTGACTGGACATACATGGGCTGGATTATGTTCGGTATGTGTTTATATCTGTAGCATGTAGGATTTATATTGGCAGTGACAGACATTTGAACCCAAAATATAAAATTTTCTTCAAACTAATTTGACGTGTTTTTTGTAGGTTTGGCATTTTTCTACGGATGAAACTTTTTTAATATGTAACTATTGTTTGGACATGTATTGTAGACCATCAAACTACCTTGAATATTTAGCATTTTGGCATGACTTGAATTTCTATTGGTATGAGGGGCCTTTGCATAAAGTAGGTGTACATTTAAGAAAAATCTGAGTTCATGTATTTTTTTTTTTGTCATTTTGGCATTGACTTATTCCAACAAACAATACATTTTACTTATCATATTATTTAATATTTTATCAGAAATTAAATTAATAAAATTAAATGAAATTAAATTACATAATGATATTTTTCGTCTTTCATTTTTAATTCTTGTTATTCATTAGTTCATTTTTTGTTTGTTAGTTAAAGCTGCAGTGGGTAGAAATAAAGCAAATATGATTTTAAAAAAGTTATTTTTATAAAACAGTCTCCATGTCCTGACAGTAGTGTATGAGGCAGGTTATAATCTGCGCCTCTGTGTCCTCCGGTACTGTTGATGGCATCTGCAAGATTTCATAGACTGGAGGAAAACAACCAACCAGCTGTCCAGCTGCCACGAGTCAACCACTTGCAAACTGCGATCAAACGGTGAAACTAGGCAGCGCTGATCAAATATGAATCAGTGTTCTGTTACTGTAATGATTATTTCTCTCCTCAAATGTTTTCAGAAACATCTTGTAGTTACCGTTTAACTGTAAAATGAGAAAGTTTGTGACCCGGCAGCCATGTTGAGATCTGCTGAGGAAATACCAAGCACCTCCCACCAGCCGGAGCACAGACTGAACATTAGATCAGAGCACATTGATCTGTTGGACTATAGTTTTACAAAGTTAATGTAATAAATTGTGTTTAATAATATTGGTGATGGTAAAAAAAAATATTCACTTGAGAATTATTTTGACCTTTGATGGATGAGTAATGATGAGGGTTTCTTAATCTCATAAATTCATGGGATTTATGTTATAATAACACAAAGAAATGTGAGTGTGTGCTCACATACAGTATTTTTGTGTCTATGTGCATGCATATATATTGATGCACAAGCATATGTTTTGTTACTGAACTCATTTTTTTAAGAATAAATTGTATAATATTTCTGCTTGCAATTATTTTTCCTACTCTTCTGCTTTCAGTGCTAGTTATTGAATACATTATTACTAAAACTATTAATAATCAAATGCAGCGGCAATTTTGTAATATTATCAAGACTGGATATATTTATATAGTCTTACATTACGTAATGCTGCTGTGGCCCGGGATGAAACCGAGTCTGACGCCTCTGTGTTAATCTGAATTAATTACAGTGCAAACTGAATGTATTTACGAACAAACGTTCGAACAAGCGTTTTATTTTGAAAGCTCCGACCGGAAAGCATTTAGTTGATTCCGTTTCGCTTGACACCAGTGCCAAGCAGGACCTCCGAGGAAAAAGCGGAGAGTGAACCGGGCTGTGTTGGGTCATTTCTCCGGTCCGTTTTCCATCAGTTTTTGCTTTTTGACAGTTGTTTTAACGCCGGCTCATCTGTCCGCTTCGTCTGGACCGTCACACTGAAAAATGGAGATAGAGAAGGAAGTAAAGAAGGTGAGTGGAGGTTCCTCGGTATCCGAGACTGACCCGGGAACGCCCGGAAAAGGTGTGTCGGACACGGGGCAGGTGGCGAGAGAAGTGACAGTATCACTGCCTAAATGGTCTATATAATACGAGCTAACTTATCTGGTTGATCAATATTAACAAGCAGTAAACTGTTGACTGGTTTATAAACTAATCTTATCGTTGTGTCTTAGTAAAGTCACTTCCCCTTCCGAACATGTTCCAACCTGAAAGAACTCAACGCCAAACTGCGTTTGAATTTTTTCCCAACATAGTGTGATCCTGCCTGACAACAAAACTCAGAGACTTTTTACAGGTTAGCGAGTATTTAGCAAAACAATGGGAGCCATAGCAAAGTTCGGCATGGATGTTGTGCAGGAAATCCTTCTAGTTTATCCAATACTCATGTTTTGGTTTTAGTGTTTTGTTGCTTTATACGGACAACAAAAACAGCTTGACAGTAAAATGCAAAGTAGTTAAAAGGTAATTTACTAAAGATTAACAGCTGTTGTTTGAATTATACAGTTTCCGAACAGTAGAGCTACTCTCAGTAGTGCTTATAAGATATTAAGTTATCTATTTCTCTACATATACTTCAGATTTTAAGCAGGAGGAGCTAAAATTAAAGGAGTTTTTAGGGGAATTTTGTCATGCAAGGGAGGAGGACAAGTGATCTACTTTATGTGACCTAAAATGTTACTGTGTTCCTTTGAAACTGTGAATTTTACTGTCCAGACAGGGATTATATTTAGGATACCGCATTCATCCTCTGTACGTTCATTCCTTTAAGATCAGGGAGTTCATTTTTGATAGATAGATCATATGTTTCTTGCATTTAGTTGATTCCTTCTGCTTGGTTTTCTTATGACCCATGGATAATCACAGTGTAACTAAAGTTTTTGTACTGAAAGTCAATCCAAAACATATAATCAGTAGCTGAAACTGTACGTAAACTGCAGTGAAACTGCAAATGAGTAGTTTCTGGGGCCCTTTTACTCATATTCCTTGCAGACGGTGGTGCAGTGGTTAGCGCTCTCGCCTCACAGCAATAGGGTCGCAGGCTCGAATCCGGCTCGGGGCTCTTCTGTGTGGAGTTTGCATGTTCTCCCTGTGTAAGGCTTCCTCCCACAGTCCAAAGACATGCATGCTTAGGTTAATTGATGGCTTTAAATTGCCCGTCACCTAACCCCTAACTTGATAAATGGTTGAAAATGGATGGATGTTGTGGGTAATCTGTGCTGTTAACACACATCCATGCGTCCATCATCTCTATTTACCTGAGCCAAGGGGTCCATGGAGATAGCTGGCAGCAGTGGAGGGGCAGCACAGACTTCTGCAGAGGTGAAAGGTGCTTATTGTGATGCGCGTAGCAGGGAAGCTGCAGTATGTTTGCAGCCTAATTTACGTAAAGTAGTTTTGCTTTACGTGGAACAAACAGTCAATTAAAATTGGTTGAAGTACACGATGATGGCCATGCTGCATGTGTGGAGTGACACTGATGTATAGTTTGCTACCCACAATTTGCACTATTCCAGGATTCACCAGCCTTTGAGACTTATTTCTTGTTTTGGCTGCCAAAGTGAAGGAACTCTTCAGCCTGTTTTAGAGCCAACACATATTCATGTGGCTTGGGTGCTCTATTTGCAGATCTGTGTCTTCTGTCTTCTACAAGAACATGTTCACATACTAAAACACATCATTTTTCCTTATACTGTCTATCTGAATATACCTGTATTCTAGTGGTGTAAGAAAATATTGATAGGCATTGGTATCGTGATATTATTTCATGCGATGCTGTATTGTTTTTCAAAAATGCTGCATCAGTTTTTAATTAACCTCTTCAAAATCTGACAGCCTGCAGGCAGACCTGGCCACTAGTCTGTCTTCCAGAGGTTGTAGCAGGCTCATTTTTAAAGCTAAAGTAAAAATACTGATAACATATGACACTAGAGAGCCTAATGAATATGTGAATGTAAATGGGTTCTCTGCAGTATAAATATGTTGTTTTCTCGTATACTAAAATGATGTGTTGGAATATTTCTGCATACTGGGGTCCCAAAACAGTCTTGAATTACATAAATTGGGTATCACTGTAAATCTGAGACTCTTGTGAATCCAGGGAGTCCAACGGTATTCATGTGTAATGATGTTAGTTCCCATAGTAGCCATTTCATGGGCAGCAGATCCGAATGGCTTCTCGAATCACATGTTTTCTGATCTAAGCAGCCCACATAAAACTGACTGGGTTGTCTTATTTTACAGTTTGTGGGCTGGTAGGTACTCCAGATATCCCCTTTAACAAAGTCAGCTCCATTAAAACATAGGAAACTGGTGCATACAGTATATAGAGTAAGCTGCTGCTGTAAAGTGGGTCCTAGCAGCTGGATGACCCAGACAGACCCAGTCGGACATCTGCTTTTAATCCCTGGGGGAGATAAATCATCAGCGGCTGGAGGCTGCAGGTCGCTGGAGGAAAGCTGCTGTAATTACTATCAGACTGTAGCTGCTCTATTCAAGAAAAGCAACCTGTGTGTAGGTAATATTCTGCTCGATTAAGCTCATGCAGCGAAGTCTTCCGAAGAGACGGCTGACGTAATAAGTTGTGACAATGAGCACACTGTGCACAGGCTGGGAAATCATCATCACTGCAGTTAAATCAAGTAGTTTCTGAGTCATGTTCTTCTCTAAACTCCTTAATGGTGGTTGAAGTTGCCATGGGCAGGAATTTTAGGGGAAATTTGCAACAGGGAAGAGTGACCTAATCCTGTGGTAGCTCAAATAAATTTAACTTTCTCTGTTGGACTTTGTAAGACTTTGTCTGGCAAGCGGTCACAAAAGTGTCACATAAAGAAATCGAACATAATAACAGAACCGAATTAGAGAGACAGAACTAAAATAACATTTTCGATGATATGATAGAATAGGGATGCTAATTTTGAAAAGTTTTTCTTAAACGATAACCGACCCTCGTTAACCGATTATTAACCGTTAACTGACAACATCTGTGCCTCACATGCAGCGATGCGTCAGCTGCAGTATATGAGCACAACAGACAACTGAGTCAACAGTTCACCGTCAGGAGAGTTACTGTAGCAGCCACGGTGCTGCGTTCACTGTCTCCAGTTCACCGTCAGGAGAGTTACTGTAGCAGCCACGGTGCTGCGTTCACTGTCTCCAGTTCACTGTCAGGAGAGTTACTGTAGCAGCCACGGTGCTGCGTTCACTGTCTCCAGTTCACTGTCAGGAGAGTTATTGTAGCAGCCACGGTGCTGCGTTCACTGTCTCCAGTTCACCGTCAGGAGAGTTACTGTAGCAGCCACGGTGCTGCGTTCACTGTCCCTAGTTCACCGTCTGTAAGCATTAGCAGCCACAGTGCTTCCTTCTCACCAAGGAGAAAACCCCTCCCCCTACACAGAAGAAACCCTAAAGCATTAGCAGCCACAGTGCTACTTTCTCTCTCCCCAGTTCACTGTCCGGGAACGTCAGCAGCAGATTGTTAGCAGCCACGGTGCTGCGTGTAATGTCGCGGACGTGCAGCCACTTTCCCAGTAAAAGCAGGTGGTTAGCTGCTAGCTGCTAGCTGCTAGCGTTGCCAGTGGCTTTGTGCCCGCTGTAGTGTAACTTCAGTGAGTTTCCAACAGACCGTGTATGTGTGTGTGTGTGTGTGTGTGTGTGTGTGTGTGTGTGTGTGTGTGTGTGTGTGTATCCCTCGTCTCTGTACCCAGTGACTACCATCATTACAGCTGCCACTAGTCTGCAGCTCAGGCCTGCTGCAACAAAATGACTCATGAACATGACTCAGTGGACCTCAACTGTATAATTTGTGTCTGAAGAACCACTTTGCAGAGTGTTGTCACCGTTCTGATTCACCCTGCAGGCTTAGTCATAATACAAAGTCACTGATCAACATCAGCTGCTAATGCAGTTTGTGAAACTGTGTTCCAAGGAAGGACACACCCACTGAGCCTAAAAGGGCCAGGCAGCCTCACTATGCCTGAGACAAATATTTAGACTTCCACAAGTAGCGAACGCTCAGCTCGGTTCACTTTAAATCCCAACACTTACTTTAGTGTCTGAGGTGTTTAGCTGATCCTCTTGACCAGTGTTTGAAAATGAACTCAGTAGATTCTCTGAAATTAACGGATTGCAAAACACTTTGCAAGCAAGATGGACTGCAAGTATGTAGTTCATGGCTTCTCTTGCCAAATAAATACAATGATGTAGTATATGATTTAAAAAAAAAAAAGCTAGTACCAGATCAGCACTATTACAAATCCATGCATACAATACTCAGCTATTCGTAGATGACAGCTCCTGTGCATAATAGAGAATAATTAGGAAAACAAAGATATGGATAGCCTGGACTTATTTCAATTAATCAGCTGCATCACTTCCATTATAAACCCAAACCCCATTAAAAATGAATGTTGTTTTACACTTTTAATGTGCTTCCAGTTTTAGCGGCATACTGTATGGCAAGTTAATTTTTATAGCACATTCCATATATGAGTGCTTGATATAATGCAGTAAAACATCAAACAAAATGCAGAATAAGATATTAAAGGGATCTAATCAATTATGCAGATACAAGCTAAGAAATAAATAGATTGCTCAGGATTAAAGTGCTTATGGTTCAGTCGTAGTCAGAGGATAACTGTATTAGAACCTGAGCACCGAACAATGTCGGGCTGCGAGGACACCATTGAAACTGAAGGAATTATTATTATTATCCATCCATCTTCAACCACTTATCCCGTTAGGGGTCGCGGGGAGGCTGGAGTCGATTCCTGCTGGCATTGGGCGAAGGCGGGGTTCACCCTGGACAGGTCGCCAGTCCATCGCAGGGCACATAGAGACAGACAACATAGAGACAGAAATCATTCACGCTCACATTCACACCTACAGGCAATTTAGAGTCATCAATTAACCTAAACAGCATGTCTTTGGACTGTGGGAGGAAGCCGGAGTACCCGGAGAAAACCCACGATAACACGGGGAGAACATGCAAACTCCACACAGAAGAGCCCCAAGTTGGATTATTATTATTATTATTATTATTATTATTATTATTATTATTATTATTATTATTTCCAATGAATTGCCTTTTTGAGGGCCTTAATGCTCCAAAAATGATTAAGATGTGGTGAAAAATTTGATATTTTAAGGGTCTTGGGCTTGGGCCTTCAAAAAATGGCTCGTTTACAAATATTATAATTACAAAAAACATAGTACAAAAAGTACAAAACATACAATCATAATGCGCTCTTCTCAAAGTCAGACAGTCATTTTACCTCGCTGATCATCGAAACCTTCTTCATTCAAAGTCAGAGTCAACTTTATTGTCAATTCTGCGATATGTACAGGTCATACAGAACAACCTCGACAGATACATAATAAAAGTCATCAAAACAGTCTTTCCACTTTTCTAACAATCATCAGCTCAGATTTGGTCCAAATAAACATTTAATAACGGAGTTTGATGTGAAAAGAAACAGCCGTTAGATGAGCTTGTCGAAGCTACCAGACTTCATTGACAGAAACATTTATTTTACCTCGCGGGTGACTGTAAAACACACCTCATTCAAACTCGACAAACAATGTAAAACTCATCAAAACATTTAAGAAAATAACAAGTAAGCACCACTTTCAGTGTTTTCTAACCCTCTTTTACAGCAGTTTTGTGACATTGAATGTGACAGAAAACAAAGAGAAAAGCACTGGTCTACTGGCACTAAGAAAGGAGCCTGGTTTTCCCATGTTTAAAAACCTGCATATATGAGCTAAATTTGGTGGGAATATAAGTTAAAGTGATGTATTTGCCACTTAACTACCGTAACAAATCATGGTGCTAAACTCCAGTCTTCAGCAGCTCCCAGCGGAGGAAACTCTTACTCCTCTAGAAGGTGTAATGGACGTTAAAATAATGGCATCATGGCTGTACCGTTAAAACCAGGAATCAATGTCTGCATTCCTCAGTAGTGAGTGTCTTTTGAGTGAAAAACGTCTCTCTGGCAAAAGGAGTGCCCGCTGAGATTCTACAAGGCTTTCAGCAGCATTGAATAGTTGACCATACATGGTCATAAACATCTTGAATGGCTTAAGGTGGACGTGAGTATTGTTTGACACTGAGGCCGGGAAAAGGATGCACGTTAAGGGGAGAAGAGCAGCACAGATTCACCAGCCAGAAAACTGGAAACTCCTCACTGCAGTTAAAATGATGTTTAAATATTTCTAAAGGCAAAATCAATGGATTACCAATCATCTGAACTCCAATAAGAAGGCTTACAGGGACTTTAAATACTGAGATTTATTCCCTAGACTAAGGTTATATTTTCAAAAACCATATGTGTCATGGTCCTGAGTCCTCCCAGAGTAATTAAGCATGTAAAATGTGAAAAGAAATGCCTGAATAAAAGAAAAGATTGTGGATAATAAATAAATAAGCTTGGGGAAGTAAGTAAGGGGTGAAATACAAAGGGAGAATCGCGCATAAATAAATAAATGCGTAAAACAACCCCAACAATTTAAAAATAGATATAAAATAAATAAAAAGTAAACACAGATAAATAGATAAAAAATGCAAACATAAATAAATTAAAAGGGGAAGTTAAATAGTAGTAATGAAGTAAATTAATTAGTGAATTAGTAAAGGGAATTAATAAAAAGGAAAATGATAAGAAAGAAGAAATATGAATTTATGTCATTTTATCAATTAAATAATGTAATGTAATATATAAATTTATTTTTTAAATTCTTTTAAACATTTATTCATTTATCGAGTAATTTATATATGTATTCATTTATTTTTGATTTTGCCAGGTTCCGTCTTCTGTACAGAACAGGTTGTTGATTAGTTTGTAATTTCCTGACAGCTGCGAAGCAGTAAAAACAAAACTGTGATAACTCTTGTGACTCCCTCATGTGCTGTGTTTTACAGATGACCCTCGGCCACGAGTTTGGCGCCGGAGCGGCCTGTTTGAAATGCAAGGACAAGTGCGAAGGCTTCGAGCTACATTTCTGGAGGTTTGTACTGCTTCTGTCCAGCTGCATTTAACCATGTTAGAAACAAGTCCCTTCACTTCCTGAGACATTTGGGTAGTTAAAGGAAATGAGCAGCAACTATGATTAAAGTGGGCCTGTTGAGCAAAGTACTGAACCCTGAGGTAGAGCTACATAGTGACCCACAGTAGAGAACTGGTTTTGTTGAGCACCTGCCAGGTATGTTACTATTTGATTATGAAGCAGGGCATTAAAGACAAGCATGCTTATCAGCACATTGTTCCTGGAATAACACAAGACAGGCTGGTCAATAACATCACTTTCCTCTTTGCTTAATTAACAACACTCCATTAGCAGCAGGAGTCATGCTGTTCCTGAGTACAGCCGCTTCTCATTTTTGTCTTTGTTCCACGTCCCATTAGTTTATTATTCACAAAAACAACGGAGAGACTAAGTGAAAATATCAGGCCAGTGTGAGTCTACAGTACTTTAGGTCTGATTTGTGCTGAGAGTTGGACGTTGAGCCTGATTCACCAAAATAAGTGTTATTGGAGGGCGAGAACTGCCCTCCAATGAACACCTATACAAAGATGCTCTCATAAGTTATAGTTTAGACACTGTGTTGTTAGAAAAAAAAAAACATGGGGCTGTGTGTTGGCTGCCTGACTACCCAGGGTTCCCTGTCTTGCCTCCCCGTCTGTCACAATATTATCACATTTATTTGGACCAGTGGCTCCGGAAATATTGTTCTGTCTGGACAATCATCCACACTTGGCTAGTTTTCCTGAAGACAGCAACGGGAGCCCTGATGCCCACCACAGTTCCAGCACAAAGGCCCACCACGGGTCTGAGATGGTGTTTTAATGTGTCTGACATTTAGTCAGGAATTTTGTACTGTTACAGACAGACGGTGGCCGTGCACATGTTTAAAATACATGGAAACTATGCAGCGTATTCATAATATCATTACCATTAAAGGTCCTCTGTGGCGTTACTGTATATACCCATGGCAGCGCGATGGAGCTGTTTTTCTGAGTGGGTTCCCACTTGAATATCCAGTGTACATGCAAGGATACACCAGGCAGCAACCTCTGGTTTTAAAAAGTGAAGCCAATGCTGAAGTGCCTTAACCTTGCATTTATGGCACCTTGCAGCCAGCAGGGGGCGACCCCTCTGGTTGCAAAAAGAAGTCTGATTGTATAGAAGTCTATGAGAAAATGAACTTTTTTCTCACCTGATTTATTACCTCAGAAAACATTGTGAACATGACTTTATAATCTCAATTGCAAGTTCCAAGTCTTCTTCAATACAGCATGATGTTCATTTAATAAATTAGACTATAAAGCAGAGGATGCTTTAGGGCGTGGCTACCGTGGGAGAAATTAAACCCTTTCACAGTGTGTTTTCAGTTCATGAAAGTTAATTGTGACCTTTTTGTCGCCTGAAAATTCAGCATTCGGTTGTACTTAGCTCCACCCTCTTGTGTCACTTCTTGTTGCACAAAAACAAGATGGCGACGGCCAAAATACTGAGCAAACCTACGTGGGTGACGTCACTGTGACTACGTCACACTATTCCACTAATTACCAGGAGGCGGCGGTAACAAGCCAAGATATGCTGCAATGTGCCAGCAAAGAAAGGTAAGAAGAAGACTGCGAGCTGGTTAACATTGATGTAAATGTTTCTGGATTTAAAGTACTTTTAAAAAAATCAGCTTTGCTAATGTTTTATGAGGAAGGAAATGCATTTAATACTTTTGTTAGAGCTCAGGGATACATACAATGAGTTTTTGTAAAAATAATAATAATAAGTTAAGTATGTAACAAAAAATATTTGTATACATATTTTTTCTTTGCTTACAAGAAAACTCCACTGAGTCCCTTTAACATCACGAGAATGAAATGTAAGGATTTTAATGCAAGAATGAGTCTTTATCGGTTACAAGGAAATCCTTAGTTTAAAAATAGCTTTTCTGATTCTTTGTTCTCATCTGTAGAGATCAAACTGTGTGTAAAAGGCCTGACACTGCTGAGAGAGCTCTGTGGCCTGGTCATGCTGAAGCATGCCGGGCAGTCATAAATTATGTCATAGTTTCTCTACAATTATGAAGCAGGCTGTGTTGAGGCATGTGAAAAGTGCAGATACCTGAATAGGAGTTCAACACTGAGCTGGTTGTATTGGCGTAGTATTGTAGCAGAGTTCAAGCAGATTTTCGTTGTTGTAGTAAGAAAAATTCCACAAGGAAAGCAAGTTTGTTTAAAATATAAAATAAAATGGCGCCCCTGTAGCTCACCTGGTAGTGCCGGTGCCCCATCTACCAAGACTACAGCGGCCCAGGGTTCGAATCAGACCTGCTGCCCTTTATTGCATGTTATCCTCCCTCTCTCACCCCCTTTCATAACTGTCACTGTCTCTACTATATCAAAAGTACAGGCAAATACCAAAAAATAATATTTAAAAAAAGAGAGCATAAGACTTATTCAAGACTTTCTTAAGCAACATAATGTGTAACATGTAGAATATAATGTACAATTAGACTAGACACCGTTACACACTGAACCAAGCATCAATACATTATGTAAATCACTGTAGGAAGTCACAGTAAAGCATCAGACAGTGTACATCTACGACACATACTCATATAAAACAATCTTTCCCTCTCTCATACTAAAAGACTTTGAACATATTTGTAAATACTAAATGTTTTCTTCTTCTTCCCCTTTGCAGAAAAATCTGCAGAAACTGTAAATGTGGCCTCACGGAGCACAACGTGCAGATGAACTCGGAGGAGAACAAGAAGGTAGGAAAGCTGTTCGAGGACACCAAGTACACCGGTCTCATCGCCAAGCTCAAGAAGGACGGCATCCCCAGCTACAAGGGCAACATGGTGACCATCACTCTGCCCACTTCTAGTACTGCTTACATTGTACCGCCGAGTGCTTCTTCCACTGTGGTGCCTCCATCTGCCACAGCTGGTTCTGCCCAGCCTGCTGGTTCTGCCCAGCCTCCTGGTTCTGCCCAGCTTGCTGGTTCTGCCCAGCCTGCTAGAGCCGCTGCAGGTTCAGCACCCAGCAGCGCTCAGGGTCTGGCTCCAGCTCTGGCTCAGCCTGTACCAGCCAGCGTCACACCTATGAAGGTGAACAAAGTGCCTGTCGCTGTCAGTGCCACATCAGCTAATTTGGTACCAGTCACCGAAGATGTGCCAATGAAGACAGTCACCTATGAGTGGGCACCACCAGTAGCCAATAAGTATCTGGTAAGATTTCAAACTACTGCTAAAATGACTCTAACAAAGTAAAAGACTATTTTTTTTTCATAATTAATCATTTAATGCTTAGCTTAGTTCAACCAAAATGAGCGTTCGTAGAGATCATGTTCTTTACAGTAATGTATATTTAGTGACAACTAAATCTGGTATTCAGACTAATACTCTAGCTATAAGTCAAAGCTACAGCCAAGATTTTTAGGGAATGCCATTGTAATCACCAAAAAATAACTTTCTAATAATGTGGATGTAATGATTAAGTGGATTTTTATTTTATTTTTTTATTTAACCAGACAAGTTAAATGACAACAAATTTGTATTAACAATGGTGGCCTGACTCAGTGGGTACGGGCAAATAACAGAACAGCTAGAAATGTCTGGCAAGTTCAGAAAATTACATCACTTTACTGTAATGCAGCCTTTAAAACCAAGAAAAGACACTTAATGGCATATTACGATATTACAACAGCCAAAATCCAAGTCGATATCTAGTCTCGTATTGCGATATTGATATACTATCAGTGTAATGCCCCGCCCTGCTAGTCAAGCGCTATCATGTGGCTGTATGTTCCATTTAAGGGCTTCGTTAGCAATTATTCATTGCCACTTGTTTAGTTATATAGATATGACACATTGGTCACAGGAACGCTCTGGTATTTTACCCTAATGTAAACCATCCCGTCAGAGCCTTTTAGTTATTCTGAAACATCACTTGTCTTATTGCTTTTATAAAATGTTTACAAGAAAGAAAGCAACTATTAAATCCAAAATGTTTACCTTTAAATACGTTGCTGTGCATTCAGCAGCAGTAATTGGTTGATAATATCTGGTTTAGTGCAGAAAATGAATCAATTATTTACTGCGTTTTATGATCTGAAGTTTACAGGGTCTGTTTCCCTGAAGCAGCACCATGGTAAAGTTTTATCACTTTGGGACTCCTCATGAAGGCTTTTGTCCCAATAACAGTTGATTTCAACCATCTGTACTTTAGATTTGTTAAGATTTTCAGCAGGCATTTTTTTTTTTGCGATAATACTATTTAATAATATTAATAAATGATGATTAAAAGGGGGTGTAATATTTAAAGAGAACAGCTCTCACTACTTCACTCCTTATCAGAACCTCTGGTGGTAGGTCCTGTGTGTTTGTTTAGTCTACCACTATATCTGTAGGACTCTTGTTTTTCTTTGCTTTGTCTTCTTCAGCACAATTCTCTGTTTCAAAAGTTTTGTTTTCTTATTATTTCCTCTTTCCTCATTTTCTGATTGGTCCTTAACTTCTCTCTGTGCAGTCTTCTCATCTCTGTCCTTCGTACAATCTTTCTTTATCCCCTCTGAGCTAACGGTTTCTTCTCATTTTCCCTCTGACCTCCAGGCGGTGCGTTACATCGAGCTGCTCCCACCAGAGAAACGTCCGGTGGCCGGTACAGAGGGAGCCGCTTACCGTCGGCAGCAGATGGCCCGTCAGCTGCCCGAGCACGACCAGGACCCGTCCAAGTGCCACGAGCTGAGCCCCGCCGAGGTCAAAAAAATGCAGCAGTTCGTCCGCAAGTACAAGGACGAGGCCCTGGGAGTCGGAGATGTTATGCTGCCTGAGGAGATGGCTCTGGTTCAGGCAGGAGGGCAGGGAGGAGCCGGTGTCGGGGCTGGAGGTGCGCCTGGTGCCGGAGGCGTGCCTGGTGCCGGAGGTGCAGGGTTTGGACAGGGAGTTGGGGGTTCCAGGGTTGGAGCTGGAGCTGGTGCTGGTTCTGGGCCAGGGGCTGCAGGCCCTGGTGTTGGGCCTATGGCTGGGGCTGGAGCTGGTGCTGGCTTTGGACCTGAAGCAGGGGGTAGAAGTGCTGGAGCTGCTGGTGCTGGACCACTTTCAGGGCTTGGGACTGGACCATCTGCTGGCGTTGGGCCAGCTGGAGGAGCCGTGGGTACTGCTGCCACTGCTGGAGCCATGGGCGTCCCTGGAGCTCAGCAGGCTGGACTACCACAACAGGCCTTTGTAAGCAGTCTCTGTCTTGTACATCTACACTGTATTATCACCCAGACCAGATTCATTGGTTAAAACGGATATTTCCTCATACTGATAGCAATAACAAAAAAAAAAAATTTCAGAGCAATTTCACTGTTATGCGCTATATGAAACAGAAGTCTTCAAACATATATTTGAAATGTGTGAAACAAACTTGTAAAAGGTTATCATGTTGATTTTAATTTTTTTAATTTGTTAACTGTTACAGTTATATCGGTGTGTCATCTCAATATGATTCCACTGAAAATTGATACACGATTGAACTGAACTGTTGCCCGGCTGAAGCTGCGGCGGAAAAGTAGAAACAGCATCAGCTTTTGGAGAAATGCAAGCTGGCATCACTTAACCGGTGATCCAGAGTTGTACAACCCAGCCATGAGATAACAAAAGCCATTGGTCGTCACAGTTAATGGGTCATTAAAGTGACTCACTCAGACTGTCTGTGTCGCCGTAGTTTTTAATGAAACAATAGCTAGTTACAAGTGCAATTAATATACTGAAGGATCTTTTGCAAACGGTTTTGGAAATGTAAAGTGAGATGAAAATGAAAAATCATGCCTTCTTCCTTTACTGCCACTTCATTCCAGTATACAGTATATATACTGTGTGTTAACCAATGGAAATATATTAGCAAGAACACAAACATATGTTGTAGCTACAATGAACAGGGTGGAATAGTTAAGGCAAACCCTTCCTCACTGAGAAGACCCAGATTCAGGCCCCAATAACAGCATCCAGTCTGCAGAAGTGTCCTTGTACACCTACAGTGAACCCTTCCTCCTTCCAGGAGTACTGTACTGTAGTAGACTGAAAACATAATGCTCTAGTGTTTAAAGCTATAGGCAACATTTTGCACTCACAAGGTACAAACAATGCTTTATTGCTACCAGTCAGCTTGGCAGCAGTTGAAATGTCATGACTGTGGCTGTTCTTGCATCAGAGTATTTCTGTAATGTGAGGCAACATGATGATTTTATTGGTTCTCAACCATTTTGACTTGTGAACCTTTAAAATTAAGCGGTGTCTACGTAGGGGCTGTGTATTGGCAAGAATCTAGCGATACAATACATATCATGATACGGCAGTTATGATTCAATATATTGTGAGCAAGGCGATATATTGTGATTTTTTTGTGATTTAATTTTAGGAAAACGCATAAAGAACACATCATGAAGTCTGAATAAAAAAAACTTGACTTTTTTTATGCAAATGAGAACAGTGTGATCTGCATTTGCATTTTCCACAGTCCCTGCAACATAAATGTCGAAAACGTTACTCGTGCTGGAGCCCCATCGCTTCACTCAGCAGGGAAACAAGACATAGACTAAAACTCTGCTGCCGCGCTCTCTCTCTCTTACTTCACCACTCACTAGTTTTCCCCTGACAGGCTTCATTAGATTTAACTTTATATTTTTTGTGCTTTGATGGAGTTTGTGTTGGAGTCTGTGTTGTGGTGGGGGGCTGGTCGTTTGTTTGCTTTAGCGGACTCCATTTCTAAACAGCCATTAGCTATTGTTAGCTATCCCTGTAGCTTTGCTGAAGAGAGTAGGCACATGTGAGCGTACATGATATCACATTCACTCTGAGTCTTTCACATTTTTTTTTAAGTTGGGTTACAACCTGTCCCTGCATTTGCAATAAAAAATGCTGTGTACTTGTAAAAAGTTACATACAGTCCCTTTTAATTAAAAATCAATTCAGTGTTTTTGAGAATCCATATAGTATCACGAAACATGATATTGTGATAATCAAGCGTATCAGTATTTTCCTACACCCCCTCCATCAGATTGTATAAATCCACTAAAGACGGATTTTGACCCCCAGATTGTTTAAATCTTCTGACTTTAAAAGTACAAAAGGTAAGAAAAGTATGTAGCAGAGCAATATTTTTCTGCTTTCTAGTGACCCCTTGGGTTGGTCTCTACCTCCAGACAGGAAAAAACGACTGTAAAGTGTTTCTTAAAGATGTGTTTAACTCCTGTCATTACACCAGCAGATAATGTATGTGCTAGTAAGTCCATAGTTTATTCAGTCAAATTCACATGTGTGATGTTTGTACAACCTAATGACTAAAGGACAGTAATTAGATTTACACTGTTTCCACAGTGCATTACTGTCAGTAATAATTACAAAAAAAAGCAGTGTTACTCCGAGACTGTCCATCAGATGGAGCCAAAAGACCGACTAACGCTGACTCAGCCTTCCCCATTCAGGATGATAATGATTTAATGATAATTCACAGTGGGTCATGAGTCACATCATCACCATCATGTGCAGCCAGTTAATTCTTGCTATGTGGAGTCTTATGATTTAAGATTTGTCTCCATGTTGTTGTCTTCTTTCCCCACGTTGTTCCTATATTCTCTTTCTCACTCTCCGTTTTATCCTCCATCTTGATTCCTCACTACGTTTGACTCTCCCCTCCTGGCAGGGAGGTTCTTGACCACTTTATATTTACTTATCTCTGACTCCACCAGCCATCATCTCATCTTGATTAACAGCAGGGTCAGGTCACAGTTTGCGCCTCTGTTTATAAAGGGGCATTCTGTATAATATCAGCAGTAAAATGTGTCATTCTCTATCACTCAGGGAAGCAAAAAGTTCAAATGTTCCCTTATAAAATGGCCTTTTTGTCAGATCAAAGGAGGTTTTTGACTTTGAAATGAACTCAAAGAGGAGGATATTGGCCTTTGTGTAAACTTAACTGGAAGTGCATAATAATTCTGTGTTATTATTTCAGCGGATGAAAGAAATCGTTTGGAGCCAGAATGCAACTGACCATTGTATATATTGGTGCTCCATCTGATACATGCATTGTGTGTCACAGTCGGGAAAACTTAAGAAACAATTTTGCCAAATAAGAGAACAAACTCGTGCTAAAGCAATTTGGCGATTAAATGATGATCAATCAATCAACAAATAGTTGTTTAATTCATACAATTTATGAAAAATTCCAGACATTCACACAATCTCCTCCAATGTGAGAATTAGACCAAACAAAACCAGCACTCTGAAGACATCAGCTTGTACTTTAGGAACTTATGATAGGCTGTTTTTACTTTTCATGTACTATGACTAATTGATTAGTCAGAAAACAATGAATAAAATTAATAATCACCCATAAAAATGAATCAACTTAATCACTTCAATTTTACTTCACCTGTTGAAACGCCATGTTGGTGATTGACAAAGAAGAGCTCCTAAAAGGTCACAAATCAAACCAACCATCTCTTCTTTTCTTCTCTCCTCCAAAGTCATGCCGTCACTGCCAGCAGCCGATGCGTCGTGGCGAGCCAGCCGTCTATGCGGAGAGAGCCGGCTACGATAAGTTGTGGCACCCAGCATGCTTTGTGTGTTGCACCTGCAACGAACTACTGGTGGACATGATCTACTTCTGGAAGAAAGGCAAGCTGTACTGTGGACGCCACTATGGAGACAGCGAGAAGCCGCGCTGTGGAGGCTGTGATGAGGTCAGAGACACTCCAGCCAATAGCGTAGTTTGCCTCGCACTGATCAATTTTACCACTTTGTCCGTTTGCGTCTGTAGATTTCTACTAAATTCACCAAAAGTTAGCATTAGGTAATGCCTCATTTGCATATGTAAACATAACATTTCAGAAAACTTATAATACAAAATTTAGTTTGTCCTTTTGTCTTAATATAAGTAATTAACTGTGGAAGTTTCATGATAATATCTATTTGTTCAATATTTTTACCCTATTCATGTAGAGTCTTGTCATGTAGGGTTTTGTTCATACATCATTCATAGCCTGATTTATTGACCATTTTATTCCTAAAAACATGTTTTTGTTGACAGTATTTTCTGGAGTGATAAAAGATATATTCAAGATTCCCTCTAAAAACTTTTCACTGCGATATGTCAACAAAATGAAACAAGTTGGCTTCAGTCAGTGTTCAGATTTCTGTTCTGGAAATGTATGCAAATTAGCAGATATTTAATAACATAAACAATAACAAAAACATAACATGTCAGAAAAGTTGCAATGCAAAAAATATTTGTCTTAATGCCAGTAATCAACTGGGAAGTGTCATGGTGATAGCAGTTTGATAATATTTGTGATCCTGTTTTGAGTTTTGGATGCATCAGTTTTTCTGTAGCTTTAGGTCGGTATCTCCATCTGATCTACATGCTGGCGTGCGTCTATTCACAGCTGATCTTCAGTAACGAGTACACTCAGGCTGAGGGCCAGAACTGGCATCTGAAGCATTTCTGCTGCTTTGACTGTGACTGCATCCTCGCTGGAGAGACGTATGTCATGGAGAACGACAAGCCGGTCTGCCAGCCCTGCTACATGAAGAGCTACGCTGTGGTAAGACACACCAATTTTGGGCCCAATTTTCTCCTCCCAACAACGATCAGTAAAGCTACGATTTTTTGTTGGTTTTAAAGATATCTATAAATAAATATCTATCGAGATAGTTATATTCCCAGATATTCCTGTGGTGTGAGGTTTGTTAAGTGTTTCAAATCAATAAAATCATACAAATACAAATCCAACGTGTTCAATATTTACCATGGGGGAGAGATTTTTTTCACAGTACTTTAAAATAACCAGTACCAATAGTAATAAATGAATATATGCTGAAGTACATGGGATTAATTGCTTTGTTTTTACTGTGCTATTGAATTTCACTGGTATTGGTATCAACTACTAAATTTCTGGTATCATGACATCCTTCATTGAAGTTTGATTGAATTTTTTTCAGCAGCATACTTTGAAAAAACAAACTGACTAAAACCTAAAGGCAAAGTTTTGAAAACTGCATCAAAATAAATGGTGAAAAATGTAAAATAGTGACTATTTGTCTTGACATCATTATATTCTCCGTCATCCCAGAAATGTTCATCCTGCCAGAATGCGGTGGAGCCCGAGGCCCAGAGGGTTTCCTACGGCGAGCACCACTGGCACGCCGATCCGCAGTGCTTCAAGTGCTCCGGCTGCTACAAGTGCCTGATGGGCCAGCGCTTCATGGCGGTGCAGGGCTTCCTTTTCTGCTCTGTGGAGTGCAAGAAGAAAACCATGGCTTAGAGGGCCAAAACAAGTCCCTCCATCTTCTCCACAACCACTTGTGAAACCAGGATGGGTTGGGCTCAGACTGGGACCAGAGCAGGGAAAACAAACACTGGTGCCGCTGGATTGTGGTTGTGTTGACACAGAGTGCCTGATAACTCTCGTACAGAGACGTTTGATAATAATATTGAAAAGCGGGTGTTCTTTTCATTCTGTCCATCACAGAATCAGATTACAGTATTGATAAATCAGTCTCCTTCAAGTTTATCTGCCTTAAAATCAGTCATCTTCTGTCAGCATTTCTTTTTTGCACTGTTTCTTCCTGATGAGATTAATTTTGTATTGGTCAGAGGTGGCTAACCAGTTTGTTTTTTAATATTAAACCTGTGTCTTTGATGGTATTAGTGCTGTTGTAGTCCTATAAAACTTATTGTTGATTTAGTATGTCACTTTTTAGTACTTCCTTCTTTAAAAAAACTACTGATACTCCACACGCTACAATATAACTAGCAATACTAGCCATAAGGTTTGGGGTTGCTTTGCTTCCAGTGCACTGTTCTCTAGAAATAATAATAATTATAATAATAATAATAATAGTGACAAATGTGTTGTCTACAGAATGAAATTCAAGTGAGAATTTCAATGAGACATTTGGAAGTAAATTGCCCCAACTCTGAAAACAGTAAATTTGGCTACTGTACTTGTTTTACTGCACATAATCCAAAGAGGTGTGTATTGTATTTTCATAGTACTTTAAGGGGAACAACATGTGAAAACCTTGCAGTATGTACCACTGCTCATGAACTGGTATTGGTTTAACTGGTATTATTTAAGATGTATTTTCAAAAATTCCTAAGAACAAAACCAAAAGTCAGCTCTCATTAACTGGAATTTCATTTTTGACTTCAAGTAGATACAGTATATATGTAATATATAAGAAGTTGGACTGCATTGGCTTTTCTCTAATTAACTGCTAATATTGTGTAATGCAGTTCAATCTGGTGCAATAATCCTGCAAACTATATCCTCAGAAAATACTTAAGAGTTAATGAACAGTCTGCCCAATGCAGTATTAACTTAACTGTATTAGATTGCATTTGAGTATACGTTTATCTATTTATTAACTTCCTCAAAGTGGTCTCTAGTTTTGGGTTCCACATACAAATTATAGTTTAAATAAGAAATAAGTACCGTAGTACAAGCAAAATAAAAAATAAAAAAATTCTGTATAAATATAAGGGAAATTGCTGAACAATCCAGTCATGTGGTGCAGAAAATAAGTAATCTTTTCCATCTAAGATCGTCCACGGGGCCTCAGATGATATAAACACTGTAAAGTTGTTGTATAGGAATAAAGGCATCATTGTACCCAGGGACTTGAATTCAGGACAAACACTGGACATTGCTGTGCATAATGTCACTCTATTTTTTTGTTCTTTTTGTGCCGTGTACTTTCCCTTTCATGCAATAAACTGCACTTTAAAGTCTTTTTTTCTTGGAGCATCAGCTAAATACCTGATGAATCATACAGCAGCTGAGTTTTTCACTTTCTCAGCTAATTAAAGCCCCGCCCAGCTGTGGTCCACCACACAGGTGTTTTCACTTATGCTTGGCTAGACCTCTTCTCAGGAGAGCTTGATTTCAAATACTGAGAAGTGGGATCTTCTTCTAGTAAGTGTTTACATATAAATGCCAGAATGGCATAAATAAGAATTAACAAGAAGATTGCCTTTACCATGTAAATGCAGTATTAATGACAGTATTGTGTAGTTGAGAGGGGTTGCGACCCTGACACATTGGTCTTTTTAAAGTAAGTACAAATTAAAACAGAAACACAAAACAGTGATAGGAAGTCATTAGGATTAAACTGATGGACAAAGTCATGAAAACTTGGACTGATAGAATAAAGCACATGGGAGATGTAACAAAAAGTAGATGTCTGTACAGTCAGTTGGATGAGGGTTAAATGTCTCTGTGAACCATTACAGTGAGCCAGTATGCTACATACCAGAGAGAAAAATTAAATTGAATGCAGCCATCGTTAATGTTAATTACACCTGTGCTTCCTCCTGCTATGACATGTCTTCTGTGCAATTATCCACTGTGGAGGTGACCTCACGTTGATGCTCGTCATGGCTCCAACCTGAGCAGAGATCTAATCTGTACAAGTGAAACCACCTGTTGGAGCGCAGGGTCTTTGATACTGATAATTAACAAATATGGATTCCACATGTACTGTACATTAATTGCCACAGACGATGGCTAATGCACGTTACTGTTTTCTACAGGAACGGGAAATGATGCAAGAGTTGCACCAGCGGATGCAAATTAAACTGAAACTTTAAAATGCCACTGCTAATTAATCATAATAAAACAGAGGAAGTTAAATGTTTTCCACATACTTTGTCTTCCAAAGGAGTTTCGGAAGTTTTGGAGTCTTGGAAATGTTCATTTCAATCCACAATTGTTTTTTATTTGATTCAGCTGTGAACAGCTCCTCTATTGTGGTATACATCAACATCAAACTCAGATATCAAGTGGATGTAGTATGCCTATGCATAAGAAATTTTTTATCAAGTTTCCTTTAGTTTTCACACATCTTTTAAGTGGAACTTGTTAACACACACACTAATTCCAGTATTCAAGACTGGCTCAGAGGTTGAAATTTTCCCAGTTGAAATTTCCAACTTCTGACCTCCAGACGTTCCAGGCTGACTGTTGGAAAGTGAACACACAATGGAAGTCTCAGCAGTGCAGCCTCCACATTTCTTTTGGCATTTTTAACATTTTCCCGAATAACTTTTGTGCAGGAAAAATAACTTTCAGAAATTATTTACCAAAACCAGCTGCCGAATGAAATGGTGACATATTTTTTACATCAATTTCTATATGATAGTATTTTTATTTCAACGTATCCTCATGCAACGGTTCATACAATTTATGAAAAGTTATTTTTTTTGTGCGTTTTCATACCAACGTCCACCAGCATGTGTCCGTTTCTGCTCGTTACATGCATACAGTCTTTTGAAAATAGTCTTCTGTCTTCACAGGAAACAACTTGGTTAGGTTTAGGAAAATATCGTGGTTTGGGTTAAAATAACCGTAGAAGTGGCGTAATTTAACTATGGAAGTATCTCATACCGACTCGTCATATACTGACATTTTGTCTGACCCTTTGGCGTTACTTTTTCCATTGCACCAAACGTGATTAATGTTGTGAATTAAACAAAAATATCTGCTCATGATTAGGCAACAAAAACACTTACTTATATGGCTGAGCTTAAAATGTTTTTACAGTGCAAACGTGGCTTGACGTTGTGAACATGCGACAGGAACAAGCTGATTGTAAAATTAAAGTGAAACGTAACTCAGAGGACATGAACAGTGGTCTCCTGGATGAAAGCCTTGTGTTTGTTGGACTCATCCACCCACTGTGTCTGTTTCACTCTTTACGTCACCGCAGCAGTTTCCGTGTGCATTTACTGTTGCTGCAGATGGGTTTACACTGCAGCTGTGAAAAGCAAAAGGGCGCCTCGTGGGGTCGAATGCCAGAAGCTGTGACAAAGCGTCAGTATTTGGCGTCCTGGGAATGAGAACAGGCTGAAGTTACGGGACAAATAATTCAACGCTGACTTCTGGTTTCACACAGCACATGAACATAGGTATCCTGGCCGAAAGCCTGGTACTTTTTCCCTCACCCCTCCGCCCCAACCTCCTCCATATTTGTCGCTCTTTGTACTTCCTTGGTCACGATTATATAGATTAAATATGCATTGACTTTGTGGGATATCAATGAATTACAGTGGATTACAGGTATTGTATATATGAATGGTGTATGAGAACTGCCTGATATTTTTAATTAAACACAGGCAAATAAATTTAACGTTGCCTTTTAGTTGATGGTTCACCATTTTACTATGTGTGCTTCCAATGTTGTGACACCAAACGAATGCTTCTTCCTTAGCTCACAAGTGTGAACTTTGACTGCCGTTCCATAGTACTTTTTCAAGTAGGAAGTCAGAAATTTTCCAGATCCAAGTTTTCTGAATGCAACACTGAATTTTACATCTTGGTGGTGAATCACTTTCTCATACAAAAATTGCTTTACCTTTAATTATCAGTAGTGCAGCTCAGGGTGAGCGCTCTCTGACGCACTAATGGGAACTATGTAGCCAGCCGGCCATGATGGAAAAACCACCTCGGAGGTGTCGCATTTTCATTGGCTGTGTGGAAACAGTGCACAATTCAAGGAAGCTCCATCTCTGAGAAGCCCCATTGTCTTAAATGGCAGTCGGCCCAAAGCTGCGCTGCTATTTCCCCTCCGTCAACCACAGCTCTACCAGACCTGATGTGACCTCATCGCCTGGCCAACTCCAGGATCACCCAGTCGTAACCCCTCTCCGACATCCTCCCGTGTCCTTTCTCTAATTTTCTTGTGTCGGAAATTCCTTGCTTTTCTGTCGTCACGGGAAGTCAGAGAGCATTTTTGCCATTAGACATACAGTGTTGATCTGAGAATCAGATCTTTTGTTTTCATCAGGACATCCATGCAAACTGTTATAAGTAAAGAGTTCAAAACACTGAAAGCATTTTAGAGGGTTGTCGTCCTCCTGTAATATTGTGTTCCTGTTGGAATTTGCACATGATTTGTTTTTATTCTTGAATTTGCATCGTGCTGCAGTTTAACATCGGGATTTGCATTGTCATTTATTTTTCACGAATTTGCATTGTGTTAAAGTTTGCTTTGCCTTGACTCCATCACACACACCACCGTCTCCTCGGAGGAGGGGAACTTGTTTTGCTCCACAGCTCCATGCTTGCTCATGGAAAAATGGAGCTGAGATGCTGAAGTGTTGATTGACTTGTGCTTTACCCCACCATCACCGAATAATGATTAATGTTCCTGGTTCTCCTGGGGGAGCTGGAGGATTAATTAACCTCGATGACAGACAAGAACAGCATTGTCTGCCTTCCCTGTATCCTCCTTGGAGTCTTTTGACTCATTATGTCGCTTGTATTAGACACGGACAACTCATTATTACAGTACTTGGAAAGACAGAAAATGTTGACAGTCATAGGAGTCGGTGAGGTCTATAACCCTGATGTAGTGAACTCTACCTAGTGGGTGCTGCTTGGCTTCTTAGCAAAAACCAAGAATAATGACCTCTATAAATGTCTTTTTGTCTCTTAGTTATATATTTGGACATATCTGTTTATATATATGATATTTGGAAAGCTAGATAATGTGCCAAAGAAGAACTGATGGTGTGTGTTTTGGTGTGTTGTTAAGTGGCTTATTTTAAACACTTTTTAGGTCCCCTCTCCCAAACTGTGAGGTTTATATGCAGATGGTGGTTATTGAACTATGACTTTGTGCTCATCAGTGTAACTTTCTTGAAATTTAGCACATCATTTTATTACAGACCAATATTGCCATGTCAAATTTTGTCTAATGTGAATTTTGATCCAGATCCAGGTGTGGATTCAAATTGTCTAAACAAACTGGGTTTCTACTAGAACATGTTTACATGCTGTAAAGGAACTTCTTTTTTATTTTTCTTACAAATTTATTTTGAGTTTTCTCATTTGTTAAAACCTCTGCATTCTTGCAACAACCTGAACAACATCTGTGTCAACACAGTGACAGTTTACTATTTTTACTAATTACAAATTTTAGAGTAGCTGCCTCCCAAAAAGGTCTAACTGATGTCTCCAGAGTCTGCAGAAGGCCTGATCCTGATAAACCATACTCATTTGTCATAAATCCTGGTCATAAATGCATGAATGTAGAGCAGCATCAACACAAACTGTATCCCTGTGAAACCAGTGAGTCAGTCACATGAAGAGAAATAGGAGATTAAATCGAAGGTTGAAGCGAGCTTGAATTTTGTAATTTATTTGGTGTTTCCAGCTATTTGCAGTCTTCAGCTGCAGTGGGACTCTGTGGAGACACCACATCAAACAGAGACAAGAAAATCAGTTTCATGGTTTTGCTTTTACAGCATTTAAAACTCAATGTAGTGTTGATCAGCACAGATTTTCTAAAACTTTGAGGCAGTCCGTTCACACAAAGAGATGTATGAATGCCACAATAATGCACAAGGTATTTAATGTGCAAACAGACACCTTTCTTACTTTTGGCATGTCAGTTGTACGCCATGTGGTCTGTACTGAGTCCCATCAGCGTAAATATGCCATGCTCAGAGTTAGAGACGCAGAATAAAGTGTGAGAAAGACTGCTTGTGTTGGGTTGGAGGGGGAGGTGGACGGGTCCAACAAACAAACGCAACTTTTAACCAGGAGGCCGGTGTTCAACTGTTGCTGACTGGTGTTTTGTTTTGTTAACTAAGTTACGTTAGTGACGTTTGTAACATGTTTTCCATACTTATCTTACATTTTTATTACGTATTTTAATTGTTTACATACTTGTTTTCAGCACAACCATGATGTTTCCTAGGTGGTTTTGTTGCCTAAACCTAACTGCAGACTGTAGTTTTATTGCGTGGTGTACCAGTGACATGCAAAAAGACCAAAATGCGTCTTCGTGACATGCAGAATGTCCATGTAATGTGCTATTTATATGCCTGCCCATGAGACCAGGTTGATATCTGCTTAGTTTAAATAAGCCAGTCTTTATGTTATAGGATATCGTCTTAGACCTGTAACAAAGTGACAGTATTACCACATGCTTCCAGTAGAGGCTGCAGAGGAGGATTGCTTGGAGTCATATCTGACTTTGCTTAACACAGTAGTTTACTGCTGGCGTCAGAGTGCTCTGCTTCCCTGAGTGTTTCTTGGGGAACCGTCCAAGGTGCCAACACCTGAAGATCATCTCAGCTCACATTCCTCAGTTCCTACCTCAGCTGCAACATCAAAACCAGCCATTATATTTAATTTAAAGAATATGCTTCAGCTACTTGAAAGAACAAAGAACGAGTCAGAGCACCCTGATAACATACCCGAAAGTCTGAAAACATAGGAGAGCAGTTCGGGCATGCAAAGAGAAAAGTGGGAAGGATTATTTTAATCACGATGATAACAGATCAGAGAGGTAGAGGAAGATATCAGGAAGAAGAGCGTCAATGCACATACTTGTACTACTAGCAGATACATACTTTGACTGTTTCCTTTTTATCTTCTTCTTAAAAAAAAACAAGTTATTAAGATTGAAATCAATGTAACTGTAGAGTAAAGTCGAGATGAGGGCTTCATACTTTCCAACGATCCAATTCTGACTCTTCAGGCTCCGTCATCCAGTGGTGCAGAACACTACTCAGACATTTTACTGAAGTAAAAGTAGCAATACTACAATGTAAAAACACTCAGTTACAAGTAAAAGTCCTACATTCAAAAACAGTATCAGCATCAAAATATACTTAAAAGTACCAAAAGTGAAATCACTCATTATACAGAGAGCCCATGTTAGAGCAATGTGCAGTATGTTATATTACAGAAGAGATAATGTGCAGCGAGCCGGTCATTGTGAAATAAACCCAATAATGATCGGCTAGCTGTTCTTTAACCCAGTTAATACACGACTGCATACTTAAGAAACCAGTATTTTGACACAGAAAATGGTCCGCTAGAGTCCGACATCATTATACATAACAACGGTCTGTTATACATAGCAACAGTCTGTTATACATAGCAACGTCTGCTATAAAGACATAACAGACCGCAGAGCATCATGACTGACCAATCAGAATTGACTATTCAACAAACCCTATAATAATGGATTATAATTATTGATGCATTATTGTGTACATCATTTTAATGTTGCAGCTGGTAAAAGTGGGGCTCGTGTTAATTATTTTACATCCTACTAATACATAATGCTATCTTACGCTTTGAAAAAAAACACAATTAAAGGTTAGCGGTTCCATCCCTGGTTCCTCCTATCTATGTCGAAGTGTCCTCGATCGAGATACTGCTCCTTGGGTGCTTCACAGCAGCTCACTTCTCTGAAATGCTTAGATTGGGTTAAATGCAGAGGTCAAATTTCATGTACGTACATGACGATTGTTAGATTTTTTTGAACCTTTACATTTTTTGATTCTTCAAAGTAATTCATTACTAAAGCTGTCAAATAAATTTAGTGGAGCAAAAAGTGCAATATTTGCCTCTGAACTGTAGTGGAGTAGAAGTATAAAGTAAGATAAAATGGAAATATTAAAGTACAAGTACCTCAAAACTGTAATTAAGTACAGCACTTGAGTAAATGTATTTAGCTACATTCCAGCACTGCCTTTATCCCAGGTTAAACACAGACGTACTGTATGATGGAATCTTAAAAACTTTCCCTCACTGAGGACGAGGAGAGACATCAGCAGGCATCTGAACATATCTGGTAGAAATGGCAGCTCTCTGAAAATCCGATAACTCACCACCTACATTCCTGCAGCGAGGGAGTGAGCAGGAGCAATTCATTTTCATGGAATGTCATTATAGAGAAGGCCTGGTATTACAGGCTGTGATCCAGCCAACACGAGCGATCATGTTCAGTGATACAGTCAGACAAGCTGTGTGCTGTGTGCGGTGAGTCTCGCTCTTCATCTCACAGCTATCGGACTTTTCCAGCACCATGGGGGAGAGCTGCCAGTCCTCTCTACAGGTTATAGAGCCAGGACACCAAAAAACACAAAACTTTCAAATAATGACGCTTACGTCAAATTCACACTAGAGCTGCGGCGAGGTGCGGCCTGCGGCGAGGTGCTATGCAATGAAAAGCTGCAGCGGTCGCTCCTGAGCTGTGGCTGTTTCAACCTGTGGCGAGGTTTAGCCAAAATGAAAGATGGGAAAAACTAAAAGATCCTGTGATGTGTTGACCTGTTACAAAGAATTCTCCCCACCTGATGACCTGAGACATGAACACCTCGCCGCCGCAGAACACTAAATTCACACCAGCCTGGCCACCACTGGATTACATCCGGTGCAATGTGATCTCATCCCTACTCGCTATAGGGTCACAGTTAACAAACCACTTAGGCGGGGTTAGAAAAAAGCATGTTTTGCCATAAAATAACCATACTTCAAACATAATGTCAGCTACAATGGCAGGTGACTCTGTGGCGTAGCATCAGGTGACATAATTTCTCATGGCATAACATCAGTAAAAGTCATTTGACTTTTGGCTTCACATGAGATACGAACGCCGGTCCACTGAGTAAAAGTGTTTGTGTTGACCCATCCACCAGACCTCCATCCCACTCTAAGAGGACTTCTCACACTTAATACGAAGTTTGTTGCTCTGAATCTGAGAATCATGTAGGAGGGTTTACACTGGAGTTAGTTTAAAGCCGGTGCATCTCATATAGATGCATTATGATTTATTTTTAATGTCCTGGTTAATGTGGATAATCAACAGACCTCACAGTCTTCATAGGAAGTACTTTCCATCTGACTCGAACTGCAGAAATCCTGGAGAGAAATGTTACTGTTGAATTTTTAATGCTGTGAGCAAAGCAAAGAAATTGCATTTCCTTTGACTACGAGTGGAAACAGAAATCTCAGAGACAAATCTCTCAAATTACGTGCTACTAAAACCAAAGCACCTCTGCATCCAACTGAGTTTGGAAAACCTTTCCTAAGGAATGCTGCAGTCGTTCTGGCTGCTTGTTGTGGCTCTGGCCCAACACTTTATCAGGACTTGATAAAACAGCTGCCAATCAAGCAGATTCAGCATTTTACTAAAGAGGCAAAACTTCCCCTCTCTTTTAGATAAGCAGGATGTACTTTTGAAGCACAGTCATTGGTTGTTACTTAGATGGTTTTGGACAGGAGTCAGTTCAGGTAACTGCTGAGTCTCAACACAGTCTCATGGCAATGTGTGAAATAGTGACAAAATTTATTTGATTTGTGCACATAGACAGATTTCCCTTTTTTTCCTGACGCTCAGCTCATTTTTTGTGCATTTTCCTATGAGGATCCAGCAACATGTGATCCACACTTCACTATTATTGTCAATAATACCCACAATAATTGTGTGCATGTATATGAATCACCACATTACATTTCATGACTACTTCACAAACTGCTGTGCGACCGGGCTGAGTCTGTTTGGACTGCAGGACTTTGTGACTGAAGGAGTCAGGATTCTGCTTTCTTCTCCACTTCCCCCAAATCTCCTTCAGCCTCTTCATCACTCTCTCTCTATTTTCCTCCTCCATATTCCTTCTTTGTGTGGTTATATCCATGAGTCCCCTTCCTCCTCTCCTCCATGTAGAAAGATGTTTGTTGATCCATTTCTGTTCTTCACTCTCCCTATCCCCCCCCCCCACCTTTTCATGATCCTTCATCTACTCCGTCCTCCTCATCTTTTTCAGAACACCGTGAGCCTCGCAGGAGAGCTGTGATGTAAATTACATCCTGTTTCACTTTGTTGTTTTTGATCCTTCAGCACCATTACCTCCTTTCTGCTTTTTCATCTTCCATGTGTAACTTTCTGCCTCCCTGATCTCACTCTCTCTAGGTCTGTGTCTAAACCGACAGATACTTAGAAATTAAAGACTAAGGTGCCAGATATCTGTTGATGTGTGGATCATATGGCATCCAGATTTTTACTTTCTTCTTCATGCTGAAGTCACCCGGAGTAGAGGCCAACAGAACACTGTGAACCCAGTTTTGATATTATGATCTGGACCTGTTTACCAGGCTGGCAAAATGTTGACACTACAGTTGATAAAGGCAATGCTAGCAGAGATAATGATAAAAATTAAAACGTGAAAAGGAAGGCGTTCAGGGATTCCTCCAGTTATTGGAGCCTATTTTTATGCTGTTTGACCTCATTTTGTTAAATCTTTATTATTCTATTGAGTGAGGCCTATTAGTTTGTGAACCACACAACAATGCAATATGATAAATAAATCTGTCACTGCTGGTTAAGCCTTATTATACCTCGCCATAGGTAAGAAAATTGCATCTACCTTAATTAGTCATGGTTTAAAGCTTCTGAACACCCACAGGTGCTCCAGGTTAATCTAGCTGATTACACCTCCTCTCAGGGCTGTGAGGCCATGTAGAGACTAACTGAGTGACGTTGTCTCCGGTCGGCTTTGCTGACCTTTAGCATTCTCATTGGCTGATGAAGATTTGTGACCTAATAGATTTCCATCAAAGCTCCGGCCCACCTTCAACCTGACAGAGGTCTAATCAGCCAGAAGAACTGAAACCACCTGTGTGGATGTCCAGAGGCGGTAGTCTTACACCCAGTGGGCATGCTAAGTGACAAAAATAAAACACATCCATCATGTTTCATGACCAGCAGGTGCATGCTGGATGTGGCTAAGAAGCTAACTGCTATAATGCTCATGGCAGATCCTTCAGCAGCATTTCAGAGCTCACAGTGTTTGAGGTCTTTCTGCTGTTTGTGACAGAGAGGCTGAGTGGACTGGTTACAGTGGGACAGAGGGGCTGAGTGGACTGGTAACAGTGGAACAGAGGGGCTGAGTGGACTGGTTACAGTGGGAGAGAGGGGCTGAGTGGACTGGTTACAGTGGGACAGGCGGGCTGAGTGGACTGGTTACAGTGGGACAGAGTGGCTGAGTGGACTGGTAACAGTGGGACAGAGGTGCTGAGTGGACTGGTTACAGTGGGACAGAGGGGCTGAGTGGACTGGTTACAGTGGGACAGAGGGGCTGAGTGGACTGGTTACAGTGGGAGAGAGGGGCTGAGTGGGCTGGTTACAGTGGGACAGAGGGGCTGAGTGGACTGGTTACAGTGGGACAGAGGGGCTGAGTGGGCTGGTTAGAGTGGGACAGAGGGGCTGAGTGGACTGGTTACAGTGGGACAGACGGGCTGAGTGGACTGGTAACAGTGGGACAGAGGGGCTGAGTGGACTGGTTACAGTGGGACAGAGGGGCTGAGTGGACTGGTTACAGTGGGACAGAGGGGCTGAGTGGACTGGTAACAGTGGGACAGAGGGGCTGAGTGGACTGGTAACAGTGGGACAGGGGGGCTGAGTGGACTGGTAACAGTGGGACAGAGGGGCTGAGTGGACTGGTTACAGTGGGACAGAGGGGCTGAGTGGACTGGTTACAGTGGGACAGAGGGGCTGAGTGGACTGGTTACAGTGGGACAGACGGGCTGAGTGGACTGGTAACAGTGGGACAGAGCGGCTGAGTGGACTGGTTACAGAGGGACAGAGGGGCTGAGTGGACTGGTTACAGTGGGACAGAGGGGCTGAGTGGACTGGTACAGGGGACAGAGGGGTGAGTGGACTGGTTACAGTGGGACAGAGGGGCTGAGTGGACTGGTTATGCTTTGAGGATGGACAGCAGAGAAACTGAATCTGGAAGCACATGGTGGAGGACTGTGAATGTTTCAGAGTACTTCAGAAGAGCAGGTCAGTGTTTTTTTTTTTAACCTGTAGTCCATTCTATTAGGTGTCAGGCTATTTGATATACTGTATGTGGCTTAATAATGCTTGTTGCACCCGCCGTGGTGTCCATAAACGTTTTAAATGCTGTCAGCCATTTTTGTTGAATGGTCAGAGATGTGTCCTCTGGTTAATTCTAAGAAGGCTACACTGAGGAATGCAGTTGTGCATTTATAATTAGCTGTATGCACAGGCTGAAAAGTGCCGCCTGTAGCAAAGTTACATATGACTTTTACCTAAGTACATTTTTACACAAGTATTTTTACTCATACTTGAGTATAAATATTCTAGTACTCTTTGCATCCCTACTTAAATCTCTTCTTTGTGTCGCTTATCAAAGTATTTTATTTGTCTGGAATGGGCTGTTGGGTGAAAAAACATCCATGACAGCTTGAAAGTAACTCCACCCTCGTGCATAAAACATACAATATTTCCCTCCAGTATCTACAAGTAAGTAGTTTGATCACTCTCTACTCAACATCCATGTGATTTATATCGTAAAGGAAATATCACTGGGGCTTCTACGTGCAGTGTCTGTGGGATCTACAGTATTTCAGGGTCTATCACATATCATAACACTTTGGGACTTTTTATCCAGTAGGAGTCACTCTTCCCTACAGACATGCGCTCTATGAATAAGAGCTTGGGTGTTGGACTCAATGGGCTTTTAAAGTCTGCAGGAAGGTTTTGAGGATTTAAAAACGTCTGCCTGACATTGTGGAAGCACCTGTTGAGCAAATGTCTAACAGATCTCCATCTTTACAGCTCTGACTTTAATCCTGCCGGTGGAGCCAAAGTGTTTTCCTGTACTGACTGTGGGCTTTCATTCTCTGTCACATTTCAGAAAGATGGCAGATAGCGCCAACATTTAAAATCATACAAATCACGCTAAGTTTTCACTTTGTCAGACTTTTTATCTACTGATGTCTCACTTTTTAACAATGCAGACAGAGAGGTAGCACCTTTTTCAGTTTTTGGAAACACTGGTCAGTATTTGTTTTTATTCATCAATTAGTCAGCACCCTTGGTTGAGGAATCCAGAGAAGTTGCCAGGAAGTCGATGTTGCCATAGCAGCTCAGACAGGCCCAGACATCTTGATTGTGTTTTCTTCTGGAGGGGCAGATTAGCGGCTAGAACATTCAGTTACTGAAGGATCATATGTTCAATCTGTGCAGCAGCTAAAGTCAAGTTACGCTTATTTGTCTACAACTCAGTATCAAATGCATTGTGTCTTTGGGCCTTAAGGGACCGTGTAAACAATGGCTCCTGGCACGGACAAAAATGTATAAGAAGACAAAGAAACATGAGGATACATGACAGAATGCTGCTAAAAATAAATACACAATTTTTATCTGCCTCGCCAATGTTGGCTATGTAGTTTGGTTAATATTACAATGTTAACATGCTAAATGTTACTGGCTAAGTATTGACAAAGCACATGGCTGGTGAAAGGTGAGTTATGCCCGTTAAGTATAAAGAGTGTGAGCTGACCTAAATTTGACAAAGGAGAATAAAAGGTTTAATATTTGTTTTTAGAAAAAACTCTTCCAAAGCCGAGAAAACGCTTAAGTGCGTGACTTCAACTCAATGTAAAGTCTATTGGACAAGCAGGTGGGGTCAGATAAAGAGACATTAATGCACAGTGGGAACAACTTTCATTGGAATGAATGTGAACTATCTCTCAGTCCAGAATACAGTTTTACATCTGCAGAGTAAATCCCCTTATGCCTTGTTCACACTACAAGTCGCTGTCTTGTAATCGGGAGTCTTTAAGTCATTGTGGTTTTCACATTAATTGACTGCCTGGAGACAGGAGGTCAAGATCTTACACCTGGAGGAATCCCCAATGAGGTCTTCAGACTACGCTTTGTCATGAAAACACACAAGAGAAGTACATGACATGATACCATGCTCAATACATGTTGCTGATGTTATCGTTGGCACACATGTTCACAAAATAACCTGTTTCCACTGGTTCCTACACTATTTATTCAGTGCAACAACAACTTTGCGCCGTGTTGTAAGCGCAGCACATTCACTAAGTTCCTGTTGTTACAGGCGACCCCTCCTCCGCCAGGTTTCCCCTCAACCCGTGTCACATGCTTTCATTAGCTGTCCAGATATTTAGCATGCTAGATATCTGGAATGTGTCTGCGAGGCTTTGGCGAGTGTTTTTGAATACTTCACACATGATGCTTAAACGCCAGTGAGCGAATGGCGAGTCAATGCCGATTTGCCTCTGATCTGGGGCTTTTCTCTGGGAGCCCCAAAAAACTGTCGGGGAGCAGAAAATCTAATCAAGGCTAAAGTCATATAATGTGAACTAGCTATTAAGTAAGAACATGGTTTGTCTTCTGGCACCCTCATGCTGTTTTTTAGATTTAAGAATAGCAAAGTTGTCTCAACATTTTCATCCATCCAGCAATTTAGTTTCTGGCGTTATGGGCATTACACAATACCATACCATACCATATCATACCATACCATACCATACCATACCATACCATACCATACCATTTACTTTATTGTCCCCTTGGGCTTCTTAGGCTCAGTGTCACTGTGTTAGACTTGTACACGGCAGTAGACTCTGAGCTTTGAGGCACCCATGAACTTTGAGACAGAAATAATGATTGAAACTCATCTAGAAATATTTACATGGAACTTAATGTTGACAATAGCAGATCCTGGTTACTGTTTGCATTTCATGATAAGTTCACCAGTTGATTACTCTTGTCTTACACATGACAATATTTGTTTTAGTTAAACATGCTGGCTGGGCTGTTTAGAGTCATCTGAAATATGAATGCTGACCTCTTTGCACTTTTTTTTTTCACTAGCGTCTTGATTTAATCCCTCCACAAGGAATCAAAACCCTAACCATGACTGCAACTAACTCAGAGTTCCCTGAACGTATGTCTCATGTTGAGATAAGCTCAGCCATCCACTGTGAGACGTGTGTCCTTGATGATGTGAAGCAGGGTGTAAGTGATCCTGGAGACTGTGAGATTAACAGGTTGCTGTGGAAACAGTTAAGACAGGTTGAGGATTTTGACATAGCTGGCTATGCATGTACTTAAAAAGAAAATCATATGAATGCATTATACACAGTATTCAGCCAATTTTGTATCACTATCATTGTGTTATCACTGATTCCTCAACAGGATGTATATTCCTTTACATATAATGATACCCACAGAAGCAGTGGAATTGCAGCAGCAAAGAATAGGGTATATAATCAGACATGCTACTAAAATTGTTACTAGTACCATAAGTCAATATGTTTGCATGGCATCCAAATGTTTTATGTTGTCAAGAACAAGCCTTCACTGTGTGCAAATGTGCAAATCATTTCCCTACTACCACAGCGCTGTCCCCACCGTTAATGTCGTGGCTACAGCTAAACTCCTCTTTACAAGTTTCCCTTTCCTGCCATTGTCAACCACACTCTTCCTCTTTTCAATGCAGTAAGCTGGAAAAAGCAGCAGCTGAATTCTCACAGAGGTAATTAGCGCTCCACTCAAGGTTACAGTATGAAACGATGACATGATGATGGTGATGTATCTGGATTAGAGGGCACACAACTAAATTATGGTTTAAAAGGTTTAATTGTAGAGCATTATGTACTTTTTTTTCCACAACAACAGTAAGAATGCATCCACGAGGGTTTGATTTAGTATGTGCAACCATTTTGTAAATACAGCATATCATTGTGGGATTTTACAATAGGGGTAGTATCCGACCCTAAATGCATCATTACTTTATATGCATGACTCATTCCAACCATTTACACATTCTTTGTCCTTTTTTCTCCTCCAACACTGAATTAAGTTCAAAGTCTGCTCAGAATGAACAGTAGTTGACTTGATGTGACCACTTTACGGTATTTCTCATGTTTTGTTTTAGAAGTACATATTTATTGTGGCACACATACCAATAAGCAGACCTAGGAGTGACTGGAAGGAAGCATAGACTGTATGTGGACGTAGTCACCGTGACGTCACACACTGGTTTGTGGACAACCGTTTTGAAGCTTTGAGTCAACTGAAACCATAAAGAAGAAGATAGAAGAAGAAGAAGATCTACCTTTATTAGTCCAAAAGTGGGGAAATTTTTTTTACATTTTTTTAAAATTAAAAATAAAAAAAAAAAAAAAAAAAAAAAAATTAAGGGAGGTATGAGGGGGGGGGGTGCTCCACAAGCGCGCCGGGGGGGGTGGGGGTTTGTGCCTCCGGGGGCCCCTCGGCAGGCCCGAGATGTAAACCCCCCCTCATGTTTACAATGTTTACTGAGGTACATAAATCAAGACCCTCCGGTTCCAGCCAACTCTACAGACTGAGCTACTGGCCCAACTTTCAATGTTTCTGAGATGTTAAATCAAGTGAGAAGTAGACTCATTTTCTCATAGACTTCTATAGGGGGGGGGGGGGGGGGGGGGGGGGGGGAGGGGGGGGGGGGGGGGGGGGGGGGGGGGAGTCTGGGGGTCTCTTTATTGTGTGTTTTTGTGTGCATGTACCATGTAAAAGTTAAACAGAGTGTAAATTAATTTCCCACTGTGGGACTAATAAAGGTTGATCTTCTTCTTCTTCTTCTTCTATACAATCAGACTTCTTTTTGCAACCAGAGGAGTCGCCCCCGGTTGGATATTAGGAAGAATGCAGGTTTAAAGTATTTCATTAATGGCTTCACTTTTCAGACAGAGTTGCTGGAAGGAGGACATAAAAAATACATCTCACAAACAAGGACCAAAATCATACTTATTAATTTTTAAGGAACTTGAAGCATTGACAAGATGTACTTATGTTCACCACGATGCAACAATGAGGTTTTGTGAGTTTTTTTTTTTTTACTTGTGCTCTGACTTTTTCCAGCTCTGCTTAGACAGCCCATAATAAACTGGAGTCACATATGCTTGACACATCACAGTTGGACAGTTTACTGCTTCTGTAAGTGATTCAAGTACACCATGTGTTTACAATTTTGACTCTGAGAAAAAAAAATGACATATCCCCCTAAACTAAAGTTGTCTCTTTTTCCTTGATCCTTCACTCTGAGCCCACAGTGTCGGCAACATGATACAAGTCACTGGAAGTTCACTGATTTCCTCATAAAGCAGAACAACCATTGAAAGATTCTGACTACTGTGCAGACAAGCTTGTCAGCTGAGAAAATGTGGCCATGGCTGATCAATCTATGGTCATCAGCCTTTCTGCATCCAATCCGATTTCTCTATGATGTGATTTTTCTGTTCTTGAGCAATATTTTTGCATCAGGCAAGACTCACACCATGGTTTTAACCATTTATTGAAGCGCTGATGTGTGATTGAGCAAACTTTAGAGATGTATTCACAATTTGTTTCTGCTCCCCCCAAGTGGCCAAAAAATCAGTACATATTGGCAAATAAGTTACTATTTCCACATCAGACAGACACAGAGCAACATTAATGATTATCTGGAGTCGAGTTTTTCTCCACTATACCAATAAAAGAGCAGTATTCACTGTCTTTTTTGCACTACTGTGATCGCTTTGAAAAATCTTGAAAGGTATCTGGCTCCTTATCTGCTGTTTTCCATTTTCTCCACCAAGTAGTCACAAACTAATTTTGCAATTAGGTACAAGGAGACTACCTGGTTTCCTAAAAATTATGTTCCCATGCAGCAAAACTGCATTGTCAATTACATTTCAAGGGAATGCATTTTTTTCCCATTGGCATATAAGAAATAAGTGTAATCAGTGTCACCGCTGGGAGGACTATATGATGTTTTACTAAACCATACCAAGTTGTTTTGTTGTCTAAACCTAAATGTCGTTGAGAATGCTGTTTCGAATTGGCAAAAGTCTATTCTTATATACGTATGTATGAAATGTTGATATGTAATGTATTTTTTTTGTTCAGAAACGATGAGATTCAATGTATCTGTGATTTGCAGAAACTTACTGTATAATGCCAACGTTTTATTCTGGTGACTGGTTCAAATAATGCTGAGACTGAACTAAACAGTAAATGTGCCGTTAAACCAAAACAATGAGCTAAAAGAGGCTAAAAATCTAAAAAAGCAACAGTGTTTACATTACATCTTTTAGGACCGAATGATTTAAATAAGGGCTGTTAGTTACAACCAGTCAGAGCTGATCTGGAGTCTGCCATCCATCTCTGAACAGCTGTCAATTACTCACAAACTCCGACCAAACAATCAGATTAGGCAGCGCTGATCAAATATGAGTCAATATTCTGCTACTTTAATGACTATTTCTCTCCTCAAATGTTTTCTGAATCATCTTGTGTTTAGCTGTAAAATGGGAATGTTCGTGACCAACCCAGCAGCCATGTTGAGATCAGTTGAGGAAATACCAAGCACCGCCCACATGACCAGAGCACAGCCAATAGGAACGCTCTGTCTCTGAAATGACCTGTGATCGGTCAAAGTCTTCCATCACAGGCTAGATTTTTTAAAGCCTGAAAACAGAGCCATGAGGAGGTGCAGAAGCCTAGTTTTCTCTCACAGCACTTCAATTACAATATGCTGAAAGGTTATTATTGAATTTTTGTCCAATGTTATGAAAAAAATTGTTGCCTACTTGAGCTTTAACAGGTGCAACAGGAGAGTGAACAAGATGTCAACCAAGAGCAGGCCGTGCATACCTGAGAGAGAGCTATAATTGGACGTGTGCCGTATAGTCAATAAGAGTATTCGTGACTGTGTTTGCTTGCATGGATGCATATTAGTGTGTGTGTTTCATCAAACTTACTGTAGGTGCATACTTGCATGCCAGTAGCACACATAAATGCCTTTGTGTGTGTGTGTGTGTGTGTGTGTGTCAGTATAAATGCCTGCAGGATTTGTCTCTTTTTACATCTGGTTTTAATGAGGGGATTCCACTGCTGTGCCTGGCAGAGCAGAACAGAGCAGTGGAAAATACACACACACACACACACACACACACACACACACACACACACACAGAAGAGACTCTAAGCTAATGACATGGACCAGCACTCTGATACTGAAGAGGTGTGTGTGTGGTAGTATAAACTGACATACCAGTGTCTCTCTCTAAACTAACATAGATTAACCCACTGACCCGCGCATATGAAATCATGGCATCATTACAGAACACGTGTATGAACCCAGAAGAATGCGGTCCCTGCAAATTACAAGTTAATTTTCATGGAAAAGTGTAGAAATATGCAGTCGGATTTTAAATGTGGGAAATGAAGATGATCGGGGAGGTGCAAGGTTGATAAATTTGGTCTGGATGATGTCACATTTTGTGGGATTTGAGAAAAAAACAATAAATACCAAACTTATCATTAAAACCTCACTGTAATGCCAGTTTTTATGTGTTTTTTATGTGTTCAAATCCAGTCTAAATCCCTCTTTATGCCCAAACCCCCCATGTATGGATGCATAGTAGTGTTGTGGGCAGCCTGCAGACCTTTGAGTCGATCCTCTTTCTCCAAACCCAAAACAATTTTATTGTTTCTTTAGATGCATATCATCATCTACAGGTGCAGCATGTTTACACTGAAGCCAATCAGATATCATCAGGCTCAGCAGCCCGTTAAGAAAGGAGGAAACTTCTCATTCCAGACTTACACTCCCATACATCCATTTGACCTCATTTTCTCTCCACCTTTATTTGTTCCCATTAGCGTTTTACACACACTCATCCTTCCTTCCACCTCTCACTGTGCTCCCATAACTCCCTCCATATAGTAAAAACAGATAAATAAAAGCCTCCTGCACTGTAGCTAGATAAGAATCCCTCCCCAGAGTTTTGGCAAGCACCAGAAACAGAGTTTAAGAGCCTGTAAATGTCCGAGGCAGGAATGTGAGGCTGCCTTGTATGGTCATAAGAATTGACTGCTGGTTCTTTTTTTATACTCATGTCTTTTTTTCCCTGTGAGGATCCAGGCTAGTTTTGATACACTTTCACAAAGGAGAACAGGAGCAGAGAGGCCAACATGTTCTCACTCCCAACTCGTCAAACACCCTACCGATCGCTTGACTGTGACGCTCTAGGTACACCTCTAACATCAGTTTTGGAGGTGTCAGGGACGGCATGTCAGTTTCATGCATACAGTCATTTTTCAAAATGAAATCTCAACATAGGTGTTAATAAAAAGATTGTAGTTTGGATTAAAATTAGTATGTTTGGTGTGTAAAATAAGTACTCACTCACCTCACTTGTCGTCAGCCTCTTATCTTGGGTCAGGTAGGGGCAACAGCTCCAGCAGGGGACCCCAAACTTCCCTTTTCCGGGCCACATTAACCAGCACTGACTGGGGGATCCCGAGGCGTTCCCAGGCCGGTGTGGAGATATAATCTCTCCACCTAGTCCTTGGTCTTACCCAAGGCCTCCTCCCAGCTGGTCGTGCCTGGAACACTTCCCTCGGGAGGCGCCCAGGGGGGCATCCTTACCAGATCACCTCAACTGGCTCTTTTCAACACAAAGGGGCAGCAGCTCTACTCCAAGTCCCTCACGGATGACTGAGCTTTTCACCCTATCTCTAATGGAGATGCCAGCCACCATCCTGAGAAAACTCATTTTGGCCGCTTGTACCTGCAACCTGGTTCTTTCAGTCATGACCCTCATGACCATAGGTGAGAGTAGGAACAAAGATTGACAGGTGGATTGAAAGATTTGGCTTCCGGTTCAGCTCTCTTTTTGTCACAATGGCCATTCATTGCAAAACTTGTGTGTGGTGTTAGTTAAGTATGTATGTTATGTAACAAAACTGTGGTAACATAAGGCAAAGTTGGCTTGGTTTCACACAGGACACGAATAGCGGTCTCCTGGGGGAAAGAAGTCTGTGTTCGTTTCACCTGACCTCCTCCCTAAGCCGACTTTCTCACTCTTTATGCTACTGTATGTAGGTTGCTCTGAGTATCTAATAATGACACGGCTTCAAATCAGCACTCTAAAGTACACTTATAGGTGGTCTGTAGTAGTGAACTGTTTGTGTGCAGTCAGAATGATACCAAACTCCCACAGGAATAAAGACTGTCATGTGTTTTGTCATAACAACATCAGTCAACATCATTAGTGGCATTCTGGTGGTGTTTAAACAGCATCTGAAATGCATCACAGATGTATGCGCAGAAAATAACATTTAAGTAGTCAACATGATATTACTTCTCCAGTGAGGGTAGTGTTGTCCATTTCTTTGCAGCCTGAGACAGTCCGGCTTCTTTCAGTCATTTACTTACCTGGCTCCACCCACGAACAGGCACCACAACTGTTTCCTGGCAACAGCAGTAAACACCTGCACTTTGATAAGGAACACATGTGAAAGTAGACCGGACAGTTTAGAGAAATGGTGAGAGTCAATCTCTGGTTTGGATTCAAACAAACAAACTCAGCGTAAATGAGCTCAGTCAAATGCAGGAACACACACATAGACACACAAACACTCGTTCTGTCTTGATCTCCGTCATAAACGCCTTTAGATGCCTCATCAGCCCTCCCACAGATCAGTGAATAGCTGCATCAGGTCCCAGTCCAGGCTGTTCAACCCAGGTTATGTAGTAGTATTGTGTGTGTGTGTGTGTGTGTGTGTATGTGAGAGTGTGCAGCAGGCCGGGTGGTGAGGAGAGTGTGATGTTTACGGATCTGTGTAAGATCATTGCTCTGTAACTCCCTCTGCTTTAACTCTCTCTTTTCTGTATCTCCTCCCTGCACCACACATGCAAACATACTGCTGTCTTATTATTCATTCACTAGACCCTTATCTTCACTTTAACATGAACCAAGAACTATACGGCCCACAGGGAATGCTGTTAACACGTCTGGTTAAAAGACCACTGTGTAGTATTTAGGGGATCTATTGGCAGAAATTAAAATATAATATTAATTTTGTATATTATAAGTTATACTACGTGTGTTTTCGTTAGTGTTTAATGACCTGAAAATAAGAAAACTGTGTTTTCGTTACCTTAGAATGAGCCGTTACATAGTGAGCAGGTTCTCTTCACGGGTCATGTCTAGAAGGTAACCCACAATTTGCGAAAATGTGCAAAAACTCTCCCGAGACTCGTTGCCCAACAACCTAATCCTAACTTAACCATTCAAGGTCGATGTCTAACCTCAGTCATCACACAAAGGTTTCACAACTTGGGTTAGTGGGTTACTTTCACAGGCGCAGTTTGCGTTGGTTCAGGGGGCTCGCTGACCCCCCCCTAGAAATACATTTTTATAATAAGTCAAGTCAAGTCAAATTTATCTCTAAAGCACATTTAAAACAACATGAACTGACCAATGTGCTTTACAGAGAAAGGCTGGTCAACAATCACACATATACACAGGGATGAGGATAAAATCCATGTGTAGGTAGGAGGCAGCTGATTGATGAAGTGCTTTACAGTCAAATAATGAAATCTTAAAATGAAATCTGAAAGTGACAGGGAGTCAGTGGAGGGAAGTGAGTACAAGGGAAATATGCTCACATTTCCAGAAACCAGTTAAAATAACACAGAATTAATAATTTATTGTAACGATGAGTTTATGAAATATGTCAGAGGAATGTTATTGTGTTTTGTTATAAATAGGTAAGTTTTATATTAATGTACATTGTTTTAATACTTACTGTGGAAATAGTGCTTCAGCGTTGAATAAAGTAAACCATTAAAGCATGGAAGCATCTGTTATACCCTCCTTGCTTTCATTACTCATATATACACCCTTAAACTTAACAAAAACAGTCTCATATTGGGATTCAGGTACATACATGAAATTTGACCTCTGCCTCTTGCACCATCCTAAGCATTTCAGCTCTAAAGTGCCCGCGGAAGGGATCCATCCCTCTATTTGACGAAGTGATCGTCTGACAGCAGAAAGGTAGCAAAAATTGGAAGAGAGGAAGATGAAAGACAAACTTTCTTTCATCATCACACTCACAATAACAAATTCCACGAGTGGACGCGAAGGTTTGGCATCAGCCTCTCACCTTGAGACCTCTGACCTTTGACCACGCCCCCCTCCTAGCCGCTGGTCAGTGCCAAAATCCACACGTCTCCTGTTAGAGTGAGGGAACATTTCCACAGAAAGCCTTGCGCTACTGCCTTTGATGGATAGCTGCAGGAAACTCACATGCACTGAATCAAACAAAACACAATACTTCATTCATTCATCAACGATTTGTTAGCTAATGGAGAGAAATGTAGACACAGATAAGAAGTCATAGATCAAACTATCTCACTCAGCCCTTGAAGGAAACTCTCAGCTGTAATTACTTCATACATCCCTGGAGGCCGGCTCCTTTTCCTGGCATGTGTTCAGGTCTAAATTAACGTCTGTGGGGGAGATTAATTTTTCATAATTACATGACTGCTCAGTGAACATCTCAAGGATGTAATCCTCAGACATAATCACATCAAAATGATTGACTTGTTTCAACACTGCTTATCTTCGTGACTTCCAGCAAACACTAGCGCCTGGGTCTGACTTGTTCTCTGTGTTTTTTGGTGTGCCGGTTGATACTTGTTGAAAGAATGTGTTCATGGGAATGTTGTTATTGCACACTCTGGCCTTTCCTTTCATAGAAAATATCAGGAAAACAAAGAGCCGAAGCAAGAAAAATGAGAAGGGATCCTTGAACTCTGACCGTCAATAAGCACAGAAGAAGGGGATGTCGTAGCTCATCTTTTCTTGGCAGGAGTAAAAGTCAGTGTGACGTTTTGGATGTTCTTATCTGCTGTACTGTATGTGATGAAAAATTAGGATGCTAAAACAGTGGGGATGCAAGCTAATACTTGCTGAGGGAAATCGCCTGGCAGTAGGGTCACTCCAAACAATTTAAATACGCTGACCATACTCACATGACCAAAAAGAGAAAGAAGAGGATGACTGAGACAAAAACCATAGCAGATGTGAATAAGCCAAATGATGCACAATTTGTGGCTATTTGGTTCAAATAATTTCCCTGAAGGCTTCCTTGGGGAGGGTTTCAATCCATCTAGAGACGCTTTGTCATGGCCATTAGCGTGTGATATCAAAGCACAAGGTACCCTTTAACATCAGTATGGGTATGTGTAAAGGTAAACCTATTCACAGCAACAGTAAATGTGCAGAGAAAGTGTGCCAGAGATGACTGTGGCGACGTAGTTTAAAGAGCAAAAAGAAATACCAAGGGCGGGTGGAAGAGGAGGTTGACAGGTCCAAAAACACAGGGCTGTCATCCAGGAGGCCGCTGTTATGTGTGTCCCGTGGATTAAGTTTCACTTTCACATTACAATCAGCTGTTTGTGTCCCGTGTTTACAATTTTCAGTTTCATTTTCACTATACAAACACAGTAGTTTTAAGCCCAACCATGTAGTTCTCTCTCAACCTAACTATAGTGGTTTTGTTTCCTAATCCTAATGTGACGCTAAGGGTAACTATAGTGGTTTTGATGGCAAAAATAAAGTGACACCAAACCAAAGGGTGTGACGCCAAGGTGCGTTATGTGACAAGTTGAGAAGAGAACATGTTGAGAATGCTTCATAGATGCATTTACACAGATTTTGTTATCTAATAGCTATTTGATCAGCCTAAGATGCATGAAGTGTAAATGAGGTCAGTGCTGCAGGTAGTTGATCTTCTGAAGGTCTTTTAAGCCCTTTTCAACCGGACAGGAAGCACTCATTAATCATAATCGTTGTAAAATTAATTTATAATCATGTCATTATGAAGATGCATTTCAATCACAGGCCCAGAATCATTTAAACCATCGGGGCCTGTTTTAGATATGCATCCCGTTCTCACTCCCAAGTCGTCAAACATGGCAGCTTGGCAGTTATGGTGGCAGTAAAGGAGAAAGTCAGGTAACGTGGTATAAAGAGCTATACGTCCATGTTTGGAGGTCGGGGTGGAAGGATAGGTCAAAAAACACAGGACTTTCACCAAGGAGCATAGATTGTATACAAAGATGGATGACATGACAGCTACCCAAAGTGAAGCCAAAGCATCTGAATTGCCCCCGTGGTGGCTGCAGTTTAGGTCATACAGCCTGCCTCCTCTATGTTAGTGGATGGGACATGGGTCAAACCAAAAAGTCAAATATATCTTTCCTATAGATGGTTTCTGTCATTTTAGGTAGTTCTTATCACACTCATGTATGTTTAAGTATTCATTTTTCTTCGTTTGGTTTTAATAAGTTATTTGATGCTATAAAAAAGGGGGTGAGACATCAGGATTGGCAGCTGTGAGTCTCTCGCTGACAAGCTGGGGCTATGCTCGGCTCGCGAATGGCAAATGATGACAAATGCGAAGACTATAGCTTGTGTGTGTCATGATGGCAAATTGTGTTCCTGGAGACACCTACTGCAGTGGGAACTACCTCAGAAGTGGTTTTCAGTACTTTGCCAGGTGTTAATATCTGTCTGTTGGTTAATTTGTCTGTCTGAGGACTGATTTTGTCAATGCGATGGCATCACAACTGTGCAAGACTGAGTCATGAAACTGGACAGATATGTAGTTGAGTTCAAAGCAAAGACCGAGTTTGAAGATCCGAGCTGCGGACGTAGCGGGGTAGGAAGTTTGTAGGAAGTGGGTAGGAAGTGAGGAAGGGACCATTTGCCAGTTGCCTTCGATTCAATTGTTGCCAGAATGAATATGACCTGGATGAATAAGAACATTCACAGACAAGACAAAGGAACATGGAGCATTTCATATGAAAATGTTGTGATAAAGTTAAGGGTGGGGCAGAATATTTCACATTTGAGCAAAAAACTTTATCAAAGATGACAAATGTAAATATGAGGTTTGTATGAATGTGCAGCACTCAGCTGCCATTCCTAACGTGCTTCCCGTGCACAAAGTGCCTGACATGCGATGTGATGAGCTGTGACTGTGTGCATCTGGATCAACCGGCTCTGCACCATTATTACTGTGATGCTAAACGCTGACATCTTGTTGCATAGCTTTCATACTCAGGAGGTGTTAAAGCTCCCTTTAGTGCTGACGTACAGCTGAGTTTGATCTCTGACACATTATCAGAGCATATTTTAGTTTTACTACATCAGAAACAGAAAAACATTGATGTCAGAGTTTGGGAGCTGAGGCCAGATCTTTGAAACAATAGAGGGTTAATCCTCAAGGCTCTGCTGAGATGTGGCCAACTGTGATCTCTCTGATAGTGTCCATAGATTTGCTATTGTTCTGATAAAGGTGAGACGTATCAAAAGCTTTCTCTTGGCAATGATTTTATCCGACCTCCCGTTCTTTGTGAGTTAGGTAATCGTCAGGGCACATTCAGGCTTGATGGGCAGAACTGAGCTTGTCTCTTCTTTACAGTTTCTCTGCTACATAACTTCCTCAAGGCATCGAGACAACAGCTTGAACTATTCATTTAGTAAAAATGCTGTTGCACAGACAAAGGTAGCAGATCTTAAACTATGCTTTGGTGTAGTGTTATCTTCTATTGTGAAATCCCTTAGCACAGAATTTAAAGGAACAGCGTCTAGCAATTTTGGAGAATCTGTTAGTAGAAATGGACAATAAAATTCATAACTATGTTTTCATTTGTGTATAATCACCTGAAAATAAGATTTGTTGTCTACTATGTTTCTACAGCAGATGAGCTTTGACAAACCAAACACTTCACTCTCTAGAGAGAGCCTTTCATGTTTTTATTATGTTACCTGAAGGCCACTGTAGTTCTCCAACATGATCCTGATGATGTTGTCTGACTTCCATTGCGCCTAATGTAAGTCATTATGGTAAGGATGGCCTCTGAGCGAGGTGAACTGTGTTACCACGGTTTTGCACTTGGCGGCTCACATTACCACAGTCTTGGAAAGGTGAGTGAGCAGAAGGGTACTCATTGGTTTGCAAGATGCAGCCACACCGCTAGATGTTGCCAAATCCTTCACACTGTACCTTTAAGCATATAATGTTTTAAAATGAAATTAGATGGGTCTTTGGTTCCCAGCATGTTACTATTGATGATTAACAACAACTACTGTTACCATACCTCTAGTTATTTTATTCTTGAAGTCAGGAAATAAAAGAAAGGACTTGTTTTACAGTAGTTCTGCCCATTATTACATTTAGTTATGATAAAATATTACTGACTATAGCGCAAGCAATCAAACAAACTAAAGGCTTTCATTCACAAGAACGCTGTTCATGGGACATTTACAGTGTTCACAACCAGCCTTGTTTATTCCAGTTGAACCAAACCCTAGAGTGTTTACCCCCCTGGTGCGGTTTGTTTTGTTTGGTGTGAACGCAGGAATCGAACCCTGGTGCGGACCAAACAGCCGCTCCCTGGTCCACCAGTAAACCAGTCACAGGAAGTGTACCATTTTATGTCATTTCATTGGTTAGAAGAACGCTTCCTTTTCTTGTTTTGGTGAGCAATGGCTATTGGTGCATTTGCTAGCAAAATGTGGAGTGTCAGGGTACAAACCTGGACTCACGGCGCTGTCAGATGCCTCCTGAATATCTGAACGGTCAGAGAGCGGTACTCACTTACTCCAGAAGCTGGATAAATAAACTGAGCTATGCCTGCATTAATAAATTATTTAATACCTGCTGCAGATGCTCCAGATCAACACCAACATGAACAGAACCTGAACCTGCTCCAAGTTTCACGATATCCCAGAAATTAGGAGCAGCTTGTTGTGTTTCTTGTCTCTTTACCCGCCATCTGTCTGACCAATAATCAAATGACCTTTCTACCCTTGACTTTTGTTTACAATTTCTGCACTGATTGAGTTTTAGCTTTGTGAAAACAAACCAGACCAGCTATAAAACTGAAACAATGTGCAGTATCATCCTCTCATTGGTTTGGTTCAGGAAACTGACCTTTAGGTGTGACCTTAAGCCCAAACATAGTTCTTTCCTAAACTATAGTGGTTTTGATGCTGAAAATAAAGTGCCCGCGAGGGGCGTGCCCGCGAGGGGCGGTATATGACGAGCTGGGATGAGAATATGTCACAGCCTCTTTCAATAAACCATGCCTAAAACCTCTTATAAGCAAAAATGTAATTTAAAGGAACAGTGTGTAACATTTGGGGGGATCTATTGGCAGAAATAGAGTATGTTTTCTTTAGTGTATAATCACCTGAAACTTAGGATTGTCTCTTCGGCCACCGTAGTTCTCCTACACGCTTGGCACATGAGAGCAGTTTGAGTTGGTTGCAATCTGCAACCTCACTGCTAGATACCACCAAATCATCTGTACTACACCTTTAAGAACAACGTTGTAACTGCCCCTGCTGTAGTTGTGTTTTCATGCAGTTTAACTGTGCAATGCATGGTATTAATAGACTTTTCATGTACACTCTGTTTTCACTTTCACATGAGTGCTTAAGATAATTGAGTTCAACTAGAACTTTGTTTAAAAAGGTAATGGCAAGGATTATACTTGAATATGAAATACAAATAAAGGCCAGAACTAAACAAATAAACATAATTTTCCTTAATAATATGTTTGCACTCCTTTTGCATTCATGTCCTTGATTGCTTAAACACTTTGCAAAAAATGTTTCCTCTCTCTAAATAGATTTCACTCAACTTGACAAATTGCTTCACGTGTTGATCTAGAGCCCAGATTAGAGTTAAGGTGACCCAGGTTGCACTGACTGACTGGGTCATGTGTTTCCCAAACGTCCGTCTAGACGGACAGACAGCGCTCTGAGGCCCGTAACAACCCCCCGGTGTCCCCGAAAACAGGCATCTATTGAGCCAACCAACACACTTTCCACAATGTCACGGACCGATTCATGTCAAAGTGGGGCTCTCCTTCCATGATTGGACTCAATTAAAGCCACTGAGACGTGAAAGCACGGCCCCCAGGAGCATGGAAATCACACGTGTACACCTATAGTAGTATAATATGTGTTGAGCCATTACACACAAACACAGATAAATGCAGTCATTGTAGAATTTCCACCCTTTGCAGTACGCTTGGTGAATTACTGCTGTACTTTGGCTCCATCCCCAAGAGATATTGTTTGGAAAAATATGTTTTCTTTTTTCTCTTTTTCTGCAGTCATACAATACACGCATTGATCTGACTGCTGGTGAGTCAGAGATAAATAGTTTTGGGCTGGAACATGCTGAATAGGTTCAACACATAGGTTGCTGGAAAATGCCTCTGTAATCCCTGTGATTTTTTTTTTCATAAAAGGTACTCTCCAGATGTACTCATGGATGTAAAGCCATCCATACACACAGAATATCATCAGTACCAAGGAATTTACGGTTCCCATGCCCGTTCCCTCCTTCCTCTGTCTCCAGGTGGTACTGTATGTTAACCTCTTGGTTCAGGAATGGTCTAGCAGATTAGGAACGTACTAACATATCGCTATCAGGAGGTGGACAGCTGTGGTGGTGAAAGATGCAGCTGTTGTTTGAAAGTGTGGACTATTAAGCAGATCACTCTGGTCCTTTACTGAGTATGTACAGGATGGCTTTTCAGTGAAATTAGTTACAACACATGAGATTTTAAAGGTGCACTCGCTCCATTGCATTCACTTCACAACAAGTCGTTGCCAGTTTATTGCACAACCTGCTTACTGTATGGTGGCGCAAAGTAAGACTCAAGTCATGTCAAATAATGACGTGGTAGAGTGAAAGTCATTTTGCAACACGTAGCTATAGGCCTACATTAGCTATAGATTTAGTTTACTTTGTGCAGCGATGTTTCAAGATTAATTTAACGTAATCTGAGGATATTTCTACATTTATTTAACGTGACACCTGCGTCGCTATATTATTGCTCGCAAGCCTTGTTAGAAAACATTATAGTGTTCTATGTTCTGTTTTTAGGTGTAGCTGTAGGTTGTACATTTCTTTTTGTCTGAACTATAAGATGTAGAAAAACTGTGGCAGTGTTTGTTAACCTTAGGTATCAGTAGGCATCGCTTTAAGCCTAGAATTTGTTTTTTCTGCTCACCATCATGTTGTTATTAGCAATAGATACCAAGTACTGATTCAGCCATACATGCATCTTTTCAGCCAGCCAAATTTCACCTGGGCGCATCCCACATAATCAGCTGTGCTGCTCATCCCACAAATGCCTGATCCTTACAAGCTGGACATCATTGTGAAGGAAAATAAACAGGCTTTCTAACAATGTAAAACACAATGGCAATTACGATTGTAACAAGACAGAAATAATCCACCAAGCTCAAATTTCCAAATGCTTTTTTTCTGTTTTAAATACATGGTTAATGTTGACAAAACAAAAAATGCAACAAAAGTATTGGTTAGCGTTTAGTTAAAAAAAAAAATTGTGTTGTATGTTTGTTACGTTATTAAGATACAGACATAAACTGAAATAAGTGAATGTTGACTTTTGGTTTCACACAGGACACAAACAGTAGTTTACTGGGTGAAAGTCCTGTGTTTGTTTGATCCATCCACCCTGACCTCCTCCTTGCATGGACTATCACTACAAACATATTTGTGATACGTCAAAACAAAAATAATGAATCCATCTGCAACCGCTTACCCCATTAGGGGTTGTGGGGGGGCTGGAGCCAATTCCAGCTGGCACTGGGTGAAGGCGGGGTTCACCCTGGACAGGTCGGCAGTCCATCGCAGGGCACATAGAGAAAGACAACCATTCAGGCTCTCATTCAATTTAGTCGTCAGTTAACCTGCACATCTGTGGACTGTGGGAGGCTGCAGAACCCAGAGACAGCCCACGTTAACATGGGGAGAACCTGCAAACTCCACAGAACCTGCGACCCTCTTGTTGTAAGGTGACAGTGCTGACGACATGGCTGCTTATTAGCAACACAGGAGGATGGAGAAACTAGTTGCCACTCTTTGTTTGATTGTCCCCCTCACCCTGTGTTTTTCTCACGGTGTGTGTGTGTGTGTGTGTGTGTGTGTGTGTGTGTGTGTGTGTGTGATGGGATTGTTATTAGCTTCACTGTAAAGCCCCTATAATTCTCTTAACGGGGACACATGAACAGGAGCCTCACTGTTTCTGTGTGGCTGTTGGAAAATACACTCGGCCCCTCTCGCTGTAATAAATCGTATCTGCTCACAATGCCCAGCACCATGGAGCCGTGGAAGGAATTATCGCTCGTTCCTGCTGTCGCTGAGGCCATGCATGCTTCTGACTGTGAACTCAATCTGTGTTTGTGTGTGTGGACCTGCATGCAAAGGTGTTGAACAGCGTGTATGGGCCTTTGTCCCTGTTTATGTACCCTGAATGTGTGCATAAATGTGTGTAAATGCTTTGTGTGTGTGTGAATGTGTGTTGTGCTGCCACACCCACCACGCCAGCCTTTCCAGATGAACCCAACAGACTGAAGCTGGTAAATGTGTCTTTCATAATATTATCTCCACTCTATTATTTCACTTCTGTCAGTCGAGGGCATTCTCTACATTCCACCAGACCAGGTTCCTGTCAGTTACATTCACTCATCCAACATGGGAGGTTTACACAATCTGACAACAGCTCCATCGACCCCCTCCAAAGAACCTGCAGGGGACTCTGTACACCTGTACAACAGTGTCAGATCAGTCGCAGGACTGATACTAATGATTCACTTTGTTCAGCATATTCGGTTTGTATGATATCTTACAGTACAAAATAGTCATTCCTCCTTTTTCTTTCATTTTCCTCCAAATGTCTAGCAACACGTATCACTTTTCGCTTGTGCATACAGTCTTTTCAGAATAAACTTCTGTCTTCACAGGAAACAACTTCCTTAGGTTTAAGTAATAAAACTACTAAAGTTCAGGAAAAGATTGTGGTTTGGCTTGAAATTACTATGGAAGCGGTATTACTTGAGTGTGTATTTTACGTGACAAATAATTCAGTGTTGGCTTCTGGTTTCACACGGGACATACCACCTATCCATATCCATCCTAATTTCTCTAAAGAGCAATATATAGACTCATCACTGATGACCCACTAGAGCTGTGTAACTGTGTCTGTCTGTGTCTGCAGAGACCCTGCAGCCCTCTGTTTTCTCATTTATGTTCCTTGTGCTTTGCTTGGGAAGTTTCTTGGCATCAGAAATTGGACACTGGTTGTGTAGCCCTAACACTCACATCTAAGACTAAGCTATGAAAAGTACAAAAAAAAATGTGCATATAGCAAGGCAAAGTGTCAAATGGACAAATCTTGTGCCAAAACAGAAGTGAATCTGGGGTTAATGCTACAGGTGGTACACTGGGCTGTGTTCTGGCAACCACTTTCAGGGGTGTGTGCATCTGATGTCTAACTTTGAATGTTGTGTTTACAAATAATAAGCAACTATAGTTTGCCATAAACAACTGAGCCACTGTGTGGCCCTATAGAGTTCTGACAGCAGATTTTGCTGCATTGCTTCTCGCCTGCAGCTGCTGGTTTGCTGCTTCATGAGTGCAATGAGAAGGTAGGCACTTTACCTGAAGAGGAATCCATGACCTTAAGGACATCTTTTCCACCAGTGGCTGGAGGCAACCTTCTCTGCAAGCCGAGCAGACAGCTCTTTGGCGTGGGCTTGCAAAGACTTGACGATGGCTGGACTAGATGGACTGGATCCTGTAACAATGACAGACTCCGACAGGCGCCTGCAGCAGAACTCATTCTGCAGGTTTTTCTCCACAGCCTTTCTTGGTGTTCTTCACATCCGGGCAGAAACACATTTGTAACCTCCTCACAAACAACTCAGATCCAGTCATTGCTTTGCAAGTCTCAGGTCAAAAATCAAGTCCTGAGTCGAAACAAAAAAAACAAAAAGAAATCCCAGGGGGGGTACCAGAAGTACTCAGATCTGTTACGTGCTTATACATGCTCAGTCAATGTCCTGCTGGACAAGAATGACTACCAAACGCTCTGTGTTTGGCTGGATCCAACTCAAAAGCCCCAACAAAATTATTTACAGAGGCTGTTTAGCCATAATTGAGAGTAACAGTTCCATATATCCTGGTCTGGTCTGGACCAGAAATTACACATCTTAACTTATGGGCGTAGAAGGCAATGCTTTTAATTTCCTATACCCTGCACTTATGCAAAAGAAAAAACAGGCATTATCCAGCAGTGGAAACCTCCAAATTAACTCCAGAAGTTTGATCGTTAACTGTGGAGGAGCGTTTGGTGAATGAGCTCAGGTCAGCTGGGGACAGTAGGCCACACATTGATCATAAGCAGAACGAGATTAACCCAGTAAGTGAATTAATTAGAAACCAAGACTGATCTAGGCCTGAGGCCAGCTACCCCACTAACAAGAGAGAGAGAGAGAGAGAGAGAGGACCCAGACCACATGTGGGTACACCCACATCTGATGCTGCCATATCACAGAGCCCAACTCTTGTTTTTAACCTTTGTTTATCCAGGGAAAATTCACTGAGTACTGAAGGCTCTTATAGCTGCATCCTTCTTGATAGTCAGACAGTATTTATTTATTTATTCACCTTTTTAGACCTTGATACCGGTAGCTGTCCAGCTGTGGATTGTAGCTGTAAATGTTAAAGAAATTTTGTTTTGATTTTGGTTTTTGCTCATTATTCCCTTTAAATATGATAAAATTGTACACTTGAACTTAATTGCTGAGATCTGGGAACTGGTGACACTGCAACCATGAGCGGACAGGTCGTACACAATCTTATTTTTAGGAGGAAGCAATGACAAACATTAAAAACTGTTCTTGCAGATTGGCTTCCTGGTTCAACTTTCACTTAAACTACATTTTTTTCCACACAATGAGGAACCATTATGTCAGGTGCACTTACTTTCTGTTGCACTTGGTTAAGAAGTTAAGCGATAGCTGCTCAGTGTAGGATGAACCCTCAGGTGTCAGTGTACTCTAACAGAGGTTGGATAGTTGAAAAGTGTCTGAAACAATTTCCCTGACACCTTTCAATTACGATTGGCCAGGTGCCCTGTCTGCTAAACCCCTGTACAACTAAACCACATTGTGAGTTACATTTCAAGGGAAGCATATTTTGTCATGGATTTGACGTCACACTAATTTGTTTGTAATGATAGTCCACATGAGGAAGAGGTCAGGATGGTGGTCAAACAATGGACTTCCCCAAGGAGGCCACTGTTTGTGTCATTTGCGAAAATAAAAGTCAATGTTCACTTCTTATTTTAATCACCATGCTTTCTACTAAACCTAACCAAGTAGGTATTGTTTGCTTTTTTTGCTGTGTTTCATTTCAATTTTGAAGCCATTTTAAGGAAAATCATGATGGTACATATGTTGCCTCAACCAAACAAAGTAGGTTTGTTGCATTTTCATTTTGTTCGTCAATCACATGTTTAAAACTGCAACTGTAATCCGGAAGAATATATGTTTCCCTTAGAACGTAATTGAGAATGCAGTTTAGTTGTATGTAGAAGACAAGGTTGGGAGGTGAGAAAGCAAGTAGGGTTTGATATTCTCTCTCAAGCTTTCTTTTTTAGTCTTTGTTCAACTTTTTCTGTCATTTTCCGTGTGCACAGCCGAGTGCAACCTTCCAGGAAAGACTCTGAAGATGTGTGACATTATCCCCACATTTAAACGATTATTGTGTCACGCCTCAATGACAGCTGGCTTTTCACTCCTCTTTTGAATGTGGCCATTTGGATCAGCTAAACACTTTTACCCTACAACAAAATACATCGTACAAACTAGTCTTTGTGAGCATAGCCATGCTTTTACCTATTCATTTTAGACGTAACACCAATTTTCTCAATCATTTGCCTTTTGTGGGAAATCAGCAAAACCTGAAAATTATGAGCCTTTAATGACCCAATGGAGCCAAAGGTTCCATCTATCTGCTGAGCCATTTGGGGAAAACCCTGCAAGGCTACGACATTAGGACACAGATTGTTCTGTGATGACTGTTTTCAGGCACAAGGAAAGCCTGTCCATTCACATCAAACCTTTTTCTTAGGAATCCATGACACAGCTATTCCTGCCAGCTCAGAGGAAAAAGTACACAGTGTCATTTACGCCCTCTGGGATCATTTCCCTCCACAGTGTTTTGATATTTTCCCTCTTGATTATGTTGCTGAAGAGACTCCATTGGGGGAGTCCTTGCCAGGCTTTTCTACTATACCCCCCTCCTCTCCTGCTCCCCCACTGTGGTGACAATACACGGAAGCAGCCAGCTGAGGCTTATTTGGGTAACAAGAGAGCGCTCTCTGGGGTATCGTTTTCACATCCAGAGCTCCAAAACATGCCGTCATATCCTCTCTGCTACCAGGCGGCATACAATGCTCTGACATGGGACAATGTGAGCCAGAGGATGAGGGCGTGTGCCTGCATGACCGCCGGGCTCATGGACAGATTTACACAACCGAAGCCCCATTAGCAGAGGAGCTTTCCACTGACAGGCTGAGGAAATCCCTGCTCCAGACCCATACGTGTCCAGCCACCATCTCCCATCTGGACTGCACCACGTGGTCATAGGGGTGTCCTCAGACTTTCCCTAATCAGCTGCTTCTATGCAGTCCTTTTTTTTCACCATGGGTTTTCCCTCTTTCTATGGTATGTCCATGTAAGAGTTAATGTGATAGAGCATGTGTGTAGGTCCTCCTGAATGCATATGTTGTACATTTTAGCGGTGTGTGTGTGTGTGTGTGTGTGTGTGGTGAGAGGCTTTGGAAGGAATTTCATGGGATGATAGGGTTTCCCTGTCAGGCTTTTGACAAACTCTCCTGCATCCTACGGAATTCCCTGGCATGTGGCAGACGACATCGCTACTCCTTCACGCCTCTGGCCTTTTTCCTGTTTGATATACGATCGGAGGATCTGACTGACGACTTATGAACAAAATATTTTTTAACCCTCTGAGATGCACATGGATGCGTGCAGTATAAATGTATTACTTTTTGCCTATTCTGAAATGGCGTTTCTGCATACCGAATGAATGAATTACATAAACTAGGTATCACTGTAAAGCCGAGTCTCTTGTGGATCCAATGAGCCCATTATATTCATGTGTGATGATGTTAGTCCCATAATAACCAATTCATTGTAGTGAGACCATTTTTTGAAACTTTACCTCTGTGTATAAAATGACCTGTGGTGACCTCTGGGATAATCACAGTCTCATGAATTTACAGCCACAAACTAGAGTCCTAGAGCATTCAGAGGATGGATGATTTTCCCACCTAGATTGACAATAAAGGGGTTTTCCAAGCTGTTTATCATATATAAGTACCATCCAATCGCAAGCCAATCACCAAAAAATACAACTCTTGCAGGAATCTCAAAATGTCAAACTTTTTCTATAGTTTTCCTCAAGGTCTTGGTCTCTTGTGGGATTACTGATCATTTTAATCAATTCTTGAATGGTAAAATTTAGCACCAAATCTGTGTAACAAATGGTATCAACCTCAAAATTACTGCAGCAACTTATGAGACATAATAATGTGTACAATTAATTTCAATCCATTAATTGATTATTTAATTCATGTTTATAACTGCTTTATGACTAGAACAATCTGATACAGTGCTGAGCTGCATCTCAAATTAGCTTTCAGATGATGTACACCACTTCCATTTGATATCTACTGCTGACCTGCTATCTTCCCCTAAAAACCCCTAAAAACAGGTCTGTTGTGGGTCTCAGAGGGTTAAAAACTAAAAATATGCCACATTCATTCACAACAGTTGGTCTAATTATTAAAATTAGATGATGGCAAATACTAATCTTCAATTGTCCAATGTCTGTATATAATGTTATATATGTCTTTATTTCAAACCAACTTTTCTTAAGCGGGTTTGGCATATCAGGTGGTTTATCTGTCAGGTTTTCATTTGTTCTCTTCCTTTTCTGCAGCTTTCTGTTGCTGTCAAGCACTGAAGTCAGTACAGGTCTAAAAAGGACTATATATGGTATGTATGGTATGCTGCGTTCTACTGTTCATTATTAGTTGTTTGGACTTGAACAGAGGCTATCAAATTATCCTGTGATGGTTTCCTGTGTGTGTGGCAGTTTTACTTAAGGCTACAGCTCATACATCTCATTTAGCTAGCCTGCACGTTACCACGCTCATCACTAATACGAATTTCAAGGCTGCAACCAATATTGATTTGTGCCTGGATCACTCTTCAATCAACTGACTGACGACTTGAAAGCCTTGCTTTGCTAGGTATAGCTCCAAACAACTATAGCTGACTCCTCACTACTCTTAAGCGGCTGGTAGGGGCTGCACGTGCTCTAGTTATTAGGAATATTGTTTACTGGGGATTAGAAATTGTTTATGTCCAGATTTGCATGGTTTGGTAAACCGCAAATGTCAGTCTAGCATAAAACAAGACATAAAATGCTTCGGGTCGTGTGAGATGCAGCTGAGACGCAGCTGCATAGATTAAAATCGGAGCTAATGTGTTGCACGAGACGTGCAAAGTGAAAAACACGTCTGTTACACTTGTGGTCTAGACTGGGATTAGAGAATTGTTTGTCTGTATTGATTCAATCAGTTTCATCAGTGGTTATTGCAAGTGCTGATCTGAACTCTACTGAGTAGGCTTTTGTAGTTTTTGTAGAGATCCTCTAAAACCCCTTCCAGAACCGCTGGAAGTCTCTGCAGTCTTGTCTCCCTTTGGTTTACAACTGGCACGCCATTTTTCCAACAAATATATTTCTCATTGTGGACTCCTTAAAAATACCATTCGGCCTTGTAAACTATAAAGCAGCTTGTCATTTACTCTCGCTGTGGAACCTTCTTTTCCTCTGATGTCTTATTTTGGATCAGAACTCGTCCCGTCTGGCGTGAGTCAGCCATGTTGTCCCAGAGCCCAGTACAGTATCCAAACCCACAGAACCAGCAAGGGATGGTGGTGGGGGGGTGTTGTTATGTAACCTCCCTACCACTGTCGTCATAGCAACATAGTGTTGTCATAGCAACCAGCTGCCAACAAGTTACAGCTAGAGGAAAAAGGGGAGACACCAGTGTTGACAGAAACGGAGCTCGCAGGGGTATTTGTGGCTGGGCAGGACGTACGTCATCTGCAGAGTATTCTGGCTCGCTGCATTGTGGTTTTACTGTGATTGTGTCAGTATGTGTGAGCTTGTGTGTGAGGTGATTATGTTATTTCTGAGTGGATTAGCAAAATGTTTTGTGTTGTGTGTCAGTGTACATTTTTGTGTGTTTTTTGGCTGTAGTTGTGTGAGGATGTCTGTATACCTTCTCATACAAATTTGCTTCACATTGGTCGTCCTTGTGTCTGCATGTGTGTAAGAGTTTGTATAAGCCAAGTGTGGTCGAGGGCCTCGTGGTTTCCTGGCATGAGGAGTGAGGAAGCCCAGTTGGCATCAGAGAGGTGAGAGATCAGGACCAAGAACTAAAGATGGCCGCTGCTGGACGCCTGATTCAGCTTCTCATAGCAACAGAAGATTCTAAATAAGACTGAGTGTCCGTATAGAACCGTGTTTTTTTTTTTTTTTAGCAATTGCTCCCGATAAGGAGAGAACGTATTCAGCTGCATGCGCAAAGTAGAAGGAATTTTTATTTTTATTTCAGGTTTTCCAGTAAGTAAAAGTTTATTTAGGTGACTATATTTTCGGGATTTGACTGATGTGGAGCTTGGATGAGCATGGAACTAAGAGATAAGGAACTAAGAGATAAGATCCAACTCCCGAGAAATAGTATACGGTAAGAAACGTCCTTATCATCCATTACACCCCTGTAGGTGTCTAGGGTTAAGGGAGGCAACAGGACTGGCGATGTAGTCAGGCAGACACTGCTATTTATTGTTTAGTACATGGTGTTAACACAAAAAGTAAAGAATTGTGAGTTCTGCTGCTCCAAACACGAGACAGAAAGAAGCTAGGAGAGGCATGGAACGAAGGGACTGGTGAAACCATAAAACAAACAATACCAAACACATTTCCTAACCCAGCCATAAACCCTCTGATTACCTACAGCACACAACGGCCGAAAGAAACAAAATAAATCTATCTGACTGCCCTATATCTTACTCCAAAACATTTAGACAGCCATCCATCAACCTAGTGTTTAGAAGGACAATAAAAACACTACATGTGGTGCAAACTATTGGAACGAATGTAGCCCAGGTAGGAATACGTCAAGAGGAGAGAGTGACGTGTTGGCCAGCCTTGGTGAACTGAATAAATTATAAGAAATGCTGCACCACAGGAAAACATACACAGAACAGTCACACATGGATGGTAACACATCCAGCCATGAATCTTTACACATTGCAGAACTCTGTATTCTGCACAGTATAAAGTAAAGCCTCTGTGACACACTGGCTTTTGGGTTTCTCTCTTTGTTGAAGGGAGTTAGTGTGTGCAAACACTGAGGAAACACGTACTGTATTGGCCCATTATGCAGAAAGGAAGAAGGGAACTCTGTTATTCAAAGGCAAGACTGAGTCACCAGAACTGAGGAACACCAGAGAGGAAAAACGCAATTCTTCTTTCACCGCTGAGGACCGCAGGATCACAAGAACGAGAGGTTAGGGAGAGAGGGGAGGAGAGGCCAGACTGTTAATAAAGAGAAACAGAGGAGCAAATGGCGTGACAGGCAGGTGAGGGTAGAAGAAGTGAGAAAGAGGCACTAAAAACAGTTTTTTGAAGCCCCAGTACCTTGTCACGTAAATATGATGGCAGTTTACTATGTTGATCTCATATCTGAAAAATAAGTTGAAGGTTTCTAGCAACAGATCAATCTGTAAAAATGTATTTTCATTGATTTTTATCCTCTCACATTGCATGAAAAGACTATCAGACCATCAGTCTCCCCAACTTTTCATATTTCAGTCAGGCCTACTGCTCACACAACCCATCCTCAACCCTGATGCTTGGTCAGGACTCCTTGGCATCAGTTAGGTTTAGGCAACAAAACTACTTGGTTAGGTTTAGTGAAAGATTGTGGTCTGGTTTAATATTACGTAGCTTCAGTAAAATCCATAGTCCATGTTACTTTACGTGATTTAACATAAGAGCATTGCATAACATAGCCAACATTACACTACTACAAATAAGTCAACATTGACTTTTGGTCTCACAGGGACACAAACAGCGGTCTCTTTGTTGAAAGTCCTGCATTTGTTTAACCCATCCATCCCCCTGACCTACAGCAATCTTAGAACAAGGGTAAGGGGCTATATTTCTGGGCTTCTGGTGGAGCCGGCGGATTGTTGCTCAACAGCCCAGTTACAACTTGAGATGCGAAACTGGAGTTGAAGTTGAGAGACGACGTGATCTGTTCATAGAGATTAACAATGGAGTTACTTGAAATCCGTCTCATACAGATACCAAACGGTGCCCTGTGAGTCGATGTGAGACGCTGAGGCTGTGGCAAAACATCAGTATTTGACTCCCTTGGAATGAGTTACATGACAATCACACCCTAACATCTCATCCTTTCTAACTATTCTGAAGCACTGACAGATTGTAGGTTAGTAGGTCCTATGACATTATAACTAAATGATGACATGTGAGAGAACTCCTGTTTCTTGGTATTTTTGCTTTCTAACGCACCCCTGTCCTCCAATAGTGCTACTTGCCAAATATTGCACTACCATTGTAGCTCTATATCCATAAACTTCCGCCCAGTTTGAACAGGGCCGTTGCAGAACATTTACATAGCGCAGGCCAACATTGTAATGCCAAAGACGCATTAATTTAACAGGTAGCAGAAGCCAGTGACGTAGCAGAATTCATGTCTGAAAAGACTGAGAGAGACAGAGAGAGAGAGAGAAAGACTGATAAAGAGAGGAAGATCAACACAGAGTGAAGAGAGAAAAAGAGAGACTCGTCTTCCCTTGTTCATTTGAGCATCTTGACTTTCCCACATTATATCCTGAGCAGAGACATCCAGACACTTTACGTACAGTAATTACAAAGGCAGGCAGTGTGTGCATCCTCTCTCTCTCTCTCTCTCTCTCTCTCGCTCTTCTCTCACTCACACACACACACACACACACACTCTGAATGTGTGCATGAGTGTGTGTTTGTGTGTGTTTTATTATTGTATCCAAGGCAAAGCAGCCGTCTCTAAGTTTCCATCCTCCTCCTCCTCCTCCTCCTCCTTTTCCTCCTCCTTCTTTGGAGCGGCAATTTCCTGAACCAAAGCCAGGAAACTCTGCGTCGGTCGGTTGGGCTGAGAGGCAGAGAGGATTGTGGGAAGGGGGGCGACGGATGGGTGAGGGGGTGAGGGAGGCTTTATGTAGACACAGTGGTGTGCTGATGTTTAAGCGCTAACGGGGCATGTAAAGACAGAAAGAGAGATATTTTTGAGAAGGAGAAAACAAAGCGAGTGTGCAGGAGAGAGATGAGGTGAGAGGGTGATGGAGAGATAGAAATGGAGAGGTGACAGGGTGAAGAGAAAAGCAATGAGGCTTAAAAATGTCAGAAGAACAAAAGGACTGCAGAGACAGACTGCAAGGCTGCACAAAGAAGAACATGGAGGGCCATTACTGTCTCTCAGACACCCATGGGTGAATAACACCAACTGACCCCCCCCCCGCCAGAACCTACTGCTGCAATGAGGAGGGGCACTTGATTTGATCACCCACCTCATTGCATAACCACGTTTTTTTTTTTGTGCTGTTCAAAAACTTCCTGTATGCTTTTGTTTTTTCATTAGAAAGACATTTGAAGATAAGACAACTAGCATTACACTAAAAGAAGTAATTTATTTTATGTTTTCTTAAAAAGATGAGTATATATGCATATAATTTCGAAATACTTATTATTTGAAGCTACATTAATATATGTCTGGGTAGTAGGGGGCAGATGAATGTCAAAACAAGCTGAAAGATGCAAATTTTTTTATGTCTTAAGGCACTTTCACTTTCATTTGGGTAGTTGTGAACCCATTAATCATATCGACCAAAACCTGCCGGTGTTAAGGTCAATATTATTCATCATTACAATTAATTATTAGTTCTACATTATTATAAAAAAATACAGATGCATTTCTAGGGGGTTCAGTGAACCGACAAACTGCGTCTGTGTGCAGAAGTCTGATGTTTGCCTGACATCTGGGCCGAAGAAAACGTACAGAATATACTACATAAAATCCACAAAAAGTGGCATCTACAACGTCAGTCGAAATAAGCTGAAGTAAAAGGGTTTCATGCTCACAGTAGATCAGTGCCGAGTGAAAGTGATGAAACTTCGAAAAACAGAAATCGAAAAACTTCCCTGTGTAGAAGTGGCAACTGTCAAGATGAAAAAGATAAATTTGCTCCTCCGTACACGACCTTTAATTTGTGAACTGTGAAACCGAACCAGACTAAATCTAAAAGAAAACCAAAAGTATCAGTTTCACTCTGTGAAAGTCAAAGGCTTTTTGCAAACAGTTACAGAAGAATAAATCCTCCATAGACCTCCATGGAGCCACATTATCCTTCATTTGAGTCATTTTTTGCACCTGTTGAATGCAAATTTATTATCTTCTTTTAGCTCTGGTTTGATCTCCACCATGGAAATATCTAGCTAGTAGCTAATCACTAACTTTTTCTGAGTTGGTGAGAATTTACTTTATATTTCTGCAAGTTCACCTCCAAAAACGTGTACATGAGAAGGCAGGAAGACGACGTACCATGATTCCCCCAACTACAAATCTGTAATTGGTCGGACCTATTTGAACTGCTGAAGTTATGAGATGTGGGCAGTGACTCATCCAATGACAAGGCAACAGTTATCACTCCCCTGCTCCACTGAAGTGTCCCATCAAACACTCCAACAGCTCCACAGCTGTAGTTCCACAGCCTGACCTCTGGCCTGAGTTTTCCTATAGGGATCAATTAAAAGATGGCGACCGGGGGCCTGAGGGGCCGAGATAACGCTGCTAATTTCATGTTCAGCTGCACAAAGAAAACAAGTCGCACACTTCCTGGTCGCTATTAATTAGCTATAGCTCGGCCACTTGTGTTGCTTATCCGAGATTTTACGGCTCGGATGTGCACACAGCCCCCCCCCCCCCCCCCCCTTCCCATGTGCTTGTTATCTTCCGTACACCACTTCCTGAGTGGAAAGTTGAGGAAGGCTTGTCTCGCTCTGGCACAATGTTGACATCCCTGGCACAGTGAGACGCTGTGTGTGTGTGTGTGTGTGTGTGTCTTTGAGAGATTCCTTAAGAGTGAGTTCATCGAAGGCTCAGCGTGTTTTAAACTGAACTACCTAACGAATGTGTAGCAAATAAAGTTTGTGCTATTCACTGTGTAGAGTGATGATGCTGATTTACAGCTGCTACTGAGCCACAAACTGCCGTTGGTTTAACTTCACGGTATGCACAGCACCAAGAACTCTCACTGAAACATACCAAACCATAACTTAAAGTTTGTCTATACGACATTCAGAGCATTGATATAGCATCAATCAATGTATTTTCTATTTAAAAATATAGTAGAGGGCTGCACGGTGGTGCAGTGGTTAGCACTATCACCTCACAGCAAGAAGGTCAGAGGCTCAATCCCAGCTTGGGGCCCTTCTGTGCCCCTGTGTTAGCGTGGGTTTTCTCCTGGTTCTCCAGTTTTCCTCCCCCTAAATGAAATGAATGACGCTGTCCCAGCCGACGGCATCATTTCATAAGCGCAGCACCCACCCTCCGGTTCCTCTTCACCGTTGGTTCTGTCAGCACTGTTGCTGTAGTTTTCACTGCCAGTTGAAAGCTGTGTGGAGGCAATAGACATGCTCTGAATTTCAAATTAAGCACCTTTAAACTGATATTAAACAAATTTAGAAATATAGACTATGATTTATAACACTTGAACACTTGACATAATTTCAGGGGATTTTCTTTTTCTTTTTGGTCTTTTTCAGTTTAGTATCAGGAGGTACCACTCTAATCTGTAATCACCAAGAGAAACTCATCCATGTTCATTGTCAAATGACGTGTAGTACTTGCTGACTGTCTGATTATGCTCAAGGGGGCAGCAGGCTAGTCTTGTGTTGAAAGAATCTGTCTCGTAACTAGACTGTCTAACATTGAGCCCCTACACTCACAAATAGCTCTTCTTTCTTTTCATCAGTAACACTGATTTATAATCTGCCTATTGGGAGCAATTAAGCAATAGGATTGATGCAGACAGGCCCAAAGTTCCCTGAGAAAAACAGAAAAAGTTTGATCTTTCAAGAATTTACCCCCTGGGGATCAATAAAGTAGTATCTTATCTTAATAAAGTACTATGTTATATTTTCTGAAAGAGGTTGTATTTGCAGAAGGAGAACACCTTCAGGCAACAAAAAACAGGTAAAACACTAAATGCAGAATAGGTCTTCATTAACAATGTTACTGTAGTCTGTGGATACAGATGAAACATGTAAAATTCTTTCAGAAAACACTGAAATACCTGAAATGTGGCAGAGAATCATCAATTGTACACAGTAGATTCAGGTTGGACAGTCTTCTTCAAATCATATTAGAAGTGGTTGGACGTGACCCAGTGTGTTTCTGTCTCGTCTGCCCAGAAAATGACAGATTATGTGTCTGCTCCCAGCTCAGCCTGATCCCATGAGGAGCCCAGATTTCTCTCTCTCTCTGTTCTGACCTACTGGGTTAAAAGTGAAACTTAATTTAAGACAAGTGCAGACATGTAGTCTAAAAATAACTGACACTCAAAATAAACACTCTCTCACACACAATTTGAAGTAGAATGTCAGAGTCCGTGTGCAACATGTCCGCTGGACTTAATTTTCATATGACGAAGGCATAAAGAATGTCTTCTATAAAAGGACATGAATGTTTTAGTTTGCTGCCATTTTACATCTGCTTGTTAGAATGCAATAATCCTTTCTGAGTAATGACTCACCAACCGATATCTTGGTGGAAGTGGAGGGATCATTTGTTTATGATGGGTATTTATAGAATTAAAGAATAGCTTATTATTATAGAAACGCCTCTGGCTTTAATGCACGCAAACACACGCAAACACGTGAAATGTCAACATGCACAAACGCTTGCATGTGCAAACTGCAGTAAGGTGCCACTCGTGTCAGGACAAATGGCTGCACATAGTGAGCTTGGCAGTTTCCAGGCGTCAGCGACGTAACACAGTGAAGCAGCGATGCACTGAACCACAATCCAAAGATAAACCACATGGACGACCCCTCAAGAGGAAGAGCTGTCAGTTGAACAGAACCTGGCTGTTCTGCAGGCTTTACTTATCATACACATGGACATGCAAGGTGCTGCACTTCAGAAAGTATCAAAAACCCACAGTAGAAATACACAATACTCACTGACTGACAACTGACATCCTGATCCTCACTGTTCATGAACTCAGCCCAATCAACAAGAAAAAATATCGGTATTGTATGTTTCTGCAAACTACGGAGCTAGTGATCTAGTATATCAAGCGCCTAAACATTGTGTCGTTAAATAATGAGAAATAACGAGATGGGTGGGTCAAACCAGCCCGTTTTCATTTTGTGGTCAAAAAGTGAGGCTTTGTCGTGGCCATTGGTGTCCGATACCACCGCACAAGGCACTCCTTAGCGCCGAAAGGAAGCGTTCCATTAACTATGACGCAAATCCATCCGTAGGCAACAGTAAACGCTCCTACAAGCTGCACATGGGGGGGACTGTTGTGAAGGAAAATATTTAGAGCAACTATTTGGAGGCTGAAGAAGAGGACCAGAGACCCTGGAGTGACTTACAAATGGACTTTTACTAATTTCTTGAATTCAAGCAAAGTTAGTCAGCCATATACGTGTGCAGCTAACTTAATTCTGAGGACTCCTTACTCTGAATTTGATCTATGTGCTTAGCAGAATAACCCAATGTTATTGTCTACAAAACAACACAGTATATTTAATCAGAGAGACATGTCTAATGTCAAGGTTTAATTTATGTGTGTGAAGATGTTTTTGCTTGCATGCCTGCCTGTGCTGTGTGAGTTACTCCCTCCCTTTGTGCTAACCTTGGAGGACAGAGGGGACATAGGAAAACAGACAGGCTCTTATCAAGGGCCTTCGGTTAGGGAAGATCATGACTCTAACTCTTGACTGACCATTGACCAGGGGTACTTAATGTCGTTTTTATATGACATAGAAAAAAGGGGAAGGTCCCTCTCCTAACAATTTTTTTCCTTAACAAGTGTGGTGACGTTTAAAGCGCGATTAGACATATACAAGGCAGGTGGGGAGGTAGAGGGGTCCAAAAACACAAGGCTTTCATCCAGGACACTGCTGTTTGTGTCCTGTGCATCACATCACAATCAGCTGTTCATTTGTTTCCCTTGTTCACAACAATCTTTGATTTTGTAGCTTATTAATGACTTTTGCACCCGCTATGGTGCCTATACAGTGCATAGCTCTTTTAATTGTCATTTTTGTGTAATTGTGTTGATTTTGTCCTTTTTCTCTGCTCAAGTCTAGATAAGCTGTACTGAGGAAGGTCTTTGCATATTTAATTGGTAGTCTGTTGTTTGGAAGTGCCAGTCAATCCAAGACAAATCAACGTTGGCCTGTCTTGTCCTTGAACTGCCACAATTAACCCCAGCTACAACCCTTACTCTCACCCCCCAATCCTTACAGTACTCTAGCCCTAACCTAATTTGAGCTAAACTCACTCTCTCAGCCTAAAACTTGGTCCACACAAAGCCACACATACAGATAACCTCCCCTCAGAGGCTTTATTTCCACCCCAAACTTCCAGACTCCCTCTCAGAAATAAACCTCCAGCCTCAGTATTTCCCCTTCTTGTCCAGCAGATTTTTCTGGTAATCAACCATCATATTTTATACATATTGTTCATTTAATAGAGAGTTTTTTCCAGCAGCTGTGTGTGATATAAAAGTACCTTTCCTCTATTTATGCAGAGGTTGGCCACATAGTTTCCATGGTAGACCATGATCTCTGTCTAAATCTATATTAAGAAAGTGTTTATTATGCAAGGGTAGTGTAAGCTTTAGTCAAATGATCTTTTGTGCCTGTGTCCTTACATGACATCAGATCTTTGCAACACAAGAACATCATTATTCAAATAAAGGCCTGATTGTCAAGACAAAGTCATAGTCATAATACATTTGTTGTACAAAATGTTATCAAAAACATGCAAGGCAGTGTCATGTCATCAGAATATTTATTTTCTATGATTGCAATTAACTTTTATGGTATGTTATTGGGTGAGACTGGTTGATCGCAGTAGTGCTGCTGACTGTACTTGGCAGTATATGTTTAAATAAACCCGGCGTCTAAATCGTCAGGCTGTGGTTGTGCTCTGTATAAATGACCCCATCTTGTCTGCCACACCCAGCGTTAGTGTAAGTTCACTCCACTCCCTTCAGTTTTTCATTCTGTTTGTCAGCACTTCTCCACCAACTTGTCGGCACAGTTATGCCAAATTACCCATGTCCCGAGGCAATGTTTTCTCCATTTATGAAGCTCAACTACTGAGTCATTCCTTTATTCAAATCCTATGAAATGTGCCGACACAACAAAGCAGTGGGCCACAGCCTCAGGCTTTTGTGAGACAGGAAAGCAGCAAACAAAAAAACATTCTCCTACCTGACTATACCAGGAGTTGTATGGCTCAAGAATGACGTTCTGGAAGAGAGGATTTTGATTATTAGCCATAATGTCTTAACCATTTAATGTAAATTTACCACAGGCTATGAGATTGTGAAACATTGATATGTGTTCCTCGAAGTCTGTACGATATCAATCTTACTTTAAGTAAAACATGTTTTATTTGCAATGTCATGGAGAAGTATATGATATCCACAATCCTAAGTGTAACAGCAATGTTTCTGATTGGTTGTGTACCGCACCAGTGAATGGCTAGTGAGGGTACGTGCTGCTGCTGGATTTCAAACTGAAATGTGTCTGAAATAAGGCATGCAGATGCTGAATCTGTCTTCAGTTTTAGAACAACAGTGGTTGTTTTAAACATTTTTCGAGAGAAGTTCCAGAGGCGGTGAGTCACCATGGTTTATGGGATGAGTAGCTCCTTCACTCCAACAATAAGTATGTACACGATCTTGTACCATCCGCCCCTTTTTCTGTTTTTTAATGTTTTATCTCGCCTCATCTTGTAGCTGTTTTACCATGCTTAAAACTATTTATATAAGGATTTTGTAATATGTCAACTGAGTGAATGAATAGGAAAATCACATCCAGAACTGGAGCTGTGCATAAAGTGGGAGGTTGAGCTCTATTGTTAGGCTGCCATGCCGCTGACCACTCTTGACTGGTTGCAATAATCAAGGAGATGAAGTTTCCGGGGCACTCATTAGAAGTCCCTCTGCTCTCTGATGATGCCAGAAATGTAACATACATACAGTGTACTCCTAAGAAATATAACTAGTTTAGCTAGTTTATTTAATTTATGGTAACTTCCTTAACCAGACTACAAAGATTTATGGATTTACTGTGTGATGAGTTCAAGTCTAAAAGTTCACATTTTCATCCTTCACACCTTGAGTGTTATCATTACACCAGAACTTCTCATCTATGGACCATACTCTAAAAAGAGCCAGCAATCCTTTCTACTTTGTGCTTAAAATCATGAGCTAATACTAATTCTGTTGTATTAAATAAGCCAAAATCTCATCATTTTGACTTACTGGGTCTTGACTTTTGTATCTCCTAACATTTCAACACTTTGATTCTCTTCCTGGCATGAATGGACTTCCATACTTGAGATAGATTGATCAATCGATAATAGGACGTTTTACAAACCAGCGCTGTCTGTGCGACTGGGCTCCAATAGTGGCCGATGGCTGCACAGCTGCCACCAGTCTCGAGGGGTCATACATCACCATTTTGCAAGGAGGCTCCATACACAAAGTCAAGGTAGAGGGGAAGAAAAATATACCTCTAGAATTTACTGTATAACACAAAGAAATAAATCATTCATCTTTACTTTAACTAGGTTACTAATTTGGTGTTCTCTCTTCCAAATAATCCAGCCACGAAACCATCCATTCATGAAATGATGCTGCATGTGTAAGGATCCTCCTTACCCTGGGAATGTGCACAAACATTAATGGTTTGTAAAAGTGGTATTTAAAAATGTATGAGACTTGCAACAGCCAAAGAACAGTGCATCGCCCATTGCAAATAAACAGAACATGTTCCCATGATGTAATCCACCAGGTCACACTTGAGGATATTCTGAGTGGGCGTTTATTTTCTCAGATGGTAGATGTGTCATTTTGGAGCAGCTCCTAGTCTTGTCCTTGTCTTTGGCCTTTCCATTTCTTATCTCTCGACACCTTGCACACCCCTGACCGGCTGCTCCTCTACAACACCGACTCCCTCTCCTCCTCCTCCTCCTCCTCCTCCTCCTTATTTTCCTCCTGCTAGGAGTCACCGGGTTCGGCCTTTGAACTGTGGGCTGAGCCCATCCTCCCACCAGCTCTGCAGGTTGCGCTCCTAAACAGAGGAAATGTGTGGTCCGATATCTGCTGCTCTCTCTTACCCTCCTATTTTCCAAGAATGTTCCCTGTCTACATACACATACTGTAACAGTGAGACCCAGAAGGCCTGAGCCACGCCCTCCAACACAAAGTTTGGATGACAGCGAGGTGGAACACCGGCAGCGTGCAAAATAGTTTAACCGTTGATCTTTGACTGGGGTTTACACTGGACAACCGGGACACACTGAACAGCCTTCTGACATTTAAAATATGGCCATGATGCCATAGCAGAAAATTTGAACTAAGTACATTTACTCAATTACCATACTTAAGTCTGATTTTGAGTTGCTTTTGCTTGAGTAGTTTCAATCATTTACTTAATGAATCCACTTTAATACAATTCAGAAAGAAATATTGTAGTTTTTGTCCACTGCAACATATAGTTGAAATCTGTAAGTACTAGTTACTAAGCAGATTTTTTTTAATTAAATTTACCAGCAGTATACATGTGTTTTTTTTTTCTCTATTTCCATAAATAGAAATGATAAAACCATGAAACAGAATAGGAGTTTGTTTGCCACAGAGATGGTTGTAGTTGTTATGGTGACAACACAAACAAAATAAGTATAAATAAAAAATGGCTGCCGCTCTGACCATCCTGGTACACTGATTTGAATGGGAATGTCCGTTCTACTCCTATTTTATTTCTATGGGTAGAACTGATGTGCCAAACCTGATTGAACCACAAAACAATCGCTCAGGCCAACCAAACGTGTAAAAAGTTTCATGTTATTGTATCACTGTTAATAATTCAATATTACATTCTTAAAGAATAAATGCATTGGCTATCGTCAAATAGTCACAAGGTCACTATTTGGCTATTTACACCTGTGATACTGTAGTTATAGTAATATAAAGAGCGACAAAATAGATGCAAGAAGTAGGTTGAGGTGGATGAGTCAAACTCAGGATTTTCACCTCTGAAACTGGGGTTGGAGTCTTTTGATAAGGCTATTTTTCTATTATTTTTATTTAGTTTACTTATTTTTTAAATTATTATTTTCAAGTTTCAGTCACAGTTTGGTTAGGTTCAGGCACCAAAACTACTTGGTTGGGTTTACGAAAAATATTCATACAGTACATGCACACATACAGTATTTAATGTGTGCCAAGTCTTTTATTAATCTCTATAAACAGATATCTGCATATGAATGCAGATAAACAAACTCCACTCTTGCACCTCAGAGTTGCTAATAAAACTGTAAACAATGACTGTTGCGTGGGAAAGTCTTGGCCAAGATGTCTGTTATCCAGATATCCGCTGGCTACCCTGGATCCCCAAAAATATCAGCCGTTGCCCCTAGTGGCTAAATTGTCATCAGACATATAGCTGATGGGTAGATTGCTCTCAGAGAGGTCACCATTCTCAAGGTTGAGATACAAATTAAGCCCAAATGGCAGCAGATTATCTTTAAACATGGCGCTACATTGCTCTGATCTGGTCTTCTTCTTGTCGTCTGTTGGTGAGGAAGGTAAAACAAACCACTGAGCTTGGTCAGCGGGCTGAACTATGCATGCCAGATGAGGCTGTAATGAGTGAGCGAATTGAGTTTTCCTCCTCCAGAAGTGAAGTGGAGTGCTTGTTTGTGGAACAAGGTGGAAAGAAAATGGGAGGGGGCAGGTGAACCTCTAAAAATATCGCCCGGGAGCTGATTTGTCAGAACTGCCTTAAGGTGTGTGAGTGGAGGGAGCAGGAAAAGGCAGAGAGGAGCTAACAGAGTGGGCAGTGTCTGGGCTGAGATGGTGTGGTCGAAGAGGGAGAGAGTGAGAGAAAAGTAGAGAGAGAAGGAGAAGAGGGGAACTGAAAGTGAGGCATAATTACAACGGTGAGTCGGGACAATTTTAGCCAGGGAACCCCTTGGACTGGTGAGAGGAGGGGGAAGGAGGCGGGAGGCAGCGGTCTGTGACTCAGAGAAGGGATGTTTGTGTGACTGGCTCTGCGGCTGTTTCCCAACATGGCAACCGCCTGTTCGCAGGATAGCAACCACTCCTTGCAGTTGTCTGCCACAGAGAGATTCCTCAGCACAATGTGTCATTGGGATTAAATGGGAACCAGATACTTGTCCTCATCATGATACCAGAGCAACTGCCCCGGCCAGACGATTGTAACCAAAGTGTAACCTGCAGTGTGAACTGTACAGCCCTCTTACGCTACAGGGATGCCCCAAGTGTCACCAGAGAGAGTTCAGAAAGGAGAGTTGGTTTCCTGTCGCCACTGCCCCGCCCCGTCAGGAGACTAGCAGCAGGTCCTGAGTCTGTTAACTCCAATGGGAGATGTGACAGATTCTTTCACCCCATAGTCACCAAAGTAAATACTGGAACCATTTTTCACAAGCCACATTATCTGACGTCTCAGCAACACACTCTCACGAGATCTAGCTACTAACATTCATGAACATTGATAAATATAATTAGCTATGTAAATATCTAATGTTGGCAAAATAAAATATGAATACATTGTGCAAATATAACCCAATCTGCTTTCATCCATCCATACAATGTTCACTTTAAAACTAGGGTGGGGATGGGTGGGGAGGGCCAAACACATCATGACCAGGCAGTGCAGACCATTTCAAACCATTGAGGGAGCTTGTAATGTGTCATGTTTGTTGTAGAGCAGGGGTGGGCAATTATTGTTCCTGGGGGCCACATGAGATACCCAGATTGTTGCTGGGGGCCAAACAAATACTGTCAGACGTAACCTCTATTTTATCACTATAGGAAACTTACTGGGCACCTATATTTCAGCATTTATTATACTGAAAATCACTCCAAGGAACTCCAAAGCATATTATGAAGAAAATGACATTATATACAGAGAACCGTACAGGACTGACTGCTTTGGGTTATAACGTTTCCATGAACAAAACTTAAAACATTTAACTTAACATTAACACTTACATTTAACATTTAACTCAACATTAACACTTACATTTCTTTCTTTGGTTGCATGCAGCTTTGTAAGGCGTCCTTGCTGCTTTAGTATCTCAGCCAGCAGCCCCTCGGCTGTCCTCTCCTTCTCATCTCCAGACAGGTTTCTGGATTTTTCTGCATGTTTTGTCTTGTGACGGTTCAAGATGTATTCTTAATACAGCCATGATTTTTGTAAACTAAGCACACAGCTTTACCACCAACCTCCATTAAAAAGTACCACCACCACAGCAGGTGACGCTACTTCAAACATCACTCACGTCAATTTACGTCAATGTCAAGTGTGACAGGAAGAAGCACACTAACAACGCACAAGCATTTCAGAACAAAAACTATTTATTTTCTTTACTGTTTTTTTCTTTTAGCTTTGTAAATAAAATTGTGAGGGCTGCACGGTGGTGTAGTGGTTAGCACTCTCGCCTCACAGCAAGAGGGTCGCAGGTTCGATTCCGGCTTGGGGCTCTTCTGTGTGGAGTTTGCGTGTTCTCCCCGTGTCAGCGTGGGTTTTCTCCGGGTACTCCGGCTTCCTCCCACAGTCCAAAGACATGCTGTTTAGGTTAATTGATGACTCTAAATTGCCTGTAGGTGTGAATGTGAGCGTGAATGGTTGTCTGTCTATATGTTGTCTGTCTCTATGTGCCCTGCAATGGACTGGCGACCTGTCCAGGGTGAACCCCGCCTTCGCCCAATGCCAGCTGGGATCGGCTCCAGCCCCCCCGCGACCCCTAACGGGAAAAGCGGTTGATGATGGATGGATGGATAAAATTGTGACCTGGTGTAATGCACATTCAGATAAGATATTCCTTTATTAGTCCCACAGTGGGGAAATTTACAATTCAATTTACAATTCAGCCCGTTCTCCCTTCCAAATCATTAAATATGGCAGCTTGGTCAGTGGAAATACGTGTCAAACTATAATGGTCTATGTGGGCATAGTTAGGGCATTACTGTCATGATAGTCACAAAGACAAAAATTAAGTTTTTTTTTTCATAAATAACTACCGTATATTTATTACAATATAAGTGTTGTGTCAGTTTCACTACATGACAGTTATTGCGGTGAAAAATTAGTATTTCTTTTTTTAGTATTTATTTGTTACCTCAATGTAGAAAATGAGGAAGGGTGCCCACCGGCATCTTTTTTTCGGGCACCATTTGAGCATTGTCGGTTAAGACGACCCTGAACCCAAACCACAATCCTTTCTTGAACCTACCCAAGTAGTTTTGTTGTCTAAACCTAACCAAACAACAAAAGTTTATTTTGAAAAGACAGTGTATGCATGTAACAAGCATAAAATGATGTGCAAAACTGATGTGCAAAACTTGGGGGGAAAAAAGTTAGAAAGTTGGGAGTGCCTGTTTTAGAACATTAGATTTCTTGTCTTGTTTGATGCACTTTGTTTCCTAAAATATGACCCATTTTGGCAAAATACGAAAGATTTTTTTTTATCATTTCTTTCTAATTGCTGCTGTATCAACTCAAACCTCCATCAGAGTAATTTATTCAGGATGTGAAGTGTGGTATTTGGATGAAGAGAAGTCATGAGTGAGGTGTATCGAAAAAATCTAGACGCTGAAGTTATGAAAAGTAATAACACAGATTCAAGGCAATCCGTTCATTTTCATAAGCTTTTAAGGCCATGTTTTTTTCCCAACATCAACAAACTGTCAGAGTTTTCAAGGTCTGAACTCTTCCATGCTACGAATGTATTGAACGCTCTGAAGTGTCTTTTGATCAGTGCCTCCGAGACATATTCCTGAACATGGATTGACTCGAACGCTTCAGAATTTATCTACCATTAAAACGAATGAAGTATAGAGCGAGTGTGTGCAGGCAGCTACGGACAATGCAGCGCTGTATTTGTCAGAGTGGACTGGCCGCATGCTCTGTCTTGAGGGGGAAACCCTGCCACAAAGTGGCATCTTTAAAACCAGAGATTTCCCCCCGTCGTGTTAAAAGAAAGCTTTGTGCCGTTTTGAAAGCCGTCCAGCGGTGGCCATTTTGTGTGAAAGCATCATTCACGTCCCGGGCTTAGATTTCCGTGGAAAACTACCGGGGAGGCACTGTGTGTTTTTGTGTGTGTGCATGTGTGTCAGCGAGCCAACGTGTCTATTGGCTTGTGGTTCCTCAATTCGCCACACCCTCCATGTGTGTGTCAGGTGTGGAAGTACCTCAGGAATGAGAATACCTCTGCACACTGAGAGCATGCAGGGGAATCAATAAAGAATGTGCTTTTAAAGGTTTATCTGCAGCGTTATTGACCCAGTAAGACGCTCCATTTGTTCATTTCTTATCAGCAGCAGAAAAAGTCAGCCATAAATATACATTTGCTGAGTGTATATCTTCTCTGCACAACAGTGATGTTGCTTACAAAAGCAACAGAGACGACACACACATTCAGCAATTGTAATGTTTTTTTTTTTACAAATGTATTGACCCAGCGAGGCACTCTGTTCCTTTTATTATCACCATAGCAGTGATGTTTGTCACAGTGGCAACACAGACACTGAGTAACTCAATACATTTGTTGTGTTAAGGGTGATATTGCTTACAAAGGCAACAGAGAACCTAATTCAGTCACTGCAGTCTGCATTTTTTAAAGAGCATGTAGATAATGTAGAGTAATTGTTTCATTTTCTAGCACAGTTGCAAAATTGGAGAATAAAAATCGAATTTTTATTTCACATTTAAAGGTCTTAATGAAAGCATTTTAACATCCATATAACCTGAAACATCCAAAGAACTTTTAGAAAGTTGTTGAATGAAAGTACAGCTTTTCCTTAAAAAAAATAAATTATGATTGAGAATTATTCATTTTAAAAATAAGATGGGTCGAAAATTGTTTTTTTTTTGTTTTTTATCTCTGTGGAAGATATCTGATGTTTGGTTCCCACTTCTAACAAGGCTTGTGAGCCAGTCGTATATCTACGTATTCCTTGGTGTCTCGGTGTCATCAGTTAAAGTGGAAAAAACAGATAAATGGCTGTCTGGTAACGACTTGTTGTGAAGTGAATGTAATGGAACAGAGGAGGGAGAATGAGACATCTAGTGGCTAAATGTTAGCAATGTTATCAATAGCATCTTTAACAGTACCCAATATCAGTTCTGGTCTTGAGACCGGGCTCAAGACCACTTCTGAAGGTCTTTTCCTTGTCTCTTGATATTATACTCAGTCTTGTCTCAGTCTCAGACAAAGAGGACTCAGAATGTTATTTCAAGGAGAGGAATCTTCATTTGTTTTCTGTGGCTGTTTTTTTTATGGGAATGTGGATCTTTCAGATCAGTTTGAGGAGTGTCTCTGGTTTGCATGTTGAACATTTTATCATAAGTGTGTTCTGTGTGGAACTTACATTAGTCTGGTCTTGGTCTTGACTCAGTTTCATACTTCCTTGGTCTTGGTCTTTACTTGGTCTCACCCCCCTCAAAGTCTTGGTCTTGTCTCAGTCTTACCCTGCCTTGGTCTTGGTCTTGACTTGGTTTCACCCTACCTTGGTCTTGGTCTTGACTCGGTTTCATACTTCCTTGGTCTTGGTCTTTACTTGGTCTCACCCCCCTCAAAGTCTTGGTCTTGTCTCAGTCTTACCCTGCCTTGGTCTTGGTCTTGACTTGGTTTCACCCTACCTTGGTCTTGGTCTTGACTCGGTTTCATACTTCCTCGGTCTTGGTCTTTACTTGGTCTCACCCCCTCAAAGTCTTGGTCTTGTCTCAGTCTTACCCTGCCTTGGTCTTGGTCTTGACTTGGTCTAACCTGCCTTGGTCTTGGTCTTGACTCGGTTTCACACTGCCTTGGTCTTGGTCTTGACTTGGTCTAACCTGCCTTGGTCTTGGTCTTGACTTGGCCTCACCCCCTCAAATTACACACTTTTCTTAGTTGCATTCTACCACTGATGGCTGACAGAAGTGAGAGAAAGATGGAGGGGTTTCTGTTTGTTTGTTATTTGGGTGGAGTGAATTCTTTGTGCATATTTCAGCATTTATGTTGCTCCTGTGTCTTTGTGGGTTTCCTCCAGGTGCTTCTGTTTCCTCCCACGGTCAAAAACACGAGCAGGACAAGTGAAATGGAAACTCTAAATGGCCCATACTGGAGATGTGAATGTCTTTTTCTATTTGTGTACAGTATATGATACACCTGTCCAGGAGGTTTTCCATCTCTGCGTTTTCAAATGGGCTCTAGTCTTCCATGACCCTGAACAGGATAACCAGTATGTTGTAAGCAATTCTATTCTTTTCTCTTCTCCTCTGCTGCTTTATTATTTACTGTCATGGCTATTGCATCCGAAGTAAACAACCACACGCCACGCATTAGTGAGCTGCATGACAACACATCTGTCAGTGAATTCATGCTGATGTGTTTGCTCTATTTGTCAGATGCATAGTTTCACAAGTCTTGTTTTTGCCAAGTGAAAGCCAAGCCCTCACATTCCTCTGCCTGATGGAGGGTGATGGAGCATACAGGGCTAAAAAAGAAAGAAAGGAAAAAGCAGACATCTTTAAACAGTTATTCAGAGCTTCTGTGGTTTGGGATATGTGGGCTGGTGCAGATGTGTGTGTACGTCTTGCAGAGGATGTGCTGATTCTCATGGAGGAGCTGGGTGTGTCGAACCCAGCCCATTTTGTGACAGGGTTGAAAGCATGAGTAACGCTGCGTGGTTAGAAGAAGCGGGAATCTCCTGAGCGACAGGGCTCATAATCCTTATTCTTGGGATATTATTTATTATAACTGTTATGCATTTGAAGTTGTGTAATTCTTTTTTATTTAAACTGGTGCATGCCCAGATGGTTCATGCATCATTTCAACCCTGTTATTACATGAGATAGCTACAGCCTCGCTCTAGTATGCCCTAAAGTCACAACCCTGACTAATGCGTTTGGATATTATAACACATTAGGCATTTTATCACATATTTGGATCTTTGGGCGGGGTGAAAGCATGACCCTTTGCTTATCACCCCTGATAGGCATCATTTTGTTTTTTATTCTTGTCTACCTGAGACCCACAAAAGACAAGTTTTTGTCTTTTTTTTTTTTGTCTTTTTTTGGGTTGATACCATCTGTTACACAGATTTGGTGCTAAATTAAACTGTTTTTTAACTCTCAAGAATTGATCAAAATGATCAATAATCTCTCCAAAATACCATATTAACATGCCAAGACCTTTAGGAACACCATGTTACGTGATATCGAAAACTTTTGACATTTTCTGCAAGTATTGCATTTTTTAGCAATTGGTTGGCGAGCACTTCTGTTGTGTAAACTGCTCAGAAATGCACTTATTGTCAGTCTACCAAGGAAAGCCATCCATCCTCTGAATGCTCTAAGTCAATAGTTTGTGGTGGGCATGTGTGGAGACTCGTGGGTACCCATAAAACCCATTTTCATTCACATATCTTGAGGTCAAAGGTCAAGGGACCCTTTTGAAAATGCCAATGCCGTTTTTTCCTTGCCAAAATGTAGCTAAAGACAGTAATGTCAGCTGAGGACGCCAGCGTCCTAGGGGACTACAGTAAGTGTTAATGTTAACTTTAGATAACTTGTTGTGTGGAGGGAGGAGCAAAAAAGCTTTAGTGTTAGATTTGGTTCACATATAACCTTTCTATTTCCAGACCTGAAGCTGCGTGGTGTTTTGAATTAACATGCCCACCAAATGGCATAATAGTGTTATTATGTACTACCTGCTGAGAACCAGCATTTTGTACACAAGGACAGACCAGGGGCACAAAAGGGTGTGCAGTTTATCTTTTGGAAACAGTGGAGTAAATATGTGATATGGAACAAGAGTGAAGAAACTTGGCACCATTTAAGTCCCTGGTATTTTGAAAATCTGCAGCTGCACCACTGAGTTGTTTCAAAAACACTTTCACCTTTGGCTCGATTTGCACAAAGGTTGCTGTCTGGACATGAAGTCTGACATCCACAACTGGACAACACATCTGACAACAGCAACGTAAACAGGACAGTTGTGTTAAGTAGTCCTTCAAAATTGACATAAGCCGTATTTCCACTGATAGAACAGCTCTGCTCAACTCCCTTTTGGTACTAGGTCCTTGTCTCTATGCCTTGTTTCCAATGCAGATGGTACCCCTCAGTGTAGCCATGTTTCTCAGCAGATCGCCATAAAAATGGCACGTAAAACTACTGTGACAGCATCTTCATAATGTGTCCGGTGTTCGGTACAGTTTTGCGAGCTGTTATTTTTGATAATCTGGGTCAAATGAATCAAAAATTGCGGTCGGTGTTGATGATAGCTTGGCTATTTAAATATGGCGGGTTCGTCCAGGACGTCCCCTGTTGCGCTAGTGATGATTCCCTCTGACAATCAGCTCACTTGGAACCTCGACCAAGGTGGTACCGAGAATGGAGCGATTCTATTGGGACCAGCCACAACTTTCCCTGATGGAGATGCAAAAATAACCATCCTAATATGTAATGAACTGAACTGAATTGAATTGCTTGGTGGACACATGCCAGGTTCTACCAAGCACTTCAGAGTTTTTTTTAGTGTACAATCACCTAAAAATAAAAATCATAGTTTTGTTACCTTAGGAAGACCTGTTTATAGCTACAGAGGAGCTGCCGCCATGTTTCTACAGTAGCCCTGATGCAGGATCTATTTTTTTTTTTACTTTCTATTAACAAAGTACCTTTACATTGTTGTAGTTTTACTTAAATAAGTATTTTACGTCTACCTTTGCTCTCTCAGAAACAAAGAGGCTGTTTCCTTGATTATCTGATATCACCAAAGTATCATCTCAGGTTGACTGGAATGAAGGTGGAAACTGTAACCTGAGGCTATAATGTTTTTGTTTCCATGTCCAAATACTCCAAAAGGTTTCCAGTTGTTCGGTGGGTCTGTCAGCTCTGGCTGACTCAACACTAGAAACACTGTACCAGTGTAGTACAGTGCATGACCCAACAGCTGCTCTGCATACCTTCCAGTGCTGTCATCCTTCACCTGCACGTGATCCAAAATCACTTTCAACGAGGGAGAAAAACATCAGTGTCTCACACCTGGTTGGAGCCAACACTCATCACTTAAGAGAGTAATTCTTTGTCTGCCATCCGTGAGAAGAAATTACATCCCCTTGGCACATGGCGTGAAATCGCTATCAGTGCTGGGATGACAGGGTGTTACCAAAAGATTAGAGGGGATGCAACGCAAATTATGTTGTTGCTATTTTCTCTTTAAGATACATGCTGCATTAGTGACTTTGTAGTTTCACTAGATACAAGCATAATAAGCTGCACAACCAAATCCCGGAGTGATCTTTCCCCCTGAGGTCTCTGTAGTTCTGGGTGTTTATATTTCAACGAAGGAGAAAAAGCAGTGACAGGTGCACACAGCTCTCCTGCTCAGCTTGAGGTCATATTTTCCGTTTTGAAGTTATGAGCCTGACACATGACGACACAAGAGGCAGTTTTATGGGTAATGCTCCCAACAAAGGGGTGGCATTGTGAAAGGTGATCAAAAAGCTATTCACATGTTTCCAGTGTGATCAAAGCTACAATGCTGACGTTTCTATAGTTGCTGTTTGGTAGATGATTTCATTCACAGCTCCACACAATACTCAGTACAACAATGTATATATTGTCAGTGTGAATGCCTTTAGAGAGGATTTAATCCCTAATCTACAACTGCAGTGGGCGGTTTATGAAGAAGCTGACAATGACTTCTAGGACATAAAACATCATTTCATGACTTTTCTCTCTAATACAGTCAGTATATTTGTATTCCACATCTTACATTCTTTCATTTCTGTCTGCTCCTTGACAATTTTTGCAGCATGGTTCAAGTAGAAGACTGAAAGACTGTAAGTGCTAGAGTCCACTTTAGTTAGAGTGAATGTTTCAGACCAGCCACCAGTAAAAAAATGTTGGCATCGTACATTTCTGCAAACCATGGATACATTTAATGTTGAAGTTTTTGCATTCAGTCAGAGCAAGTGACGTAATGTATATCGAGCCTCCATTACGGGAAGTTTCATGGTTTAATAACAAGTATAACAAGCAAAAAAGTCCACTAAACGTTGACTTTATGCTTTTTATGTAACACTACATAAGAAAGTCCATTTAGGGCGGTTGTAATTTATTTACACTAGTTACGTTGTTACATTATTATTTGAACACAAGCCTTAACCAAGTAGTCTTGTTGCCTTAACCAGCCAGTTGTTTCACAGCTTAAATCACGTGTCATTGTGCGTTTCTGCATGCATGATACAAGACTGATATCCATTGTATTAATGAAACATATTTTTGGTGCCGATGCCGACATTCAACATTACTCTTGGTTTGCAGAAACACACAATGCCACTTTTTCTTCTGGGGACTGGATTAAACATTTAATATCCCCAAACTGGTATGTTGCTTTATAGGATGTGCAAAATTTATTGAGCAAATGGAGCCTTGGGTGTTAGAGAGGTGGACATAAGGAGCGCAAGCATCAGCAAAGGTACAGCTATTAGCTGAGGAGGTTTATTTTACTGACTTCCAGGTTCCAGGCCAAACACAGGGACACTGTCCTACTCTGCTATGCAATAAGACGACACCTATAGCATTTTCATAGTTTGTTAATTAGTTTCTTTGGTTGGTTTCTTCAACCTTTTTGGAGGCAGGAGTCATTACTGCACTTTTTTTAAGATATGTTATTCACCTCTTATTATATAATTTAGATTTTGTTATGACTTTGTTGTGATTTTGATACCACAGAAAAAGAGCTGAAAAGCATTGACCTGGTTGTGTGATATCAGCATGTAGCAGCATATAACTGTCACCACACATTTCCACTGTAATCTCAGTGCAGCATTCACACTGTAAAATGACAATAATAAGTTTTCTCAAAGTATGTTTTTATTATGATCATGATACGCTGATATTAATACATGCTGTATTTGTACACAGTGACAGACGACTAATTTGACAACTTCAACCAGTTGACTCCTGGAGACCAGACCACACTGGAAGTAAACCCCAAACTGATGTTTTGAGTCGGACCAGAGGGTTTTCTGGGCTGCACCCAAGTTCACCAGCAGCTTCAACAAACATACCAAACTCTCAGGGACAAAGGCCTTGGGTCTGTAAAAAAAAAATCCTCTCCAGTCAGCCAAAGTGTGAAAACATCATAAACCTCACAGTCCCGGATGCCTTCTGTATAAACCATTGCAACAAAACAGAGGATCAAGGCCTGGGACTGATGACTTCTCAGCGTGTGGCATACTGATGGTTATGCATGAATTAGCTCTGGTTTAGTATTAAATCACTCGCTCTTAGGTCAACCAGCTTCATACTCACTTCCTGTGTGATAGGAACACACCTGCAGGGTTATGAAAATATAAACTGAAAACTGCTCCCATCAGACTTTATGATGTTTGCTTTGTACCCGGCATGATGGCAGATGGTGCCTGCTCCCTTCCCACAAAATTACAGGAAATTTTTTCAGAGAGAAGTGATGAGCATCGAGGAAACCTGTGTGGAAGCAGCTGATAGTTGATCGCTAGAATATATTAGTGACAGCAGGACGCATTTAAAAGTGAGCTTTCTCTTTTGATTTTCTTAATCAGGGCGTCCTTGTAAGAGAACACTTGCTCTCAGCGGCCTTCCCTGTTTAGATAAATAAATAAGTAGAAATCTAATACTTCAGACTCTGGGAAGCAATCATCGCTTCATGTTGTGATGTTCATCGCCTGAATTTTGCCCAATACCTTTTGTATGAGGACACCTCAGACTGTGTTCAAGTCATAATCTCTCTTACAAAGTGTGTTTGTATTGCAAGTGTGGTAAAACATTTGATTTGGGGTCAAATAGGTAGAAGACGGTGTTGTCCCTGACCGGCAGCAAACTGAGAGCAGAGTGACAGGTGACACTGACGCCGTCCAGCACATTGCGAGACAGATCTGGCCTATTTTGGAAAATGGTTGGAGGGGCTTTCAAGCTTGTTGTTGAAATTTTTTCCACTGCCTAGAACAAATGTGACAGTCAGTGCCTCAGTATGTCGGGGCCTGTCAGGACATTCCTCCCTCCAAAACCGACATCCTCCTCCTCCGTCCATCCACCACCACGTCTGAGGGCTGAGCAGGAAGAGAGGTGCTACATGTACTTCTATTTTTGAGTCTGAGGAGCTCTGTATGTACTTTTACCACTGAAGTATGTCCATTAACTTCAATCTAAATATGTTTTGCCAGAGGTTTTACTTAGAGGGTCAATGACAGAACACATTATTAGTGTGCTGTATGAGGGTGATGTTGACAAGCAGTTATAAAAGCTGAGATTTGTTTTGTATTTCCAAGGTTCAGCTAGCCTAATTCATTATCTGGTAAATATCTGATAGTTGCTGAGCAGTGATACATTTTACCTACCAAATAACATAGATGTCCAAGTTTAGTTTTGGTTTTTGGTAACCTCGGACTGAATAATGCAGCCCATTTGCATGAACAGGCATGTAAATGCCATGATAATGCACAAGCCATTTAATTTGATTTCCACATGTCTTTTTTACTTCTCCAAACAAAAAATGACTTGATCCCGCACACACTTTTTTCCATTTATTATTATTGGTCAATGTTGTGTAATGTGCTGATGAAGAGGACCATCGGCACATTATGTTGCTTAATGTCCTGATGAAGCTGTTGACCCATAAAGCAGAGAAAAGTCATCAGATCAAGTCATTTTTTTGTTTGCAGAAGCACATATCTGAGGGGATCTACTCAATTGCATGTTGATCTCTCCACATGTCATTTGTGTGCCATGTATCCTGAACTGACTACAATGTAAACACATCCACATATAAATTATCAGAGTTAGTGACGTAGTATAAAAAGTGAGGAAGACCACTGATGGTGAGAAGGTGGATGGATCCAACTAACTCCATACTTTTAACCCGGAGGCCAGTGTTCCAGACCGTTGTCTGTCTGTGTTTTGTAAGTTACGTTAGTGTATGTAATGTTTGTCACGTTTTTATTGTGTCTGTCACATGTTTTCTGTGTTGTGTTATATTGTTTCCATGCGTGTTTTACGTAGTTTACTTATATAATTAGTAGGATGGCAGTCGGAGAGCGCAGACCTCTGCCGAGTACTCTCCAGAGTACGATTGCCCCCCGTTCAGGTTGTGCCATCATCCAGGTGTAGTTTTGTTTATATTGAGATCAGCTGTACATAGCGGAGCATCATAAAACACATCATTCAACTTCGACAGAATCAAAATAAAACTCACCTAAACCATCGTTGTTACTCTCCCCACCGCTGTCTCTGGGTCATGCATTATCAACCCTTACATTGCACATGTGCTACATCCAGATGCTATATCCAGATGCTATTCAGATCACCACCAAAATGTAATGGATTGTTCATTGAGCCATGCCGCACCCCTCCAAAAAATTTTATTCAACACTGAAAACATAACCTCCTTGGCCTTGGTGGAGGTAATAAGCCCAACTGTGATGTTTTCTACCTAAGAGGTTTTTTTTACCTAAACTGCAGAAGTTTGCATGATGTACAAACACAGGGGGGCTGGAGCCGATCCCAGCTGGCATTGAGTGAAGGGGGGGTTCGCCCTGGACAGGTCGCCAGTCCATCGCATCATCATCTGTATTTTATTAAGAAGTCACAGTCACATTTGGGCATGCACACACAGCAGTGTTGCATTATGAAATATTATTAAACTTTGATTTACAGTACACCTCGTATGCTACAGGAATTTGTACTACTTTGTACGCTAGAAAACAGCACTTTGGTTACAATTAGCCCAGAAAGTCAACTCCTATTATGATACTGTTGTGCTTTTGAGAAAATATCCACAAATTAAACATTTCAAATGGGATATTGGGACTTTTTCAACCCCTTGTAAATTTTTCTCATTCTCAGTGTTGTTTTCTTGTACATTCAGGATTTATCTGCCTCATGAAAGATGAGCGTCCTCTCCTCTCAGGTTACTTTGCCCGGGGTGATGAAAGGCGTGGCCTCGCTGCATTGCTGACTGTGAACAGTGATGGTGAGGATTATAATGTTGGCCTTAATGAAGAGACTTGGGTTTATTGCTTGTTATCTTGCCAGGAAAAACAGGAGACAGAAAGATGGAAGGTGATATTTCATGTATCTGTGTATTTCTATAACATTAAAAAACCAGCCTCACATGCCATTGGGGCTACAGTGTGTTACAGGCCTGTGCATGTTGTTCCAGCATCTTCTGCATAAGTCTGTGCTTTTATTTCATTTTTATCACAGCTGTATTGTTTATTCTATATATTCCACAGCTATTTAAATGAGATTGAAGTAGCTTTAATGTTACCTCACCGCTGCATTGTTTGATTTAGCTTGGGTCATTTTCTTAGTGTAACAGGCCCAACTCGTTACCAACTGCTCTGTGCCAGAGAGCAATATTCATTATTACTGGAAAGAATTTGAATGAGTCACACGCTGAGACGGCAGCATCAGAGAGAAAATGGCCGCTGGGTATGCCAGACGCCAGGCTGGTTCAACTCGCCTCTTCTACCCAAAACCCCAAGATGTTTATCTGATGTATTCAAGCAAAAAGAACAATCTCATGACCACTGAGGTACAGGACAGCCAGAGACCTCTATGTGCAGCGGCCTGAGTCTCATTTATTTATCTATTTATTTATTTATTTATTTATTATTTATTTATCATCTGTTTCACACATATTTATGTTTCTGCTTTGGCTCAGATCTGGAGCCAAATTCAAGATTTATTGCCAACAATATTATCATGACGCAAATCTCATTGATTTTCTACAATAAATGAGAAGCTAGAAGGGATTTCATCATCATCTGGGGAATGAATGCTTTAGATAATGTGTACTAACAATGTTTTGTAGCAGCAAGTTCTGTAGATTGTGGTTGAAGTCCCTCATTCTTTGGTGCTGCCGTCATTTCAAATTTCCTAATGCATTTTACCTGGATGTCACACTTCCTCTGAGCTGCTAATTAACAACTCAGAGCAGCTTGGTGCATTTACCCTCTTGGCCAATCAGGAAGTGATGACACCATTTCTTTAGAGCTTAAGGGAGGTGAGGAACTGAACTCCCAGAATATTCAGATCCTTCCTTGATGTATTGCAGACTTCATTTCAGTAGATATTGTCAGCCAGAAACTCTGGACTTTAGGCTTTTTTGAGAGCACCTTGAGATAACCTGCATCAGGGCAGACATTAAGCTTTGTTTATGCTAATGTGAGGCACCGTGTCCCACACACAACAAGCAGGTACAAAGGCGTTTATGCTCAACGTATTGTCCTTTGCAGTATTCTCCAAAATGCTGGAGGGCGTACAAACAAAAGATTCTGTGCAGAAGCAAGAATTCAGAGAGTGCTACCAAAAGAAGCCATAAATCAAATAAACTCATAATCCATGGACACTTTATCACCTTTATACAAGTAAAGCAAAGAAAGGAGTCAAGTATTAAATGTATTATAATGAAACAAAGGTTGAAAGTTTTAATATTCTGTAAACAATTTTATTGCAGCAGTCTTGTCTGGAAAGCCACCATGTGTGCAGCAGGTGGCTAGTTACAAAAATTCAGAGATCCACGACCAAGTGCTGCACTGCGACTATTAAATGATGAAATCTGAGATAAAGTCAGAAAGCTTTTAATAAATTTGAGTGTTGGAATGTAAAATCACACCCGGAGACAGCGTGAATGAAAATATGGGTGTTTAAATCTCATACAGTACACAAACCTGCACACATACATACTATTTATACCCACATGTAGGCTACACATATATACAAAACACACATCCATGCTTGAATGCAAAAACATTCACACAAGTAACAGCCCAAACACACCCTTAAGGTGATGTGTGTTTCATACCACAGAGATGAGGGTCCTTTGGGTGTAACAGGAAATCCCTGTGCGCTGCGGGTGCGCTGATATCATTGTTTTCCCTGGAAACTCCTGGACAAATATGCATTTGTTCCCAGTGAAATCAGAGGAAGTGTTCCACGTCGCTCCGCATAAGGACACAGGTCCTCGGGGGAATGCTAGCCGGGATGTCCTGGAATGTGGCCGTTTGGTAAATTCATTAACTATTAACCTGCAAGAACGAGAGGCTCGCAGACCAGAAGAAGGTCAGCCGGTGACGCCTGTAGTGGAGCTGCAGCAGCATTCAACACCTGCAAACAAATATGCTGCACACTCTGTGTGCTGTTTGTATCCCATGTGAAATAAAAAGTCAACTTTGACTTATTGTATTTTACCACACTTTGATAGATAGTTTATGTATTTAAGCAGCAGTGGGTAGAACTGTAGCAAATATGATTAAAAAAGGTTATTTTTATAAAATGGTCACTACATCTGACAGTGGTTAGCACTGTCGCCTCACAGCAAGAGGGCCGCAGGTTTGATTCTGGCTTGGGACTCTTCTGTGCGGAGTTTGCATATTCTCCCCGTGTAAGTGTGGGTTTTCTCCGGCTTCCTCCCACAGTCCAAAGACATGCTGTTTAGGTTAATTGATGACTCTAAATTGCCTGTAGGTGTGGATGTGAACATGAATGGTTGTCTGTCTCTATGTTGTCTGTCTCTATGTGACCTGCAATGGACTGGCGACCTGTCCAGGGTGAACCAGACCAGAGGAAACCAACCAGAGCCTCAGAACCAAGCTGGAGCTTTGCATCTCTGATTCTGATCAAACAGTCAAACTAGGCATCGCTGATAAAATATGAATCTATATTCTGTTACTGAAATGCCTATTTCTCACATAAAATGTTTTCAGAAACATCTTGTAGTTACTGTTTATCTGTAAAATAAGAAAGTTTGTGACCCGGCAGCCATGTTGAGAATAGTTCAGGAAATACCAAGCATGGTCCATCAGCCGGAGCACAGCCAATAGGAACTCTCTCTCTGAAATAACCTGTGATTAGCCTGTGATTAGTCTTCTGCCACAGGCTACATTTTTAAAGCCTTAAAACAGAGCCATTGGGAGGCGCAGAAGTTTAGTTTTCTCTCAGAACACTTGAATTACAAAATGCTGAAAGGCTATTATGGAAGTTTTGCTCAAAGATGCCAAAAACATTCTGCATATTGCAGGTTTAACTAAAGTCATGGATGTAAGTTACACACAAGCAATTAAAAGAATTGGGGTTAATGATTAATATGGTTCATTAGGAGCATAATGATGCTCTGCTATCTCCCTCATCAGTTGTGGGAGATAGCAGCATAGATGCTGCAATATCATCAGTTCTACCAGGACTGGAGAGTATTTCTTCACTGGAAGAAGAGCACTGAAGGGTTTCTTGATGGAGAAGATGTTTTTGCTCTGCTCCTGACTGGCTTCAGGAGGAGTGTGATTGACAGATGTTTCATCCAATCATCTGCTAAGTATTTTTTTTGAAAGAGCCTGCCCTTTTCCCAACAGCTTCCAGTGATGGCTTCTCAGATGGTTCTGTGTAACAAACCATGTTTGGTTGTCATAAATACGGACCAAAGAGAAATTTTGACTTGAGCAAAATGTCAGGAGGTCATCACACTCATTATTATCCCCCTCTGGGTCTCTGTATATCTGTTCCTAATTTCATATCACTCAGTGATTATTTGTTGAAAAATGCACAAGTTGCTGGGCAGACTGACTTACCAACATGTGCATCCTTATTAGGCCCTGCTGCTGGCAGAGCAAACATCTTGTTATAATCTCACATATAATCACACCACTGATGTCTAAACAGTGACACAAACCAAAAGCAATGACTTCCTCTGCTGCTCTCTCTTTCACACACTCATATACTCTCATGTCAACACTGTCCTTTCTGCCATCTCTCCCTCAGGCCAGCCAGGTCTCCCCGTCTGAATGCTTGTCTGTCAGAATGCTCCTCTGTGTGTTAATCCTGGAGTTTTGTGGCGTTGTATTGTCGCTGTGTTCAGAGCCAGGGGTCACCCCAGCACGCCTCTGTTCTGCCTGCTATGTTTCTGCTTTGCTGTCACTCACCGTCCTGACCTACTTTTTTGTTTTTTGTCTCTGAGTGTTATGTCCAGGCCCTGGTGTCTAAACAAAAGAGGGTGTTGTTGACAGGTTGCTCATCAATAGGCAGGATGCTGGACCTACCGCATCAACAAATGAAATGCAAAGTGCAGAGGACTGCATGTGGGTTGGCTTTTTAGTGAGACAAACATGTGCAGAGAGCTACACTGGAACGACTTGACTGAATAAATAAAAAATGTTAATGCAATTCATGTTCTTTATTTGTAGTTTTGATTATAATTCCTCTTTTGGTTATTGGAACGCAGTAGTTTGAGAAGCTGTCCTCTGAAAGCACTTCAGATATGTTTGTATCTGTAATCTTGAAGGCAAGAGATGCTTAAAAGACGTGTCCCAGAAACTAAACATGATCTTGTATCAAGTATCCAAAAATGGATAAGACAAAAACTTCCTGATCCACCTCTTTATCACTTTTACTTTCTCTATGGAAAATCGTTTTTGGAGGTGAATTTAGTTTTTGTTGCATTAAGTTGAAAATGCTTGTTTCCAAGTCTCTCTTTCTCCTGGCACCTGTCAATAACGTCTCCCACTCCCACCGTCCCACAATACCTTGAGAGGCAATTTACAGTACTTCCTGTAAATACCATTCAGGTAGCATACAGATATTAAGTATTTTCATTTTGGAAGACATTTTAATAACTGTATGAGTTATTTTTTGTCCACATATGATAACCTAGAACTGCCGCTTCATGGTAATACAGCTCCACCAACCAGTCCATCTCTGTCCAAGATGTCATCACTTCATCATTTAATCCTGTGGGACATTTGTGTGAAATTAGGGCTGCACCATTAATCAAGATTTTATCAAAATCGCGATATGGCCCACTGCAATTTTCGCGGAGGCATAAATTTCTGGTTGTAGAGAAAAAGTCCAAATCATTAGTTATATTAGTTACACTGTGCATGTGTTATACTCCAGTGGTCTTTATGTTATGGCTGAAAACATGACAGCATACGTTGAAAAATACTGAAGTCACCCTTTAATGCAAAAAGAACATCATATACCTCTACTGTATGTTCCTGACATACAAACTTCTGTCCTCGGATACTTCATCTCCATCTTCCTGTTGTGGTTCCTGTTTAACCACCTGAGGACCTGCAGCTATTCTAACAATGCTGACCGGTGTGTTCAGAGCATTAAACATTCACAGACTAAAACATCCACACAGACAAAAAAGGAACGTTTGTGGTAAATCTACTCAACTGATAGAGCAGTTTGTTCAGCTACAGCAGCAATAATAAGGGTTTTATAGTTAACAAGGTGTTGGGAAAATAAACGTGGGTGTTTCTTTCCAAAACAAAACGCCTGGGGGAAACTGTTAACTGTTTTCTGCACCATAATTCAAAAGTGAAGGTTGTTGCATTTTCCAAAACATCACTATTTATGTTAGAAAAAGAAAATAAATTAAACCACTAAACTAACCACTTTTTAAAGAACATTAGTCCTTCAGTTGTAAAAATAAACAAAGTCCTGCAGGCTGTGCTGTTCTAATGCTGCTTTATCACATGCGGAGTCAGGGTGTCTTAAACCCTGCGGGGGAATCCTGAGCCCTCATGACTGGAAGCCAATACACTGCACAGTAGTGCCGATAGCTATTGAAACGGCCTGGGGATGTGACTTTAGAGCTCGTTGTGTCTCCTCGGCCCCACGCTGCGCTGCTTTCCATACGGGGCGGGGTGGCGCTCAATCCGGCGCACAGCGCAGCGCGCACCGACACCAGCTGCTCTCCCTGCACCATCCGAGTGGACAACATGGGTCTGGAAAAGGAAAGATTGGACACCAGTATAATTATGGGCGAAGATGAGTTCAACAGATCGATAGAGCCCATTCTGAAGAAGAAGGGGAGCGCGTACACGGAGGAGCCGGACCGAGATCCAAGCGATATCAACGCGCACTTGAAGGTAAAGTCTGTGCACGGTGTGGAATTACGCTTTGAAAGTGAAACTACACAAGGAAGCGATTGTCAAGTTGAATTATATGAAGTGACTTAGTAATGTGACTTTATTGTTTTCATGTAACAAACTGTGAGACTGGAAATCTGCTGCGTGAATACCTGGAAGTCGCTGCCTGCGCGTCAATCCATCATCTGCTGTGTGTGTGAGTACCGGGTAGGTGTGTGTGTGTGTCACTAACTCGTGTGATCTGACAGGTCAGTTTTGAAGATGTCATCGCGGAGCCCATCTCCACTCACAGCTTCGACAGAGTGTGGATAGGAAGCCACGCCGCGTTCGAGCTGGTCAAATTCATCTTCTACCGGCTGCTGACCACGCTGCTGGCCGTACCCATGGCTTTCATCCTCGGACTGGTCTTCGCGATGCTCAGCTTCATCCACATCTGGTAGGGAGAAGTTCTCCTTCTCAGCCCTGCAGGTTTCTGTTCTTGCTGTGTTTGAGCCTGGCTGTTGTGGCACAGTGCCAAATGGTGCCCTAACAAGAAATAATTATGTCAGAAAATAGTAACCAAACATCATAATAAAGTGATGCCATCGCATGAAATACTCTAAACTCTGACAAAGATAGTAAAATATTCCAAAGTGATTAAAAGTTTCAATAAGCATTATAACATTATATTGTAGTGATACAAACGATGGGCTGTCAATCAATTCAAAAATTGCTGCTTAATGAAAATGTATGTATAAATATATCTATATTTATTATTGGAAATCAATTAATAACACAACACAATGACAAATATTGTCTAGAACTCTCACAAGTACTGCATTTAGCATAAAAATATGCTCCAATCATAACATGGCAAACACAAACCGAACAGGCAACAACAGCTGTCAGTGTGTCAGAGTGCTGACTTGAATATAACTTGATCCAGACTGACTGGGACTATCATAAAGTGGGCATGTCTGTAAATGGGAGACTCCTGGGTAAGATAAGATAAGATAAGATAAGATAAGCTTTTATTGATCCCCCTAGGGAGAAATTTGGGGTAACACAGCATTACAGGAGTAGGTAGAAAATCTTTCAGAAGACAGTAGGAATACTATATACAGAAAAAAAGTACTGTACACAAGAAAGGCTAAACGGTACTGTAAACAACATGACATCCACATATGTCCTGTGCAAAGTTGCAGTGTACAATGTGCCTGAGAATGTGTATAACTAAAAATGAAATAGAAAAATAAAATGTGCTGTATATAAAACCATACATACCGAGTAGCGGACCTACAGAATGTACAGAATGAGCATTAACAGGTATTAACAGATGGTTGTACATTTATATTTTGTGCTTGAGTCCTTAGTCAGTGGTGTGGTGCTGGTGCTGGGAGCTGTGGTGTTGTGCAGCCCGATGGGTACCCATAGAACCCATTTTCATTCATATATTTAGAGGTCAGAGGTCAAGGGACAAAATTTAGTGTAACTTTGGCGCCTTATTTAGTTATTATCGCGTTACTTTGATGGCCCTAAAAATCTAAATATTAAGAAGGTAACCATAAAACTTGTACTAAGTGCAGCAAATATTATAATGATTATATAAGTGGTATAATAGTGATTAAACGTCCTATTTAAGTATGATGATATGACTTAAAACCCTATTTTGAGCAGCAAAAATACAGTTAAACGTCTGTGGGAACATTTTTTCCTTAGGGGCTACTCGCCAGCTTCTGGCTCCTTAGACAAACATTGAGAGAAGTTATTTTTACTGTTAACATCACACACAGTATGACGTTGAAACATTTTGTCAGTGTTTTGTTTTTATACTTTTATTTGGATAATGATGTCATGCTTATGTCGGCTATATGCGTCTGCATCAAGTTAAACCAGGTGCTTCCAGGTTTTCAAGCATCCATTTATTAACACTTGATGAAACAACACGTTATGCCCAGAACTAAGCGCTCTATGGAAAGTTTAGAGGAATGTGGAGCTCCGCTGATAGTTGGGGGAAAAACGCCCCGTGCCCTTTGCCGGCTAGCTGGCATTCTAGCAGCAATGTAAAGGCCTGTTTGCAGACCGGAGTGGGACATTCTTCAGATGCAGATAGAGCACTGCAGAGTTACTTTAGCCGTGACCTTTCACCTAGGAGAGGTCACAAGCTCGGGATGATTAGTCCTTCCACCGCAGGTATTCATCAATAGAGGACTGAGTGGTGACACTGAGCTGATCAATACATGAGGAATGTCAGGAGGGGATCACACAGTGGGAGGGGTGTCGCGTCACATGACACAACATTCACAACACGCTTTTTATTTCGTGTAATACAGTGGAGTGGAGGTCACAAGCTGCAGAAACGTAACAATATGATACAGGTCTTTACACATTAGACATAAATCTAAAGATGGTAACATTAATTGATTAAAAATGAATTCAAATCCGGGTTGTGCCTTTAGTAACCCGCAGGATTGCCGCCGACTTTTAAAGCTAAAGTGAAGATGCTGGTATCATATGAGACTAGTAGTATAGACGTAGTATATCAAATGATACACTGAGCAAGTGACATAGTATATCGAGCAACTGTTATTGAAAGTGTGTGAAAGTTACGTGGCATCATGCTGAGTAGCTGGATGGGTCAAAGAAACACGGGACTTTTACCAAGAGGCCGATGTTCATGTCCCACGTAAAACCAAAAGGACACGTTGACTTCAAGCTTGTTAAGTATCGCTGTTTTTGTTTTAGGTAACGTTTTACGTAAGGTTGTTTTACATAGTATTGTTTTACGTAACCTTGTTTTACGTAACGTTTTACTTAGCATCTCACATTCTGATGTTTTAGTTTATGTTGTTTTACCTTTTGTTGTTTTACATTACGTTGTTTTATGTTACATTGTATTGTTGTTTTACATTTCAGTGTTTTACGTTTCGTTGTTTTACATATCGTTTTTTGTGTCATTGTTTTATGTATTGTTGTTTTACGTTCTGTTGTTTACGTATCATTTTACGTTTTGTTGTTTTACGTTTTGTTGTTTTGTTTCGTTGCTTTACATATCGTCGTTTTACATATCATCGTTTTACTTATCTGTGTTTTACGTATCGTTGTTTTACGTATCTGTTGTTTTACGTATCGTTGTTTTACGTATCGTTGTTTTACGTATCGTTGTTTTACGTATCATTTTACATAATGTTGTTACGCTTGTTACCTAACATTATGTAAAAGAGTGTACTAAAGTTGTTTTTTGTTTATTTATGACAGTTCTGCTGTTACGTTGTGCTGTTATTTTACACTTTTTCATATTTATTTTAACACTAACCATGATGTTTTTTTTTCTAATCTTAATGAAGTAGTTTTGTTGTCTAAACCTAACCAATCGTTTCACAGCGTTAACCACGTAGCATTGTGCATCTCCACAGCTGTGATATGAAGCTGATATGGAATGTGAAAGACACTTAACTCCAAATTGCTCCTGAAGGAATAGTCATCGGTGTGTGGATGAGATGAATGAGTATTTAGATTAGATCCTGACAAGCAAAGTTGGCAGTTAGCAGCCTCTGCCATCAGTGTATGAATGTGTATGTGAATGAGTGAATGTGACATGTAGCGTAAAGCTCTTTGAGTGGTCAGAAGACTAGAAAAGCACTATGTAAATGCAAGTCCATTCACCGTTTACCACTTTCTTAAAGCACATCATCAAACACATCATCAAAGCATCTCTCATTATCCGTTCTGAAGTGACCTTTTAAAATGTCCTTCCAGGTTGGTGATGCCGGTGATCCAGAGCTACATGATGCTCTCACCATCAGTCCAGGTGGTGTGGAGGAGTCTGACAGACTCGCTCATAACACCACTCCTCCACAGTATGGGAAAGTGCCTGTCCTCCATTCATGTGCAAACCACAGAGTACTGATGCAGACACCTCGCTGTCCCGCCGAGGAGCAAAGAACTGTAGAAAAAATGAATGAATGATGCTGATAGTGAAACACATGAGCTCTTTGTAAAGTCAAATGGGAAATCTTGAAAAGTCCTGCGCAGAGTACTCACAAAATTTGGTGCTAAAGTGATGATCTATGTTATATATAACTGAATATTTTTTATGTTTCGTGAGGACTTGATACATAGTGAAATATAATCATTAAATACTGTTAAAACAACAGCTATACCTTACCTAGAAATCTATAAAGAAATTTACTTTTTTACCAAATTTACATCAGTTTTAGCCTATACGCCTTGATGTCATTTCACCTGCAAACCACCAAATCATACATGTGGGCGTTCAGGCTTCACTCACATCACTAAAGGAAGTAAATGTTCCTGATACTGTTTGAGACTTTATGAAAAGCTCGTGTGCACCACCCAAAATGGAGCTGGTCTGCTGATTATGACCCAAAAATAATTCTTGTCATTCGATTTCTGTGTGGCGGAGAAAGCCGTGGGATCAGTTGGAGGAGTATAATGTTGTTGTTGTTGTTGTTGTTGTTGTTGTTGTTAAGGAAGGCAAACATACTGCTGACTTGCTGAGAGTTGTAATATTTCTGCTTTTTCATATATTGTATATATTGCGAGTAATGCAGCTAGAAGTTGAATGTAATAAACTGAATCTGAGAGGAGTTCATATGAATATTAAATGCTAAGATGCAGCTTGTTGCACATTTTCAGGCTCATTTTACTGTAATCCGCTGTGTTGATTTCACAGTGCTTTGGCTAAAATAATGGGCATTTTCTTTTGTATGGACGTAAGCTATGTGCAACATAGCTACAGAGTTGTTTTACTGTAACATGTTATCAAACTATGTCGAAAACAAGGATTAGATATCATCAAAGGGGTGGCTTTCTATTTTATTATTTATGCAACAATCAGTTCTCAACATTTGGCAGTATCTGACATAGGAGGACTTCACTTGAGTAGCTGCAGCGTGATGAAGGCATTCCACATTTCATACTGTGTTTGGTTGACGCCGCGGTTGAGCTGAGACTCCGGTACATGCATATTTAATTTAGAGGTTGTTGTTTGCTTCAGCTTTATAGGCTGGGTTTAATATTTCCCCAGCCAGAAGGGGTCAGACAGAAACATGATTTTTACCTTTTTTTTTTTTTTTTTACAGTAGAAGTAAATGTTGAGTTTAAGGAACAAGCCTGCAATGCTCCCACTTGCTAAGAGATGAACATTTTTGAAGGAGATTTAGAGAGAATCAGTGTAACAGTTATGGAGCCGACTGTCGGGGACATACTGGGTAGGTACAGCAGTGTGCAGTGGGTTTATCGGAGCTTGTTTTCTGATAAGGGCTGCCTGCTGCTTCTTGAAACAGGGTCGATGAGGTCACACAGACCGAACCAATAAAGTGCTGTTAAACTAAATCAGTGAACTAAAAGAGGCTCAAAAACCTCAGTAGATCTGCAGACTTGGCTGATGAATCGCTGTGTGTTTATCACTGAAAGTGGTGCATATGAAATTACAGTCAGGCTGTTCTCACTGTTCATAGTTATACCTACGAACGTCATTACACTTAAATATATCCCACATAATCAGTTTGTATGGAATCCATGTAATCATGAGCCAGGACAGGTGACGTGGTATAAAGTGTGATAAACTCCATGTAGCAAGGTGTTTTTCTGCCTAAACTTAAGTATTTCAGACATAATTATTTTAACCCAAACTGACTTAATTGTAACAGAACTTTCATACTGAAGTAACACCATTTACATACTTTTCCTAAACCTAACCAAGTTGTTTTTCTGCCTAAACTTAAGTATTTCAGATGTACGCATTTGAACCCAAACTGACTAATTTGTTGCACAACGTCTATACCTATGTAGCACCACTGTTGTATTTAATTTAACCCAAACAATGACTTATTTATAAAGAAACTTTCATACTTAAGTAGCGCCACTTACATACTTTTCCTAAACCTAACAAGTAGTTTTCCTGTTTCAAATGTACTTATTTTAACCCAAACAAAGACTTATTTGTAACGTAACTTTATACTTAAGTAGCGCACTTACGTATTTATTTTAACCCAGTGACTTATTTGTTATTTAACTTCCATACTTAAGTAGCGCCACTTAAAACTAACCAAGTAGTTTTTCTGCCTAAACCTAACCAAATAGTTTGTTGCTTGCACAGTCACACTGAGCACTCGTGTTTCTGAACATATGTAGGAAAACACGTGAAAACTATAACTTAATATATAAATAACTTAAGATATCATAAGAAACTCATTGCATGAGTGTACGTTGTTATAGGTCATGTATTCATTTGATCTGTTGTTACATGACTGGTCATCTAAACATATCGTGAAACTACCTTGGTCAAGTACTGTTCCAACATAAGACAAATTCTTATAATTTGAGAATTAAAGTTGAAATTATCGCTTTGTTAAAATATAGACTGTTTCAAAGTGAGCATATGAACCAATAAGCTTGTTGCAGTAACAGCATGCAGTTGTCGACAGTGCCAACTTGTTACTCAACATTGCACTGCGCGCTAACCTGCCCAACGTCTAAACCCCAGAGAATCAGACAGACCTGCTCTGATATGACGTGATGTTTGGTTTCCAGCTGACAACTGAAGGCAGCAGTTCTGTCAGAGCTTTTTAAGCCTGTCGCAGAAGTTAGACTGCTGACAAGCTTCCACCCAATCTGTTTTTATAGAGAAGATTCAAGGTGTACAGTAGTGGAAGACGCAGGTGTGTGGCTCAAGCTTTTTCTCTCCTCTGTAACACCATGTAGCACTAATCAACCCCAGCTATTTTTCACAAAGTAAATCCATTTAGACAAATTAATCGTAATGTGACATGCATCTGTCAGTAAAAATGTTTTTTTGTTTGCATTTTATTTTCTTAATCATTTTGAACTGTTGATTTATGGATTTACTCATTACAGAGCTTTTTCTTTAACAGCCTCAAATATGTCGTTCATGACCAAAATAAAGACTTTTTTTTCCTCGAGGTAATGTCTCTGTGTGTGGTTTCTTCTTCTGTCACAGGAGATGAGTGTGGTTGGGATTTGTAGCTGATTGCCAGAAAAGCTCTCATAAATCACTTTTGCTCAGATTGCGTAAGACACTTTCCTATACAGAGATGAGCTGTGGGTCGATGGAACATGACGTGAGGCTTCGCTGGTAGACCTGCAGGCCTGTACAGCATCTCTGCCCGACACACAGAATATTCATTCATCAACAGCAGGGTTTTGTATATCACAAAAATAAGACTGGGATGTTCTGTGCTCCAAATGTGAGCAGTACTGTGATATTACTACCACCAGGTTCTGAAAGTAGCACCTGCCACCCGCCAAATGCGAGTATATTGTTGACAGTGGCGAATAAAATGGTCAGGCCGTCCATCACTTTGGCACACAAGCGATGGCCATAGTTGTCCGATTCCTTGGCATCTCATGCCTCCATGTCTATCGAGCTCTCTTATTGATGCTATCCGACAGTTCTGCAAGCACAATGACACATAGAAATGCTGTATCATGTTTCAGTTCGTTTGAGAACGGAGCCACAGAAGAGAGAAGAAAAAAAAAACTCAAAAGTGTGGTGCTATAAACCTGAGGGGATGCACCATTTCCCTGATAATCCCACGCTGTGAACAACACAGTTGTGTTTGAATCAGCAGGAGGAGAGTTAGTAACTTTAGCTGTTAGAAGCCAGCGGGCAGAGCTACTTACGTTGACTGAGGTGCCATTGAGTTACAGTTATGAGGACAACATTGCCATGATGCACTCAAATTTCCATCCATCCATCCATCTTCAACCACTGATCCCGTTAGGGGTCACGGGGGGCTGGAGCCGATCCCAGCGGGCATTGGGTGAAGGCGGGGTTCACTCCGGACACGTCCCCAGTCCATCGCAGGGCACATAGAGACAGACAACCACTCACGCTCACATTCACACCTATGGGCAATTTAGAGCCATCAATTAACCTAAATTGGGAGGAAACCGGAGTACCTGGAGAAAACTCACAGTTACATGGGGAGAACATGCAAACTCCACACAGAAGAGCCCCAAGCCGAATTTGATCCTGCGACCCTCATGCTGTGTGTGTTTTATGCAAATAACCACTACACATGACAACATAACACAAAGTACAGAACAGTACTGTGTACAGTACCCTCCCAATCCAGTATAGTACTAAATATCTGCTATTATCTGCAGTTCTGAAAGCACAGAAGTCTTTTGTTCTCTGACTTCAGCATTTCAGGTACACACCCTTTTAGTCCTTCTTTGTCGTTTTGAAATGAACAAACCCAAACCCAGCCACGGTTCTTACCTTCAGTTAAAGTACAGCCACACACAAGTCAGGCTGGGAGGATGTCAGATTCAGAAACAGCTTTATTAGCCAGGTATGAGTACACATTGCAGGAATCTGACTCAGGTTTTTGTTGTTGCTGCTCTCATTGTACATAAAAAAAATACAGCTAAAAAGAAGGACAGCAACAACATACATAAAAGCAAACATGCATTTGCTGCTATGTACATACATGTAGATGAAAGAAGATAAATATATATTAAAAAGAATATACTGTATACAGTATAAACAATACAACAAGGAACAACAACATCCAATATCTATAAGCCAGACTGATTCTGTAAACAATACTGCAGTAGTATAATGGAGCATAAATACTGAATGATTAATGTGACATGTTGCTTTATATGTGTTGCCTGAGAACATGTAATGAGGGCAAAAAATACCCCACTTTATTTCAAAAGTGCAATCTAAAAACATGGACTCTCATTTTGAAATTAAAAACATTCCTGATGTGCAGCTCAGCTCCTTTGACTTGTGCTGACTGTGTTGTGTTGTTGGTGTCTGGTATATAGTTACAGAAATACAACAAGCCAGTCACACCAGGAAACGAAGCAGTATGATATTTTTAAATACAAGTCAATTTTTGGGACCTTTCTGAACGCATTTTGTTTTCTGTCTCTCAGTCACAAATGTCTACCTGCAGGTAAAACATTTTGAAGAGAACCCTGAGCTTTGACCTCCACTGATTCACACATAAATAAATTATTATAATAACAGCAATTAATGATAATGTAATAAATTAACTATATAACAACAACAACCACTACTATGGCTTCCAAACATGCTGCATACTACAGCTGATGACTCTCTTTCTGGCCCTTACTTAAGGAACAATAGTCCCTATGTGGTCAGCAGCAGACCCTGACCTTTGACCTCTGGCAAGCAAACCAGCTTTCCACAAGGATTTATAGTAATAATGATAATATGATATGATAAAGTAAGGCACTACTGCTGTTACTACAACAATGTTTCTGTACCACTAATATTACTAGGATACTACTGATGCTATCTGTTAGTGATACCATCACCACCATTTCAGCTGAGGACTACTGCTGGTACTACTGCTGCTGCTGCTGCTATTAGTAGTACTTACTGTATATTCACCATTACTACATTCCATACTGTGATGAGTCAGGTGTTCCTATCAGTTTTGTGTCCACTGAGCTAAACATGTGATAGTTCCATCATATCCTGTGTGTTGGTGAATATATGCATCTGACAGGAAGTCACATGCCTTCCACTGTGTGCATATCTGTTATACAAGTTCCTACTTTGTTTCTGTTGTGCTTGATTCAGTCAGTGAATTAATTACATTCACCTGTTAACCATCATCATAAACCTGTAATGAATCCAGGCCAAGGCTTCAGCACATAGACTCGCTGTTATCCTGTAAAAGGAATACTTCACCCCCAAAAATGGCCATTTGTATATTGATTACTCAACCCGTGTTACCAAAAATTGTTGAAGAAAACTTTGTTTTTCTTTCTTAAATAACAGAGAAATATCTTGATGAGCTGAAGTAACTGGGGGCTGTGTTTAACAACAATAAAACTTGTCAACTTTGAGGTGTTTTAATTATAAGGTTTTAGCAAAGATGCATGTGTATTGTGTACGTAGCATAGGACTGGATAAATGAGACTTGGATTATACTGCACAAGTTATAAGAGATTGTAAGCGAGTGTTTTCATATAGTTATATCATATAGTTTTGCTGTTGTTAAAAGTGGCCCTCATTTACTTCAATTCATAACGGAGATATGCAAAAAGTCTTCTTCAAAAATTCAAGCCAACATTGGGTGAGTAATTGATATCCAAATGATCATTTTGTGGGTGAAGTATTCCTTTAAAAGTAAGTTTATTTCACGCTTTGGCTACCATTTGTTGTAAAAGCGTAGGCATAACTTTTTCAAGGTCAGAAAGGTTGTTCAGGTTTCGAGCATTCACTATGATCTCAGCTTTTCCAGCACCATCCTCCAGACTGGGAACGCCACAGGCGCCGGAACACAATCAGCTGTTTACGAACCTGTTCTGTCACTGCCCTGACAGACTCAGATACATTTACATGTTTTTGATAGTCTAATCAAAAACCTAAACTGCCTCCGCGTGACGCTCCCACAGGCCCTTTCTGCTGTGGAACCATGACTCACTTTCATCATAAAGTGATGTTGTGTCGGCGTGTCGGAGGCCTCAGAAGTCACATGTTGACGGCACTTTCTACCACCAAATGACCAAACACCAAATTTGCGCATATGTGCAAAAACAATATTTCTCATACTAATGAATGTATAGCTCTCTTCCAGACTGATGTCACAAAGTGCTTTACCATAAAAGGCAAAACAAAAAACAAAGACTCACTGCACTGTTTTTTATCAAATTGCTGGATAATAACCAGCAGCGTGAGTGATGTCAAAACAGAGGAAGGCTGGCTCTCAGATAAAAAATGCAAATAATAAGAGTGTTGAAACCTTAAGCGTTCTCAGTTTCTGTGTATTGACTCATAGACAGGAGAAGACTAACAAACACAAATGCTCTGGTTAACGTCTTGCTCAGTGTGAAGGATAATTACAGCGCAACCTTTTAAACAGGAAGGGTTAAAGGGCAGAATGCTGAAAATTGCTGTCACAGCAATAATAATGTAAGTAAAGCAGATTTCCTAAGAAAATGAGTGGTAACACATAGACTCAAATATATAGCAGAGCAGCATCACCACATCAGAAATATGTAGAAATCTCATCAGGATAAACGCTTAGAAATCTTAATCCCACTTTCTATTAATGCTCGCTTTATCATCAGTTTAGGTCTTCATTTTAAACTTTGTTAATAGTCAATAAATAAGTTACTACCCAAGGAATGGAAAGCAAATTTTACAATGGTTTATTTTTGCATTTTTTAAATTTATTTTAAATGTATTTTTTTTTTATCAAATTCATTTATTTTAAAATGTATTTATTTATCAAATTTATTTATTTATTTTTTAATGTATTCATTTATTTTTAAATTAGTATATTTTTTTAAATGCTCAAAACAACATAACCTCTGTGCACATTTCTTTTAAACGAGCAGTGTGTAGCATTTAGTGGCATCTAGCGGAGAGGTTGCAGATCGTAACCAACTGAATACCTCTCCGCTCACCCCTCCATTTAAAAGTGTATCAGAGAACTTTGCTGGCCTTAACGTAAAGTGAAAACGTGAAAGGCTTCCTCTGGAGCCAGTGTTTGGTTTGTCCATTCAGGGCTACTGTAGAAACATGGCGGAGCAACATGGTAGACTCTGTGAAAAGAACCCGCTCCCTATGTGGATATGAAGGGCTCATTCTAGGCTAACAAAAACACAAAGATTCTTGATTGATTAGGGATTATACACTAATAACAACTGATGAATATTATATTCAATTTCTGCCAATGAAGCCCCCTAAATCCTACGGTTCTTTAAATATGCATATTGCTCTTAGATAAAAAACACATTAAAACTCTTAAAACATGACCTCCTAGTTCAGTGCTACTCCCAACAGACACACCCCCCAAAACATTGCTCCTATCATATCCATCCACTGGCTGAAAAGAGCTGAATGTGCCAGCTGGTGTCACTCCAAGGTGAGTTGATACAAGAATGTAAACAAACCAGAGTGACCAGCATGGCTTCCCAACCTTGTAACAGCTGAGAACAACAACTGAGAGCGTCATTGCACCACATCTGGGTTCATCAAAGCTCAAAATGTTAGAAACTTATTGTCTGGGGGTAGATGGAGCAGATAGATTTTTTTTAATAGCTGAATGAATTCTGATTTGTTTTGAAAACTCTTTAAATTTTCCAATTTATTTATTTCTGTTTTGATTATTAATATATTTCCCTTGCTCTCCGCTATCTGAATTGGTCTCCCCTCAGGCTAAGGTATGGCAAACATCCACACCTTGCCATTCCCAATTAACGCCCACATCTCACTGAACAAAAAGGTTATTATACTCTTCCTCGATCCCTAACTAAAGTAGTTCCACGCAGTTACAACAGTCCTAGTTTCAGATCACGTCAGCCTCTCTCTCCTCCAGTCGGGCAGGTTGCAGGGTGGCTCTGCTGTCTCTGCTCACAGGTGACGCGCTCTTCGTAAGAAAACATCAGAGGTTTCACTTCACAGCTTTGGCATTAAATTCAAGTCACGTTCGGCGAAAAGGGCTGGAATTAGATGACCATACAGGTCCCTGAGAAGAGCCTCAGTCCTCTCAGTTTGCCTCCACGCCTCCAACTCGGCTTCCTATATTGTCTTCTTGTCTGTTTCACCGCGCGAATCTGTTCAAACTTGAGGACAGCATGACAGGAGGACTGAAGGACGGCGAAAGAGAGGAGGTACAGTATGGCTCTCATGTACAACTGGCGCTATTTTTAGTTCAAGGGCTTTAGCTTACACGGATATTTCTTCATCGAGGAGCTGATTATTCTCCTAAATTGCATTCATGAAGGGAATTTGGATGTGTTTTTTACATCTCCAGAGCGCAATCATTATCTTATTTTCTGGCACCTAGTCATGAACGCTTCTCCCACACACGCCGGGGGAATGTGAAGAACCATTGAGTATGCATTAGCATGTGGGTGTGAGATTTAAACTGCTGAAACCTCGATTAACAGAACGCGCGATTATATTTTTTACGCATCAACACAAAAGTTGACATGTCCGTGCGTAAAAGCGTAAAGGAGAGTAAACACGCGACATTTTTCTAAGACAACATTTCAGTCATAAATCAAGCTTTAGCACTATGTAATGAAGTCAGACGAAAAATGATTTAATGTGGTTAAAGATTTCCGAAGGACAGAGTAACAGTGTGGGATCCAGTGGGGTCTTTACGCACTCCGTTTTCAAGGTGATGGACACGGAAACCAACGTGTTTTTCCGTTACTCAACGAGATGAGATTACAAATATGGTTGGTAACCCAACATTTATTCAAAAATACCCAAAATATATAGAAGAAAAATTCTGTTAAGATTTTGATTTATTGCTTAATATTTTGAAAATGCGCTTTTACGCCTTCCTTAAAATTGTCGCCATGCTCTTAGGAACACGTTGGATCAACTGTATGTCAGTTCAGGATGTTAGATTTCTCTCCGGGTGGTGAGCACCCCTTGCGGCTAGATCGAGGGGTGTGGTGCTTCATTTTCTATTCATTTAAACCCATCCCTGTTTGTCGGGCAAACTGGTAACTCGCAGCTCCAGTCTCTCTCCTCTCTCTCAGCGCGCTGCACACGCACCATCCCTCCTCCTCCTCATTCTCTTTCTTTTTCTGCCTCCTCTGGATCCCGACAGGAGTTTCTGCATTCGCCGTTCATCCGAAAACAAGGGAACATATACAAACCTAACAACAAAGACATGGACAACGACAGTCTGAACGAGAAGACGATGGAAGATGTCCACATCAAAGAGATTGACCTGGTCAACCGGGACCCGAAGCACATAAACGACGATGTTGTCAAGGTGAGTCAAACCTGGAGGGTGTCAACGTCTAAGCTTTATATTTGGGGTTAAACGTGCACCTTTCCCTCTATTTGCGTGGCAATACCTTTACCACAGTACCTGTTGCAGAGTTTGCACTTAACTTCTGCTGAGTGGAACTGACTGACTATCACTTTAAACTGAAAGAAACTTTGGGAAACTGAGTCGAAATATAGGAGCTGTCAAACTTGTGCAGATGTGCGCGTTAGAGGCGCACGGCAGTTCTTTTTTGCACTGTACTGTGCGCTGTGCTTCCAGCAGTGTTCCCCCTCAGTGACTTTCCCCTATTAGGAAAAGACTTTGCAGAGATATTACAGCCGCTTGAGGCGATACAATGGAAAGCTCTCTACATGTGTAAATATCTGCGCGTCCGCACAAGCAGCGAGCTTGAAAACTTGCACATCCTCGCACCAACAGAGGAAACATTACCAATTTCCTGTTGTTGGAACAAACATTTCCCACAGCTGCACACGCCTTGCTTTTGGGAAAGTGGGATTCTTTCCACGAAGACAGCAGCCTGGCTGAGTGTTTATATTGTTTCAAGGAGTTAGCAGAGGGAGAGAGGTTGCTGCAGCAGAGGAGTGGTGCGCTGGAAGCCACCTGACGCGTCTGCATGGTAGCGGGGAGCGGCAGCAGCCTGAGCCCGGCCGCCCTCCTCTCCAGCTGGGGCAGAGTGGGGTCAAACTGCTCGCTGCATGGGACAGGAGGGGTCAGCTCTTTGAAATGCCTGAACTCTGCCTTGTTAAAACAGGGAAACACCCAAGTAGCCAAGTAGTAGTGCGTCTGAGGGGATATCCCTCACCACTCCCCACCCCTCCTCCCTCCTTTCCTCCCATTCTACTCCCCTCCTCTCCTCCTCCCTCCCTACATGCCTATAGTTGCGTCAGAGGAGCAAATGTCCATGTGTTGCTTTTTATTGGCTGCTGTCAGCCTCCAAATGATTACTGACAGTCTGACATGATTGACTTTGTAGACTGGATAGATAACCCCTCTTGGGTGTTGGGTAATGAAACTGATTTCAGTTCTGTGAAGTCTTATTGACATGGCATTTTGTTCACAGATTAAATACATACATTAAATTTGTAATATGGGTGAACACTTGAAATAAACCTGTTAGCTACTGATGACACTGAAATATTCAGAATGAGAAGAGAAGCACATGTAAGATTCAGCATATGTGAAACATCCAAAAAAGACATATTACGCCAAAATCAGACTTTATCTTTTGAAAATGCTGTTTCACATGAGGTGTCTTATGTTTTACATGCTGAATATATGTTCTTATAACACGTGGAAGTGTCACTTGTAAAATATCTGAAAAACCATATATGTGCCACATGACAAATACGTGAAATGTGTTACACATTGTTGTTTTTTTGCAAGGGAAAGAAGGAACATTTAGTGGATTGGAGTATGACAAAAAGAAGAAAACATGCAGTACAAAGAATAGTTATAATACAGTTTTAAATATATATATATCCAGTTCTGCCACATGAACAGTTTCACCAAAGTGCCAGTTTTTTGCTTTTCATCCACCACTCTCTGCTCTGTCTCTCCCTCCCGATTCTCCTCCGTTGTGACAGTGAGTCAGATTCTCCTTCTAGTCTCAGAATAGAAAGATTGTCCCGCCCCTCTCTAATCAACTCAACAGACGGCTGGTGAAATTATCTGAAATCACATGCACGCACACTGTAAAAATCTAAACTGCTGTAGGAAGCTGTTGAAAGCCTGAAACTTTAAATAGCACATTTACTCAAGTATTGTGCTTTCGTACAATTAATTAGGCAATTTTGGTTAATTTAATTATTCCTCATCAACTCCAATCCAAGGATTCCTAGCTGCATTAACTAGTTACAGATTATGATTTTCAAAAAAGTATATTGAGCAAATAAAATACAGGGGGACACATTATGAAAAAAAATCACTTTTTCAGTGTTTGTGCTCATACATTTAGGTATCTGGAGCGCCAACCAACCCACAAAGATTTTTTGTGGGCTGCCTGGATCTGGAAAGTTGATTCAACAAGCCATTCAGATTTGTCCCCTTCCTATGTCACATGCAGGCTCATTAGAACATAACCCCTCTGGCTTGAGAACTACCTTTGCAAAGGTGTGCAATACTTTTTTCTTAAGCCAATCAGAGCAGACTGGGCTTTTTCAGGAGGAGGTCTTAAAGAGACAGGCGCTAATGTGGAGCCAGAGCATGACTACAGGTATATTCTGCAGACAGTATGAGAAAAATAGTGTCTTTTTTTAGCATTAAAGCATGTAAACATGTTCTGGTAGAAACCCAAAATACAAGAATGAACCTGGAAATGAGCATGATATGTCCCCTTTGAGTACAGACTGAATATTTCAAAACAATTTTTGAAAAAACAGATGCAATCCCTTCACACAGACTTAATGAACTCCAACAGTATTTCAAGAGTCCCGCTCTGACACATGTAGAAATACTTACTATGGTTAGGAACCCAAAGATGCTCACTGCCCCCCCTTAGATTTCAGAATATACTCTGATGAATCCTGTATTTTTTACAGTGTGCTGCTGTATACGGCTTCTCTGAGGTGCTTTGAGGTCAATGAAACAGCTCTGCCAAGAGTGGAAGCGTATGTTTAGTGCACCCCAATGAAAAGCACAAGCAGGGAATCCCTTCCAGCAACGCCACCACTACCACCCCCACCCCACACATGCACACATGCTATATGTAGTGTACATGCACACACTAACACACACATACTGCATTTTTGTAAGAAGGGGAATACAAGCTGTTCTCCTGTAGCTGCTGCAGCTGGCCTCAATCACCTGGCCACATCAAACAAGTTCCATTACTGACATGCATGTGGAGTTTGCCCTGCGATGAGAGTTTTTTCCTTCCTCTGGAGAGTTTGTGGGTCTTTATATAGTACAGAGGAGTGGAAATACCCCCACTGGAGACAATTTTTAAGAGGGAGTTGTGAGAAGTTTGATCCAAGGTCAAATTGAAAGCAACGAAACACTTCCTCTGGGACTGCGAACCCTATGATTACTGGACTCTTGATTGTATTTTCACTTGACCTTCTCATTCTGGGATATTTGTAGATTTATTGTCATTGTTGTATGAAAATGTCATGCCTCCTGTTTGGACAATCACACACTCTGTGGGTCGAGACATGTTGTGTTTATGAAACTCTTTCAAACTCAGTGATTTGCTTCCATCCAAATGTTATGCAAATTGAAAAAAAACTGTGAATACATCACAAAGGTGTGTGCAAAAGAGGAGTTACATCATACAAAAAAGCATCCTGGGAACGTTTTTTCACAGATACCTTAACATTTATTCGATATTTGGCAAGTAATTCTCACTAAAAGTTAGATTTGGGTGTTTATGTGAAGGTCGAGTGAAGTGGTTTTGTGATATTGGGGAAGAATTTGCAAAAAGCTTCTTATATGGAAAGTTCAGCAAGCAGGGTAATGAGTTAATATAACATATAGACTTGTGTTCACCTCAGATGATTTCTGAGTCAAAAGTACACTTTCATGATGCAATTTTGATGCAAAATGTCTAGTTTGAATGAGTCTGTCCGTTGTCTCTGATGCCAATCATCCTAATCTCTCTCCTGAACCAAAACCAAATATTTCCTCTGACTACAGAAGCCCTCAAACCAACAAAAGAGTCCATTACTGTGCTACACACTGACCTTGTCCTCCAGCGACCCACTCAAGCAGAGTTGACAGCCTGAAGATAGAGCTCTGGAAATAGCACATCGCCTTATTTACTCAATAAAACTGTCGCCTTGCCGACTGGTCACATGCTGACCCCAAGACACCATTGTTTCACATCAAACCTCTGATTTCTGCTTTGACTTGAATGACTGGGCTGCTGCAGAATAAAAATACACAACATTTTGGTGTATTTATATTTGTAGATTTTTAAAATATTGATTGTTGGTAAATCCTGAGGCCTCAGAGTCAGCTCTGTGTTCCCTCAGCATCATCTTAGGCCCATCACTATGACCTTCTGATATCAGCAATATTCGATGACAGACAGTCTGGTCTCATTGGTCAGGTTGGTTAGGTTTAGGCATAAGATGTAGTAGTGATTTGCTGCAGGGTTTTGCAGTGCTGTGGGATAATCACTTTAATGGCCTACTGAGTGCACTATGACGTCCTTTGTTCCCTCATGGCTGTGTTATACAGCTCTATGTAACAGTGTGACGTCCGATTGTGTTTCTCCAAAAGTTTCCTCTGTTTCTCCAAAAGTTTCCTCTGTCTACTTCTACTGTGGGTTTATTCGCCCCCCCTGTGGCCAAATGCGCCGCCCACATTGAAAATTTGAGGACTTGCAGTTTTGCCGCACCCCCAAATCTGGTGTGAATGCAACCTCAGGCAAAATAGGGTAAGGGAACATAGACACGCTCCAGGACTTTTGTGATCTTTTTCAAAAACATCTTTACTTTAATCAAAACCTAGAGGATTTTGAACAAACTACTTCATATATTATTGAGGTAAAAGGACATTTCTGGGTGACATTTGTCACAGTCTTCACAAAATCTAAATCAACCAAATACAACAAAATAAAACCCTCTGACACAGCAAAGGATCGCTTCAGTTCTTACGCAGTCGAACTTGAAGGTGATGATTTTTTATAGACTAGATATTAAAGTGCCAAACTCCAGGTAATGATTTTCCTCATAATGTTGCAAACAGAAGAGTATTTAGAAAACTAAAACTGTGGAAAGAAAAAAAAAAAAGCAGCAAACAGCTTCACTTTATGAAGTCAGACCTCTCCACCATCCTGCTGTGGTTGTGTTTGTGCCCTCATTTAGTCCCAATCAAAGTTCTGGAAACTGGAGCCGAGTGGGTCCACTTTAAAATTTGTAGCTGTGGAAAAATTAAATGGACGCTGCGCTGGTTTTGTGGCTGCAGTCAGATTTATATTATGAGGCTGCCGTGAGAGCTGCCAGTTGGTGCTGTGAGAGAGGCTTTATGCTGCTGCTTGGAGTAAAAGAATTGGACTCATAAGCTGCTGTTTTAATATATAAATATAAGTAGGATATTTGAAGAGCTCTGTTTCAAAGCAAGACATCCAGGATTGGAAAAAACATGACATTTCCTCTTTCATAACGAATAACGTTATGAAAATAAGCCCTAAGATGGGATTTATAGTCTGCATGCTTCAAATTCATAGACTCCTAAAAGTGTTTTTTAAGTCAAGTAAATGTTAGTCCTTCCTTAGTCTTTCTCATTTCAAGATATAAACACTTATATCTTGAAAATTCTTGAAACAATGTGATTTCTTTTTAAAAGAGTTTGCCGTGTTCTTACTAAACTGGCAAGTTTTCTTTAACATGGTTGAATGAATTTTGGAAGATGCCTATATTCACTTTCTAAGTCAGAGAGATCGATTTATAAGATGGAGCCAGTTAACTTATAGATTGTAAACCGGTGTAAGACTAGCAAAAAATTGCCTAGCAGCACCTCTAAAGCTCAATTATAATTTGTTTATTTAATCCATAAATAAAACCAAAGTGCACAAACATCAACTTACGGTTTTACGGGTGAAAATGTTCTGGACGGGCTTGGCCAGGAATACACGCGTTCACACATAACCCCCTGTAAATTCACAATTTGACAATTTTACACTGTGGTTTTCTTGGTTTAAACAAATTAGTTACTTAATTGGAGAGCTGAGAGCTTCAGATGTGCTTCAGATGTGCTGGTTACCTACAGACGGAGCTAGCTAGCTGTTTCTCCTTGCTTCCAGTCATTCAGTCATGCTACTGTAAGCTGAGCTAACCAGCTGCTAGATCCTTAGATCGGTATCCATCTTCTCCCTAACTTTGGGACGTATATTGTCACGAAGTGAAAGTCAGTTGTTTGATCCATTGCAACGTCAGAGTCCAGCAGCAGAGCTACGCTTTTGAACGTGACTACCAGAGCCAGTAAAACGTCCTTCTACAAAGTGCCGTACAGAACCATAAAAATATTAACAAACAAATAAGCATACTTCCTATAATGTCTAACTAATCCCTTAATAAGATGGAGAGTTGTGCAGTTTATTCTACTGAAGTGATGATAATTATCTCCATTCAAGCATGAATATATAGCATTACAAAACAGAATTTGCTTCCATTTTCCAGTTCGTATGCAGTCAATATTATATCAATTAAAAACTAATGTTCTTTTTCAGGGATCTAAAATGGAAAAAGTAAACCATAATGTGCTTTTCTCTGATGCCAACGGTCTTGTGTAAGTGGCCATCAAGTCTTCCAAACAGTAGATAGTATCTCACTTAGGACTTTTCCATTTCACTGTCAGTGTGACACTGGTTAATATCTGTGTGATTTATTGATATTACAGCCATTAGCCATCAGTAGCCCAACAGGTCCGTTGGTAGAGACTCTCCAAGTAACTGTAGAATAAATATTGACTCAGTGCTCAGATGCCTGTGGAGGGGATGAAAGGGAGAGAGAGTCTCCATTGTGTTCACAGTGGGACAGTTGCCCCTGTGAGCTTTAAACAGCATTGATCAGATCACGGACACTTGCAGGGATTGTCACATTTAAAAGCCTGAGAAATGTGTTTACAGTGAAAAGACGCCCAATGTTCTTGTTCATCTTAATGGGTGGCGGAGGCCCAATAGAGTATGGGGGTGTTTTCGTCTTTGGATTTTCTGCTCATGAACATGGAGTGTCTGTAGGTTGTTGCATGGAGGCAACAGTTTGGCTTTCACTGGTCACACTAAGTGTGTGTAGTCTTCCTTCTGTTTATTCCATAAAAAGCAGAAAAGTGAAGCACATCACATCCTGTGCACCACAGGATTTTTCCAAACAAAGACATACCACACAGCGAGTGTTTACAACGGCGATGTAAAAGCTTCTAGGATCTATCTATCTATCTATCTATCTAGTGAATTTTGATGTTTTCAAGATGCTCTGGAGACAAAAATGCCTTGCAGATGCCAGAGATAGTGTGTGTAGCAATCAGTATTTTGGGCGTGGCAGTGTGTTGATGGTTAGACCATGTACCAGTCGCCGCAAGTGGAGATGCAAATCCTGCCAGGAATCCCACCCTCCATCTCAGCAAGCTGACACATTAACAGGGAGTGAAGCAGCTGATTTATGTGGAAATAATGGAGAGGGACTATATGTTTGTGTGATGGTTTAATTAGCACCATATCAGGGCTCTTGTGAAACACTGTTGGCGGTGCGTGAAGGCATTTGACGAGTGATAATGATGAGTCTAGTGGGAGTGTCTCTTTATACTAACAGTACAATTCACTTTTAGGGTGTGATGTTACAAGTATTTTGTCTTCATTTTCAATACTTTAAAACATATTTGTTTACTTACCTCTAGTGTTATGAATCCATGGTAGTAAGGTTTTAAAATATCCATTAGTTAGATTCCAGCTGCCACCCAAAGATAATGGCAGTCAGTGAAATAAAGGTTGAAAACTTTTTATCAACACAACAGGAAAATGCACAAGTTCAGCTTTCACCATCTCTTACTCATTTATCAGCTGCTTGGCTACCAGCTGATCGAAACATTCAACATACCACAGCGTTATCCGGTCTGGAAGTTGTCCGTGTTACAACTTTAACCCTTTCACTTTCACCCAACACACAGAGGCGCCTTTTGATAACATTTTATGATGAACCGGGCCTCCAACTCACTCAAATGTAAACCCACCCGTGGCTTTTATAGACATCGGAGCAGGTGACATAGTATAAATAGCAGGAGTGTCAGCTAAGGGCATATGGGAAAGGTGATGAATGGGTCAAACAAACCCAAGACTTTCAATCAGGAGATCAGTGTTCACGTCAGTGTTTCCCAACTGTAAATAAGTGGTTGTGTTGCCGTAACCCAACTACCTGTGAAAACAGAAGTCCATTTTGATCAGCCACATCCAGTATGTAATAAGTGTCTATTGACTCGTTTTCTCCGGGCCATTCAAAAGTAATGCAAGAGGGGCACTCCGATGCCGAGGGGCTCTGACCAAGCGGCGGTATTTGTCGCGTTTGGAGTGAGAATATGTTATTTTTTCAGCGTTTGGTTGCACTCCACCCTCTCATGTCACTTTTGGTTGCAAAAAAACAAGATGGCAACAGCCAAAAACCAAAATGGCACCGGCTAAAATGCAGAACTCGAGTCCACAAAACAATGGTCGACGTCACGATGACTGCGTCCACTTCTTATTTACAGTCTATCGGCTAAACAGACTTGTTTTAGTTCTAGATCTGCTAGAAGTGTTTTTGCCAACATTTTCTTACTCTTCCTCTTTTCCAGGTAGACTTTGAGGACGTGATGGCCGAACCTGCAGGGACCTACAGCTTCGACGGCATATGGAAAGCCAGCTTCACCACCTTTACTGTCACCAAGTACTGGTGCTACCGGCTGCTGACCGCACTGGTCGGCATCCCGCTGGCGCTGATCTGGGGAATCTTCTTTGCCATCCTGTCCTTCTTGCACATCTGGGCTGTGGTGCCATTAATCAAGAGCTACGTGATCCTGATCCACTGCTTCCGTCGCATCTACTCCATCTTTGTGCACACTTTCTGCGACCCGCTGTTCGAGTCCATGGGCAAGTGCCTCGGCAGCATCCGAATCAGCGTAACCAAGGAGGTGTAGCGTTCGCGACGAGGAAGAGGATGATTAACGGAAAGAGGGGAGGGAGGATGGGAGGGCTGGAGCAACACAGATGGAGGAAAAAGTCAGAACAGAGAAGAAGAAAAAATAGATCTCTGGAAAATGAGAGATGAGACTTTTCCAGAGCTGGGTAGTGTTGGAAGTGAAGGGGCGTGGTTATATGGCACCTGACCCCGCCTTTTTCCACTGACTGTTTTTTCTCTCCAGTGTTGGTGTTACCAAACGGGTGGGCACAAGAAATCAAAGGGTTGTTCTCTGGGGTTTTTGTTTTTTTTTTTGTTTTGTTTATTTTTGTTTTTTTGTTTTTTTGTTTTTTATTCCTCACTGTTAACTTTGTCAAGCAAGCGACCAAGCTCCATATCTGTTTTCTGTTAGTTTTGCCACATGATGTAAATTCCTTCCATTCTTACCGTTTCTGTGGAGAGCTTATCACTTTGATTGATTCATGTAAAGAGGGGATGTCAGGGTGTATCACTGTCTTCTCTCGCGCTTACGTTTTTGTGGAGCCGGGCAGGGCAGGGTGGTTGGACATCGGGGTTAGGAAGGTCAAAGCAGAGAAAAAGAGTGAGCGCTGCCAAATTCTATCTGACTCAGCAAAAACTAAAAAACAACGCCACAAGCCAAACAACACAGCGACAACCCCTCCCTCTGTCCCCATGACCTCCAACCCACCAACCACCCACCTCTCCACCCCACTTGCTTTCCAGCAGTCTGACACACTGAACCTGCCCTCGTTCCTGCATGCACCTGCTTGCCAGCAACTCGCCGTCCGCCGACACCGCCACGCCCACCACACAGCCTTACAATGCAGAAATAATCTGCATCCCAGCTCACTTGCTCTGTGTATCGGCTTCTCAATTCACCTCCACCTCAAACAGCAGGTTTCATCACCATTATCCTCATAATAAATACATGAGCATGTGACAGAGAATGTTAGCATTTGCAAAAAAAATTTTTTTGAACTCCGATGTGGGTTTACTGACCAACTTTGGCCTTTTAATGTTTCAGTGAAGCTCTTAAATGCACATCACCATAGTCCCATAGTGAATGCTTATTTTTCTACACTATGAATATGAAGAACTTTGAGGGTTACCGTTGTTTTAATATCCTGTATGTACTGTATGGGTGTTGACTTTACAAGCTATGGCCTCATTCCAGTGCACTAATCTATGGGAAAGTATTGTTAGTGAATAGCACTAATGAAGATCTCCTGGCTGTGTTTGCAAAGGTAGTAGAAATCTAGCAGTTACTTTTGCACACTCTGCACTCAGGATGTGCAGTTACAAGCTTGTGTGGAGATGTTTGTTATGCGCTGTGGTACTTACACAGGTTATTGCATTGGAATTAAAATAATGTGAGGTGGAATGTGTGATTTTGGATGCATTTTTACTTGTTATCTGGTCATAATTTTGCACCATCCATCCTTTTTTTCCTCTTAATTGTTTTTTTTTTTTTAATTACCCCGACTAGTTTGTTCTGCTGCCTGCTTCTTGACTGTGGACACGATGCTGAACAGCATCAAACTGATGCCTCCTACCCCAGAGATGGGTAAAGGGAGGGACGGTTGGGTGGGGTTTCTGCAATGGGGTGGGGGTGGGAGGGGCTATGTTTTATTGAGACACTAAGCTCGCTTTGACTCCGTCACCTTCAGTCTACCTGCTGTCTTCTCACAGGGATGGTAATATCATAGCACCTGTTCCTTGAATTGAGTGTTTTTAAGCTCCAAAGGTGATATTTTTATAAGAAGATAATGTTTTTCCTTCCTTGCTTTTACTGTACAAATATCACGCTGTGCACATTAAAATTTAATATAATCGAGTGTGCATTTGTTTGTTTTTTATCTTTAAAAGTGATCACCATGTGCCTCTCATGAAGATCAGATATCAACAGTAGATTTTTTGTTTGTCTCTTTCTTGTGATCTTGAGTCATAGCAAATCTGTGTAATGACTCACACTAGGTGACTGGTTTCATTCATCTAGACTGCAGGAACCAGCCAGTTGAAGCTACTTGTGGAAAAAAATACATATGAACAAAGCTGAAGCAAGAGCAGCTGAAAAATAATTTCCAGCAGCAGCAGCAGCAGCAGCAGTAGTGTTTGTATCACAGTCTGTGTCAGTAAAGTCTGATGCCTTTAGTGCTGCTCATAGGCTTTTTTTCCAGAGCCTGGCACAATATCTCCATGGTTACTCCACAAACAAATATTGGGCTCATGAGACTGAAGTCTCTTGACTGTATCTGAGTTAATTTCCACCAAACGCAGGCACATAATTCTGCAGCCCGAGGCAAGCCTGACACTTTGCTGTACACTGTATTGTTCAACAGTAACATGTTCAAGAATGAAGTCGACTTAACAGTGGTTCATTGTTTTAATCTTTCAAAGGTGAGTCCACGATACAATAGAAAAGGAGAACAGCATGAACTGCTGAATGCAGCTTCCAGATTTCTTTCAATTCATGGACCAAACACTGGTACAATACTAGCCAAGTTTGTTCTTCTCAATTGAGTCACACGACTACATTAAATGGACAGTAAAGTAAGTGGATGGCCACAAAACCATGTCTGTTAATCTGCTGCTATAACAGCCTCCACTCTTCTGGTGTCAAGGTTTCCACAAGATTTGGCAACCATGCTGCAGGGATTTGCCCCCTGTCAGCCTCGAGAGTACAGTCAGGTCAGGTACCAGGGTGGGTCTATGATTCCTGGCGCGCACTCTGCATTCCGGTTCATCCCAGAGGTATTGGGTGGGGCCGAGGTCAAAGCTTTATGTAGGCCAGTCAGCATCTTCCACAGCAACTGGGATAACCATTATCTTTATGGACCTGGCTTTGTGCACATGGTCCTCTCCAAATTGTCACAATTTGGAGGTATCTGGTCTAAAATATAATTTTCTATATAAGCATTATAATTTAACCTGACTGTAACTGAATGGCCCAAAACATGAAAATAGCCAACAGGAGTATCCAAATACTTTCTTTCTCAAAGATTCTTTTATGTCAATATGGATTAAAATAATATAATAATAATAATAATCCCTCTACTGCACAATAAAAAAAAAAATGTAATCGGGTCCCTAAATTGCAAATATTTCTTTGCAACCAAAGTGGAAAAAATTTGCATCTTTGATTGGAATTCATTATTTGCATCTTTTAAGAATAACAAGAGTCACAAGTTGAAATCTGCTTTATCTTGCAGCTGAGTCTGTTTTGATCCAGGTGAGCAGAAGTCGATTAGGGACATACTGGTTAGTGTGAAGCATGAGAGCCACAATCTGGGGCTGGAAGTTCAGCCTCTCCAGTTCAACCAAGGTGAGTTTAACTTGTAAGTAAGCTGCTGGGATAAAGGAAAGAAAGCATGCAAAAGGCAAATTGAATTAAAAAAAACAGCTTCCCAAAACATGTCAAATAAGCAAGACTGAAACAACCTCAACAGCCTGCACTCCGACAGTCAAGCATCATTGCACCACAACAGAAAACTCCTGAGCAGGATGCAAAAGGTCCTGGTAGAGTCAAACCTGCACAGAAATTTCCAGAGCTTCTCAGTGCAGGAACAAATCAGACTTAACAGGAGGATGAGAGAACACAGTGACGGCTCTGTTGCCTCCATGCAAGTCGACAGGATTGGACAGTGGTACCTGTGAGCTAATGGCGGTGACCTGATACAACCAGGGTGAGAAGTTACAGCAGCAGCTCCTCTGTGCTGCTGCTGGTAAGTTTGCTTCATCTGAGTTCATTTGGGGGCTCCTAATCTTTACTACAGCCCTTCCTGTCTGGTAGTAGTGAAGAATCAAAGCACCTTACCAGAGTTTTTGCATGTTTTTACCAATTTTCCACAAATCATGTATAATGGATGTAATTTTCCTACCTTTCAGGCCTTTTCCTACCATTTATTTACATACCTTGGTGACCAATTAATGAAGACTTGATGTTCATTGGCACCGCTTACCAACTCAAACAAACAAGTGTCAAGAGTCTGCAAATTGGTTTTCACACAGAATTGCATTCAGACAGTAGATTCCCAGAATGAGAGGGAAGCATGGGTCTGAGTTAAGGAGCAGAAATTTGCAGAAACAGACTGGTACTGTGCCTATTGGAGGTTCAGCTTCCTGTAAGAGAAATCCTCAGCTTGATCCTGTTCTGCACGATGTTTGCATGTTCTCTCCAGCCTGCAGGCCCCTGCAGCTCAACTGGATTAATGCATTTGCATTATGCTGTTTGTGCATGTGTGTGTATAAGTTAACAGAGTGAAAAAATTGAATTTCCCCTAGCGGGACTAATAAAGGACTATCTTCTTCTTCTTAAAGACTCTAAACTACCAATAAATAAGAATGTCAATATCTGAATGTCTGTGCTGAGCTTGGGCCTGAGGTGGAAACCATATCCTAGATGTTATTATGCCAAGTGCATGCTGGGAAACACTCCAGCATCCTCTGACTATGAATAGAAATAATAGAAAAAATAAATATATGAAAACTATGAAGGAAAGTATGAAATCATTTCCGGGGAGTTTTGTGTTGATGTTTCTTGACTTTTTAGACGCTCACCACAGCTTTCACAATGCAATAGCTCCCTCTAGTGAGGTACATTTAGAAATGCATTTATATTATATATGGCCAAAAGTATGTGGACGACCATACATTACACCCATATATGTTCATATGTTGTTATATTATTCAAAATCATGGATATTAATTCAATTCTATAACAGCCTCCAGCTTCCTAGTTTAGTGAGATCAGCTGCTGGTGTTGGGTGATCAGGTCTGGCTCACAGCTGGTGCTCCAGTTCATCCCAAAAATGTCGGATGTGGTTGAGATCAGAGCTCTGTGCAGACCAGTCAAGTACTTCTTCACCAAACTGGGAAAACCATTTCTTTATGGGCCTGGCTTTGTGTTCAGGAGCAATGTAATCTTGAAACAGGAACAGTCCAAACACAAACTGTTGCCAGAAGATTGGAAGCAAACTATTGTCTAAAATATCTGTGTGCTAGATGGCATTTAGATTTACCTAACTGAAACTAAGGAGCCTTGCTCAAACCATGAAAACAGCCCCCCAATCAAAAGTACATAAAACTACAGTATGCAATGTCTATAATCATCTGTAATTTATAGATGATTATAGATTTTCATGCTTGTAGTTAAAGGTGGGGCTGAGACTGGTTAGCACTGTCACCTCACAGCGCAGGTTCAAATCTGGCTTCTGTGTGGAGTTTTCATGTTCTCGTTGTGTTAACATGGGTTTCTAAATGTCCCATAGGTGTGAATGTGAGCACGAATGGTTGTCTGTCTCTATGTGCCCTGTATGGGGGCGGCAGTAGCTCAATTTGGAGGGGGGTGGGTTGGGGAACGGGGGGGTACGGGTCAAGGTCCGGAGGGACAAAAAAAGGAGGGGAAACGGGAGGGGGGGGGGGGGCCATTTTCCTTTGGGGGAGGGGGGGGGGCCCCCGGGGGAAGACAACAACCCCCAAATGGGGGGGGGGGTTTTGAGGGGCCCCCCCCCTCCCTTAACATTTTTCCAAAAAGAGGGTGTTGTTGTTTGTTTGGGTTTGCACAACTAAAAAAATAAAAAAAAGGGGGGAAAAGATAATTTCCCCCCGGGGGGAAAAAAAAGGTTATAGTCTGGCGACGTGTCCAGGGTGAACCCCGCATTCGCCCAGTGCCAGTTGGGATCAGCTCCAGCTCCCCACAACCCCTAACTGGATAAGCAGTTGCAGATGGATGGATGAATGGTTGGATGGATGGTATTTTAATGTTCGATGCCAACAGGTTTCTCCACTTAAATGAGTAATGGAAAGCCATAAAGAAACAATTAGCCGTCATATTCTGTGTCCACTGAACATAGCACATCACTAAAAGTGCTAAAGTTATTATTATTAAGATTTTTATTTGAATTTAAATACATAATTGAGATATTTAAACCTTAACTTTCAAATGTTAATTTTAAATTAATTACATTACATTTAAAATTGCTTTAAATTAGAATTTATTTAAAATGTATTTCTACTTTTTGTATTATTTACAACTTACAGAACATTTGACTTGGTATTTTATTTTATTGTTGGGCATTGGTGCTTTTTATATATATTTATTTTAAAATATTTATATTGACACTTACACACATAGTCCCATCTATTCTTTTACTTTTATTTGTCCAGCGTTGTTGTCCTTTATTGTAACTGTAACTGTAATTTATATTTCTGTGAAAGTCACAGAGTGACCTTGTCCTCGGCTAAAAAAAGGTGATTTTGCTCGGTTGTGTCACATAACAGTGTGAGCGACGGGAGGTTTTGCGTATTTAACATAAATCAGTGCTGATACTTTGGTGAGAGAAGTGCTGACTGCTTTATCTGCCCTCCTCAGATGGTTTATTACATGTTTGGCATATACTGTAACTCCTCTCCAAAGTGTGAAGCACAGTAGATTAAACCTGGATTCCTTGGTTGTCAACTGAACAAGCATCCTGTGGTAAAAGAGCGAGACAGCAGCGAGATAACACATGTGAGAGACGTAAGGTAGACGTGATGTTCGGGCTGTCCTCTCGATGACTCAGTCAGCGTCAGTAATGCTCATCAGTGGAAAGTCAGACTAGGTGACATAAACATGTTGGCTTTAAACCACCTGGAGGATCAGCAGCTGTTGATTATTACAGAGAGAGCTCTCTGTCAAAATATATCATTCACCTGAAGATGTTGGTTCAGAAGATACTTTCACATCTACGTCACCTCAGCTCTGTGAGTTTGATTAAAGTACAATCATTTAAAGCCTGACCCCTGACCCAGGTGTTCTGCTGCACGACTGCTGCCATTTCAGACTTTATATGATAGATCAGAGCTTTGCATTTGAAGTTTACGTTACTAGTTCTGTGTTTGCCACATATTTGACTTTGTGTGACAGGTCACATCATTCAAGAGATAATCTCATTTTGATTCACTGTTTAGTTCGTTGCTAGTGGCTTCCACTCCTCCTTTAATTAGCATAGACTAAAATAAAGGCAACTCAGAGAAGTCATATATTTCAGGATCATTAAAAAAAGAAAATAAGCATGTAAAGCACTATTTGTACATCAGTTGTTTAAGCCTGTTTTACTTTGTCGTGACTTGTTTGAGTTTATCTATTTCTCAGGATGGATAATAAAACCAGACAATGTATGTTTGAGCAATTAAGTAAATACAGGACAAGTAAAGGCAAGTCATCAGATTGTTGGAAAATGTATATAAAGGTCAGGACTGTCAAAGCTAATGCAATAATAAAACTTTAATGCAATTTTGTTTTAACACTACTAATTTCTTTGAGACATTAATGCAACTTGTGAATTTTCGGTTGTAACGGGTTAAGTTTTAAAGAAATGTTGGTGAGAAAAAAACTGTCATGACCATTTTCCAGGGTCCCTTGACCTCTGACCTCCAGATAAGTGAATGTAAATGGGTTCTCTGGGTACCAACCAGTCTCCCCTTTACAGACATGCCCACTTTATGATAGTCCCAGTCTGTCTGGATCAAGTCCTAGTCAAGTCAGCACTCTGACACACTGACAGCTGTTGTTGCCTGTTGGGCATTTGCTAAATGCAAATCTGTGAGGGTTTCTGGATAATATCTGTTATTGTTTTGTGTCGTTAATTGATTTCCAATAATAAAAATATACATATGTTTGCATAAAACATTGAGGATTCACACTTGGTTTTAAGGTCATTTAGGCATTTAGTTGTGATGGTTAAGGTTAGGGTAAGGAGCTCGGGAAGGCATTGTATCAATGAGTGTCCTCATAATAAATATATGCATACATTTGAATAAAGCAGCATATTTGTCCACTCCCGTACTGATAAGAGTATTAAATACATGACAAATCTCCCTTTAAGGTACATTTTGATAAGATGAATAAATGTGGGATTAATTTGCAATTAATTGTGATTACCTATTTTAACATATATATTAACAATAATAATGTTCCCATGAAGCAGTCTGTTGCATCTTGTTGATCTACAATATGGTCCATAATGGCATAAACAGTCATATAAGTTAATTTTATCCACCTTTATCTTGACTTACTGTTTCATTTCTTTTTTTTCTACTTTTTTTTCTACTGGTCTTAGTGTTAAATGCATAAATAATTTTGAGAAATCCTAGTGTTTATAAATGTGTGTCTGGGTCAGCAGGTGCCAACTACACCTACTATGTTGTAAAAGATAAAGCTAAACTTAAAAGCAGCACTTACCATATTTTTCACACTATAAGGTGCACCAGATTATAAGGCGCATTAAGTGAACCAAAAGGTCAGATAAGTCAAACTTTATTCAGTTCATTTAATAACTCAATAACTTCAAAAACTCTCAACATTTTTCAGTTGTAACACATGAAATACAAAACAATCCACTCACTTTTCAGTTCATGCCTCGTCCACAAATCCATCAAATCCTTCATCATCAGTGTCTGAGTTAAACAGTTGGGCGATTTTAAGTGCGCCTTATAGTGCGAAAAATACGGTAATTCTGAAACAGACTTTTATTTTGTACGGTATATATTTTGTTCTTTTGACTTCATTATTTCCTTCCACTTGTGAAAAAGGGAAAACTGAGAATAAAATACATATTTTCAAGCAAATTTTGTTCAGCCCCCAGAGGTCCTTGTTTGGTATTTTCAGATCCCTCTAGATTACACAATATCTTCATTGTTTTTTGCAGTGTGTTGCTGGTGGTTCACCGCCATCAGTGAGGCACTGCAGCCCAGATCCCTGATCTCTTAACAGACATCTGCAGCTGGAACACATTTCTGATGGTTTTTACAAAGCCAGTTTCCCGGGTCAAATCACACACACTGACCTCTGTGTTCTCCAGCATGTCTTCTTTATTTGGTTTCAACAAACAAACCCTCAGGGAAGCTGATCTTGTCCTGGTTTGCTCCGACCTCACACACACACACACACACACACACACACACACACACACACACACACACACACACACACACACACACACACACACACACAACAAGCTCTCAGGTTGTTTGCCTGCAGGGCGTCATGTCTGAATTCACACAGAAATCAATGGAATTCATTGTCTAAGTTTACTGTCCCTATGTTCATTGATAATTATATAATATTAAGTATTTATTTGGAACTCTTTGGAAACCAACCTTGCAGTTAAACATAATATAAATGCACATAAATGCATAAGACACCGCAAAGGAAACAGGACTTAGATACTGAAAACTGTAAACTTTAAATATGCAGTGTGCAGGATTTTGCAGCATCAGATTGCAACCAGATGAAACAGCGTTTGGTTTGTCTTTTCTGAGCTATTGTAGAAACGTCGTAGAACTCACTCCATATGTAGATATAAACGGCTCATTCTATTGTAACAAAAACATCGTGATCATACGTTAAGAAAACATAGAGACCTGTCAATCACAAGGTAGTCACACCCTAAAGCATCCCCTGCTGTATGGTCTATTTGACTCTAAATTGGACCATAATTACTAAATTAACATCATGCCGTATTGAAGATGACTTGAAACTAGCGACTGAGACCATAAACTCATGTTTAAAATGTTAACTGAGGTAATAAATCAAGTGAGAAGTAGGCTCATTTTCTCATAGACTTTTGTTTTTGCAACCAGAGGAGTCGCCCCCTGCTGGCTGTTAGAAAGTAAGTGTGTAAATTTAAGGCACTTCAGCATTGGCTTCACTTTTCAGACCCAGAGGTTGCTGCCTGAATGCTACACACTGTTCCTTAAACCTGATACAGTGGCATATTTGATGATGTCTGAAGCCTCCTATTGAGCAGAAAGTAACAGTATTTGCTTTTTTTCCATAGCTACACTACATTGTAATGCTTTATGCTGCAGTTTTCTCTGTTTTGGTCTGAATATAGTCTCTAAAATGTGCTTTGATCATTAGATTTACAGAAGCTCCTTTGTAACCAGACTTGTAATAAAAACAAGACTTCACATACACACAGAGGGAGAATACCACATCCAACGCTCAGAGAGGAACAATCTGAATCATCTTTGGCTTCAAGCTCTGTCAGCTGTTACAGCAGTGAATAGTGAAAATGATGAAGCCTGCTATGACATCAAGCAAGAGGAAGGCTGGCACAGATCCATCCCTTCAGGCTCAGCGTCCAGCACAGCAGCCCTTTACAGATGTTCCTCCCCTCACCCCCACAGCACACCTGGTTCTCCATAAGTCACTTCGTTAGAGGACTCTTTTAAAGGAGACATCACTTTTACCACAACTGTTTGAGACAACCTCATATTACAGGGGGGATTTGTGAGGTCCCCCTTTGTTGACTCTGTCTCAAGTTGTGTTGCTCTTCGCTGTGCTGTTTCCCAGAGATCACCCGTCAATTAACCTTTGTGACATCTTTCCACGGATATTGTCTTGATGGTTTCACATGTATAAAATTCATTATTACTGTCAAGGAACAACAATCATATTAAAGGTGTCCGATTCCAAATTGGTGACTTTATTTTATATACATCTAATTATATATTCATAGTTTTTTTTCTTTCTCTACTTCTTTCTGTTCAGCAACATCCATGTGTTGCCCCGGGGATCTGCTGTGGATCCAGATTTAATGTAGTTTTTCAAATGTGTGTTAAAAAAGATGTAAGAAAGAAATGAACGCACACTAAGGCTTGTAATGACGTGCTGATCAGTGGAAGTAGACTTCAGACTAGGAAATCACACCTCCTGGCATCATGTGCATTTCTCTTTTATTCAGTTAATGTTTCGGGCCCTCAGGCCTCCTTCAAGACCAACAATCATCATGTTGTGCTTTTCATTAGATAATGACTTAAAGAGAGTTTATCACTTGTTGTCTTGACCAACATGGGTGGTGTCCTCCTCTACAGAAGTTGACTTATGTGTCTTTTGTTTATTCATAGACTCCAGAACAAAGACAAACAGGAAGTAAGATGACGTAAGGCTGCCCATTAAGTCAGCACGACAACATCCTCTCACAGTATCTATGAAGATCTACAGAAATATGGTTTTATAAAATATTTCGTAATGAAAGTGTGAATATTTAGTTGGATTTTAGAGTTACAATCTCTCAAAGCTCTGTTTCGTTGTCTTTTATAAGCAGTAATTGCAGGTGTGTTTTTGGATCTCACTTCCCAGAGATACATACAGGAAACGTAAAGCCCACCCTCCAGTTCCCCTTCAGGTTAACACTGTGAAGGAACAAACACACCAACCTGACCAATCAAAGAACTAGCAGGGATAAAGGACACCTGTTGTCTGTCTGACGTGTTGCCTGTCTTGGCAAAAAAGTTGTACTCGAACACATCGCAGACTACAGCCAACGGGCAACAGCCACGTTCTGCGCCTACATGAGAGGAAATAACCAGGAAACTGAGGATGGAGGAAAACAAGCCATTGTTATATGCATATGAAACAAAACAACGTCTGCTGACCATTTTCACACCACTCTCACTCACCACTTAGCTTCATTCCAGATGGCCATGTCACTGTGAAAATATCCATGTGTTGGAATAATCGGATGAGATGAAGATGTAAAACGAGAAGAGCCTTCTGTGTTTTGTGTGTTCTGTGACTTTATTTGTTGGTTTGCGTTCATCACTTCAGTTTCTCCTCTCGTGCACTGATTCGTTTATGCTGAACGGCCAATCAGAGAGATTTCTCTCACTGATGAGCTCTGCCAGCGATTCAACATGCCAAATTGGCCATAAAACCTCAGATACAGGCAGACCAGAGCCAATGCAGGACACACCGCAAGAATCTCGCTGGGGCCTCCTTTCTGGGGGCGGCAGTAGCTCAGTCTGTAGGGAGTTGGCTTGGGAACCGGAGGGTCACCGGTTCAAGTCCCGACATGGGCCAAAAACTGAGTGTGAACTGGTAGCTGGAGAGGTGCCAGTTTACCTCTTGGGCACTGCCGAGGTGCCCCTGAGCAAGGCACCAAACCCCCAACCGCTCGGGGCGCTTGTCAGGAGCAGCCCCCCCACTCTGACATCTCTCCAATTGTTGCATGTATATGGACCTGTTTGTGCATGTGTGTGTATAAGTTAACAGAGTGAAAAAATTGAATTTCCCTTAGCGGGACTAATAAAGGACTATCTTCTTCTTCTTCTAAGAACTAGACCATCAGAGGCTCACCGACGGCCCCAAACTGGTGTCAGCTTTAGCTCCGTCAGCACTACACCATTGTTTGCTCTCTTAGCGCTGTTAGCACCGTTAGCTGTTGCCATGTGGAAGCAATCCCTCCATCATAGACATGTTCAAAATTTTGAATTGAGCAACCTTTTAACATTTATTTTAATTAAAATCTTCAAAATTACAACTTTAATATTTACTGCAGATTAATATTAATGCTGAAATAAGAAAGATGAGATAGAACAGGAGATTAATTATACTCTATATACTGTACAGTATGGAGGAAAAGGCAAAAGCACACGCAGCATGAATCCCAGACTGTGATTTCACTGGCACTTAACTGTGGTTTATTTTAGTCAAAGCTTCCACTGATAAACAACCAGGACGGGGGAGTTTAAGAGCCCTTAAGGCTTCCCATAAACAGTTCAATAAGACGAGCATGACAGCACGGGGGAAATGGAAAAGGAGCAATCCAGCATACTGAATACAGTAAAGACTTTTGTTTTGCAAAAGAATAATGCATTGTATTACTCTGAATTTGATTTTTTTTTTCCAGGTTCAAAGACTAAAGATATTTGTCCTGTAAATCTGTAGCTGATTTATTTCAAGTACTTGAGCAGAATATGTATTGATTTTTTTTACACTGTAAAGTACAGTACAAAACCAATGTCTTATTATAACAAGTCTGCCATTTTGAATTCTCACTTTGAGAGTAATGTAATCCACATACCACATGTCTTAAAAGCTGTCTAATTAACTGAAACTTAAGCACTTTAAACCTTCTGGGCTACATCTCTTGTGAAACATCACAAGGATATAACCGGACTATGTGATCTAAGTGCCATGTGTGTTCTTTCATCAGCATCTTTTTCATATTTCTACCTCTATCAACGGCCTCCGCCGGGTCTTGATATTGTGACTCCATCCATCTGTGGACAGATTGGCAGATACAGACACAGCAGCAACTTATTGACTGACAGTTTTTGTTTGTTTGTTTGTTTTTTGCCTGTCTGCTGCAGTAACCATTTCCTGTAAAGTATGAGATTGTAATCTTTTGATTTCCGTTTTCATTAGGGGTGACTTTATCTGATGCACAGGCAGTGATGGGAGGAGATGGAAGGACAGATGTTAAAATATTGTCGTCTGATGGCTGGCGAGCTGTAACTGAACGGTGACAAAAGGTTCAGGTTAGGCAAGAAACAATGTGGCATCGTATTTCAGTTAAAAAGCAGCATGGCACAAAAAAAAATCTTAATCTAATAAAAATTTTCCTCCAAAAAAGTTTCACAGGCTTTATTCTTTATAACCTCTAGGCTTTAAATCCAAACAAAAATATCCTGAAGCAAGAAAACAGACAGATTTCTTTTCAGTATGACATGAAACATACATTTTAAAGCCTGAATATGAGACTTCATGAGTTACCTGTTAAAATGAAGGCCTTTTGCAGTGCAGCCAGACATCAGCAGCTCTTTCAGCAGACATTTCTTCACTTTACCTGCTGAGGTTTTTAGATATGTAGTCGTCACATTTATACCAGTAACAAAACATTCAAAGATACCAGTTTCTACTTGTAGCATAAAATCAGCCAGAATACTGTGCAGCTGCAGGGCATGTGAAGATACGATAAACAGGTGCAACTTTTCAACAATATCATTGTAGTATTTTTAGCAATCTTAGACACACTGCAGAGCCCAGATATTAAAGGGGACATATCATGCACATTGTCAGGTTCATATTTATTATTTATTATTATAGTATTCAGTATAAAGTATTTTGGGTTTCCACTAGAACATGTTTACATGCTTTAATGTTCAAAAAACACCTTATTTTTCTCATCCTGTCTGCTTGTGTTTATTCTGTCTGAAACACTGTTTTAGCGCCTGTCTCTTTAAGACCGCCTCCTGAAAAAGCCCAGTCTGCTCTGATTGGCTTATGAGAAAAATATGGAGTACCTTTAAAAAGGTAGCACTCAAGATGTGGGCAATATATTCCAATGAGCCTGCATGTGACATAGGAAGGGGAGCCAACACAAGGGATTACTTTTGGATGGACCAGGGACGTCTTGTCAAAGTACAGTAGTTGCATGCATACTGTCCTTTCAAAATAAACTTCCATTTCAAGAAGGAAGTTAGGAAACAGTTGTGGTTGACATTGTTGCTGTCACTGACTCTCGGGATTGATGATACCAACGAGTCACGTGACTAAAGACTGACATGACAAAACAAGGCAACATTATTTTTGGTTCCACACAGGACATGAACACCAGTTTCCTGATTGAAAGCCTTGTGTTTGCTCGTCTAACACCCCTATTAATACTACGTCACTTGCTTCGACCATCAAATAATGCCACAGGGGGGTTTACACTGGAGTCAGTTGAAAGCCCAGATTGTCACGTACTGTCATTAAAGGGTGGCTCCGTGCATCGGTTTCCGATGCTGAGGGGCACTTACCAAACAGTGGTATTTGATGAGTTGAGTATGAGACTGGGTTGGTTTTCTGATCTAGACAGTCCATAAAAATTGACTGGGTTGTACTCCTGATACCCAAATGTGTGTGCACAAGCACTGAAAAAGTAAATTTTTTCATAATAAAAAGAACCATCTATACTTGTTTGTCAGCGGTTGTCTTTAACAGCCTTGATTCCTTGATGTAGGCACTGAACTGCTCTCTCATTAAGAATTACAACAATATAGATGAGAGCATCAGCGAAAAATCCTCCCATGACCTGTTTTCATGTCAGTTTTTATGAAGCACTCTGTGGTTATCTGTCATGACCTGTAAAGATCCTGCTGAAGAAGCCTGTCTATGCAGATACATGACACACTAAATCACCACGAGCTGAAGGAAGGTAAAGAGTCCGTCCACAGAATGAAGCAGCAAGGGCCTCTGATGGGTCAAGAGCATCAATCAGAGTTTACTGTCCCGGTCAGCAGTTAACTGGGGTTTATATTGACCCTGCAGGTGATAAATAACCTCTGTAGGACTAGGTTTAAATGGCAAAATCAAGACTGAGTGCAGCCCTGCTCCTCCCTGATAATCCTTCCTTGCTTTTGTCTGTGAGATTACTTTCTTCACTCTCTATTCAGAAGCTTGGAAATTACCCTGACCTGAAGCTCTCCTCATGTCTCTGGACATGACCAAAAATGCCTGTTCACCGCGTGCACCAGCAGATGGTGCCATAATGAGTCAGATGCCTGCTGCTGGTGGAGATTTTAAAGGGTCAGTCCACCCAAAAGACACAAAAAGACAGTGCATGGCTGGACACCAAACATCTGTGATTGTTATGTATCACATTCCAGATCTAAGAGTATTAATAATCTGCTGTAATAATAGCCTCCACTCTTCTTGTTTGAGACTTTCAAGCTAATTTTGGAACATGGCTGCAGTGATTGACATGAGTGGTGTCAGCCTCTGATGCTGACCGATAAGACCTGGCTCACAGTCATTGTTCCAGTTCATCCATTTAAAAAACTTCAACAGCAACATTCATTTCTATTAACAGTGTCCCTGTTATTTGTCATCTTTGACAATGCCACTTCACACTCACACAGCCCGATCTCCTCCTTCATGTTTATGTCAGCTACAGTGGAGCCCGGACCAAAACATGCACAGAAAATAGACATAGTTGTGCTGCAGGTGTTGTGGCCTCAGGATGCAGATCATTCCTGCAGTGCATGTCATACTTTGGGGTTTCCACATTCTGCATGCCAGCAGTGTGAGGTTCACCACCCAACCAACCTTTTCCGCCTCCTTCTTCTTCTTCTTCTTCTTCTTCTTCTTCTTCTTCTTCTTCTTCTTCTTCCTCTTCTTCTTCGCCAAGACAAGAGGCCGGAGCCAAGAAGGAGTTTACCACCACAGGAGCCACGCAGACACTCCCCTCGTTTCTACAGTCAGACACACACACCCTGTGTCAGCCATGCCCCTTAGCAACAGCGTCAGAAGAGCCCCGAGGTAAGAAACACAGTTCTTCGAGCAAGCACAGACCACAAAGAGTGAAAGAGAGTGTTGTGCAACTTATTGCTCATTGGTAAGAAGTAAAAGAAGATTTCACACTTCAATGAGAGAAATTTTTCTTACAAGAACACTGCTGAACTGAATTATATTTTGGAGGCATTTATTTGAAGCTCTCAACCAGATGTGACTCAAATAAGTGAGCAGGTAAAGGATAGATGCAGCAGCAGGGGGTTCACAGAGTCGATCTATCCTGTAAAACAACTTGATTACTGAGCTTAAACAAAGTTTGTGAACCTAAATAAATAACTGGCAACCTCACAATGACAACAAGTCTTCAAGAAACCTGTAGCAGTCCTGCACATTAGAGCTACAGCCATTAACTGATTAGTTGTCAACTATTAAAATAATCACTGATTATTTTGATAAGAAATCTTTTTTGACAGAAAAAGTCAAAATTCCAGCTTCTTAAAAGTGAATAATTTCTGGTTTCTTTAGTCTTCTGTGACAGTAAACTGAATATCTTTGTGTTGTGAATGAAACAAGACATTTGAGGACACCATCTTGGGCTTTTGGAAACACTGATTGGTATTTTTCACCATTTTCCAACATTTCATTGATCAAACAACTCATTGATTAATTTAGAAGTTGCAGCCCTTCTCCACATAATGCCCTGTTAAACCATGAATTGATGTTTGTACACTAAAACAAGATACAGCATGTTGATTTATGGCCATTAAAAGATGCTGGTGGGTAGATTTGGAGCTGACGCTTCCTGTTTTTAGTCTTTATGCTAAGCTCTAACTTTAGGGCAAGCAAGCAAATAAATGTCAAACTATCCATTTAATGATCTTCTCCAAACACTGATTTCATAAATTCAGATCTAAGACTCTGTCTTTCTGGTTTGTTTTGCTCAAAGTTTTACCATCATCTTATGTGTTGTAGTTCAGCATCACTGTAAATAAAGATTCCTCTTCAGTGGTCCAGGTTGGTGCTGTGCAGTGACAGTTTAAACGGCTCTCTGGTTTGATGTCAGAGGAAACAGTGTTGTCCTCTGGGAAATCAGGGAAGTGAGAGCAGAAAACGATGCATTTGCGGGTTTTGTCCAGAAAATGTTTTTTACTATGGAAACACCATTAAAAACAGAAAATGTCCTGTTTGTTTTTTACTGTGGACACACTATTAACTAACGGAACATTTCTATTTTTTATGGGACAGAGTAATAAGCTGCCTGTACTTTTTCTCTTATTTTAAGGATTGCTTCTTAAGTCAAATAATATAGTAGACATGTAAAACCAGCTGAGCCTTTCTACCATTAAAACAGGAAAAAGAGGAGAAGAGAGCAAACTATCTGCCACTTATTGCATTCAACATGTCTAGTTTTACACAGATGTCACAGATCCCATCACATCACTCGTCTACCCACTTGAACACACTCGTCCCTCTGTCTCATTACACCCTCACGTGCCCCTGCGTCTGTCAGAAAGTGAGTGCAAACAGCCTCAGCAGCTCTCTACCTATTAATTCTTCCACACTCACTCTGTTATCAGGGTTTCCAGTCTTCGTTCCCAATGCCCTCCTTTCAGGAAGTGGGACAAAGGAATTTTTGTTGTGCTGGCCACTGTGATTCATGGCTGAGACTCATGCACACACACTCACAGTTGGTTTAGCCTTTATAACTTAGCTCATTATTTATGGCTGAGTGAGCCGTTTTAACATGACAACTCTGACTCACAGGGCTGCTGCTGCTGCTGGAGGTGGAGAGTCAGGTGGAAGTTGGAGAAGAAGGAAAGTATAACCTCTGACCTTTTCTTTGGGTTTTGTTTCATTTTGAAATATATGGAGTTGTAATGATCAGCCGAGGGCACATTAGTAGCCTATGTTGTGGTATAAAATATGATTTATTAATGGTTTAGTGCCCCTTCTTCATAGTCTGGCTCAAGAACATTCAGATCTGGTCGATAAATCCCTCCAAAACAACATATGACATGTAATATATATTAGTAGGTGACATAAAGCTACAAAAAAATAGATAAATCTGAGTCATTTAAGTTCTGTGAGGTGATAATACGTAAAGCAAGGCATTAACTGATGCATTTCAAAACTTTAAATGGCACGTCTTTGAACATTTGCCTGGTTTTGTAGTAATTTGTGGTTTGTGCCACGTTTTACAAGGTTTTTTGTTTGGTTTTTCTACCTGTGGGTCTGCCTGCGACTGTCTCACCTGGGCTTCAGGGCGCGAGGAGCAGCAGCAGAGAAAGAGGCGGAGCTTTACGCGCCGCGAGAGAGGAGCTGAGATGTGAGAGCGGCAGCAGCAGCGTGTTTCTACTGGATGCGATCAGTCAGCGCTGAACCTCACAGGCGATCAAACGAACCAGAGCTGAACTTGTGGGAAACAGGCAAAGTCAGATTGCGAAAAAAAACGGACTATTTTTTTCTACTAGTTTATTTTTTTTACGGAGACGCGAAGAGAGAAAATCCTCAGCAGCGATCAGTTTGGACTTGATGAGAAAGTCAAGAAGTCCCGCTTTCGGAGAGACCAGAAGAATATGATTTGACTCAAGGGACCGTACACCACTGTTGCTCGCTAACAGGTGAGTTTATCATTTATAAATGTTCTCGCAGTTTCTTAACTTTCCCCATTTTCATTCTACTCAAACATTTCCATGCGTAAAAACGCAGAGACCCTGGAACTCCTGACCCCCTCCTCTTCTGGATATCACAGCCTGTTTTGAAATGTTTTTTCTGGCTCCTAACACCATTTCACCAGCTTCCCATTTGTGTTTTCTGAAGACCTTTCTGCCATGAGTCACTTTCCTCTCAAACTGAAAACATTTTCTCTGTATCCCACCGCCTTTTGTCCTCTGAAAACACAGCCGTGCGATGGGGCGCCACATATATTGTGTTTGGTGCAGGTGCGCAGTAATGTGCCCACTATTACTCACAAGTTTAGACCAAAACAAGACGATACTCATCTCACCATATCCTTCATAGAATAAAAATGGCTCTTATACTGCCTTGTATTCTGGAACATAATATTGTTTTGTATTAAAAATTTATACTTCTTTGTTGTCATTTTTCTCCACTATATCCCCATTATCCTCCTACAATGTTGCCTCAATCTCTTACATTATGTGTTTGGCACTTATTAGTAATATTATCAGCTCTAAACTTTCATAGGAGTCTGCCACCTGTTAGGTCTGTCTGTCTCTATATTAGATCAAACTGAGCTTTCTCCCTCTAAAAAGAGCTGCTAACAGTGAGATCGGTCATAAATCAGTCAAAATGTGCACACAAGGAATTTCAGTGATTTTCTGTTAACATTGTGGGCATCAATGTTAAACAAAACCCTGGGTGTTATTGCCTTGTTTTGGTTTACATCTGGGGATGGTGGTAAAACCACATGCAGATAGGGTGCATGCAAATGTACACTTTGCAAATCCTCTGGTGTTGCTCTCCCTCCACCCCCTCCCTCCCTCCCTCCCTCCACTAAAAGCTTCTCCCAGTGGATTACCATTTAGTTGCTGAGGTTATTTATCATTTATCATGGTCCCCTTTGCCTTCTCCCTCCTGCCTCTTTTGTTTTAATTGAGTTTATCTCTGCTCCCTCGGGCCCCTTGCTGTCTAAACTTAGGCCCGTGGTTGCGTCGCCCTGCAGAGCGGGTTGCTCTCTGGGTGATTCACTGCTTCGCCTCTCGCTGTGGTCACTTGGGAACGGAGCTGTGCACCGCAAAAGTGCTCACCCAGGTCTCGCTGCTGGTTTGTCTGGGGTCAGTGGAGTCAGAAGTTGAAGTTCTGATGATTAGGAGGCTGATATTTAAGCTTTGTGCCACCATAAAGCTTTCAGTCACTTCAGTATGAATGGTTTCACTGCTTGTGGTGAAGTGAGTAAACCATGGTTTTGACACAGTTCCATTTAGGAGTCTAAAAAGGGATTTCAGTGTCCCTCTATTTTCTCCTCAGTGCTCCCTATTCAGCACATTCACACTCCAGACAATTGAGGCCACCTATTCAAAGATGTTCATGATGAATGTGTTCCAGCAGGGATGTTTTACCAACTAATTTCTCATGTCTCTTATTTCTGGAACAGGATGAATCTCCGCTCGCTTCATGCCGTCATGCTGCTGTGGGCCTTGTGCCCCAGCGCTCAGGGCCAGTGTGATAAATCATTCGAGACCAACAAACTCAACCTCTCAGTCACCTACGAGCTGCCAACGTTCACTGCAGATTTTCCTATCCAGAACATGGTGACTCTGGATGGGATCATCTACGTCGGGGCTGTGAACAGAATCTACGCCCTGGCCCCGAACCTCACGAAGCTGTCAGAGTACCACACAGGGCCGCTGCTTGCCAACGAGACCTGTGGCCAGAGGCTGACCAACGCAAGCAGTAACAGCAGGGTGGACAATCACAACATTGCTTTGGTGGTGGAGAACATTTACGACAAGGGGTTGTACAGCTGTGGATCGGCAGACAACGGTGTTTGTCGCCGTCATGTCCTGGATGACGACATTAGTCTGAAAACCGTAGACGAACAGGTCTACTGCTTCGCTGACAAGCGCAAGGGCCAACCGAGCGAATCGGATATTGTGGTCAGCCCTTCAGGCTCTCAGGTGCTCAATGTGGAAAGCAACGTCATCAAGTTTTTTGTTGGGAACTCTGAGATCCCGGGCGTAGGAAACCTATCAGGCACCTCAACACATTCCCACACTATTTCTCTGCGGAAGATGAAGACGAGCCAGGACGGCTTCACTTTCTTCTCCAACCGCTCATACATGGACCTGATTCCGTCTCTACGTGGAAACTACTACCTGAGATACGTTTACTCCTTCCACAGTGGACCTTTCACTTACTTCCTCACAGTGCAGCGAGTGAACAGGGACGCACAAGCCTACCACACCCGCATCGTCCGCATGTGCTCCTCGGACCTCGTGATCCGCCGCTACGTGGAGATGCCCCTTGAGTGCATCAGTACTGACAAAAGGCGACGACGTTCCACTGAAGATGTAAAGGTATTCAACATCCTCCAGGCAGCCCACGTCACCAAGGTGGGCAACGACGTTGAGCTGCAGAAGCAGCTGAAAGTGGAGGAAGGTGACGATGTGCTGTTCGCCGCCTTTGCCCGAGGAAAGCCGAACTCTCCGGAGCCGACCCCGAACTCAGCTGTCTGCATCATGTCCCTGAAGCATATCAACAACATGTTCAAGATGTACATGCAGAGGTGCAACACAGTAGACCCGTATCACTTCACTGGATCAGACCAGAGGTCCTGCTACAATGTGGTAAGAGCTGGGAGGGGGCGGAGCTTACTGTGTAGAGGTAGCCATTGTAGAACTCCTACTTTGCATTTTGCAGGAAAATGGAAATGTTGATCTTGTCTCAAGTGTCAAATAAAAACACAAAGAAGATTTAAATCCACAACATTATTTAATAGAAAGAGAAAGAAGACAGTTGTCCTGCAGTTGTCTTGTTTTCTGCTCAAGTTTTACAAATTTTAAACATTTTTTTAAGCACAAATAACCAACTTTCTCAAAGAAACTGGATTGGCTGCAGTTATGGAAACCTCTACTATGGCTACTGCTGCATGAATGCAATATGTACAGTTATGATATTTTATATGATGATGATTTAGGAACAGTGTGTAACATTTTGGGGGATCTATTGGCAAAAATGGAATATAATATTCACAACGATATTTTCTTTAGCATTCAGTCACCTGAAAATAAGAATCGTTGTGTTTTTGTTAGCTTAGAGTGAGGCCTTCATATCTACACAGGGAGTGGGTCCTCCTCACAGAGTCTGCCATGTTGCACAAACCAAACACTGGCAGCAGTAACATGAGCCAAAGAGTGCAAAATCGTGCTGCCGCCAGCAGCCCCCTGTTGCCCCCTAAGTTGCGTTATTATGGTATGGATGGTTTTGCACTTGATGGCTCAAGTTAGCAGTCTTGGAAAGAGAGGAGTGAACAGAGGGGTACTCAGTTACTTGCAATCTGCAAACACACCGCTAGATGTCACCAAATCCTACACACCTGTACCTTTTTAAGGAGCATAGTTGGTGCACAGCCTGCACAATGTTGGCAAGTTAAAAAATGCACCTGTTGGCCTGCCTCGGTTTCCGCTTTCCAGGAAATATATGCTTTTTCTGCACACTGACGCCGATGCCAAACACTGACAAAATTCTTTGCGCAACAGTATTTTATAGGGCTGTGTATTGGCAAGAATCTGACGATACCATAGGTACAGGGGTTACTATTCAATCTATTGTGATACTGTAAGCAAGGTGATATATTGCTTGTTTTAATCTAATTTTAGGAAAACTAAAGAACACACAGCCATAAGCATAAGATCTGAGTTAAAAAAAAAATTTCTTCAATCATATGATAAGATAAGATAAGATAAGATATTCCTTTATTAGTCCCACAGTGGAGAAATTTACAACTGTGGGATCTGCGTTTGCATTCATCTCAGTCCCTATAACATCCAACATCATAGCACTACTTTGAGAGGGCTCATCTCTTTGTGAATGAAATGAAGTAGACTGAGTTCATCTTTGCATATAAACTCTTAATCAAAAATCGATATTGTGTGTTTTGGGGAATCAATACAGTGTCACAAAACACTGTCCATACACTGTCCTAACATTTTCCTACACCTATTGTATTTTACAGTGTTGTACATTTTTATCAAAAGTGATGTTGAAGTGATGTTGTTGAATCCCACAGTCTCTGCAGATCAGCAGCTGAGTTAGAGTATCATCATGATGTGGTTTTACGATGTCTTTCAGACGCATAAAATAAGCCTCTATCAGTAATCTGCTGTAGAGATAGAGGCCTTGGCTGTTTATTCCCTTCAGGCAGGTTGTCCTGTTGACTGCAGACTGTCTCAGTAACTGGGTGGTCTTAGGTTCAGGCAGCCAGGGTGTCTACTGGACTTCTGTCCTTGTGCCCTTGTGTTCAAGTGTCCTTGAGCAAGACACCGAAGCGTGACCTGCTCCTGACCTGTGACCCCTCTGGTTCAGAGCACACACATCAAAGTCTGCATCATAGGGACATGTGAAGAAACAGATATGTGGTTACAGTGCGCTTAACATGATGTTTGAGGTGTTTTTAAGCTCCTTATATGTCTGTTTTACATTTGCATGTTTGTGGATGGAACGTTTGTCATACTTTTGGCTCTTTACTGCAGCACATTGGACTTGAAATGGAACAATGACTGTGAGGTTAAAGCGCAGACGCTCAGCTTTAACTTGAGGCTGTTAACATCCATATTTGGTAAAGTACCAGGACAATGATGGTAAACGTACAGTGGAAACATCGAGACTGGTCGGGTCAGCCACCTGACCTAAATCCAGCTTATCATGATGTGTTTCACTTGTTGACTGCTGAGAGAAAAAGTCTGTTAAGTGAGGATAATTGAATAACAGGTCTGGCAGAGATGTTGATATCTGGCAGAGCATACAGTATTTGTGTTGGATTTCATATGCATTGTACTGAAGGACGCCCCCCCCGCCCCCTTCCTGCTCCAAGCCAGTTGTTACCTCGCCTGTAGTCACTCACCTCTAATCCATAATATTGACTCAATCAATCGTTTGAATCACCTGATCAATAGCAACATAACATTAATTGCCGACCACCCTTACCAAAGGCTCCCCCCTCTCTGACTTCATCTTTACTTAACCTCAGCATCAGTCAGGCAGCAGATTAGTCTCCTGGATATATTATACACTGAATCTGTTGTCAAAGGGCAAGCACATACAGGAGTAACACCAGAGCCGTGTGCAAACACCCAGCACACGCCACGAGGAAGATGTCTGTCAAAACATTGTGTGTGGAACTAGTTTGAACACCGCTGCATGCACGTTCATAGTCTCTTGGCAGCAAACCATAACACCATGCGCAGAAAGCATCTCAGACTGGCTGTGCCAGTGTTTTTACATGTTTTATAAAAATAATGTAGACTTTACATCTCAGCTAATCATTTTGAAAACCAGGCTGCGATGCTTGAGACCTTTCAATTCACTCTACTGTTCCAGACATCCATTAGTTTCAGTTCATTTTTGTATGAATATCAGCTCTTGAAACTTGAAGTTGCATAAGGGGGCATTCACACCGATTTGTTGCAGGGTTGTGTGGCACTGTGGGTGAGTCACTTTAAAGGTCTGTTGACTGCAACAATTAAACATCAGTTTTGCCCTCGTGGCTGGGTTGCACAGCTCTGTATCGCAGGTAATGTGATTGGCTACCACAGTGTGATGTTGTGGTTCTCGCACTGATTCAGTTTTTACTTCTCCACCGCATGCTGCTGCATTTTTCGGCTCCCTCTGTTGTCGCAGCAGCGCTGCCCCCATTCAATATGAATGGGAGGACTTGTATCTGGTGTGAATACAGCCTGTAATGTGCATTAAATGTACCTTGCAGAGTTTTCTCGTTTGCCTCTTGTAAACACACTTATGTTTACATGCAGTATTAATCACGATTAAAGCTCAACACACATGTTGAATGCTTTTCCTTACTCATAAAACATTTGCAAAGCCAAGTTTTTTAAGATTTTGATTGTTTATGTCTACTATTGTAGTGCCTGTTCAGAGCAGGCCGATTGCTTGGCCTCAAGGAAGTGCTGCTTGCAGCATTGTCAATAACCACCCACTGACTCTAGGGCATTGAAGAAGACTTTGGTTGTGACGTCAGAAAATCCAAAAGTGAACTGTAGTCAATGAGCTGCGGCCTGCCGCTGCAGACGGTATTCTCGACTCCTGCTGCTGCACAGTACACTGTTCAAGCTTTTCAGTTAATATTGAACATGTCATGTGTCCAAATTGCACCAAACTTGACACTCCCTTGTATCTCCAGTAATACACCCGCCAAGTGTGAAGTTGATCAGATGGGCAGTTGTCGAGATATGTGAAGGATACACAGACAGAGATTCCTCCTGATAGTATAGATGTTAATATATCAGCTAATTGCTTTCTTCTGCCTGGCTTTTTCTCCAAGTGCACTGCTTTATTTCTTGGTGGGTTACATCCACTAAATATCCGTAAGTGGAACGGCGTGACCCGTCTGTTTACGTGGGACGAACTATTAAAACACCAGGTACAAAATAAACTGATAACACAACTTTTAGGGCTTATTACATGAATTAATTTCATTTTTGATTAATCTGTCGATTATTTTCTTGATTAATCGATTAGTTGTTTGGAAAATGGTGAAAATGTTGGTCAATATCTCCCAAAGACCAATATGACGTCCTCAAATGTTTTGCCCACAACTCCAGTTTACTGTCACAGAGGAGTAAAGAAACCAGAAAATATTCACATTTAAGAAGCTATTCTTCAAAAATTACTCAAAACATTTCAGGGATTGTCAAAATAATTGGTGATTTATTTAATGGTTGACCACTAATTGATTAATCGTTGCTCTAAAAATAATAACAATCTAAAGCTGTATCAATAGCATGCATTGCGCATTAGCAAAAGTGTACACAACCAGCAAACACATTGTCTGCTCCTTTTTAAGTTCAGTGCTGTTTGTAGTGTTTTGAGAGACGCAGGCTGCAGTGCAGACGTGGTTCTTAAAACAGATTCAAACCAGCTTTGCAATAACATGCAAATACATGGTGGGTGGGTGTTTGGGTTCATCAGCGCAGCCCTGACAGCTATCAGCGGCAGAGATCCACAGGGGAAAGTGAGGAATGCTGGGAGCTTGGGGGGGGGGGGGGTTCGGGGGCAGCACATATCTGACTCTCAGCGAGCCGTGATGAATGGCTCAGGGATAACAGGGCATCAGCAGCTGGGCGGAAGATGATCCCCTGACCCGCCGTGGCAGCCGGCCACGCTGGCGAGGCCTCTTCCCCGCGCAGCCCCCCCACCTGTTACCAGCACCTGTGGGAAAGTGAAAGTCACATCAGCAGCACCAAAAGAGCCTTTTTTATCTGCATAGATGTTTTTATTGGTGATCATTTAGTACGATCTTTTAATTTTGTGAGGCATCACGTCTTGGTGTGATCACACAAGTCCTACAGAATTCTGTACTACAATTCACACAGTGACTCGGGATAGTCCTTCCTGAACTCAGAATATTTCAGTGTGACTTGTAGCTTTTCTGGTGAGGCGGCTCGAGTGCAACGATTTGGGTGCTTTGTTGTCGCAGAGCACCACGTAGAAATGCTCGATGACCTTCAGGCAGTTTTCTGGCATCTGTGATGAACAGATGTGGAACGTTTGGTCTGACGTAACTCTTAACAGCGACCACATTTTGTGCTCATTTGGAACGTGTAAAAGTCAGAAGCAGTCCTCGGCTGTAAACTGATTACGCACAGAGCCTCTCGAGCTACTGTGAATGGGATCAAAGCAAAATCATCCTGTTACAATTCAAACAGCCTGCTCCTTGTGCTGCTCCGGGTTCAGACTATTTAAGAGTGAATGAGGTCGAGTATGCGAAGTAAAAAGGGGAGGTATAACAAGCTTAAGCTTCAGCCTACATCTTTTCAATAATCTAATAATATTTTTATGCCTCTGCACCGGTGACACTCATGTTTGGAGGTAGAGCTGCAACTGCAGTGATTATTTTTATTGTTGATTAATCTGTTGATTATTTTCTTGATTAATTGATTAGTTGTTTGGTCTGTAGAATGTTCAATGTTTCCCAATGCCCAAGATGACGTCCAGAGGAGGTAAAGAGAGCAGAAAATGTTCACAATTAAGAAGCTTGAATCAGAGAATTTCACTTATATTTTTTTCTAAATATAATTACTCAGTCCGATCGATATTTTATCAAAATAGCTGGCGATTAATTAAATAGTTAACAACTGATCTATTAGTCTTTGCAGCACTATTTAAAGGCATTATGTTTTCGGGTTGTCTGCCAGTCTGTCCCAGTCTCTTGAACGTGATATCTCAGAAACGCCTTTTAGACATTTTCTTCAAATTTTGCACAAACATCTACTTGGAGGTCAAAGGTCACTATGACCTCGTAATCTTCTTCAAAAACATGTTTTGTTATTTGTTGACATTCTGTTTACTTCCTGACAATAGTCAATAAATCAAATGCTCTGAGGAAAAACAAGAAAAAGTCTGGTATCTGTGACTGTCACAGGACTGGAATAAGCCCGTCCGATAATTTCCGTCAGGCTGAATGTAATAATTGGAAGGGCTACCTGTCTGTTTGTCTACCTGTGTGCTAGTCTGACAGCTGTGAGCGCTAACAATAGCCATATTTGTTGTTTACTTTCATAATGAGTGTCAGTGGAAGTGTTTGGCGGACTTGCCGACTTTTGGTCGTGTCTAGAGGGTAACCTGGGACTTGGAGAAACTCTCGAGACATGGTTAAGGTGAGACATAGAGTTCAAATAATTGAGGTTATTATAGGTCAGGTTTCGCTAACATTTTTGCTAGTTTTTGCAAATTTTGCAATTTGCGGTTTACCTTCGAGTCACAATGCGTCTTTGTCTCTAGATTTAGAGACTTTTTGAAGCTGCTAGTTACTTTCATTGGAAGAGAGTTGGTAACACTGGGCTGCTAGGGTCTTAAGATTATCAACCTTGTCTTTAATTAATTGCCTTATTGTTATTTATTCTTTAGCATGTGCATTCCTTTTGGATAATGTTAATAAGGACTGAAATGAATTATTAGAAGTCAAAGGCCAATAGTTTGGAGCAGGAAGAAATTGATTTCTTTACTTCTGCAGCTTCCTAGTCGGCTACTTTTGCATTCACCATTTTTAAGAAATCTTTTTTTTGTCTCTTCAGATTTAATTATCCGTACGAGAACATCCTGAAGTGTGATTTGGTGGATTACACAAATATGTGTTATTTATTGGCAATGGGTGATTTGCCGTTCTGTGGCTTACAGTGCGACTAGCCAGGGTTACTTCTGCTGCGTGTCCCTTTACATTGTTAAATGCCACTAATGCAAACCGTTAATGTTGGAGTGTATTCCCGAGGTCAGGAGGATCCTAAAGTGAGTGATTTCATGAATAGTTACATGGCTGGATTAGCTGGAAGAGAGAACACCAAACTGGTAGAGGAAGTAAGTTAAAGTACCAGTGAATGTTGTCTGCTTGTCTTGTGTGGTGGAGCTGATAGTGTTTATACTATATATTCTCCCTCTTTACCTCTGACTTTGTGTGTGGAGCCTCCATGCAAAGTGGTGATGTACGTCATAGTTTAACGCGTGGCAGCTGCCACTATCAGAGCCCATCCCGAAAATAACGTTGGCTTGTAAAACGTCACATCATATCGGTCTACCTCTATAAATGATTACCACAGCTACTACTACCAAGAGATGAATACTGGAAAACTCTCTTTGTGAAACCCCAAACAGTGATTGTCAGTCTCCACCTCTTGACGGTGACTGGTGGTATGAAAACTATTGTTTTCATCATTGAGTGTGAGAGTGCACTGTTCCATTATTAGACATTCTTTCCTCTTGACTCACTTGATTACTGCATGAAGTGCTGGAGCATCTCTGTGCTGTGTAATTATGAGAGAATCCTCCCGTTTCTGCACACTACTCTGCATGGCTTTTATGTGTTTGCAAACAAGATGATTAAAAGTTGAATTTTCTCTCAATGATCTTTTCTAGCACCCCAACCTAAAAACATGCACACACTCTCAAACAAAGCAGACTTTTTTTTTTTCTCTGCATCAGAGACAAATGGCACAAAAATCTACTGTTTCAAATTTTGTTTGAGTTTGAACACGCAGACGCAAAAGGTCAAGTGCTGAGTCGCTGCAGCCAAAAGAGCTTTTATCTCTCGTCGTTTTCCAAGTTCTCTTTTATTGCTGACAGTTTTGCGTGTATCCTCTTGTCCTCAGCTGCCAGGTTACGAAACAAGCTGCAACCACAAAAGACCATTGAACAACTGCCCATCTGATGCTCGTGCTGTAAGCGTTGAAGTATCTAATCATAGCGCTGCCTAATAGATTTATGGCTTGTATTCAGTGGCATATGGCAGGTAGACTCTCTGTCATGTTATCGTGAGGTTTAGATACGAGATACGTAAACACGGCCGTAAATTCATAAAAGGTGAAAGTGCTCGGAGGAGACATGCTTAAGCACACAGGAGGTTATTTTTGTCGCTTGCTCCACCAAACTGTGCATTTCTGGTGGAAAACTCCCAACAGGGATCTGGATGAGGTCGAAAGCTCAGCGTAAGAGCATGTTTGAAGTTTTTTAAGTGGTAGTTGTCAGCTCAGACGTGCCTCTTAACTCCAGCTTAGGCAGCAAGATATGATAAATGTTGTAATGATGAGTGGCTCTCTTTTGGGCTGTCTTGTGATGGATGAAATCTGCTTTTTTCTGTCTTCAGGCTGCTCCCAGTTACATGAATTGTATGAGACTGAAGACATAATTGCTATTCTTCACCATTAGACGTTGAGGACTACTGATTACTGTGCTTTGGTGCAATTTTTAAAATTATGCTACTTTTCTAAGTACAGATTAGAACTGTCACAATATCAGATTTTCACTATAAGAGGCCAAAATTATTCACAATAACTATATTATCAAAATATCTCTAGACAATTTGAAAATATTGCTAATAATGCTGGAGCGTAGGGAGTCTAAGCATAACTAAACAATTTAAGAGGGCTGGGTTGTTTACACGATATTATCATACGTGTATTATTATCATGATAACAATTATTTAGATATCACCAGTTTATCACTACATTTCTTGTACAGATTTACAACGCCGTGGAAGAGCCAATGCCAATAAAAAAAGAATAAATAAATATGGAATCAGGGGAATGGGATGATATTCCTGGGAAAAAATGTCATATTAAACTTGTAAATGTATGTGGAAAAAAACTCTGCAAAACCATAAATTTGCAACTTTAATATTAGAAAATCTTCATAATCATGCAAATGTATGTATGTTTTTTTTTTCCTTTGAAAATGTATGACTTAAATCTTGGATATTCAGAGTTTTTTCATGGAATATTACCCCCTCCCTCAACACCGTAATGTTATACATACAGTATATACCATATATATGTATGTACATATATATATATATGCTGTCGTTCAGATTAGATGTGAGATTTTGATGTAATCTGAGTTTATAGAGGCATAGGTACTTTACAGTAGTTCCTATCAAAAAGGCCTCAGTTGTTGATTTGAGCAAAAGGAGAATTAAATATTAAACAGCTGAACTGATAGCGAGTTCATTCCATTATTTACGAAGGCCACACGGAAATGAATAATCATTAATCAATGGTGCACATACTAGTGTTTTGATAAGCCAGTATGATACTTTTAACTAATTATTTTCCCAGCATGAATACCAAAACTCAACCTGAGTCGGTTAACAATCCAACATGATTAACCACATTATTCTTGAGTAAAGTGTCTCAGTAGCTCTGCGCCTCTCATATCAAAAGCACTCTTTAAACTATTGATCCGTCCCCCAGAATGTGCTGTTGCTGGACCGTATCGCTTTAAAAAAGGTCATTTTGTTGGGTAATGTAGTGTGCAGAGCCATGGCAGGGATCTGGAGCGTCCCCAACATGCCTGGCACCCATTCCCACAAGTCTATAGAGGGAGCAGGAACATTTGAGACTAAAAATAAAGATCAGCCACGGGTCAAAATTATCATCGGATTACCATTGATTCGAGAAAACCCACCAAATGCTGATTGCTTTTAAATTGAATCTTCGGCCTGATTGATTATTGTGTGTGTAATATAATTCCAGCTGGGAGACGCTTTTGACCAACAGTCATTTTAATTAGCCTGCTTGTTTTAATGAACAGGATTTAAACAAGAACAAGTAACCATAGAGGCCCATTGATTTTATTCTGTTGAGGAATTCCTAATAATTTCTGATTATGAAAGACAATGAATATCCATTTAGGGGACTTCTGAGATATATTTGGCTTTACCAGTCAATTGTTTGGGTACTAGATAAGGTTTTCATTTCATTTGCACATTAGAGAATTTGCATACAGCAGTGAGTAAACCAATGATGAGCATGCAGCAGAAGTTGTAGCTTCATGCAGCATTGACATGATGCACTGCATGCATATGCCCTCTTATACAGCAAGGAGCTTATGGAGTCTGTAGTTATGTTAAACATCTGTAAAAGTCACAGCTGGTGATATTATAGAGGTCTAGTGGAAAAATAAAGGAGACATATCGCACTCATTTCCAGGTTCATATTTGTGTTTTGGGATTCTACTATGTTTACATGCTTTAATGTTCAAAAAACACGTTATTATTCTCATGCTTTGTGTCTGAATATACTGTACCTGTACTGAAACGCTGCTTTAGCGCCTGTCTCTTTAAGACTTCCTGAAAAAGCCAAGTAAGACATTGCTAAACTGTAAATGCAAATGTGCATATCCTGTTTCTTTGTATACAGTATCGTACAGTATTGACTTTACAAGTTTACCTGCAGTTGAAATGGGAATGATAAAGGCTCAGAGTGATACATAAGAGCCTTCAGCTAGACAAACGCTGGTTCGTACGTTAAGCAGTCAGTCAACAAAAAGTAGAACAAAACAGAGATTTGCATATAAGAAAGGTGAAAAAACATTTTGACAGCTCCATTGGCCAGTTTACTGACACAATAACAAGGTTTTGAAGCGTGAATGAAATGTTTTGGGGTTTTGCAGACATGTAACAGAGTTGTGCTGTCCCGTGAGAGAGTTGTGACGATTGAATGTTAAGACTGTTTTAAAGAAAATTACTCAAAGCGATGGAGAAAAACTGTAACACAGATGCTGTGTCCTTTCGACGGTCAGCATTCAGATGCATGCAAGACTCGCATCTTGACTTGCAGTTTGACATAACTCGTCTTCCCTCAAAGAACGTGTAACTTGGACTTACCCTAAAAACATCAAAAGCACCTCTGGACTAGCTACATTTGTTTCCAAATGTAGATTTTTGGCACATGCTTGTTGGGTAAACATGATTCACTTTGCACTGTTCAGAACAACAGTTTCAAAGAACTTTACAGAAAGCGAGGAAAGAAAGCATGAGTCAGCATGACATAAACAAGTTTAATCTTAAGTTTTAACATGAACCTCTCATAGCAAATGTACTTGTGCATCAGTTATCTTACAGCTAAAACACTGCATGTGTCAAAGCTTTAAATCTCTTAAGAGATATACTGTAACAACATCAATTACTGATCAGTCACTCGTCAGTTAAAGTGCTGATATTTCATGCATTTATCGTAGTTTTCCAGTGACATAATAGACAGATTTAATACTGTGAGTCTCTCAGTAATGCGTCTGATTCAGTGGGTTCTGCAGTGGATGTCACGTTTTTTAGCCAACACATGCCCGAGCCTGCTCATGCCATCACTGAACTGGTATTTGTTCGCTTGAACTCTCCCTCTGCATGAGCCAGATGCACAGAACAGACCAGCAGGCTTTACTGGGGCTGGTACACATAACAGCAACATACCTTCATCTGGAAGTTTATATTCTGGGGTTATTGTTTGTCATGCATTGATCACTTTTGACATTTTTGAGTCATTTTGCTTCCATAACATGTCTTCTTTCAGACGAGTGGACAGAAAACATCCACAATGCACATTTAGGTGTTTGTTTTACTACTTTGTTTACTTGTGTCTGTAGATTTCTGCTACATTCACCTAAAGTTACTAAGTCCTAAACATTTACAACCATAGCCAGCCACAAAATGCATCATTGGAAATGTACAGTTTTTATAACCCACTGCAGAGGATTATGCTCTGAATCTCTCCTCCTATTTCACCTCCAGGTCATAAAGACATGCAACAGGTGCTGCATATACAAAGTAGTAGGTTAACAGTATGGAGAAACATGATTATATATAATTAAATTACATAGAATAAAATGTAAATGTGTTTGGATTAGAGCCTGTGGATCAGAGAGAAAACCCCAAGATTTTTACATAATAAATCACACGTTAACTTAACTTAAATTTAGAAGCTTAAAAACATTTTAAAAATGTATAAATGTTGATATATAGATATCTGTTTTTCAGTGGTACAGTAAGAGTTCCAGACCTCGTTGTTGATGGATGTCAATGTTATTGTGTTTTTATATTGATGAGAGGAAATGATCTGTCAGATTTGACGTCTGTGGTATGCCACACAAGAAGCTATTCCTTCCCAACATAGGATGAGCAACATTAAAACGATGAAAATTAGCACAGATGCGCCGCAGCCCTCGCCGAGGTTTTCCCACCACAGATGTCACAGATTGTGTCCCACGTGCCCGAGCCTGTCTGTGCCATCGCTAAGCTGGGTGCAGAACCCAGCGGTGCTCCCAGCGGTGCTCCCAGCGGTGCTCTCAGCGGCGTACGGGAACCAACAAAAGAATGAAAATACTACGTTCCTGTCCCGTCCTGTCTGCCGTTACGCACCGTAAACCTCCGTTCGGATAAACAACACTGTGTGTGTGTTTGGGAGGAGAATGAGTTTTGATCTGCTGGGTTTCGGTAACCTGCATCCATCTCATCATAACACACACTTTCACAGAGATACTCACCTGCATATGTGCATGCAGGTACAAACACAGCAGTTAGACAAATAGTTGACGGATCAGACTGTTCTTTTGAGCAGCAGAGCAGCTGACATTAAATATGTAAAAACAAAAAACAAATAGCAAATTTAATGCGTTTGATTTGGATATTTTAGAATATTCTAGTAACAGTGCAACTTAAACTTTATTTTCATCGTCACATCCATGGAGTTTGATATCCCCCCGTCCTCAGCATTAGAGGCAGTGGGATCCTGTAAAAGGGAGGTTCAGTGTCTTGCTCAAGGACACTTCAACATGCAGACAGCTGGAACCAGGAATTGAACCACCAACCTAATGGTTAAAGGATAACTGGCTCTAACCCCTGAGCCACAGCTGACCCTGTTGATGAAACTGTCAGTCAACCAGCTGAAATTTAATAAGCTATGTAAGTAGTCAAAAATGTCAATTTGAAATAGTGATCTGACAATTGATCATGTTTTATCTAACTGAGAAAATAATAAGCAGATTATTCAATAATCATTTATAGAATAAAATATTCATTTCAGTGTCAATTTTAGAGTTTCACTAAAGATTCTTAGTGTTGGAAAAAAAAGCAACTAAAGGAGTTTTACAGCATCACATTGACTGAGTGTACAGTGATGTGTTTTCAGTGGGAGATGCCATCTGTGTGCCCACTCTCCCCCCCGTCAGGTGGGCGGCTCTGTCCGGGCAGGTCCCTCTGTGTGAGGAAAGCCTCGGTCAGCACCCACATCCAGCTGCACAGTGCATCAGGAACAAAAACATTTACTGTATTTGATGTAATGGTATGGTGCCTTGAATATAACCTCACCTTGAAGCTGTGCCAACCAAGGTGAACCTCAGGTTGATTTGTGCTCCAATGAATCATAAATTCTTCCTAACGATCCCAGAATTTTGTCATTGTTTCAGAGAAGATATCACGCACGGACTGCAGCAACTTTATTTCACCACTAACACCTCGGTAGCCACTTTGTGTCCTCAGGTATTTCCTGCATGGTTTTCTACATGATTTCACACTCACTCAATGTCGGTGTTTAGTTTTGAATCCACGGAGTTAAAGATTAGCCCACAAGTTCGGTTTCTTGTTTTGCTGGAAAGCTGGAAGTGTGTGTAAATCCTTTAGGCTTTTGTATGCACATCTTATCTTTGTTCCCTAGATAAAGAGTGGAGTAGTAAATATGCAAACTGCCAGTGCCTGCAAGATGTCTTCCAATAAGCAGCAGGGTGGGAAACCGCCACCAGCCAACATCAGCCAAATACTGTTAACTTTAGGCCAAAGCTGATAAGACTCTTAGTGTTAACTACCACTCTGTCAGGTAAACACCTAGCATTTGTTGTTTTTTATTCTCTCTTCTACTTTGTTCACCTTCTCAAATTTGAGATTTTGTTGCTTTTCTCTGTTTCATATTATTGTTAATTCAATATCTTTGGGTTTTTACATGTTAGTGATACAAAACAAGACATTTAACTGTATCACTTAGGCCTCTGGGAAGTGATTACCCAATCTCTTTCTATTTTCTGACAATTTATAATTGATTAATCATTTTTCCAAAGGAAAAAAAAAATCATCAGTTGTAACCAGGGCTGCCAAATTCGTTTTAAGACCATTAATTTCTTTAACTCAGTAATGCAACTTGTGACTTTTAGGTTGTAGCTGACTCATTTTAAAATCTCCCCTTTCCAGACATGCCCACTTTATGATAGTCCCAGTCAGTCTGGATCAAGTCATAGTCAAGTCAGCAGTCTGACACACTGACAGCTGTTGTTGCCTGTTGGGCTGCAGTTTGCCATGTTATGATTTGAGCATATTTTAAGGCTAAATGCAGAACCTGTGAGGGTGTCTGGACAATATTTGTTGTTGTTTTGTGTTGTGTTAATTGATTTCCATTTATAATTATATACATACATTTGCATGAAGGAGCATATTTTTTCACTCCCATGTTGATGAAAGTATGAATTGATTGACAGCCCTAGTTGTAACTCTACTGCAAACTTTCAAACATAGTTTTTGTGATCTATCCTTCGCTGTCTTTGGCAGATGGATAAAATAATATGTTTCCAACCAGTTACGAAGTGTCTTGACGATCACTGTTGTGGTCATCTTTCTGTTTTGAAACAAATGTAAGGTAAATGAGATACTTTCCTCCATCACCGTCCTGCTGACAGACTCGTCTCTGATTGGATTTCTTAAATGCCTTCCTCACCAGCACGGAGGCGTTTGCCAGCGGTGCCAGAAGCCATTCATGTTACACTTGTTTAGTGTCAAATATGGAGGAGCTTTGCTCCGCTGAGCTTATGAGTCAAGGCCCCCAAGCTATTTCCTAATCAGCGGCATGCCTCCTACTCTTCTATTTCACCACATGGTGATATCCTGCTCTCTACTGAAATGAGGCGTGTGCATGCTTATCTGTCATCCCCCGCGCTCTAAATGAAAGACCAAAACCAATCTCCTTTTCTCCCGCTGCTGTCCCGAGCAGCGGCCTCACCTCGACCCCAGATCGCTCTCATTTCCTTGACTCTGGGTCCGTCCAGCTTCGTCATCAGGTCTCAGTCTGGCCCTTTGAAATGCTCATAATCACAAAGTTCACTAGAGCAGCAAATGGTCCAAGCAGGCCTGCGGCTGCAGACAGCGGGGAGACACAAATGAAATCTTACCTCATCTGCATATTTCTCAGGCTTTAGTACTTGCAGTAAGGAGCACATGAAAGAGACACGTTGTAGATTGTTTATGTACATAGTCTGGTTGGTGACCTGGTCCATACCACAAAGAAACATGGACAGAAACTTCTGGCTGTTTCATCCTGTAGAATTTGAACCTCTGAGACATTGATGTCTTTAAGAGGCTAAATAACACTACAAATTTTGGTGAGGAAGTGCTGTAATGGTCACATTCATAAGGGTCCCTTTCCTCTGACCTCCAGATATGTGAATGTAAATGGGTTCTATGGGTACCCACCAGTCTCTCCTTTATAGACACGCCCACTTTATAATAATCACATGTAGTTTTAAGCAAAAACCATGCAGTTTTATGCATGCTGAATAAATGTTTTATTTTAGCCATCCGTATGTCTAAGTACCATCAGAGGTAGGTGAGCAAGTGTTGAACTGGCCCTTTAATTGCATTTCGTCAGTTGTTTCCAGTCACATTTGTCTTTCTCAACCATTTCAACATGCTTCCTGAATACACAGATAATATCTACATTTCCTTAACCAAAAGGAAGTGGATAACGTATCATTCCAGGGTTAGGTCTCACCTCAGATGAGGACTAATCCCCCCTCCTCCCCATCGCTCCATTCAACCAGTAATCCCCACACAATGCCAGCAAAGGATTGTGCCAGAATGTGTACTCAAGTAATGGAGGCAAAGAGAGAAGAAACCCTCCTCCTCATCTCTCTGTATGGCTTTTACCACCCTGCTGCGCTTCCAAACAATGCACCAACAAACAGAGACGCTATCAAGTCAATCCCTGGGACACGGCAGATATTGTCTCTGCAGGCTTTGATCTTATCCTCCTCATCGGTGATCCTGGCTTGAATCATTCTGCAGGAGGAAGGCAAGCTCACACCTGACACGGCTGAGGAGCTTTTCTCGGAACTGAATGGTGCGTTTTACGATTAAAAGGCTGCTTTTGTCGGCAGCTGGACTCTGCCAAACTGTTTTGGTTTAAGAGTAAGAAGTAAAAGTAACTTTAAAATGTGTTTTTCCAAAACAACTGTTGGCTGTTTTTAGTTTTATGGGAACTGATTCAGGTTTTGTTTTTGATTCACAAACCTAAATTGTTGTTTTTATTCTTTTGGGGGAAAAATGATTACCAGTTTCCATTGTTATACATGTAAATAAAAGTGCTAACGAGAACCATATAGGGTTCTTTGGCTTGTCCTCATAGGATAGCCCTTTTTGTTTCCTGGTAGATCCTTTTTATTAAGGCTACACCCTGTCAGAAAGGTCTACGTACCTTACTCGACATAAAGTGTTGTACCTGGAACCATCTGTGAAAGGTTCCAAGAGGGGTTCTACAGAGAACCCTTCTATGGTGTAACATAGTCTCACGGCTAATCTATTTCATTCATGTACATAAAGACAAATTTTACCTTTTTTCATGACACTCAGCGCGACTTTCAATGTGTTTTTTTGCATTTTCCTACAAATAACCAGCAACATGTGACGCACGTTTCAATTTCTGCTCCATCCATCTGCAACCGCTTATCCTGTTAGGGGTCGTGGGAGGACTGGAGCCGATAGCAGCTGGCATTGGTGAAGGTGGGATACACCCTAGACAGGGAGGAAGCCGGAGAACCTGGGGAAAACCCACGCTAAAATGGGGAGAACATGCAGATTCCATACAAAAGTGGCCCAAAGTCAGATTCCAACCTGTGACCCTTTTGCTGTGCTAACCAACATCTGCTCCATCCATCCATCCAACCATCTTCAACCACTTATCCCGTTAGGGGTCGTGGGGGGACTGGAGCTGATCCCTGCTGGCATTGGGCAAAAGTGGGGTACACCCTGGACAGGTCGCCAGTCAATTGCAGGGTACAGACAGACAGGCAACCATTCACAGTCATATTCACACCTACAGGCAATTTAGAGTCATCAGTGAACCAGCATGTCTTTGGACTGTGGGAGGAAGCCGGAGAACCCGGAGAAAACCCACGCTCACACAGGGAGAGCATGCAAAATCCACACAGAAGAGCCCTAAGGCAGATTTGAACCTGCGACACTCTTGCTGTGAGGCGCCAGTACAAACCAACATCTGCTCCAGTCCTTTCAAAATAAAACTTTAGTTAGGTTTAGGAATAAATCGCGTTTAACAGTAAGGGCTGGGTGTAATAGTTTCACCCAGAACCCTCTCTGGAGGTTCTGTCTAGAACCCTTCCACCTTCTCAGGGTGCTAACAAGAACCCCTTTTATATTTCAAAGGTTTCATCCAGAACCTTAAAGGGCCTTTCACACAGGACATGGTTGTGTGGCATTCGCAGTGGCTAAATGCTGCAAAACGCCATACTGTCGTGCTGTAAGCCATTGGAAATAATTGGTTTAGAGCGCAGTGCTGCTGTTGTCACATTCTGTCTGAAAGACATGAAGGACAATCATAGTTCCCATTTTTAAAGGGTTGGGGGTGTTCCCTTTTAACACCCATGCTTTCAACAATCCTTTTCTTGTAAAAAGGGTTCTTTTGATGAAAAGAGTTCTTAATGGAACCCTTAAGGCCCGACACAGCAACTCAACATCAAAGCAGCAACGAAGGCCGACTTTCGAGTCGCCTCACGTCACCTTTGTCTTGACCAAAACGTTGCACTCGAACACACCGCAAAGACTACAACCAGCGGCCAACCACCATGTACCTTCTGCACCTGCATGAGAGGAACTAACTCTCCACACCAGCAGGTGGTGGTAGTCTGTAGTCTTTGTCAATCAAAAAGGGAAACAGGAAGCCCGAGGACGACAGATATACAAACCGTTGATGATACCAACATGAAACAAAGCAGCATTTGCTGACCATTTTGACACCACATAGCTTCATTCCAGTTGGCCATGTTGTTGTGAAAATATTTGTGTCCTGGAATGATCAGATTAGATGAAAGGGAAAAATACAAAGAGCCCTCTGTGTGTGTTTCTTTTAAGAGCGTAGTTAGGTTGCATCACACACCTTCCAGCCTGCACATTTTTCAAAGTAAAACATGGAACAAAGCCCTCATCATGAAGTCAGCATACTGAGGTCCTCCAGTCCTTACAAATTCTGGCTTCAGGCCCTGGTGGCTCAGTAAGTGAGCACAAGCAGATGCAGCAAAATTATTCAAAGCCTGATCCCTGAAGATCTGTTGATGTATTTGTGTGTATAAGTGTGTGAGAGGGAAGTTGAGCAACACTGCGAAGCCAGATGCCAACTTTTTAGTTTAAGTTTTACAAGTGTGAAAAAGTAGCACAATGATGCATTGTTGCACTCATGGTCAGCTCTCTGAGGACAGAGGCTGATTTGTTTGCTTCGTCATGCGGTATATGGAGACTCTGAAACACATGAATGGCTGCCACCTGCAAGCTGTCACGACATGCAGTGAAATATTTTATGGCGACTTCATAAAGATCTGCTTCTATAATAACCCAGTCTGCTTTTCTGAAGCTTTTTGATGAGGTTTTGGCTGTTTGTGTGTCCGCGGGATTTCACCGTTTATATTTAGTTTTGTTGGTTTCCATGCAAAGCTGCTGGAATATTGGATTTGCTTTTCTGTGTCACTCTGTTGAAGGGGACAAAATATGAAAGGCCGTGCCACTGAGCAATAAAAGGACATTTTCTTCCAGCGCTGCTTTATTCCTACTCTTGTACTCACATTTGTTTTGTTTTCTTCATCTGAAGTGAGGTCTACAGCTATGGCCACAGAGTTTCTGCCAGTGACCTCATCTCATCCGTGCTGAGATGAGGAGGCCTGCGCCTTCGGACCTTATGTTGACCCTTGGTTGATAAGCTGTCTTACTGCCGCAGCGCAAGCCGACGCTGTTTACAACCTGAGGTTATCTGTCTGCTCCTCAACGGTTGCTGTTTTGCTGCAACTCTTCAGCTGCTGTTTCCCTCCCTTACCTCATGTATGAGCAAGGCACCCACAGTTCAATCTGTCACCAAGACAGAAAACTACCCCTCAGAGCTGAGAAAGAATGAGAAGCAGAGAGCTTATAGTCATGAAGGCGTACGCTATGCTCTAAATGCTAGCAAGAAGGCCTGAGGAGCTGTTTTTGGCAATTTCTGCTCTCACTGAAATCTTCACTGTGCAGATTCTGCCAAGTGTCTGCACCGGTGGGTGGATTTGATTATTCCAGACTGCTACGGAGCAGGATTTCTGGGGAAAAAAAGAGATTTGGCTGAATAGCTTTGAAAAGTGTCAGTTTTAGAAGTTATGTGCATATCCTGCTGTCCTCCTCAGCATAGAGGGACAATTATTTTGACATTGTCGGTGAAGCTGTGCACGGCAGAACAGCTGTATCTTCGGACTATTTTGAGGGTAATGCTAATGCTAATAAAGTCATGAGAGCAGATGATTGGTGCTAACTCTCCGATGCAGCCTCAACGCTAAATCACCCCTTTACGTTCATGTGTCTCTGTAATTAAGAGCACATGTAGGAGAAGCAGCTGCTTCAGTAAATACGACTGATCGCTCTGCTTAGCTGCCAGATAGGAGATGGATCTGACCTCAGAAAGACATTAATGCTCTAAAATAATGTCCTGAGTGAGTAATATGCAGGCTGAAAAAGCAGAGCAAGACTCATTTGCACCCTGAAAATTACCCAGTGTCATAAATCATCTACTTACAGAGCAGTCAGGGTGTTTGGGGGTGTTTACATCCATATTCATCCACATTACACTTGTAGCCCTTTTTACCCTCAGGGACTATATATAAAAAGCACTGCTCTACCTACAGTATACATTCATCTGAAGGGAATGTAAACGCTCTCCAATTACAGGTTTGTGTTCACTCAAATTAACAAAAACACACTTTCTCTTGTACATGTGGTGGAATCTACATGCAAATGTCTTTGGATTTATTCGTCTTTGTCTTGAGATTTGGGATACAGTGGAGGTGAATGGAGTTTTGTCCAACCAGTTGCCAGAAAAGATGTTGGCACCGTACGCTTCTGCAAACCAGGAGATACACTGAGTGTAAACGTCCTACGAACCATAAATACGTTCAGTATCAGCCTCGTATCAAGCTTGTAGAAATGTGCAATGCCATGACAACTACTTCTGGGTTAAGGTTGGAAAAAAAGATGATGGTTTGTGTTAAAATAATAATGTAACAACATAGCGCAACAACAGAGCGTAAGAACGTGGTGTGAAACGTGGCGTAACAACATGGCGTGACAACATGGCGTAGCTAGCAAAAATAAATAACATCACCCTTATCAGACTTTCTTTTGTAATGTTACGTAACAAACATAAATAGTTTAAAGAGTAGTGTAAAGTCAACATTTACTACTACTATTACGTAACTTTCAGTAATGGTCCTTCAAAATACTGTCACTTGCTCTGACCAAATGGAACAATGTAGACATCCAACACAGGCATTCAACATATCCATCCACTTTAAATTTACTGTCAAAAACTTCAACAGCAGCGTGTGTTTGCAACAACTTTCTACCAGGAAATCTTCCCCCAGCGAGAACAGTGAATTAGTCAGATTAACAACGACATGTTTTCCTAATTTATTATGGTGAAGGCAGATACCTCAAAACCTGGATAAATTAAACAAAAACTACTGTACGTATCTGTTATGGCTATAGAAACCACATAAGCAATAAAGTATAAGCTTTTCTGGGTGTAATAATCCTTTTTAAAGCTGAAAGCCAGCACTTAAACCTCAAAGTCATTGTTTTATTTCAAATTTAATCTGCTACAGTAATAGGTGCCATAATTATTGAACTTTATAAATAATTTTAGGCTGTTTCTGCTGTTTCATTCCTCAGCGCTACCTGTCACTACCACATGATACTGATTTTAAACTACAAGAGGTCATCAATGCACAAGGTTAGCATCAGATCAGTTAAGATCAGCCCATCACCACATACAGTATGCTCTTTTTATGCTAGTAGCTTTCTTTATGAGTACGAAAAAATAGTTTGTTGTAATATTAGTTAAAAGCAGCCTACAATGCAGGAAAATTGTTGGGAAATTGTATGCTAGAAAATACAGCCAAAACAAGTTATAATTTCTAGTCATACAAATACAAAGAGTTCAATTGGTGCTTACTGGCATCGTAATATAAATGAGATCCTGGCTCACTGACATCACCGGCAGCCATAATAACCATCATGAGGGTCAGCGTCCTCACCACAGATGTCACAGCTATCGATGTGACCTCAGCATTTCAACAAATAAAAGTCAGGGTGAGACGTGTGAGTCCGGTGGGAACGTTTCACCGAATGTTTCATGCGGAAAATGCAAGTCGAGCATGACAAGCCCGGGTTTATATGGTATAATGTATCTCATATGTCGGGAGCTTTTATGAAACACCTAGGATAGGAGCTGCATGGATGAAACCTAATATCAATCATCAACCTCTCTGTTAATGTAAACACCACCGACACACACTTATTGAATAATTTTAGAACCATGCAAAAAATATTTTCTCTTAATATCTCATCTCTATCTGTGCACGTAAGAATGAGTTAAGGAGTCGACCCATCCAATTCCCTTTGATCTGCAGACTGTAACTTTAGCTACTGTGTCAGTCTGACCAAATTTGCAGGGCAACTCTGGAAAGCTCATCTGAAGAATGTGCTGTTACTGTTAAGTAGAAGTGGAATCAAAGAAGCTCCCAGACGGAGCAGAAATAAGTGACTTTTGGCCCCCGATCACCGAGCTCAGCAGTCCCTCATTCTTCCCTTTTGTTTTGAATCACATAAATCACTGATCTCTGAAGAAGAAGAGGAGAAAAATCTGTTGATACATGCAGGAAAAGTCGAGAAAATGTCGAGCAGCGATGAAAAATCATCGCTTTATTCTCTGAGATGATATTTTAGACTCTTATTGGACGCAGAGGACACGGAGGATGCAGGATCATCAGTCACCCAGCCAGGTTTTATGTAGTTAGAGTGATTTAGTGAGAGCCTGGAAGCTGCATTGTTCCTGTGTGGGAGAAACCTGGAGAACACACACAAACAGATTATTTAACTGATAGAAATGGGCCGTGCATATGTGTGTGTTTGTGTGCAGGGAAGTGAAGGAAAGAGAGAAAAGAGAGGAAGAGGAGTAGGGGGGCGAACGGGCAAAACTGAAGTCAGGACCGGCTGGAGGGAAGGGGGGACAGACAGAGAGCCTTTCACACCTTTCAACATTTTCACGAAGATCTTATTTTCGCCATCAGTGGTGCATGAGAATTCCTGCTTTGCACAGGAAGTGATTTGTTTTACGTATTATATGTAAAACTCAAGAATTACACTTCGAATCTTTGAGCTATTTTGGATGGTTGAAGTGTGTGAGCAGTGCATCACTGTGGGCAGCTAATAAAATTAAATTAGGCAATTAAAGGTTCTTTCCCACTTCTTTCCTGGGAAGAGATTTCACCCGCACAGGCTCCAGAGTGTTCATGAAATAAGCATGTGAACTCTGAGAGAGTGTGAGCATGACTATGTACATTACAAACTGGACACCATCATTTCCCTCTGCGTGGAAAGGTCAGCTAATGGTGAATGATAATAAGAGTACTGCTTTTATTATCTAAATAAATTAAAATCAATGTATCAGAGGCTGAGCTATTCTTACTTTTGGTCCCTGATATGGTTGATAATCACAAAACACTGGATCTGGAAAATCAACAGTTTGAAAATCAGCATCCAAAGTGTGTAAGAAAAAATTGTGTTAGTGTTAATTGTTATCGTGACAACATGGATGTATAAAGAGAACTGGAGCCAGTGTTGGAGGTGGGGCCTCGCTCATTCCTACGAAAGTCGCTCTGACCATCCGGCTACGTTGATTTGAATGGGAATGTCCGTTCTACTCCTATTCTATTGCAGTCTAGTCAGGTCATTAAATCTGTTGGGGAGCTCTTCTTTTACATTGCTCTCCATGTGCTTATCTCACCGTTCATGCACAGACCTTTCGGTAGCTGCTACTTGCAGCCTCAGATGCTGCCAAATGGCTTTACATGTCATTTGGAAACCAGTGATTTTAGAAACCTTCACTTTGCTGCATTGCTGCACAGAGGCGGCCACAGTAAGAGACGCCGTGATGACTGTCATTTCCAGAGCAGTGTCTATTTTTGAGAAATATTCATTCATGCTAAATGAATCCAAGATGCCATTTGGCCACACAGAGTGTTCAAATGATCATTCAAGCCATCATTTACAGTGGCATTGAGTGACAGACAATTTAAAAGCACTTACACAACAAGATAAAAAACAACATAAACTGTTAGCTGCAAAGTATCTGAGGAATCAGGAACTTAACTAAAATACCATTGTAAAATGTTTTGTTTTTGCAAAAGCTGGATGTTCAATTATGTGATCAAATGTGTCGAAGGGGTTTGAAATAGTGTCTGTGTTCCCATTTTCTCCTCTGCAGTCTTAAGCTATAAGACTAAATACTGCACAATGATTACATTACATTATATTATCATTACTACATCACCACAGCGTCTCCAAACATCACTGTCCAGATGTCATGAAAGGAAAATATGTCCTTACATTCCTCATTTAGTAAAATGTCTATGTTGTTTCATGCTTCTGAAAGTCTAATTTTACCGTACTCTACACATATTATTCTCACTGTCTTCTGTTGGACCGTTTATGTGTGAGGCCGTTATAAACAGAGCTGTCGCCCTGCCTGGCGTCTCTGGAGGGCGAGGTCAGCTGCACTGCGTGCGCCGGAGTCTGTCCTCGCCTTATTGTCAGATTCTCTCACTCCCTTAACTGTCCCCAACACCCTGACAGCAACACACACACACACGCACACACACATGCAAACACACATTAACACATGACTCCATGTGCTCGCTGCGACAGACCAGCCACCTGCGTACTTAGAAACACACACACTTCACGGTCGTTACAGCAACTGAGGGTCGGGTTGCAGAGTAACGTGCAGCCTGTGAGTCCAGGTGGAGTGCTGTAATGTGTGTCCTGACTTTACCGCAACAACACACACCCACCCCACACACACACACACACACACACAGAGCTATTTATGCACTCTACATTCCTTTGCATTTCACTTTCTCTAAAAAATGCATTTCCACACACCCCGACGACAACCGAACCTCTCCACTGTCTGGAGTGCACATGCAATGCGGAGGTCAAAGGTCTGTTATTCCAGTGAGAGAGCCAGCTGAGCGTCCAGCAACGAGACAGACTTTGTGCATGTGTGCGAAAGTGCTAACTCGGGCTGAGCCTCCGCAAACACTGTGTGTATTTTTATACATTAGCAAGAGCGCCGTTACCCTATTTTTTGCACGGCAGTGACAATGTTTGTATCCAAACCCTCTCCTGCCAGTAACCCAGTCCAGGGTTCATAATTCAGGCATTAGTGTGTCTATTCACACACATGACCCAAGGGCCACAGTGAGAGTATGAAAACGACATTAGACCACGCAGATCACCTTTCACCCCCTTCTAGACTCTCTCGAGCGGTGCCGTAGGGTTTAGGAGCCCCACGACACCGAAACCCTATCGCCACGCCGTTGTTTTGGGGACAATGGCTGCTGGTTAACTATGGAGAGAAAGGTGTACAATATTTCACGTGTCTGCCCCTCGGTGCCTGTTCTACGACTGAAAGACACGTTCACAAAATGGCCTGGAAGATGTAGAACATCAGGGGCACTTGGCAATACCGTAAATCTTTCAAAAGATCAATGTAGGAGAAAGGTGAAAAATTAGTTTTAAACTTGGACATCAATAGGGCTATTGATACACTCAATGATTAATCCTTCATTAGGTATCAAACCTTAAAACCTTTTCTGATATGGACTAAAATTTGTCTGCAGGACCGTGTATCAACCGTGTGAAATAAAAAGAGTAATTGTGACCTGGAAACATGCAGAGAGTACAGCAGCTAGTGAGCGAGCTGCAGATCTGCAGTAGCACATCGTAGTCATCCATCATAAAAAGACTTGACAGAGAACTGAGGATTTTCTTTTCCTTTTTTTCCAAAGTTGAGGTTTGGTCGAAGAAGCCGATACCAGCAAAGCCTAGTACATGTGGTTTTGATGACTTGCAGGTGAAAAGATGCCTTGCCATCCATCAAAAAAGGACTGTGTTTTATTAAAGCTGACAAGATTATAACCTCTGCTTCAATGGCATTTGATGACTATATATAACAGGTTCTACAGGATCTCCTATCCAAAAGCCACCAAAAGTGGCTTGTTTGCTTCCACCTACAAAATATCTTTTGGCTCATACTCCAGTTTAGAAGCTGCTGCCAATTTTTGGGGATTTTTGAGATTTCATATCATTTTGAAGCTTCCCAGCGGTGTTCTTTATGTCGAACCTTCAATTTTTGGTCAAAGTATATTCAGTCTTGTGAAGGGCTCATTGCATGAGTGGAATACAAAAAAACCTACAAAATGCAAGTCTCCTTCGAAAAATAATCCAAGGCACACTGTAGAGTTTGATCAAAATTAAATTACTTTTATTTTACATGTTTAAAATGGCCGTGTTGTGACTGACATACAGTAGAGCTCCATCAGGGTCGTTGTCCAGCATTTTAATTTTGTTCAAACGCTACGGTATGAGACTTACATTCAATCCTATTTGAGATCATATTCCACCCATGCAATGAGCCCTTCACAAGCACAGTACACCTGAAAGATCCAAAGAACACCTGTATGTGATTACCACAAAGACCCAGCAGCGCCTCTGCTCCATTATCTTCTGTGGTCAAAGCTTGTGCATTTTAGTGTTAAAATACAGTTTTCTGTCCTTCTAAAAACATTTTTCCCAAGTGACCTGACGTAGATTTTTGCATGACGACGCTGCTACATGTACAGTATATACAGATCCTTATAGCCATTATATTAATGTTACATACAGTAGTCGGAGTTGTGTGCTCCTAGTTTGGAGAAGCAGACAGGATTACTGGCATGGAAGTTAAACAATCTGCTGTTGTGGACACTGCAGTCCCGAAGATACACAATGACACAAACAAACTAAAAGATCGATGCAACGTGTCAGCTCCCCTTGTCCTGAGAGGTAAAATGACTGTTTTTGTGAATGGAGTCTTGTGGCTTTGAAGACAGCAATGTAACAGCTTCAGTTCCCCATCAGAAAGGGCCGTGTGATGTTAAAGCGGTGAAAATATTGTAAATATGGCGTACACTTTAACTATTGATTTTTAATTTTTTTTTTTTGTCTTCTGCTCCTGTACCGGTCGTTCTGCTTCACCATCACATGGCCCTTTCTGATGGGGAACTGAAGTGTTACATCACTCTCTTCAAAGCCACAAGACTCCATTCACAAAAACAGTCATTTTACCTTGCAGTACGTGGGAGTACACATACCACCCCTCTTCAGAAAATCCAAACTAACCTCTTTAGTTATTTCCAAACTGAGCCCAGCTAGTTTTTGTTATTTATAACCTTATTGCTTAGCTTACTTTGGTAACTTACATCACTGCTTTTTTCTAACAGCTGAGTGGGCGTTTCCATTTCAGAAAAATGGAAAATAACACAGAAGGACCCAGCCTTTAAGATCAATAAGTTTCTTGTCCAATTAGCTTGGCCTCTGTAAACTGTTGTTCCTCTTCTGTGGTAGTCGATAAAGGTTATTCATTTCTGGAGGAACCTGTTTGCCTCAGTGTCAGTGTGACGTCCTCTAAAACTCTATTGCGGTGCCGAGAAGCAGCCGTGGATAACAGCGTCGGAGATTCAAACAGAGCTTGTCAAAACAGCCTTTCCACTGTCCGATTCGACTGCCTTGATCCCCAGGAATACCTTAGCAGAGGAGAGGAATGCCTCAGAGAGCTTTCCAGCTCCCCCCTCCCATCGTCCTGCTTCGCTTCAACAAACAACCCAAAGTCCTGTTTGTTTGCTCTGAAAATAATCAGCCCGGGGCCTGTTTATTGAGCCGCGTGGCATAATCTCCACAGCGATGACGTCTCTATCTGTTGTAGTTTTCAGACGTGGGAACAGTTATGGCAGATTCCCATGTTTTTCAAATGTTAAGCTGCAAAGTTACAATGGATCGTACATTGTAAAGATCGTAAAGACACATAGATTCACGCATCAAAAGCAACCTGTCCATCATGTTTGAAGTTGTTTTTTTCTGCCTTAGACTTTATCAAACCCTCATCTACGTGTCCATATCGTTGTCCAATTTCAAATCAATTTCAGTCACAAACTGTCATTTCTCATCCAATGTGCACTCTCTTTAACCCCCAGTAATTCAGAGCAGATAAGCTGGCTGCACCACTTTACTAAAAGCATCCAACCTTTCCAGCCAGCTTTCAATTTCCTCCACATTTTCCCCCGACTTTAACTTCAACGTTGTCTCTCCAGCGGCCGCCACTGACCTTGAGGACATTTAATTTAACCAAGATCTGCTGCTGTTTGCCTGTCGGGTCGCCAGGTTCCTCCTTAGCTTTCTGATTCGTGCGGTCCCCGTTCATTTCGGCTATGTAATGTCACCAAGAAAGCAACTTCCCTGATTTATTACTCCACCATTGTTCTCCTCGTCTTCAAAGCTCGCCTTTGAGATGTCCACTAAACAAATGATGTAGCATGTTTCACACAAACCACAAAACAATAATAGCCTTATGACCCAGGCAGTGCTGTAGGTATAGATGCAGAAAAAGATCATGAGTCTGTAAGTGATTAAAACCAACTTCTAACAGTTCTTAGCCTGTGACGGTACTTATACTCACAAAATTTAACTAATGTATATCACCATGAATCTTCCCCAGCTAATTATTTACGTTAAGGTGATTATTTTTTGTATTGTGTATTTTCTGAAATGTTATGTTTAAATATGCAAATGAATCATTTGTGAATATTTATTCCAATTTGCATCGTTTCCAAAACAGAAATGTGAACGCTGGATAAAGCCAGGTTCAAAATTCTTCTTATCAAAGGGAATTTCTATTTTAATCACTCCATAAATCAGAAAATACTGTCAACAGCCATAAAATATCCATATTTAGTATTTTTTTTGATAGGGAAATCAATTCATATATTTAATTGCACATGTTTTATCAGGTCAAAAAACCCTCATAGGTTCTGCATTTAGCATAAAAAATATGCTCAAATCATAACTTGGAAAACTCAACAGCTGTCAGTGTGTCAGAGTGCTGACTTGACTATGACTTGATCCAGACTGACTGTGATTATCATAAAGTGGGCATGTCTGTAAAGGGGAGACTGGTGGGTACCCAGAGAACCCATTTACATTCACACATCTGGAGGTCAGAGGTCAAGGGACCACTTTGAATATGGCCATGACAGTTGTCCATCGCCCATATTTAGTGCAGGTTTGGAGCGTTATTTAGCCTCCTAGTATGACATGGATTGGCACGGAGGGATTCCTCATGTTTTCTAGTTTCAAATAATGCCAGTATCTCCACGCTAGCTTAAAACTGATCCCACTACAACCTCCAAAAGATCGATTGCATTCATGCGTCAAAGAAAGTGCTGTTAAAATGAATTTGCTTTAACACCTAATTATCGCGTTAGCCCCAGTTTAAATATGTAAATGAGGCATTATCTGATGGTAACCTTTGGTGAAATGGTGAGAAATCTACAGACACAAATGGACAAAGTGGTAAAATAAACAACTAAATGTGAATCTTGGATGTTTTCTTTCCACTTGTCTGAAAGAAGGCATGTAATGGAAAAATAGAAATAGAAAAATAGCTCAAAATTGACCAGTGCATGAAAAACAGTGGTTTTGTGTCCTATAGTGTCTCATTTAAGTCACAACAAAAGGTCAGAACTAAGGTCACAAGCATCGAAGCGGAGTCTCCATTTCAAATTGCTTGGCACCATGAGGCGCTTTGAAAGAAGCCGTCCACGGGTCTTGATAATCATTGTACCTGTACTCCCTCCCCCTTCGTCCTTGTGAGTCCAGTGAAGAGGTCATCATCCACTGAAGCTGAGAAAACAACAGAGAGCTCGGGCCTGGTCAGGCAGCCAGGTCAAGGACCTTAAGAGCCACAAGAGGCCCGCCACCCTCTGGGTCATTAATAATTAATGAAACCTGAGGCCGGGACAAGAGGCCATGACTAAACAGAAAAAGAGCCGGAGCGACGAGACGGCAGGGCTGGGCAGTAAGCTTAGAGGAGGGGGATACTGGTAGAGAAAAGGTCCTAAACCCAGCTCCGGCTACAGTCAGTGCTTTCACTGTATGCTCCACAGGCTCCAGACACAACAATCTCCACAACCCAGCGACGTTTGAAAACCAAAGAGGGGAGCTTTGGATCTAAACTCAAGTGAGGAAGTAGAGAAAGAGGAGGGTGAAGAAAGAGAGAGAAAAAGGTGTGGTTGCCCAGTTGGATAAGGGAGAAAGTTTTTTTTCATGGAAAGAAAAACAGCATGAAAGTCTTCTCGCCGTTTCCCATGAAATCCTGCCGTCCTTCTGCTGAACAAAGCGTACACTTGCCCTAGAGCCACTATCACACCGAGACCTCCATTACGAGCACGGCCCGATGAAAGAGTAGCTAAGGGGAGCTTAGGAGGTTTGCTTCTCAACCCTCCCCCATCGGGCCTGATATGAAAGAAGATAGTTCAACATGATATTATATAACCAGTAGTTTTTAGGAGAGCACCGTGTTTGGATAAGATGATCTAACTTGCTGACAAGTCCCGGCAAAATATGGTGCATTATCTAATATTTGTCCGTGCTGTTTGCTTCAGATTTTTAGTCTTATTGAAGTTCACGACTTTGAAGGGGATTTTCTTGACTGTTAAACATGACCACACTGATGCTGCTGACATTTTTTGGCTGTGCCATATGTCATAATATCATGCCCATAACCACAATATAAAGCACTCTCAAGTATTATTCTCACTATACATTCTGTTATTCTTGGAGCACCACAGGGTAGTGTTTTCACAATACTGGAATTACTCACTTTGATACAATACCTTAAAAAAATAGTGATATTCAATACCATTTTCAATACCACAGGGAAAATTAACATAACATTGAGGGCATTTTATTTTTGTATGGGTGAGAGCAGAAAGCACAATTGTACCTGTATATTAATACTGTGGAAAATTAGCATTGAAAACATTTAAAATATTCAGTATTGATATATATCAATTGTGGCTGTCAAATTAAACATGTTAATAACGCATAAACCAAATTTGTTTTAACACTAACTTCGTTAATGCATAAACACAACGTGTGATTTTTAGGCTGTAACGGGCTCAGTTTTGAAGCTAGAGTGAAGATCCTGGTATTATATGAAACTTTAAAACAAAATGAATCCACTGGGACCAACCATGTCATACTAGCTTGGCCCAAACTTGTGCTAAATATTGGCTAGGAAAAACTGGCATGACCATTTTCAAAGTGGTGCCTTGACCTCTGACCTCCAGATATGTGCATATAAATAGGTTCTCTGGGTCCCCACCAGTCTCCCCTTTACAGACATGCCCACTTTATGATAATCACATGCAGTTTGAGGCAAATCGTAGTTAAGTCAGCAGACTGACAGCTGATGATTTGAGCATATTTTTATGCTAAATGCAGTACCTGCAAGGGTTTCTGGACAATATTTGTCATTATTTTGTGCTGTTATTTGCCCACTCTCATTAATAAATTCTCAGTATTAAATACTTGAGAAATTTTGAACAGATAAAAAAAATTATTCATTTGCAATTAAGCACAATTAACTATGGACAATCATGCAATTAATTGTGATTAAATATTTTAATCACTGACAGCAGTTCTTGGAGCATCATAGGGATTTTTTTCTAATTGATGCCTATTTTTTATTTGCAGACTTCATCTGACGACTGCGACCCACATGAGGGAATCCATGAAGGGAAAGAGGGCAAGTACCGCCTGCAGGTGACCCAGTTTGTCCAAAGGCTGGAGTACTGGCACAAAGAGCTGACAAACACCTTGGTAACCTCTATCACCGTGGTCCCGGTCCACGGCCGTGCGGTGGCGTACCTGGGCACTGCCGACGGACGCCACATACAGGTAAAGAAGTCACGTTGTTTTGTCTTTTAGTGATTATTCTTTTCAATAAATGCCTTTAAAAGCCTGTTAGGACCCTAATTTGCATGGGAAATACTAGCAGTTAGGGGTAAACAGAGAGCTTGAAGCTGCAGCAGCCACTCGCTCATTGGTCATGTAAATTCGGCAGGATGTTGGTTCGTGAGGAGTGAAAGCGCTCCTACTGGAGATGCACATTCTTCTCCAGGTGTGTCTGTTAGAGGCAGGTTGTGGGAAACTTTGACCAGGCACCAAGACCTTTCTGTTTGCACAATTTGCTTACCTTTGACCTGTGCTCAGTGAGCCTCCAAAAAGCCCACGTTCCAGTCTGCCATCTGAGCAAACACTGCATTTTGCCTATCATTGAACAAACCAACAGTGGATTACACCCTCCGCATCATTTGTCAGCTGCTTTCAACGTCTCATACATGACCTGTCAGTACTGCTTTAGAGCATTTTAGTCATGCTTTTTACACTTTTGCATATATTCTGTCCTGTTTAAAGTAATATTTGAGAGTATTTTCATTTAATTAATGACTGTAAAGTCAACACAATGGTAACTGAGCTTATGGCCCACTGATGAAAGCCCTTGCATTTGCAGTATTACGAACTGGGTGTCTGTGGCGACATACCCGGGACAAAACGAAGACTGTCCTGGACCAAAGAAATGCTTAGTTGACTAAAACGTACACTTTTGATGACTTAATCACAGATTTGTAAAACTGAGTCTTTAAATCCTATGGTTACCAGAGATGTGCTCATAATTTTCATGGACATAAGTCATTCAGTATTAAAAAAGCATTAAAAATAACTAAAGAAATCTTAGTTGACATGTTTTACATCACCTAGCAGTGGTTGATGAAGCAGCGCACTGTTTTTTCTGGTCTCTGCTAGCATTATGAGTAAACAGTTAGTATGGCCGAACAAACAAAGAAAAGAGCTTTGAAAGATGATGAAAAAACGCTTGACTGATGTCACTGTTTGGATCTCTCGGAAGTGAGATCCAAAAACAACCTGCAATTACTGCTTATCGCCACAGGTGCCACCAAACAGAAGGAAAGGGTGATCTTTGAGACTATTTGTTTTTAAGGACAGTTTGAGAGAATCTGGGCTGTCACAGATGATCTATTCACAGTTGAGTTTTGTGTGATCATGTGGAGCAATAACTCAATTTCATTTGGAGCTTTTTTTCTCGGATTTGCATGTAAATGCATCATGAAGTCTAAAGTAGACTCAGCCTTGCCTCAAACACAATATGCAGGTATTTCTCTTGGTGACGTTGGTGGTGAAGCGCTGGTACACATCATACAAGGCAAATGCACATGACATTGGACTTTGTAATGTGGACAAAATAATAGAAAAACTTAATAAGGTCTGAATGCCAAACATAACATACAAAGATGCAGCCAGCCCCTTAACTCATCCACATCTCTTCCTTTGTCTGTAAAGGTGCTTTTTTATGCCAAGATATGCATCCTCGAGTATTGGCCTTGAGCGAAAGTTATTTTGTAACTGCAGTGCTGACATTTAAACATGCTTTCTGAAGCTTTAATTATAGTCTTGTCAGGATCATTTGTCCTTTTAGCTGGTATTTGGCTTCCAAGTAAGCACTGCTTTTATAATTTGCAGGTCAAAAGACAGTAAAATTAGGCTAAATTTGTTTGAAATATGAAGGTTTCTTAAAGAGCACACATCATGAAAAATTCACTTTTCACATACCTTTGGGTATCTGTAATGCCCACCAACCCACAAAGTGCGATACAAGCCTGTTTTTTGTGGGCTGTCTAGATCAAAAAACATGTGATTCAACAAGCCATTCAGATGTCTCATGCAGGCTCATCAGAATCACCCACAGCTTGACAACTACCTTCGCAAAGGTTCACCATGTTTTTCTCACCAGCCAATCAGAGCAGACGGCTTTTTCAGGAGGGGGTCTTAAAGAGACAGGCGCTAAAACACAGCATTTCAGTCAGAGGGTGAAAACAGGTATACTCAGAGAGAAAAATAATGTGTTTTTTGAACATTAAAGCATGTAAACATGTTCTAGTAGAAACCCAAAATAAAAAGTATGAACCTGAAAATGAGCATGACATGTCCCCAACTGTCTTTGAAATATAGTCATTTAATACTTTCTAAACAGTGGCTGTCTAAAAATACATTGATTTTTTAACCAAAATCCCAGTTTTACATCTAGACACTCAAATCATCAGTGTTAAGTAAGACTAGATTTTATGACTTTCCAGACTAAGACCTGGCACCTGAAATACATTTGTAGGTTTTAGTGCCAGTGCACCTGCAGTTCATATGTGGATTTGGCCTGTTGGAGGTCCATTAGTTGCGTTGCTGTTGTTTTGAAGAGTCATCCAAGTGCTGATCATCAGGGTAAAATATACAATTTTGGCATCCAGTGTAATTAACTCAGTATGACCAGTCTGTGTAGCTACATGTCAGACCATGACTCACTGGAGTCACTTTCCCTCCTTTTCATGTGGTGCTGTAGTTATTTTGTCCATCCACTCTAACTGCACACTGCATGCATGCGATGATTACAGCTGCAGGCTAAAGTGCAGCGAGTGACGCTGTGTTGGTGCATCGCTCTGATGTTGGACCGGGAAACAATAACGAATAGAATAAAAACACATAAAGTAAAAGCTGAATTACCTCACGTGTTTTTGAAACACAAGAATGAAAAGACACTCATGGAAAAAAAAGGCAAGAGAGACGTGGAAAAAAAGGACCGACAGCTGCACGGAAAGGGAGGGAGGGATGGAGGGGGGATGGAGGGGGGACGGTGGTAGTGGGGAGCGAGGGGGCTTACAGGCCGAACGGCACGTTAATGGTGAACGGCGGGCTTCGCTGACACGTTCCCTCGCACGGCATTTTCTACTCTCTGAGCGTCCAGTGCAGCTGTTGCTGTGTGTTTCAGGCTCTCCTTCAGTTTTTTTTTTCTTCTTTGTTGTTTCTTTTTTTTTTGTGGCAGGCTGAATTGGCTGAAGTTCATTGTTTTAGCAGCTGTCCTGCACTGCAAAACTCTCCGTCTTATCAAATATGGTCTGCCTATCATCTGAGACAGAGAGGGACAAAGATTCAGAAAGACTCTGATATTAACTTTTATCAGCTATTAGTCACATAAACATTGGTAGAAATGTCAAAGTATGGATTGGTTTCTTTCTAAATGTGCAATTAAAACAGATTTAACTGCATTGATTGGAGTTGAGTTAAGAGCTATAGAGGGAGAGAGAGAAACCAAAGAAAAGAAAGGGGGGGGAGACAAAGAGGGAAAGATGCTTTCCTGGAAACATAAACAGAGAAAGCAAAAAAAAAAAAATTTTGATGAAAAGGTAGTCGAGAACCTGGAAGGTCAGTAGTGATTTTGTTTACTTCACTCACATTTTCAGTGATCCTCCTCCTCATTTATGGAGCTTTACATCTTCAAACTGCCCAGTACCACCACAGTCTATCGACTTTGGTCTTATTTTCATAGCTTTAGCAGTAATTCCTAATGGTTCTAATCATATTTAACTCATCAAGACACAGGAATTGCAGAGTCCTGGTAATGTGACGAAATCAGCAGACGATACTGTCGTTTTAAAGCAACATATTCTCCCTTCCAAATCACCAAATACAGAAACTTCCAGCTGTGATGCCTAGGTACAACTCTAGCGTCATCACTTTGGGACTTGTCAGTTTCCACTCGTTACATGCCTAGTCTCTTTTCTAAATAAACTTCCATCTTAGGTTTATTTAGTTTTTAGGTTTACGTGGTTAGTTTAGGCAATAAAAGTAGCAATCTCATAGATGGATGGACGATAGATGGACTGGTGAATCAAGAGCTTTGCCTTCCGGCTCAGCTCCCTCCTCACCACAGTGCTCCGGTACAGCGCTCGCATAACTGCTGAAGCAGCAGTGAATCTGTCTGTCCATCTCCTGCTCCATTTTACCCCCACTGGTGAACAAGACCCTGAGATACTCACCCAACCGTGAGAACGATGGTCTCAGACACCGAGGTACTGACAGGCAACAGAGCTATTTGGTTAGGATTGGGAAAAGATAGTGGTTTGAGTTAAAGGACGTTTGTTGCCTAAAATAAGTATGCTTCTTACACAACTGGTGTTAGTTAAGTCTGTAAGTTACATAACAAGACAATAGAAACAAACAACGGGCTCCTGGGTGAAAGTCATGTGTTGTTTGACCCACCCATGCTATATGGAGTTTCTCGCTCTTTACACTACATCAGTTGCCCTGACATAATAATGTGGATGGGTTTACACTGGAGTTGGTTGAAAACCTGGTGCGTCTCTTGTAGATGCTAAAGGAGGCCTCAGTGCATCACTATCAAACACAGTTCTTCTGTGAAATTTCAGCTGGCCTTTCTTCCAACTAAACACATTTAGCGCATCCTACTACAATGGTTCATATGATATATAATATGCGAATATATATAAAATGATATATAATATGTGAATTGACTACATGGGTTATATAGGACTTATTCTGCATCACTGTTTTTAGGTACAAGTACGAACATTATGAGAACAGCCTGAGTTGTTTAGATATTGTTTTTTTGCCCTGTACTTCCATGTTGCCTTGTTTCTAACTGATAGAAACAATGACCCAAGTTCTGGAGTAAGTCATCAAGCACCTTGCTCAACGGTATCTGGGTGTGACTGCAGAGGTTCATGCACCTTCCCTGCTCTTGTTTTCCAAGGCGGGTATTTGACCTAACGACCCCCCGGCCATCTGCTCTCTCCCAAAGATAAGCCACAATAAGAATCTGTGAGAGGTGTTCGTCTTTGCGTCGGCAGCTCATTTCATTGTTAGCGCGATAAAAACAACCTGTCGACTTTTCATGTATTTCAGTTTCCTGGTTGCTCCCAGCGGACGAGGCAAGAGGGAACATGGAGTTGAGGCAGTGAAAGAAAAAGAGCGTTGTCCCCCACCAGTGAACATTTTGGCTCAGGAAGTGTTTCCCTCGGCTTCAGTTGGGCCACTGTGGGAATGACACAGTGGCCGTGTTTAGAGGCCAAACTTCCCCCTGCCTGCTTAATACAATAAGCTGTAATTTACACCGTCATTACCTCCAGAGAGATGCCTGTTGTATGGCCTTGTCCCCAGCGGAAAGCCACCCATTATACTCGCTGTTACAAAGCTGACGTTGATCATGAGGCTCAAACAGAGGGAGGAATGACGCTGGGAAACAAGGCGTTTCTGAGGGTTGAGGCGAGGCCGAGCGCCGTGTCTGCCAACCAACAAAATCACATTTAAAGTTTACAACGCAGAGTGTTGTAGGAATTTACTAGAATGAGACACACACATACCATAACTCCCATCAGTGCAGTGTCTCCTCAGTGGTTTTTATGGAGGATGCATCGCACTGCAGCTCCATCCTGACACAGCAGACAGATTGTGCATTCCCAAGGATGATATCTATTTGTGTGTGTGTGTGTGTGTGTGTGTGTGTGTGTGTGTGTGTGTGTGTGTGTGTGTGTGTGTGTGTGTGTGTGTGTGTGTGTGTGTGTGTGTGTGTGTGTGTGTGTGTGTGTGTGTGTGTGTGTGTGTGTGTGTGTGTGTGTGTGTGTGTGTGTGTGTGTGTGTGTGTGTGTGTGAGAGACGGGGGGGGTTGGTATAATTTAGAGGGCTTCATGTAACTGGAGCAACCACACACCCCATTAGAGACCCTGTTCTGTTGTGTTTGCTCCCAGGCCTATAATTGCAGCGTAACCGCAAATGATAAATGCTGTTCCAGGTGTGTTGACTGTGTTTGTGTGTGCGTGCATGTGTATGTGGGTGAGTGCGTGCATGCGCGTGGGAGTGCGTGCATGCGTGTAATGGGGTAATGTGTGCTAGTAACGTATGACGTGCGTGTTACTGTAAGTGTTGGTGTGTCTGCATGTGTGCAACAGTCTGAGGTAGTCAAACAAAGATGGAAAGACAGGATGGAGAGTGTGTGCAGACTTGTGTACTTGTGTGTGTGCATGTGTGTGTCTGAAACATCTCTCAACATGTCAGAGGACGTGGTCTTTCCTCCCAAGCTGGACTCATCTCTCTCTCAACCCCCTTCAACTATGGTAGAAGCTAACAGCTGTGTCTCTCTTGCAAGTTATCTCTTCCGATTATAAGACGCTGAACTAATGATTACTTCTTATTAGGATACAGACTGTGATATATTCAAAATAAAATGCAGTTAAGATATTAAGGGTTTTGTGTCTGCAGGCAGAGTAAAGTCTGACCAGCTGTATACCTGTCAAATGCTGCATGTAATCTGCTGAATACATTGTGTCTCTACCTCTAGTATTTGTTAAAGGGGAACTTTGGTATTTTTAAACAATTTTCTTAGTTTTTCTGTCTAAGTGACTAATGGAGCCAATCATTTTTCAAATTGGTCCAGTACTGAAGGAGAATGCTGCACAACGGCAGCTGCTAAATGGGCTCCTTATGTAATCACTCAGGGTCAACTCCTCACTGTCAATCCAATAAAAAGTGCTTGTTTCTGCCACTGACTGGCTCAGACTGATATTATATGTATCTGATATTATGAAAAGGACCCTAAAGAGAAACAAAGCCTTTTTTTTCACCTTTCACTTAATGCGTCTGTTTGGTATTGTGTCTCGTTCTGAAATCTCCTCCATATTGTCTGCTAAATATTCAACTGTGACACTGAAAATCTTTTACATAACACTAAGCTACGCTTTCTCTACTCCAACACACGAAACTCAGACAACATCGGCACGCCTCTCTCCAGCTCTCACTCAGGTTTCCACCGTATGGCAACCAGTCACATGACACAACAACAAACAGAAAAGTAGAAAAAGGGTTTCATGTCTTTTGTAGGGTCCTTTCCATAATGCTGTCAGACACAATCTGAGTCTGTTGGTGGCAAAAACACTTTCAGTGGACATACACTGATGGCACAAAGTTGCACCAAATTATTACATTACAGCTGGTTTATCGGCTGCTGTCTGCAGTGTTCTACCTCTATACTGGACCAGTTTCAAAACTTTTTGTCCCCGTTAGTCACTCACACACAAAAACATGGGAAAATAGGGTCCAGGCTGAAAAATACCAAAGTTAACCTTTAAGCTATAGTAAGTCTAAAAGTGTAGTGTACCCATTAAATGAAACATGATCACGGTTGCTCCTAAACCAACCCCGGACCTTTGATAGGGTGGACATAATTAACTAAGCAAGCATAATTAACTAACTGATTCATTGCAATCCAGTTTTGTGTACGAGTGCATGGCGCACTGACACACCTAAACTGAACAGACGCGTTAGTGGCACCTGTGCTGTTCCTGCTCTGACAGTTTAAAATGTTTACGGTGAGACATTATTTCTAGACCATGATGCTGGAGTCAGAGGAAACACTAATAAAATGCAACTCTGCTTAAAGGCAAACCCCAGGAAGAGATGACACCATCTGGATCGTGTTCCTTCAACCATTTCCCTGTCAAGGTGTGCTGGCGCAGCACCAAAATTCATGTTGATGTCTTCCACTTTTTCAGTGCCCTCAAGCATCGTTGTGGATCTAGTTTTTTATAATCCAGACTCTGTATAATCTTCCCTTATTATTTATTTGTATCAGTGTAAAATGTTGTCCAGATAAACAGCAACGATGGGAAAAAAAATCTCACCATGTGTCCTCAGCTGACCTGTAAGATTTTATATTTTTTAAGAAATACAAAGATTAATATCTGTGGCATTTACTCCTAATTCAGAACAGATTATGTATGAATTTACAGTAGGTCACTATGATTTCTTACACTATATATGGAGTCTTCTCTGTTGATGTTTTTGGAGAAATCTCGGGTGGTGATCAGCATTAGTAACTCACTATTACTGAAGGTACTCAAAAGTCTGGTTTAAAGCTTTTTAAAGTTTTAACCAAACTCAGATTTTGGCACAAACCATCAATAGTTTGTCTATTTGTAAGTTAAGTGTCTCAGCGAATGGTATTCTTGTTAAAGCATTTTGAATATTACCTTGCACGGCAGCTGGATCATATCAGAATCCATCTTGTCAGGCTTCAGATAATGAGTTTGTGTCTGAACCACGGTGGTTCGGGCCAATCGGTGTCCTGTGAGGAGCTACAGTGGTTTAGGTGTGTGTGACGACACAGAGAGCTGGCTGTTCTAAACGTCAATGGCGGCTTCTGAAGACGTTAGATCAACTTTGAAGCATTGTTTTCAGCTCCTTTACCTTCTCTGTCCATTGACTGCTACCAGCCGGATAATCCCCTGAAAAGTTGCTGTGGACTTGAGTGACTCATCTTTTACCTACTGACACACTCATACCGCTATGAAATAGTATATTTTTGCCTTTTATTGGACTGGTTATCGTCTGTGGTCATTGTTAAATCTAGCGTGCACTTGCTAGTCTGCTAACATCTCCTAATGTTACAGCATCACTGATTAAACAAAGCAGCTAATCCGTTTAATTGACAGCTGATTGGCAAATAATCATTTTGTGCCAGAACAGGGCATTTAATATAACAAAATTTGTTAATAACATAGAATATGTAAATTCATGTACATATTCTTTGAACGGTGGTAGATTGCGAGCTATTTGTTGGAGACCCCTGACGCAGATGCTGCAATAGCATCATTTATATCAGAGGTGGAAATTATTTCTTTATTGAAAGAAGAGCAAAGAACAGCACTGAAGGATTTTCTCAATGGAAAACATGTTTCCGCTCTTCTCCTGACTGGCTTTGGCAAGAGTTTGATTGACAAATGGTTCATCCAATCATCTGCCAAGTATTTATTGAAAGTGCCTGCCCAGTTTCAGTTTCCAATGAACAGTTTCTCAGATGGTTGTGTGTCAGGATATTTTAGATTGGGTATGGTCACCTGTTTGCTCATCTCATCTTTAGTTTGCTGCCTTCTTGTTCTATTATAACAAACATCATGTAGTCTCAGCTAATGATAATGTGATCTGTACCATGAATCATGACAGTGCTGTTGCCGTTACATTAACAAATACTCCTTTAAGACTATTGTATTGTCCTCCTTCTTTCAGGTGCTGTTCTCTCGAATTGCTTCTCCTCATGTCAACATCCGCCTGGACTCCAGACCCGTCTCCTCCAGTGTGGCGTTGCTGGACGCTGACGGCTCCGACGGAGCCCTGCTGATGGCCACAGGAAACAAGGTGGGCTGGGCAAACATAGAGATTATGGACATTTTGCACTTTTGGCTCAAATGGGGAGAGGTTTGAGAAAAATGTTGTGCCAGGGAGAAAACTTATAGCTATTCTACTCATTCAGTAAAAAGAATACACATTCCTTGCATTAGTGAGATGAGTACAAAACCAGGAGTAAACAACAGTGAACACAGAGCAGAGCCAGCAGATAAAAGAGAATAATGCTCCTCGAGGCTTACCGCAAGGCTTCTGCTACCAAACACTTTGGCTTCTTCTTTTGTCTGAAGGGAAATACTTAATTTGTGTCGGACAGAACTGAAGAAGACTTTCCTACATCTTCCTCTTCCTAGATCACTAAGGTCCCCCTGACTGGCCCCGGCTGTGGTCAGCTGACCACCTGTACTTCCTGTTTGTTGTCATCGCGGGTGACGGAATGTGGCTGGTGTGATGGGCGCTGCACCAGAGCCAACCAGTGTCCCTCCTCCTCCATCTGGACCCAGGACTACTGCACTCCTGTCATCACCAAGGTAACCACAGCGACTAGTCACCGTGGTGATGGTCAGGGCAGCAAATTCACTGTTTTAACTTTATTTTCACTATTTTGCCAGAAAAATACATATTTTTGGAATACAAATCATGATTGAAATGAGAATTTTTCAAGTTTCCTACTTGCTTGTTTAAACTTATCAGTTCTTCATTGTTCAGTTCACTGCAAATATCCTGAATCTAAAAGTAAACATGAGTTACGTTGCAGCTTCCTGCTGAGTCATTTCATCAGAATCTCATTCCCACTTCATCGGACACTTGGTCAGGACCGCTCTGTGTCACTTAGATTCAGGCAACAAAATCACTTGATTGGGGTTAGTAAGAGATCCTGGTTTTGCATAATATAAGAAAGTTTATTATTAGGTACGTCACAAAAACTGATAATTTGGTGCCACGTTGTTGCCAAAATTCTGAAAATGTGACAGTACTCGTTTTTCCACTGCATGTACCGCAGGTACTGGGGATCAGGACTCAAGACTAATGCTGTCCCATCGTCCCAGGGATGGTAGAAAATTCCCTGAAGATAAATTATAAAGTTATCATGATGTGTTCAAATATAATTTCTAGTTTTTTGTGAGAAACTCATCAGGGATTAATGACAAATTAGCAAAAAACAGATTACAAATGGTAACAAAGGAGTACATGGGATTTATTGTTTGTTTTTTTTTTACTTTTTTGCTGTGGTATTGAATTGGGTATCGAGAATCGTGGAATTTCACTGGTACTGGTATCGACTCCTAAATTTCTGCTATGATGACGTCCCTATTTGTTACATAGCTTTGTTTTGTGACTTTAGTTACATACGTGATGTAAGGTAAGGACTTTAGGTAACTTACGTAATTCAAAATAAGTCAACGTTGAATTCTGGTTACACTTGCAGCACGAACAGCAGTCAGTTTTGTTTGACTCGTCCATCCACTGCAACCTCCACCCTACATGAACGTAGGTGCTCTTTATACTACGCCACCTGACTTCCGGAGCAATGGACGCCCTGGAAATGAGACCTCATATATAACCGCTCTGTTGAGCCTGCGATCTGTATGTTTGTACTGTTTTTGTGTCTGCAGTGTGGCGTTTGTGAAGGTCATGGCCCCTCCTGAAATACCAGCCCTTTTACAGCAGGACTGTCCTATTTAATGCTGCTCTGACATTGTGAGACTTTACTGAGCTCAGTGTGGGTGGTGTTCATTCTTTCTCACTTCAATGTTGCACCCCATGCTGTCAGACTGTCTCCATATAAAAAAACACACCAAGCTACCTCCACTGCCCCAAATGCAACAAAATGGGTAACCGGGACGAGAGCCTGTAAAAACGCCTCTTCCTCTGGGACTATTTTAACAGGAGGAATTTGGAAAAGGTCTGTAACCAACTGCAGAAAGGTTGCATGGATGTTTCTCAGGCTGCATCACACCAGGTCAGGCGTTGTGGCGATTAGCGCAGGCTTGTGCAGCGGTGTGGGAGTGTCACTTATTAATGGTCCATTTAATGGCAAACGACTGCAAGACGATTAACATCTTGTTCCCTCATGGTTGAGTTGTACAGCTTATTAGCCAACAAAAGTTGATTCTGTTTCAACTTTTTGCCGCAGGCCGCTGCTTTTTTTTTTGGCATCCCTTCAGCTTAAATGCACTACCCAAATTCAAATGAATGGGAGGACTGCCGTTTTCACCGCAACACCTGATTTAATGTGAGCACTTACCTACTAGATGTTATGTTCCAAGCATTATAGTTTACTTTTCTTTAATCTCCTGTCAGGATACTCTCATCTGTATCATTTACTGGCAGTGTTGCAATGTCTAAATAAAGTTTAAATAAAACCCCTTAATTTAAATAGATATTAGTAATAAATTAAATGACAATGGGGATTATCAAACAGCACAACACTGCTTTACTTTCTAGGACTCTAGACATCATTGTTTTCTTCAAGATTAAATACCTTTCAGAAGTAAAGTCCATCTCCACCCAGTAGCTGACTGATCAGATATATTGATTATATCAGCTGTCATTCCAATCTAAGTACTACTACTAAGAAAACTGACTCAACTGTACAGTAATTTGTGCATTCATTCCTGGTATTAATACCTTACTGAACATTTTAAAAAAAATCCTATATAATTCCTATTTATACTGTCTGTTTATAACATCCCTCCTCCTGGAGATCAGAAAGGTATTTTTGAACAATATGATTGTATTTGGCAATTTTTGGTTGCTTTACAACACAAAGATATATTGATTAGTTTCAGCTCAAACAGGTTCAAAGATCCGAAGCGGTTGCAGATGGTGGAAGGAGTGAAACGCTAAGGGAAAGTCATGTCTGTAATGGCCAACCTGTCATTAAGGGCAATGAGAACACAAATACACCTGGAACAACACCTGGGAGAGGCAGGTGGGGCAGCACAAACATCCTGTTCGAAACGGGAAGCCAATAATTTACGTTCAGAGAGCAGGGGTAGTGAGGAGTAATTTCTTATTGTAATCTCGTACTGAGGAGTAAATGTTTCAAATGTTCCTTGTGTGTACGTTAGGTTTTTCCGGCCTCTGGACCGATACGAGGCTCCACAGCAGTGACAATGTGCGGGAGCAACTTCGGCTTCGACAAGACGGAGAGCTTCAAGGCCTCTCTGGTAACCGTAGAGGTGGCTGGAGCTCCCTGCAAACTGCCCAGACAAGACAATATCAACAGGTGTGGGTTTGTTTGTTTTTTCTTGCTAAATACAATCCGTGCTGGGTGTGTGTGTGTGTGTGTGTGTGTGTGTGTGTGTGTGTGTGTGTGTGTGTGTGTGTGTGTGTGTGTGTGTGTGTGTGTGTGTGTGTGTGTGTGTGTGTGTTTTATGGAAAGATTTTGATTTTTTTCTGTGCATTTTGAAATGAGCATGTTCCTACACGGTGTCTATCTTTGAGAGGCAGACAGAGTGTGCTAAGTGGTGGGTGGTGTTTACGAGATAAAGGGACCCGTAGACTGGCGTCCTATAGGGGCAGAGCAGCAGTTTAAGAGGGGTTATTGTGTTGAAGGAAGAATGTTAAGAAGCCCCCCCCCTCCTGCAGTCTGCCACATTCAACACATGACTCCCCTAACTGAAAAATTGCTGGGAAAAATCGCTGCATCCAGACTTTCCATTCTCCCAAGTCTACTGGAGCCATGTCGCATTCAAAAGCCCCTTTTGCTACAAACAAACTCATTACAAATTTTTTTTTTTTTGGGGGGGGGGGGGTAAAAACACCACCCACCCAATCCCAGATGAAGATGGCCTCTTTGTGCAGTAGATCATCATTGAATTAGGATAAGTGCTTGTTGCCAGCAGCGGGGTATAATGCCTGGTCTGTGTGTGTTTAGGTGGACTGAGATGCAGTGTTCCCCAGTATTCAGTGGGAACTTCACCCCATCAGGACACACAGTCAAGGTCACCAGTGGCCACAAGGTCGCTACCATGGAGGGCTTCACCTTTGTGGTAAGAATGACCTTTTTCCTTCTTTTTGGTTGCAGTTATGAAAAATCTGTGTATTTTGCATGTGGTCTATTAAGGGATCTGACATGATTTAAAGTTCCTCAGTATGTATAATTGCAAGGTTCTACAGTAACATTTGTGATGTACCTGTATGTGATGAATCGAATAAAGGTTAAGTTCAGGTTGCCACTGGCAGCCATTTTGAGAAATTATCAACCAATTCTTGGCCTTTGGGTGCCATCAGTTGCAACAACAACAAACAGCAAAACATGCAACCCAAAATAATATATGTAAATATTGCTGCTACAGTCAGAACCAGATCCACGTTGCACATGACAGCGCTGCACGTCCATTGATATGTTTACCAGCACGCGTACAGGCATGTCTTACAGAGACAACTAGTGAGTGTCCGTTCAGAACGGGCCGATTGGCTCAGGTAGCCTCCTGGGATTGCTGCATGCAGCGTTGTTGGGGGCTCCTGGCCATTCGGAGCGGGCCGATTGCGGGGCCCCCAGGAAGTGCTGCTTACAGCGGTGTCAAGACCTGACATTGCCATAAATGCAATGCCATTTTTTCAGTTTTGGCAACCAAAAGCGAATGCTGGGTTGCCTGACTTGATGAGTTCAACACAGAGAAATTTCATATATTTAAGAAAAGCGTTAGTATCTAATAGACTTATTGTCTGGTGGTTTCACCGTTCAGGACCCTGTGATCCATGAAATCTTCCCGACATTCGGGCCAAAGTCCGGGAACACCATGCTGACCATCAGAGGAGCCTTCCTGGATACTGGGAACAAGAGAGAGGTCACCATAGGGAAAGCTGCCTGTAAGATTCAGAGGTCAGTTAACACTGTCTGTTTATCCTTTCTTTTTCTTTCTCTTTTCTTTCTTCTTCTCTTTCTCTTTGCCTCATGCACTTCTTAAGAGGAACAGCTCCTCAAAACAAAGTTTGCATGTCAGTGGCTTTTATATTTTCTCTGCCTTTTTTCATTCTTTCTTAGAAAGGAATTGAGGAGGTTGTGCAGTGCAGTATTATGTACTCCAGAGGGATTGTGTTCGTTACAAATGCTGTCCACAAATGTCTTGACCTTACTGTAATTTTACTTTATTGTGAACTGGAGGAGGGGTTAAAGAAGGTCAGGTTTCTTTTCTAGCTCTTTTCCTCATTCCGTCTCCTCTCCCGCTCAATCAGGAATTATCTGCAGGACTAATGCAACAGAAATGCATGAATAAGGAACAATGGCAACCACTGTACTGTACATACTAACACAACAATATATACTGTGTGTTTACTCATTCCCCTCACCCCAACTGCCACCATCAGCTTGTCATCCACCATGCTGACCTGTAAGACGCCTCTACACGGCGTTCCCTCCAAGCAACCGGTGAAGCTGACGGTGGATTCAGTGGAGCGCCACGCGCCAGTGCGGTTCACCTACAACCAAGACCCCATCATCAACAGCATCCAGCCCTCGCGCTCCTTCGTCAGGTTAGTTGTATTCATTCAGAATGGGGGTTTTCAGCTTTAAGCTATTTCTTACCAGTGCCTTGGAAACATATGGTACAGAAATATGGAAAATCCACATGTAAGTTTTCTGTGACAATTATGCACATTGGGTCTGGTGCAAATTATTATTTTAATATAGTGCCTGTGTCCACTACACTCATAAAAACCTATTCAGACAGAGGATGTCTGGCGTTAACTACATAATACATAAACTAATCAGACCCCAGTGTGATGCTAATACTAGCATTCATGGCTAGCCATGTTTTTTAGCTACATTACCATCCTCATCATATCCCAGCAGCTGGGCGATTTCAAGCTACATATTGTCCTTTATTCAGTTGTTGAGGCAGTCGTCACAGTGTTTGTCATACAGTGTTGTTTGGCAGCAAGCTACCTGGAGCTGTGACATCACTTGGAACAAAGGATTTCATTGGTCAAACATATATTTTTGCAGATGGAAATTGAGGTCTGAACGAGTATTTTTCCCCTGCACAGTTAAGTGTTCGATCAGTCATAAGAACCCACCAAATCAGTTTTTATAAATTTCCATGCAATTTTTTCTGCATTTTTCATTAGTTATTACATCTGTCTGGTGGCCAGCACTGAACTGCTTACACGTTTGAATTTTTAATGGTTTGGATATCACTATTTGTCAATGTCAGCTTGATAAGTTTCCTCCATATTTGAGCTCTTGCATGTTTCTTCACCTGAAAGGAGGTAGAAGTGGCTGAGAGTGTCTGTGGATGAGGTGAGACAGATTAATGCTCTAGTTTTATAGCAGGAGGAAACGAGTAGGAGGTGACGAGTGGCTAAACTGCTAACGCTAACAGCAGGTCCCCCCGGTGGGGATCTACAGTGTCTCTGTGTGTGATACTAACATTAACATCCGCTCTCATTCCCCTCCACCACCACCACCTTCACTGTAGCGGAGGCTGCACGGTGTCGGCTCACGGCTTCTTCCTCCAGTCCGGTCTCCAGCCCCAGATGGTCCTCACCACCGGTCAGGACGCTGAGGTCTTCCATGTGGTGAGTACAAGGACGGTTTCATATCACAAAATGAGATTCAGTATTAGCAATTGGGGTGGGAATTTCTTTTAATCCTATTAATTTCTTCTCTGGGGATCAATAAAGTTATATCTTATCTTAAAGAGAGATAAGAGTGAGAGAAATGAAAATTAAACTTCATTTGGTTTACTAATTATTATTATGCTTATGGGTCTGTGCTTATGTGCTCTTGTATGTTTTCTGTATTGCCATCAATCTGCCGGGGACTGCAGATGAAAATTAGCCTTTATGGCTAAATCTGGCACATTTACATCACTCATGTTAATTAATGTGCATTGTCCCTTCTTAAATAAAATAAACATAATTATAACAAAAGGGCTGATTACTCCCAGGATTGTCCATAGTTAATCAAAATAATTTGCAAATTAATAACACTTTTGTTTATTATTTTTATGGCTTTAAATCAATTAAAATGTTTAATCATAAGTAATTGCATTATTGTCCATAGTTAACTGCTATTAGACGCAAATTAATCATACATTTTTTTATCTGTTCAAAATGTACCTTAAAGGGAGATTTATCAAGTATTTAATACTCTTATGAACGTGGGAGTGGACAAATATGCTGCTTTATAGAAGAAGATGTATGTATATATTTATTATTGGGAATCAATTAACAACACAAAACAATGACAAATTTTATCAGAAACCCTCACAGGTACTGCATTTACCATTAAAAAATGTTAATGTTAATGTTAAAATCTGCTCAAATCATAACATATCAAACTGCAGCCCAACAGGCAACAACAGCTGTCAGTGTGTCAGAGTGCTGACTTGACTATGACTTGATCCAGACTGACTGGGATTATCATAAAGTGGGCATGTCTGTAAAGGAGAGACTGGTGGGGACCCAGAGAACCCATTTATATTCACACATCTGGAGGTCAGAGGTCAAGGGACCCCTTTGAAAATTTTGAAATTTTTCCTTGCCAGTATGGAGAGTTGTTTAGCCTTTTTAGCAACAAGCTAGTTGACATGGTTGGTAACAATGGATTCCTCAGCTTTTGAACCTAAAACCCGCAAGTTGTGTGAATGCATTAAAGAGATTAGTGGCAGTAAAACCACTGTCAGATTTACTTTGACAGCCTAATAAAGACCCATGAAAAAAACACTCAGGAGATCATTGGTGCTTTAGAGACAAACGTCTTTGCTTTCTGGTGAGTCAGTCTCCATTTTGCATCTCTGTACATCTTCTTTCCAACACCTGTTCAAACAGCCCATTGACATCGTAAATAAAAAAAAAAACACTGTTTTAATTTTGCTTTTCTTGAGATGTGGAAGTGGAAACACAAACATGCAGGAATGATTTAGATCCATTAAATGATGAACAGCAGGCAAAATAAACGTTTCAAATACCTCGCTGTCACATGCATGGTATTGTCATTATATACTATATTATACTAACGCCCCCAAAACACATCCAGAGGAGAGAAAAAAAGAGGTCTCGACAATGGGGGGAAAAAGGAGCTCGGTTATCAGACAAACAGGAGAAGAAAGGAAATGGAAAATCCACCTCTGATCTGTCGGATTCAGCCGTCCAACCTCTGACTCAACCACAGTAGTGAACCACAGAGCGAAGCCTCTAGATGCTCTGGCTCTCCTCACCTCCGTCAGACTTTATTCTACTTACTGCAGGAAAAATGTTAGTGCATGCTCGGAGCACGTCATCACAATCGTAGTCTGGCTGGCCTTTACAGCGACGGCCCGGAGGAGTTTTAAATTATCCGACCCTGACGCTCGCCAGGCTTTCACCGCGCTGTCTACAGGCCGTTAAAAAATGTCTGGAATTGGTTTAGTTTAATTATAAGAGCTTTAAAATGGTGTTAAATGTACATAAAATATTGTCCAGGTCGTAAGTCAAAGGCAACAGTGCTTGGTTTTAGTTATAAAGACATTTTTCATCAGTGCTCCTGGCTGATCCAGGTATTAGGACACCTACAGCTTATATATGATGTTATAAGGCCAAAGGTGGACAAAGGAAGGGTCACACATCTTTCAGGCTGAATGTACTTTTCCCTCCAGTCCGTTCATATTAGTCTCACTGCATCACTCACATCTCCCTCGTATCAACTAATTTTGACTTTATTGAGTTTTTAAAGTTTGGAAATAATGTTAATTTTGTCTTTTTTTAATTGATTTAGTCTTAAGGCCTTTACAGACCAGGGGTGTGACAACTAAATGACATGGAAATGCAAAATATTTGCTTATTATATTATACAGTATGTCTAGGGCTTTTATTGTGAAAGGTAAGAAAAGAAGAAGTGGATCTGGTCTGCGCCACCTTTGTCAAGGTTGAAAATAGTAACAAAGTTCGCTGTCTTGGTTCGGACCATAGAGCCTCCATGTTGTTAAACCGGTCCGCACTACGTGATCAGTCGATGCCTTTATTCACGGTGTGAAAGCTAAAACAAAACAGCCTTGTTCCTGAAAAAACGTATGACGTCGCTTCGTAATATTCTCACTCTGTGTGAAAGTTTTCATGACAAAAACAGTTCAACAACATGTATTGTCATATATTGACTGTCTTTATTTGTAAAGTGCCCTTAGGTGACCTGAAAGGCACTTATAAATAATGTATTGATATTATTATTTTTATTATTTATTATTATTATCAGTAGTAGTAGTAGTAGTAGTAGTAGTAGTATATTGACATGCAAATTTATCTCACAAAAAAGAAAAATGCCCCTGTGTGTGTAAAGACCTTTAGTCTTAGTCCTCTGTCAAATGTCCTTGTTAGTTTTTGTCATATTTAGTTGACATCATCCTGTTTTTTAGTCAGGTTTAGTTGACTAAAAGTGTGAACATTTAGTCTGATCTCAGTCAAAGAAAAGCATAACTATTTTAGTCTAGTTTTAGTCAGTGAAAATGGTTTTAGTTATCAGATTATATTGAACATTATAGTCAAGCCAAAATGTCACAATATCGGTTTCTTTCTCCCAAGTCCTGCTGATGTCACTGTAACAACAACAACTTTAATAACTTAAGCACAGAAAACGATTTAGGTCTAGATTTTAGTTTATATTTTTTTAATTACATTTTACGTCTTTTTTTTCTTAAACAATATGGCATGTTGATATTGTCACCGTTAGTGTTTAATGACGTTGGTGCCGTCCCATCGTCACCTTGTCTTAGTCATGGAAAAAAAATTCATTGCTGAACATATTTAATCAGAGTTTTTGTTAAAGAAATGAATGTTGTTTGGCTCGTCATGGGTAGATGTGTAGCTCCACCAGCACTGCCAGATGGGAAATGTTTAACTATCATACCAAAGGCTTAAAATGATCATATTTTTGAGGAGACTTCAAGGAAAACAGCACAACAGGAAGACATGTTCATGTTCTTGCATGAAAACAGTGAAGGCCATATGCTGTAAATAGCTGGGATTACTGGTGCATTCAGAGCTATCTGTTGTACAAACCCTCTTCAAATGAGCGTGGAGCAGTTATCGTACATGATGGCACTTCACGGCACATCACACAAAGAGCAGAATGATCATGCAAATATGATAATTATCTAACAACGCTGACCTCCACTTTATAACACAGACACAACATTCAGGAAAACAATATTGTCTCGATCATTGTTGTGCAGCTCAACCAAACACCATCAGCGCTGTCTGAAGTAATAACACTGACAACAGAAACTATCCTCGATGTGAACTTACTGACCTTCTGATCCACTCTTACCGTGTGCTTGGAACAGTCTCACTGCTTCAGTTTCACTGCAGTTGCTGCTGAAATGAAACCACATCATTTGAAGCCTATTTTTACTGATTAAGCTGCATAAAATCCTCCATGTAAAGAGGCAATTTAACTTATCAAGTCCTGCTTCACATTAGGTGAACTGAAACAGAGAAACAGGCAAAGTTGCTGCAACTTTTTTGAAGCAACTCAGTATTTATTCTCAATATATACGGTATACCGAACTCTGCAACTTTAGGACTTTGAGCAACTTGTGTCTTGTCAAGAGTGCCTATTGTTTGAGAGTGAAGGTGAGTCATAACAAACAGCTCTTGTTTTCAGAGCAACGGTGTGTTGCTGTCTGACGGGTGTGTGTGTGTGTGTGTGTGTGTGTGTGTGTGTGTGTGTGTGTGTGTGTGATGTTTGCCTTGGGGGGGCAGTTTGAGGACAAGCAGTGCTTTGTAATGATGTTATCTGTCATCCTGAGGCACACGCTGCTGCAGGTTCAGTCAGGAGATAATAACACACAGTAAACACACACACACGCATACAGAACATGTACTCTTATGGATTTATGAAAAGAGACTCAAATCTTAGTGACACCACATCCCTTTATCTCCACTCTGTCTCTCTCTCATACACACCCACATACACACTCCCTGCAGTGTCTCATCTTTCAGTTTCCCTCCCATGGTCATTGACCTGTGTTCAGGTCAGTGGTTGATGGCTCTCTGGAGACTTCGGGCTTCGTTACACACAAACAGAGTGAACACACGCAGTTCGAGCGCTCCAAAACCACGTCCAGAAATTGCTGCTTCGAACCCCTGATTCACCCGGCATGTACTGTACCTGGACTTAAATCCACCTCTGCCTCCCCCCTCGGTCAGAAGTTGCTATCAAGACATCTTAACTTCCAACTGCTCCAGCTGAAAAGCTCTGAGGGTCAACAGAAGACGATTGTTGCTGCGTTTGCAAGTATCCAGGTGTGAGGAGATGCAGTTTGTTGGGTCAACTCTCTCTGGATGAATTAAAGGTTAAAAAAACAATTGAAAGGTCAAAAGAAAATGTCAGGCAAACTGGACCTTTTAAAGCTGTAAACAGTTGTTTTTATTATATATAGAACCCTGTACAGTAAATGATCTTACACAACAAAGTGTCCTTATACAAAACAAAAATCTGTTAAAATATTTGTTTATTATTTTAAGGTCTGTCAATCAATGATAATATTTAATCAAAATGAATCACATTATTGTCCATAGTTAATCGTGATTAGTCACAAATTATGCACACATTTTATCTGTTCAAAATTTATTTTAAAGGGAGATTTGTCAAGTATTTAATACTCTTAACAACATGGGAGTGGACAAATATTCTGTTTTATGTAAATGTATGTATATATTTGTTATTGGGAATCAATTAACACCACAAAACAATGACAAGTATTGTCCAGAAACCCTCACAGGTTCTGAGTTTAGCATAAACAAATCTGCTCCAATCAGAACATGGCAAACTGCAGCCCAACAGGCAACAACAGCTGTCAGTGTGTCAGAGTGCTGACTTGACTATGACTTGATCCAGACTGACTGGGACTATCATAAAGTGGGCATGTCTGTAAAAGGGAGACTGGTGGGAACCCAGAGAACCCATTTACATGCACATATCTTGGGGTCAGAGGTCAAGGGACCCTTTTAAAAATGGCCAGTTTTTCCCCGCCAAAATTTAGCACAGGTTTGGAGCATTATTTAGCCTTGTTTTTGCAAAGCTAGTATGACATGGGTGGTACCAATGGATTCCTTTGTTTTTCTAGTTTTATATACCAGTATCTGGACTCTAGCTAAAACTGAGCCCACTACAAGCTAAAAATCACAAGTTGCATTTAATGCATAAAATAAATGTCATTAAAACGATTTTGTGTTAACATGTTATTATTGTGTAACTTTAACAACCCTAATGATAAAATCACAGCCCCTTTAGCAGCTGCCGTCTACAGCGATCTCCCTCAATACTGCAACAATTTCATACATATTTGTCCCCATTTGTCACTTAGACACAAAAACATGGAAAATAGGGTCCAGGCTGAATAAAATTGAAGTTACCCCTTAACTCATGGTTTGGTCTGTTTAACACAGGACAAAGCAGAAGCACTGTCACTATGGTAACCTGCAGGTTAACCTACAGTGCTCATTTAGATCACTAGTTAACAGACTGGAACAGTGTTCCTCATTCAGAAACAGGTAAATATCATTGAACAAATGCTTATTTTTATAGGTAAGGCTTTCAAAATGACAAATAAAAAAGGCCAAAATCTGGGCTTCACTGTGTTTACAGCCAAGTTTACTGGATGTAATTTCACCGGTAATCTAAGAGGGTCATTCAGTGTGTTCAAATGTTCTTTATGTTTCACGTGGTGCAGGGTTGTCAGGGATCACTTCACTTTCAAGTTAACAACACATGCTGTGACTGTATTTAAAAACCATGCAAACCGCCAAAACATTTTAAATCCTCTCTGTTAAGATGTGAAGATTAAACGGCTCTCAGATGACTGAAAGGTGGTGTGTTGAGGCGAACTCTTGCCCCAATAGATTGTTGTTCTTTATAAACTGGAATATCAGACCAGAGAGGAATTAGCAAAAACTAATTTCTAGAGAGAAAAAGAGTGAGAGCATGACTCTGTATGAAATACTTATGATTTAGGATGGGATCATGCCCCGTAGGGCCCCAGCTGTCGCCTGTTAAATTCCTTCCAGTAAACGGGATGAGTTGAGGCTCAGCCTGGGAAGGGACAGTATAAGTGTCTTATTTATAACCCCTCAAAATAGAGGAATGGATCGTTCACAAACTGACATCCCAGAGGTTTCCATCGCCGGCGGAACGGCACTGTGGGTAATGTGAGCCAGCCGCTCAGCCTACAGAGCTGCATTCATAAACCGAAGCAGCCGAATGATGGCGAATCCGTTCTCCATTCGGACTAGAATCTGTGAGATCTGCTCACCAAAGCATGTTGGAGAGAGGTAGAAACCAAGACTTGCTTAAAGCCAACAGGTTCAGGGTCTCAGTTGGAGTCAGAGCATGAAAACACCCAGTGTTGACTTGATATCTGCCTCTCAGATCTCCAGTAAAGCCTGGTCTCAGCCAATCTCAGCTTTCCCACAAACATGAAAGAGGTTGTTTTTTTTTTTTTACGATCCGTCATGAAAAGCTGGAATGGTCACAAAGCCAAAGGAGGCTGCACATACACACAAAAAACAGCAAAAAAGTGATCTCTGAATGTTCACAGATCACTCCCAAAGCTGATGGACTGCTCTTCATACCAGCTTTGCTTTGCACCATCAAGGATAGTTTGGTTTAACTAGCGGCTTCACCGTAGCCAGACACCTGTCGCCTGCATTCACAGATTGGCTTGTTTCGTGTCAGACTCATCTTCCTGGCTCAATCCCTCCAGCTGACACCTGAACGCCTCATGAAGCCTCTTTTCTTTCCCATGCCCCCCACAGTTGGAGAGTATCTGAGAGAAGGAAGTGAGTGAAAGTGAATGAGTGACGTTTTTCAGCAGTCAAGGTTCTTCAACGCTCCAACTGCTTCCAGTAGAGCTGCTTATCGACAGTCAGAGGACAAGACTATGGTTGTGCAGTACCAACCCGGTCTCACGGGAAGGTGTATAAATACCACAACATTACATGAACATGCTGAGTGTCTTGAGTATGTAATTTAGTCTGTTCGCCTGTCATTTGTACGCCACTTTTTGTATATGACATTTTTATGCCACACAAACGTCTGTAGTTAGGTTTTGGCAAGAAAACCACTTAGTTAGTGTTAGAGAAAATGTCTTGTTTGTTTAAAATAAGTATGTGAACTAGTTTAAAAGCAGATTGTAACTACAGAAAGCAACCGTCATGTTACAAACGTCACGTGATGATTGAATGTCTCTAACATAACTTACAAAATAAAACACCGGTCATCAACACAGTTCTCCTGGTAGAAAGTCCTGTATTATTTAGACCCATCCACCTCCCCACCTACCTGCCATAAGCAGCCTTTACCGCTTATTATCCTACGGATATCCGGTTCTGATAGAGGTGATGCTATTGCAGCAGCTACGCTAACCTCTTCAGGAGCGGTCAGCTGCCAGTTGCTCCTCACAGGACGCTGACACAACTGTGCTTTCCAATACCCACCCCACCGCGCTATTTAGTATGCCAGAAAAGTAGTAGTATGCCAAGTGGAGTGTGCCAAAAATACCATGATGTCCTACTGCATCTGGTCGCACAGTGTGCTTTCTGACCCACAATGCACATCGTTATATGAGCAAGAAGGTCAAAGTTCAAAGCTCAGTGTTATAACAAACGTTTAACATGTGGCCATCTGTAACTGAAAGTATCAATTCATAAGTGCAGTTTTGTGCTGGTCATTTGCACAATGGAGTGAAGTCTATATCGAAAAGAAAGCGTAACATTATTTTAAAAAGGGCCAAGATGTAAAACTCATTATGTGCAGTTACAAAAGAAGAAGAACGAGTGAAATTTACACCTAAAAATCAAGATAATAAGGACAGACACAGCTGAGCTGGAGGTCTTAAATCCAAAGTAAATAATAACACAACGCAGCATGGTAGGAAACTCCACTGGTATAAATCACTCTAGATTTGACAGGCATTTTTGTACGTGGGAGCTTCGTTATGACTTTTCTTTTTCGCAGGCTGTTAAACTAATGATCGTTCAGGGACGGCGGAGGTTTGGGGATCGCTGGTTCTCTCATCACCCCACAGTAAAGCTCTCGGCCCGCTGTATTGTATTTACAGCTGCTGCCGACCTACAGCCCTTCACCTCCTCTCCCTTAAATGAGAGGAGACGTCCACTGAACAATGAAACTGACTGAGGTTTCCACTAATTCACAGGATATTTTTCCTTTTGCAGCACCCCTGGGAGACGGGGTGGACGGAGGGGGGAGGTTACCCTACAGTCCCGCTCTGCTCGCCCCTTATTGATGTGTTGAAGAGGGAGGTTAATTGGATTGCTTTTGTTAGGCGACCCAGCGCTACCCTCACGCGCATGATCCATACATATCTGTGTTTTAAATGTCTTTATGTTCATGTTCACGTGTTTACTGGTGAGTATTTGTTGGTGTGCGTCCATCTGGGCTGCTGTAGCTCACTGGGGAGTCAGTTTGGGGAGTGAATGAGGAAGTTTTAGTGACAGCTAAGTCTGAAAGCAGTCACAATGTTGGAAGTCAGATTTCAACTTGTTTGTTGAGCTTTTTTTCCAGACAATCTATACAAGCCATAGTGTGGAGATTCACCCTGTTTTGCTTATGTTATGTTGTTTTTTTATTTTACTTTTTATTTATTCTCAATGCTCAGTTAATCCAAGATACAAACATGCCAAAACATAATCATCATATGTAAACATCATTTTTGTAAATTAATAAATAATGATATAAAAGTAAAGTAAATAAGTAAAACAGCAACAATAATAATAATTATAATCATATTAATGGTAATTAAATGACTGAGTAGAAACACTGAAATTCATTAAAATAATAATCACGATCAAAAAGAAAGGAAATACATGTTGTTATAATAAAATAAGTGGTAACAAATTAAAAGGAAGATGAAAGCTGGTTGAGAGACAGTAATAGAGAGGAAGGGCTATAGAGTATGTCATCATAATAGTTATAAAATTTATTCCTTGTAATAATAAAACATACTTCACGGGACAAATAAGAGAAAGAGGGAGATAAAAGTAAGGATTTATGTTGTTTTACGCTTGTTTTATTTCAGAAAATGAAATTATCGATGAAGTGCAGTTAAAATCTAATGAAATGATTATTGCAACAAGAAAGTGCAACCGACCATTATAAACCACTGAGCACGTTTTAGCAGCTGCTGTCCGATATCCACTCAAGGACACGTCTACCTCTGCAGCCCAAAAGATAAACACACACTATCATTGGCCACCGCAGCGCAAATGTCAGCATTGATCTGTCAGCCAAATAAGTCTGGTTTGTTCTGAGTGCACCTGTGTAGAGAAGTATCACCCCATCACACTTTGGTAACAGCTTCATATCGATATTTGCTTTGTGTAATGAATAGCCCACAGTGTCCATGATGAATAAGACACATCCTCCTTTTATTCTGGCCTCAGCTTCATCACATAAGTCTAGACGTAACCAGAGTGTCTGCTGGGATTCAAACAGCATATTGGCAGACAGGAAAGAAGATAATAGATGGTTTTATAAACACTATTGGCCTTTTAGCTGCTCCTATTACTGTTGCTTGTCAAGTCGTATCAGCAACAGCTTTCAGATTATTGTTCCCATTTATTTTCCGGATCCCTTTTTTATAGTCTGTTTATTGATTTCTTGTTTCTGGGAACGTTGCCCCGGAGCCAGATCCCAGTAGCACCCCCATTTGGATGCAGCTTCCTCCCCGACTTCTCTCCCATTCTCTGTTTTAAAACTGTGGATCAGCGGCTTTACTGTTGACTACATTGTGTAAGAGTGTGAGTTTCACAACACTTCAAGTCTTTACAACACTGTATTTTGAAACTGTAGAACAGAGTGAGATGAGCCACATTTTACATTTTGGAAGATCGCTAACAATAATTGCTTTAATGGTGATTTACAGCAACTGTTTTTAGCCAGCTGTCCACCTGTTCCACCCTCCAGTTGAGGCCTATATAGTCATAGACTCTATATAAGAAGTGGACTACAGTTTTGAAGCCTTGAGGTCGGCAGTTTGTTCTTCATCATCTTGCTTTTTGGCCGTCGCCATCTTGCGCTGCGTTCCAAATTTCTTCATGCTTTTTGTTTTTACTTTGTACTGCAGCTGCTCTTACAAAGTACTGTTGCATGCCGTATGCATACAGTTGGGTCATACCACTTTGTCATAACATTGCACCTTGAACTTTCTCCTGCTCCCACTGTATATCACCTGTGTAGAGGATTGTGGGTCAGAACAGCCAGTAAAGCATGCTAGTTTGCATACTGCCAGAAGCCACCAGATGTGGAAGGACATCCTGGTATTTTTGGTATACTCCATTTCATATACTATGTATGGGGACTAGGGCTGAGCAGTAAATCAATATAATATCGATATTGTGATATGAAACTAGATATGATCCTTGTTTGGATATTGAAATATCATGATGTCTTCCTGGTTGTAAAGACGACAACTAGCTGTTCTATTATTTGCCTTTACCCACTTAGTCATTATATCTACATTTCTGATGATAATGTATCAAAAATGTTATTGTTTAAACATGTTGTGAAAGAAGCAGTTGTCAAACCCACAATATCATTACAATGTCGAGATCAACGTATTTTGGTCAAAAAATATTTGATTTTCTCCATATTGCCCAGCCCTGATTGAGACATACTAAATATTTTTCTTTCATATTAAATAGCAGTGCACAGTTATCCATCATCATCTTGGTTTTTGTCCATCACTATCGGTGCCTTCAAATGTGGTCATGTTTATCATGTCCCCCCACCCTCTCTCTCTTCAGACCTGGAAGGTGCCTCCTGTGTACAGCTCAGCCAGGGGATCTTATATTTGGCCATACTTTCTTCTGCATGTCAGTGCTCTGTTCCACAAAAACATAACTAAAAACTGTACAAAACACAACAATGTTAACTCAGACATGAAGTCCAGCTCTCAAGGAGAAGTTCCTCTTGAACAGCCAAAACAAGGCCAATTCAAACAGTAATGCAGCCACATGAGGTTTAGATCTTTGCCACGTAACAGGAGACGTCAACCTCAGCACCTCTATCCCCGTCTTCGAGATGAAACTCTGCCACACCTCAATAGAAAGGACTTAGGGTGTTTCTGTCTCTCACTGGGGGTTTTTAATGAGCACAAAAGCTGGGAGGCCAACGTGGGCTGAATCCAACATGGGATGCAACTCTGTTGTGCCCTCGGGCCTTGTGTGTAAACACTGCAGTGGCTGAAAACAGGTGGTGTCCCATATAATGTGATGAGTATAAAAGAAGCTGCCAGCAGAGGATTACTGCGTGGTGCTTCTGCATTGTGACTGAGTGAAGACCTGGAGGGAGCTGTCTGTACTCTAAGTAGCAGGAACGCTGAGAGCTTGGGGTCTTTTCTCTCTTGATGTTTGTATAAATAATGTGTGGAGCAATTTAGGTCTTCGCTTCTTCAAGAGACTATTTTAGTTAACATAAGATCTGAATTAGGATCAGCTTAAGGTTGGAGTAAGAGGTGAAGTTTGGTGTGTAGCAGTAATGGTTAAATTAAGGGGCAGAGGTCAGAAAGCAAATGGAAGTTTTCAGGTGACACCCTCCAGTTTTGAAAAGTGAAGCTAGCGCCATAACCTGCATTCTTTCTGACAGCCAGCAGGGGGCGACTCTGCTTCTCACTTGATTTATTACCTCAGTAAACATTGTAAACATGAGTTTATGGTCTCAGTCACTAGTTTTAAATCTTCTTCAGTACAGCATGATGTTCATTTAGTAAATTGTGTTCCCATTGAGAGTCAAATAGACCATAATGCAGGGTATGATTTAGGATGTGGCTGCCTTATGATTGACAGGTCGCTATCACAACGTTTTCCATTTATTTGTCTTACAACTTTAACCCTTTCCTAGTGTGTTTTCACTTCATGAAAGTTAATGGTAACATTTTGGTCACCTAAAAATATCTGATCCAGCGTTTGTGCTTCCTCCATCCTCTCACCCTGGTTGCAATGAACCAAGATGGCGATGGCCAAAACCAAGATGGAGCCAACATGCTCCAGGCTTCAAAACAGCAGTCCATAAAACCAATGGGTGGCATCATGGTGACTACGTCCACTTCCTGTATACAGTCCATGGGTTTTATTAGACAATGTCTGAAGAAGGTGACCTGAGATCAGTTTCAGTTGAACTGTGATATGGTTTGCAATAAAATGCAAAAAAAAATGCAATACACACACCCACAAGAGGAACATGTATGTGCACATATCATGACATAATGTTCTTGTTTTGTAAGCAAGTAAAGAATAAATATACAATGCCTCACTGAGCCACAGAAGATGGGTGCTCGTTCCTTATTTTGCTGCAGTGCCTGCAGATCACGGTGCTTCCTGTAGTTGGTGCCTGTACATCGCTCTCCAACTTCTCCACGTACAGCACATCAAAACATGGGCCAACAATGTTTCCTAATAAATGTAGTAAACACCTGCACTTTAATGAGGAAAGTGTTCCTGAACATAACACAGATGTGAACACCAAATGTGTCTACCTCTCCCCTGCCAAACAAGATTTATTGAACTCATATCATGCATAACTTTAGTGGAACATAACATATGGGGTGTGGAATTAATCTGCAGATGCTCCAGTTCAAAATGAGACCAAGTTTTTCTATGGATGTCAGTTTTTGAGACACGGCAAAGGCCAAAATGTGGCCTGCAACAGACTTGTTTTCTGCCTGTGCTGATTGCCGGAAATGCCTTTTGCCACAGACGCAGTTGCTGATAACTTGCTACGGACTGGTTAAGAAGAGTGTGGATTCAGTAGTCAATGATGGTATAAAACCACGAGAAATCATTGAGCATGCAGTTATAAATTAGCACAAAAAATATCAGGCAGATGGGTCCAGTAGTATGAGAGATTAGCTGTGGAAAAACCCACACAACTGAACGCATGATCTCCTCACAGGCTCAAGTAGCAGACCAGTGGACAATCATGAAACAGATCCAGCAGAAGTGATCTAAATCTTTGTGTCTGCCCTCAAAGTGCTGTTTTTCTAATCTGCACGTTTTTGTCCATCTGTGTTCCCTCATCTAGAGCTGTGTGTACGGCGAGAACCGGACATCCATCCAGTGCACCACGCCCTCTCTGGCCAAACTGGCCCTGCAGCCGCCTGTGGTCACCAAGGTGGCGTTCGTCCTGGACGGCTACTCCACGGATCAGTGGGACCTGATCTACGTGGAGGACCCGCTCTTCCAGGACCCCAAGCTCACCTCCAAGGACAACAAGAGCATCGTGGAGCTCAAGGTAGGACTACCGTAAATATCCAGCTGCTGAAAAAGGTCAGTTCTCAATTGTGCCACAGTTGGTTGCTTAAAGAGGGGAGGCTGTGACCTTTACTTCTTTACTCAATTACTCAAATGTTTGACAAAAAATTTCACAGAACAGCAAAGGTTTGATGTGTCCTTTGGTAAATTCAGGTGAGACACTGTAGGAAAGACATTGTTTTGTCAATTTTGAGATTTTGGATTATCTTGCTTCACATCTTCTTTCAGACTGGAAAGAAAACATCTAAAATACACATTTCGGTGTTTATTTTGATACTTTTTCTGTTTGCATCTATAGATTTTTCCTAAGTTCACCAAAAGTTACCATTAGATAATTCCTCATTTGCATATTTAAACATACATTTTCGATAACTTGAATGTAATAATCAACAGTGGAAGTTTCATGGTGACATCTATTAGCTTAATTTGTTTTACCCTATTCACCTGTAGTGTCTTCAAAATGTATTGAATTTTACAATCCATATCTTCATATCCAAAATATGTTTTTGTTCTCATCTGAGCCAAAAATCTTCACTGCAGCATCCATCAAAATTTACAGTTTCATCCCTATTTATGTTCTGCAGGTTTTTACACAGGGATTTGTAAATATATCACTCATCGCATGATTAGTTGAACCTTTTATTTCTAAAATCATGGTGAAAATGTTTTTCCAGTATCCAAAATTTCTTCTGAAAAACTTTTGACTTTTATGACTAATAATATAATCTATTATTTTTTGACTAATATGTCTGTGAAGTGAAACAGCAGTTTTGAACCTGGCTTTATCCAATGTTCAGATTTCTGTTCTGGATGGGTATGCAAATTTGATAAAATATTCTCATTTGCAAATTTAAATACACAGTTTCAGAAGACTTATAAAATAATTTCCTGAATGTCAGTAATCGACTGGGTAATTTTCATGGTGATATCTATTACCTATTCACCTTAAAAGTGAACTCCAGCAGGGCAAACACTTGCAGAAACAGGTGCAGAAACTCAAGACACCTGCAGAAACTGTAATCGTCAAGTTCAGTGTTGTTAAGAAAGAAAATCTCCATGTATGTGCTGTAGCAAATTTCAAAAGCTTAAGAAGTGCTTCAAAGAACAGCAAGCAGAAACATGTAAGATACAGACGCCGCTGCACCACTCCACAGATTTGTTAGACTTTCATTTTAATTCAAAGATGTAGTTCACAGTTAATTTCGCTGCACTTTGCCTCCCAAATCGTTCACACGTCCATGGTCCGGGTCAAGTTGGGAAGGAAACAATACTGAAAGAAAAACAGGAAGTGGAGTCTGTTTCCCATCGTTTACACCTCCCACCCCAACCCCAACCTCCCCATCACTTCCCCACTGCTACACCTCTCTACGTATTCTCTCCGATGACATGCATTGTTCTGGCTGCCGAGGTCAAAGCTCTTGACATATTGATGTTGCTTTTCAAACAAGGCGCCGCATTCCCCCGAGCCTGTTTCAGCAACACAATGAAATACATATTTCTCCTTCTTTCATTTTGTTGTTGACTGCAGCTCGACAGTTTGTGGCAGCTGTGCTGAACCTCTCGCAGGGGATACTGGCTGTTTTTTTTCTTCTTTCGTTCTTTTCCCAGACGTGACCTTGGCCCCGATGCTAAATCCACCACCAACCCAACCTCTATCCCCCCTTCAGCCCAGACAAACCCCCAGTTTTTACCCAGGGGGGATGGTACCAGGCATCGCACTGAAACAGGCCAGATTTAACGCTATCTGATAACCCTGCCCCTGCAGTGGCCTCCAGTAAAGGACAAACACTGGGCTCATTTAGCGCCATCTGATAACTCAAGCTCCAAAATGGCTGCCAATAAAAGACAAATAAAGGGATATTCAACTTTGACTGACGGGTTTGCACCGGGCTGTTGATTTTGGGACGTGGCCAGGCTTTTATCGCTGCTGATCACTTCACGGGAGGCTGCATCTCACTTCCAATTATCACCGTAACAATTTATTTAGACTGTGACGGCTCTTTAATGACTTTAATAGCTCCTCTCTGCTGTGTGTACAGTGTTGTCTGTCACGCCTACAGCTGGGAAACAGCACTGAGCAAGGATTGTGCTGGATGATCTTGTTACCACGTGTTGTCTTAGTGTGTATGTCCTAATTGCAAGCAAGTGGGTGAATATGGTGCTGCTGCTGCTGCTGCTGCTGTTGCCGCTGCTGCGTTTGAAGGCTGCCAGTGTGTGTGAGAGTGCAGTAACAGGTGCGAGCCTCCACTCTGTGTCAAATTGGAAAATCCCAAGCTGTCACGCAAAGAATGTGATCATTCTCTTTATTGCCTACTGCTGCACTCAAACAAGTGTGTTTATGTGAGAAAGAGAGAGAGCGAGATATGGGACAAAAAGTGAACGAGAGAAGAAAACAAGGGAACAAGAACGAGGCTGAGAGTGGAGGAGAAAGGGAACAAATTAGGCTACGCTGTTCTCTCACAGCTTCCCGTCAAACGCTCGCTAACTCTTTACTCATGCGGACAATTGCTGTGTGTGCTTCCAGTCAGGTCTCAGAGGGGGTGTTTGTTGTCGTCCCACTAGGGGTCACACAGCTAGAGAAAGTTGCTTCTTACTCATATAAGAAGCAGCTAGCGCCGTTCATGCTCAGTCCTTTCCATCACTATGAATCATGATGCCAGGAAGAGAGACCTGCACCTAATTTAACTCAGTATTATTTAACCTTCTGTTTCCAAATCCCAATATGTCCATAAACAAGACATAACATATGGCTTCAGACTATAAAATTCATAGGCTTTTGTCCACCATGCTCCCATGTCACTTACTGGTCTTTTAAAAAGTCTTATAAATAGTTTAAAAGGTGCACAAGGAAACTTTAAAGAGTGTGACTGTTCAGGACTCAAATACAGGTCTATGAATTATAGGGCTGATCCGAATTCTTCAAAGCGTCAACCATTGATAGAGTATTCAACCTAGTATTCGAATGCTTCATTTTTTATTTACTTTTTTCCGCTGCCGCCTTTGACCTGCAGCGGCTCCTCCAGCCTGGAGCAGAGCTTCGCCTCACTGCTCTGCTGGGAGCCAACACCGACACCACGCTGCTGGAGGCCCGGGCCGTATTGCTGGGCCGGCTGGAAGAAAGGGAGGCACTGGAGAACCAGAACCAGGGCTGAGCGGGCAGACTGTCAAACCCTGCTGCAGCAAAACGAGATGTTTTCTAAAGGGACTCTGGTGCTCGGAAACACTACAGAGGAACCGCCAAAATCAACACAAAATGAAAGTTCTTCAAAGCTGTTTTCAATAGGGTCCATCTACGTAACTCGGGACACTCAATAACACTGAGCTCCCTGTCAGGCTTGCTTCTTATTCCCAAATTGTATATAATCACATTTCTGGCTACTATTTTATGTTGGTGAGTTGCACTGTCCAGGTACTCCTTGATCCTGATCCTCAGATTTTACCTGACAGCAGAATTTCACGAAAAATGAGAAAATGAGCCTATTTCTCACTTGATTTATCACCTCAGTAAACATTGTAAACTTGAGTTTATGGTCTCAATCGCTAGTTTCAAGTCTTCTTCAATACAGCACGATGTTCATTTAGTAAATTATTGTCCCATTTAGAGTGACATAGACCATAAAGCAGGGGATGCTTTAGGGCGTAGCTACCTTGTAATTGACAGGTCGCTACTACAGCGTTTTCCGTGTATTTATCTTGCGACTTTAACCCTTTCAGCAGTGTGTTTTCAGTCCATGGAGGATTCACAACTGTAGTCCACAAACCAATAGGTGGCGTCATGGTGACTACGCCCACTTCTTATATGGTCTTGTCGCACTGACCTTTGACCTTAGTAATCATTTCCCCCCCCCCATGTCTCAATCTGTTTCCTCTTCCCTTTTGCTCTCTTTCCTCCGACTTCCTCCTATCTTCCCCCATTATTTCCATCTGTCTCTTTCCTCCCCCTCTCGGCGACTGCAGGGTGACCGTATGGACAGGGAGGCGATGAAGTGTCAGGTCTTGACGGTTTCCAACCGCAGCTGTGAGAGTCTGACTCTGATTGGAAACACTCTGGAGTGCACCGTCCCCACCGAGCTGCAGGCCGCCACCGCCAAGGAGCTGCAGGTGGAGGTGAGACACAGTTTACAGATGACAAGACACGTGCCTGTGCTTTTTAGTTTGCATTAAGAGCAGCACTTTGAGGTCAGCTTCTTAATTCTTTCGATACACAACCATTAAGATATTCACACATATAGACTACAGAGTCATGTATAAGTAGAGGTTCATACACAGGTGCTTACACCTACACAGCAGCTCTCCATAGCCTGGGCAACAGTTGGTCATTTAACACAACCTTTGGTTTATAGACACACCCAACTCGCCACAAACACATATCCACACACACCCCCACACACACCCACACATCCTCTTCACTCCACTCAATAGACGTCTTGTTCCAGCTTCCCTGCATGTTGACAGCAGAAAAAAAAACTTCAGTGTGTGTTTGAAGTGCTGTTTGTATGGCAGTAAAGGGGTGTGTGTGTGTGGGGGTGGGGGTGTCAGGGTGTGTTATTTATTGACATATTAATTTCATTTGCATGTTGGTCAATTCGCTCACCATCCCATTGAAGCAAAGAACACAACAGTATGCAAACAGGTTTCTTCTCCAGAAGTAGAGAGGGTTGAAAAAACATACCTGCACTTTGTAAAAACTTTCCCCTGTGAAACTGTAGTGTTATTACAGTTGTATTTACCTTTTAAAACTACCTGAAAGAAGTTTAAAAAAAATCTAGCTACATGGTGAGATCATTCTGACCTGTAGTAGACAGTGTTCATTTTCTGTAAACCAGGATTTATCTCAGCCCATTTGCAGAATTCTGTCACATGTCACACGACAGGCAAGAAATTTTGCTTCCATGACAAGTTTTCTTTCAGACTAGTGGAAAGAAAACATCCAAAATAGACATTTAGGTGTTTATTTTACTACTTTGTCTGTTTTACGTCTGTAGATTTCTCCTAAATTCACCAAAAGTTAGCATGAGATAATGCCTCATTTGCATGTTTCAATGTAAAATTTCAATTAATGATGGTTAAGTTAATGATGGTTGTCACATATTTTCTGCACTGATGGTACGTTGTTTCCTTACATGTTTGACTTAGTTAGGTACGTACTATAAGTACGTAAACCAAGTGGTTTTCTTGCCTAACTCTGAGTGAGTGGCTTTGTTGCCCCCTGCTGGTACACACTGACATGCTCTCCTCTGCTGGATCTGTTTGGTGTGACGTCAGGTTGGGAAGTTCACAAAACAAATCTTAAAAGGCTGTTTTCTCTAAATTAGTTTTTACTCATCATCTGAGCCAGAAATCTCCACTTCAGTAACACCTAGTTCATTCATTGGTGCATAATAACGTAATATTAATATTGTAATTTTAGTTATTTTTTTCTTGGTAATTTTATATGTCTGTCATTATGCCGTTGCATTTCTGTCATTATGTTACTTGCTAGCTTACTAAACTGTTAGCCTCTGTGGCTTCTAGTCTGGGACTGTAACGTTAATATTGCTGTTGCTTAGCAGCGGTGTTCCTCACGACTTAACCACTTGAACGCAACGCATGCCGTGTTCGCGACTTCTCATATCGTGAACATGAGTTCACAAGTTCCACTGATTAAGGCATCAATTGATTATATCGTTACAATGGCACTTGGCAGTGGGTGAGATATTTTAGGCAGCAAGTGAACGTTTTGTCCTTGAAGTTGTGCTGGAAGCAGAAAAAATGGGCAGCTTAAGGATATGAGCGACTTTAACCAGGACCAAACTGTGATGGCTAGACGACTGGGTCCGAGCATCTTCAAAACTGCAGCTCTTGTGGGATGTTCCTGGTCTGCAGTGGTCAGGATCTACCAAAAGTGGTCCAAGGAAGGAAAACCGGTGAACCGGCAATAGGATCATGGGCAGCCAAGGATTATTGATGCACGTGGGGAGCCAAGCCCGGCCCGTGTTGTCCGAACCAATAGAGGAGCTACTGTAGCTCGAACAGCTGAAAAAGTTAATGCTGGTTTTGATAGAAAGGCGACACAGTGCGACACAGTGCGTGGAAGTTTGTTGCATATGTGCCTGCGTAGCCGCAGACCGATTAGCTGACCAAATGTTATAGCTGATCGGTGTATATTCTGAAGGTTTATACACAGTGGTTTGTTCATATATCAGTTATAGCTGGATTTATATAACTTTTTCTACTTAAAAATATGACATTTTATGGCTGTAGACAACAGATTTGACAAATCACCTCTGTAAAAAACGTTGACTTTAATATGTCAACACGATGAAACAAAAATGTTAGCTCCGCACATTTGATAAGAAAAAGCCTCATTTGCATATTTAAGTATAAAATTTCAGAAAACTTGTAATACAAAAAATAATTGTCTTAATGTGAGTAATCAACTGAGGAGACTCAATACGAGATCAAATGACCCTTCATAATGGACGATTTTTCCCTGATGGCACTATTTACTTAGTGTAAACCCTTGTTCTATGAGCACAAATATTCCTGTGAGCCAAACACGATCACAAGAGGCTTTTAAAACAAGATATTCTGTATTAAAATCTGCTCTGAGACGAGTGGATCCAGTAGAGCAGAGATCCATAAAGCCACTTTTAATGCATTCGTGTGAGAATCCCCCACTGTTTGTATTATCAGGCTCAGGGAAGGCATTTAGCAATAAAAGGTGTCATATAATCGTACTACAGCACCTGCTTCTGAGGAAGAAGAGGCTGACTCACCACGTAGCAAACATACTGATGATAGAGTATGTGAGAGAGCTAGTTTAGCCTTGATTATCTGTGAGTATATTTCATTGAATATAACAAATTAAAAGCATTTGACTACTTCAGCTGTTATTTGTGATGATGATTTTGTTAAATTCCAGGTTGACAATAAGAAAACAGAAAGTAAAGACTGTATGAGTTAACAGGATCGTTCTGCCGTCGGCCATATTGAGCTCTTCATTCTGCGCTCTGGGACCTTCATGGAAAACACCGCATTCCTTCAGTGCTCCAGATCGTTTACAGGGAAGTTCAATAACTCTCCTGTCCTAATGCAGTCCCGTATAAAACACCAGCTCAGGGAGAATTCATTGCACAGTGTGTTGAGTGAAAGGGCTCAGCATCCAGCTGTCTTGTCACTTGAATATAAGTCATGAGGAGGGGACGTACCGACAGACTCACATTGTGAAAAATGAAACACTCAAAAATACATTTAAAACCAAAAGTTGTGTTTATTTAAAGCAACTACAAGGTAATATGAAACAAACTCAATGTAATACCGATGCCTCTATATGACTTAGATAAGTAAACAAGACCATCAGTAAGAAGATTAGGTCTATACAGCTATTCTTAATCTGGAAAAGTCTGATGAAATCATGCAGGTTCACCAGAAACTCCTTCAGCTCAGAATCCAGACCAAGGCCATATTGCTGGGAAGGGAAGGGAGCAGCAGGAGAACCAGAACCAGGACTACGCAGGGAAGACTGTGACCCTGCTGCAGTAAAATGAGCAACCCGTTCTCACTCCCAACTCCTCAAATACTGCAAAATGGGCAGTATACCTAACTCCAATGTAAACCCAGCCGGGGTGTTATTGGATGGTAGGAGCAAGTGACGTAGGGTGGGAATGGTTGTGGGCGGGTCAAACAAACACAAGACTTTCAACCAGGAGACTGGTGTTTGTGTCCCGTATGAAACTAAAAGTAACGTTGATTTATTTTGTCACGTCAGTCGTTAGTCACACGACTCATCTGTATCATCAGTCCTGTGAGTCACATGAGTTGCTAGTCAGTGACGGTAACATCAACTACGACCGTTTCCAAACACTACCTAAGTGGTTATGCATCCAACTTATTATAACCTTTGTTTTAGTCTGTTAATACATATAAACTGTAAGTGACAGAGTATACACCGTATGGCTGTGTCGCATATTTCCAGCAGCTGAAGTGGAGTTTGACAGCAGGAGCATCAACCGTGGTTCAGGAGTCAGAAAAGAGCGAGGGCTTCAAGACAAGCAATTTAGACCGATACTCAACAATTATACTGACAGGAATCCAACATGGAAGGTGTAGAAAGATCAATGTTATACCCGAAAAAGACCAGAATGCTATGCAGCTGCAAAACTAGTGCTGTTTTGAGTCGGGGGAGTTTACAGTGACGACGTAAAACCCTCACTTCCCTGCTTTTACTCGAGTTCTTGCTCATTTCAAGAGCTGTGAAAATGCATCTTTGTATATGTAGGAGATCAAACTGAAGTAGAAGTAGTTGAAGCACCTAAAGAGAAAGATTTTTCGATAGATAATAACTCTGCAGGTGCATTAAACATGACACATTGATTATATGCACGTGCTACATGTCAAACATAGCAGATTTTGTGTCTTTTACACCATAACTGCATCTCATATTTTGTGTTCTCAGTAAATTTAGCATCCTTGTTTGCAACAGCCAGCCTCAAGACATCCTCGTGGCTTATAAGAGGTTTGATAAGAGAAATGTCTAACCTTTATGATACAAACTAATATGCAGCTAAGACGCTGCGCTGTCATCTTTAGAGATAATATCCAGCGGTCGCCGTCAGCGGCGTTCTCCAGACCGCACGTTATCAGCTTCATCACTGTCGACTTGTGAACTGGCCTTCAGAGGAAAGCTGGTATCTCAGGGGATGGTCAGCCAATATCCCTTAGCTCCACAAGCCTCACACACACACACACACACACACACACACACACACACACACACACACACACACTGTCCCATCTGCAGCAGTAGAAACCTCATTTCCACTAAACCTAATAATAGCAGAAGCAATATCACTGATGTAATCTGCCTCCAGACTGTGTGTGTGTGTGTGTGTGTGTGTGTGTGTGTGTGTGTGTGTGTGTGTGTGTGTGTGTGTGTGTGTGTGTGTGTGTGTGTGTGTGGGGGGGGGGGGTGTGTGTTTTGCATACCATATGTCTGAATGCCAGTTTCATGCCTTTTAAATGCTCGTGTTGATGCCATGCATGACATACTGTACAGTGTGTGTCATGCATACAGTTGTATTCATTGTTTATCAAGCATCTGTCTGCATGTAGTGCAGTCTGCAAGTGATTTTGGTTCTGTACTATGAAGTACTACAATTCGAGGAAAACAGAAGGTATTCGGACAAGTTAGCATAAACTTATATTTTTATTTCTTGTTTTTATTTATTTTTTACATCATTTATTTTTCATGACAAAGGTAAATTTTAGGGCTGTCAATGTTAACGCGATAATAACGCCTTCACTCAAATTTGTTTTAATAATTCAATTTTTTACTCCGTTTAAGGTACATTGTGAACAGATAAAAATATCAGATTAATTTGCTTTTTATCGTGATTAATGATTTGAATTGATTGACAGCCCTAGTAATTATACAGTAAATGTAATGAACACCAGAATGTACTTCCCCAAGCCTCTCCCTCAAAGTTTGGCTCCTAAAATTTAAAGGGAACAAAGGCTGTAAAGACATTTCAAGACAGACAACTTGAATCAAGCTATTTTACTCAAAGTCAACACTTTAACACAATTTAGGTTTAAAAGTAAAATGTATATTTTAGGCCCAAACTTCCCCAAATCTGTGTTGTGCAACATGAATATGTCTAAACTCAGCCAAACGTAGTTACGATGTCGGTCCTGTTGAGCTGGAATTCAGACCTTTACACTGAATCTTTACCAGCTCCTCAGTAGCTGACCTCTGACCTACCCACAGATGGAGGGTAGTTCAATAGTAATGATCGGTGCCATTAAAACCCCTTCACTTGTCTCAGTGGCACCAGGCGGACTCCATCATGCACCTGGGCAAGGTGACGCTGGCCCAGGAGCAGGACTTCACGGGCCTCATCGTAGGCTGCGTGTGTGTCAGTCTGCTGCTGCTGCTGCTGGGAACGCTGCTCATGTGGAGGAGGAACAAACACATAGACGGTAAGAGATGTCGGGTCATACTGGGTCAAAGGTCAGTTCACTTCATCAACTTCTGACATCCTAAACTCTGCCTGAATCTTAAAACACTGATTTCACAGTCCACAGGGGGGTAATGTTCCCTAAAAACTAAAGATTTGTCATAAAGTCTGTTTAATGATGGTGTCTGTGCTGATGTGGTTGAGCCCACCTTGCAAAGTGAAGCAATGTTGTTCCTTACCAAAAAAAAAAAACACTATTTTTCATTAGCACTCCACTTTTTCTTTTCCAGTAAATTTTTTACTGTTTTTCATAAATTTGCCTCTTGAATCTCAGAAAATATCCAAGCTTTTTCTCGTAAATATGTAACTTTAATCTCAGAGAATATCTGAGAAATTTCTTCTAAATTATGAGTTTTTTCTCATAATTTGCCACTTTAATTTCAGAAAATATCCAAGTTTTTTTCTCAAAAAATTGACTTTATAATCCCGCAAATTTGTGTTTTTGTTTTTTCTTTCTCATAAATTTGCCACGTTAATCTCAGACAATATCCTCCCTACGTTTTTTTCTCTGAAATTTATGACTAAATAATCCCACAAAATTTGTGTTTTTCTCATAAATCTGTTTGCGTTTTTTTTATCTGAGAAATATCCCATTTTTTCTCATAATTTGCAACTTTATAGTCTTGCAAATTTATGATTTTTTTCTGTAAATTTATGAGTTTATAATCTTGTAATTTGTGAGTTTTTTTTCGTGAATTGATGACTCTTAAAAAATCTTTGGTTGGAATACTACCGCCCTCCTTCGACTCTATTTTTTACCTCCAGTGGCCCGAATACGGCGTCATATATATGTGAGTGAATCATGAAAATAGACCTTACACCTCAATGATATACATTATGCATGTATGTGGTGTAATGCTCTGTATCGGTGATAAAACAATCATAGTTTCAGGTTGTTAATGTTTTGAACAAGTTGAATTAAAAGTGAACTGACCCTGGTGTGTGTTAGCGTGCGTGCGTGTGCGTTAACCTCACCTTGTGTGCATGTGTGTGTTGATGTATTTACCAACATGCTACTGTAGTTCAGTGTGTCTCCTCTAACCTGTGTGCATGTGTGTCTGCTGGGTTTTGTTCAGCCTGGTGGGTTTACAGTGAGTTTGTGTGTGGGGCGCACTGGTGAAACGCTTTGCCTTCCTTAGTAATTCTCTCATCTCTCCCCTCCCTCCCTGTTATCTTTTATCTCATCCCTTTCTTCTCTCACTCTCTCCATCATCACTTGTTTCCTGTCTCTCCCTCTCACCCTTCCTTCTATGCGCTTCCTATCCCCTTATGTCTCCATCATTCCCCTCCTCCCTCTACTTCTAGATCTGTCTGAGGTGTGGTATGATGGCCGGGGTCACATCCAGCATCTGGACAGGCTGGCTAACGCGAGGAGCGTCAGCCCCACTAACGAAATGGTCTCCCACGAGTCAGTCGACTATAGAACAAACCTGCTGGAGGGTACGTCAAACAGATAAGCCCCTCCCCACCCGCCACCTGACATCTTCTCCCCCTGTCCCACCTTCCCTCCCATCTACCTGCTTCGCTCCCTGTGGGGCTGAACGCTGTGCTAGCGGTGCATGCCTTACATGTTCTGAACTAACATCCGCAGCCTTGAGGAAATGTAATTGATCAAAATCATCCATGTACCCAGCGTAGACCCCCCCAGTGTTACTGCGCCCTGCTAACTTTGACACTCTGGTATCTCTGATGTTCATAACGAACAAACAGCTATAAATTTGCTTAAAATTAGGGCTGTCAAAGTTAACGTGATAATAAGGCATTAATGCATACTCATTTTAACGCTACCAGTTTCTTTAACACATTAATCCATGCATTATTTCGGAGGATGTAGCCGGCTAGAGTGAAGATACAGGTATCATATGAAACTAGAAAACTTAATGAGTCCGTTGGTACCAACCAGGTCATACTAGCTTGGAAGGAAGGAGGATAAATAACGCTCTAAACATGCGCTAAATTTTGGCAAGGAAAAACTGTTATGGCCATTTTCAAAGGGGTCCCTTGACCTCTGACCTCCAGATATGTGAATGAAAATGGGTTCTATACATATATTTGCATAAAGTAGACTTCCCATAAACTCCCATGTTGAGTGTTAAATACTTAACAAATCTCCCTTTAAGGTACATTTTGAACAATTAATTTGTGCGATTAACTATGGACAATCATGCAATTAATCGTGAATAACTATTTGAATCAAATGACAGCCCTACTTAGAATACATGTTGGAAAAGGACTTCAGATTTTGCCTATTAATCACCTAAAAATTATCATGGTAATTTAAAATCACCTGTAGTCTAGAGTGATGGGAGCAGCAGAATACACAAACACAGTATAATGCGTGCTTCTGCATGCCGTCATTCCCAGTGAATGAGCGTCCTGCATGAGTGAAATTCTGCCTTATAAAGTGTCACAAAGATGACCATAAAACACCTCTCCGTGCCAGGTGTCAACATCCTCCACCGCAGGAGATCTGACAAAACGAAATCTAACACAAGCTCTTTTGCCATCCCAGCTCTGTAGTATTAATAATGCTTACTGTTTCTTATTTCACACCGATTACATGCATATAAACCTTTAATACCACAATTTGCATCACAAAAGTTGTCAAATAATCGTTGAGTTTTCATTGCGCAGATTCATCTAAATGTTCCTGCTGGAAACGAGATTGATGAGAACGGTTAGTGGGCCGTGAAATTAAAACTAAAAAAGGCTAAAATGTAGGGCTGCCCCCCTTTTTATAGTAATTTTTATGCCTTATTTGTGCTGACTGACTTATTACCATCTTATGAGTACATCTCTGGTGAACAAAAAGATTTAAAATAAAGCTTTTGTGTTACAGTTCGTTCGTCAGACCCCTTTCATATTACATGTAGTGTGATTTGGTGTGAGATGGTAAATGATAAAAAACTTCTTTATTTTAACTTCTTTTTTGTCTCAGACGCAGGTGTTTCCAACACATCTGCATCTCGAGACACATTGTTCTTGCTCAGCTCATTTACTGATCATACCAACATTTCCTTATGACACAAATGATAAATCGCTACCAGCACGATCCAAAATAAACTTCTGGTAACAACAGTTGCAAGCAACTTTGACTTTGTCCGCTGCACATGGATTTTTAGTTGAATACAGTCACTTCACTTCCTGTGGGAAGGAAAAGCATCCCCACTTGTTCACCTGTAGTGTCATATTAAATGTAAATGTTCTAATACAAACCTGACACAAATCAGCACAGCAAGAAATGTGCCAGACATGGATTATTTTGGAGTCTGTATTGATGTAATCTTTAGAGTCACCTGTGGTTTTGGTTTCCTAAGCTTGAATCCTGAGGGCGTGAGGGGCGGCTCCATGTATTATGATCCTGAGGATGATGGGCAATTTTCCTGCTGCTAAAAAGTGACTTGAAAGGCTTAAAATGTGCAGATAGACTTACTAATGAACTAATGCTTGTCCTCAGGGAGAGTTGGGGTTTAGAGTTTGAAAATCCATATATAGTCCATATTTCTGCTCACCATTTATGTCTGTAAGTCCTCTCTGGCCTCTTGTTCTGGATAAGGCTTTGATATTTTTGCGTGCAGTTTCTTTGCATTTATTTTCCCTCCACTAACTGCAGCAGAGCAGAAATCAGAAACTTTGTTTTTCCGGCTCAGTTTCTCTCCATCACAGGGTCAAGTTGCTCCTTTCCTTTGTAGCTGTTTTTTTCTGATCATGTAACACACCTTGACCTCTGGAGGCCCCGCTGATACAGTCACTGACCTTTGACCCCCCTCCCCTCCATCCTCTCCTTTGCTTCTCCAGATCAGGGCACCGACAGGCCCGAGACATGCCGGGCGGCTCCTCCTATCTACGGGGGCAACGGGGAGCTGCTGTCCCCCAGACTGGGGGCTCTGGGAGGTGGTATGGGCATGGGTGTGAGAATGGAGGGCGAGCTGGTGTCCCCTCTACTGATGGCCCCGGTCCACATCGATCCATCCTGCCTCCACCCAGACCTGCTGACTGAGGTGCAGCATGTGGTGATCGCCAGGGAGCAGCTGCTGCTCCACCTCAACCAGGTCATCGGCAGAGGTCGGTCACTCAAATACTTCCTCTACTGTTAAAATAGATTGTTTTTAAAGTGTTACACATCACTTCATCTCTCTTGTGGTAATCGAGTGCTTTATTTTGGTGAAAGGCACAACAGTTTAGTCAGTACTGTGTTTTTCATTCTATTTGCTGTTGATGAAGTCATTTTGAACTGTTTGTTTTGTCTGTTCATCCATAGTACCACTCATGCTAGCTACCCAGTTTTTTTTCTACTCATTCTAAACAAGACAACTGGACTTAGATCTGTCTCTGAAGACGTTTCGCTCCTTATCCAAGTGGCTTCATCAGTTTGAATGCTCCAGTCTGGCTAGTCCCCGCTGGTTAATTTATAATCCAATAATATAAATATTCTGAAATGAGACATTCTGTACTTGAGTAGTATTTTGAATGCAGGGCCTTTACTTGTAACAGAGTATTTTAAACTGTAGTATTACTACTACCAATCTCTCCCATGTCAGTCTGTCTTTTCTATTGTATTCGTTATTTAGCATGTGTAACTTTAGACTTTAGAAAAAAGAGAAATAATAACAAAAATATAGTTTCTTTGCAAACATTTCTCGATGGGATTTAATATGATACCAAAATTTGAGGTTTATGTAAAGCTATACATAACCAAAAGTCGCTCACGGAGCTCAACTGTCAGCTTTATCGAACCACAAGCTTGACATACAGACACTAAAATCACCTCACATTGTGGTGCTTAAGTAGGCGGGCCAGACCCACGGATCAAATTCAACTTCAAGAGGAGAAAGACCCCAAACCCCTCCACGCCACAGAAAACAGGCCTCTGCCCCCTCGGCTGAATTACCCCCTGAAGAAAGGGCCTGGATTTTGAGGCAGGATTTTTAAAGTGGTGTAGGATGATTTGTTCACAGCTAGTATTCCCAGGCTTCATTGTTGGGAGTCGTAATCCAACACCCTCAGCCATCTGCAAGGACGTGATAGGAGAACGCCGCGCTTATTTTTATCCTGCAACCCTCCCAGTCCAGGGCAAGCCCTCATGTCTTAAGAGATATTATTCAATAAAATGCACAATAACTCAAGGGGGTTTGGCATAGTCCATTAGCTTGCATAGGGTATTACTGAATAAAGCTTCATACTGGGTTACTTGAGGGGGCAGATTTAATGTGAGGGTGATTGTTATTTAAGAGGTGTGAAAACAGGCAAAACACACATACAAGAGTCAGACATTTGTTTTCATACCAAAGGCCAGTTACATAAAAATAGACCTAGTCTTTGTTGTAAGCATAACTATAAGTTAGACTTGCTATAGACACTTAAATTTACTTGTTGCATAAAGCTTCCTTATGAGGGACTAATGTAAGACTAACTTTATTACCTCAAATTAAGGCAGTCTTAATATTTCTGCAACAGACGGGTTTAATTATACTAGTCTAACCTGACAATCTAAGACCTAAAACCAAGACTTAGTCTTAAACTAAGTTTATGTCAGCTGGCTCCTGACAGTCCAAAAACTGCATTCACAACATGAAATCACCTTGATTCCTCTGCTCCAAACTTTAATGTTTTTTTGTGTGTTTTATGTGTCAGCAGTGGACAGAAATATTTTTCATCTGATTTCTGGAACTGCTGTGATCATGGAGCCAACTGGCAGGACGCATGATCTTAATCATAGTGGCTCTGTCATGAAAAAAGGCTTCAACAAGCCAAGATAGAAACGGTTGCACAATATCCAAAAATGGCCTGCAATGTTGTCTTGCAAGCCACATTGGTAATTAAGATGGTGCCATACAGCTGTTACCATTTATGGGCAAGACTTAGAGATTTAGTCTACAAGTACATTAAGCAACAAGCCATGACCAGAACCAGCTTCAAGTTGGCCAAGTATGTTCACTTATACAAGGATTTGGATGTCAGTAGCTCTCAGTGGACTTCTTCTGTGCAGTGGAAATAATAAATGTATATGCTGTAGTAATGTTTCGTCAGATGTTGGTGCTGCAGTGTCACTAATAAAGCATCAAATTTAATATATACCGTCTATTCTGCTCGGGCCGCGGGGTTCTGCAAGGCCATTACAGCACTTTAAATGTTTTCCAACCAGTTTTGTGATTAATGAGAATGTAAATCACAAGTTTCTTTGTGATACAGACAACAATATGAACTTGCAGATGTCGCAAAATCTGCCACGAGACGATTTTGATGTTTAACCAAAAAGGGAATTAAATAATGATCTAACAATTTTATTACTGGGCTCTGCGTGAAGGAGGTGCACTTGGACTGACATAGAGTGACACGCCAAGGGGTACATTTTTATTTTTAATTTATATTTTTATTTATTAGTATTTTATTACCGTATATTGGCCAAGATGGCAGCTTAAAAACACCACATGAAACACAAATAACAGACTTAAAAACAAAACAGGAAAAAAGTTAAAGACAACATAAAACATTGCACATAAAAAAGACAAACAGCAAGTTACATTAACCAAAGAATGATCCTTCAGTGCCAGGACAAGTATAATCAGTGCTGAAATCCTCCTTTTAATCCTCCTAATCCTCCTTTTAAAATCCTGCATGCTTCTTTTAAAATGTCCAAAAAGGGTTAAAAAAAGAGCTTTGAAAAGCGCTTTTACCAAAAACAGTGCAGTTTCTAGGAACAACATACCTACTTTCTCTGCATTATGATGTGTAAAGGTGTTTTCACTTAGCGTTGGTGTTACTGGATCAGTGATTAAATCATTAGATTACGGGGTGCACAGATTGTGCAGCAGAAAAGTTTCTACCCACCAAAGAAGAAATTAATTCCTAGCGGTCGTTGATTAACATCGCAAAGTACCAGCTGATCCCGGCGGCCATTGTTCGACTGCTTCACAGCTGGACCTCATCGTCATGGTGCATCTCATGTGTCACTGTCCAAAGTGGACCGCTTTCAGAGAGGCTTACTTTGTGTGAGGCGAAAAAAGACTTTACAGGTTTGAACACGAGCTTTTTAAATCACTGATGCCCACTAATTCTGACTAACACATCATGTTATAACCTGCAGGTCACTTCGGTTGTGTTTTCCATGGAACGCTGCTTGAGCCAGACGGGCTGAAGCAGCACTGTGCCGTCAAGTCCCTGAACCGTGAGTACAAACCTCCTTTCAAACCTCCGTCTGGGTCAGCCAAAGGCTTTAGAAAAAGGAAAGTGGCACCTTTCCCATATAACTGATACAAGAACAGAGTGCTTAGCATGAAAACAGATTTTCTGCAACTCCCTGCTTCACATTTATATTTTCTACACACATTCATCCATACCAGGGGTGGGCAATTATTGTTCCTGGGGGCCACATGAGAAACCCAGATTGTTGCTGGGGGAAAAAGAAGAAGAAGATCAACCTTTATTAGTCCCACAAGGGGAAATTCAATTTACCTTTTAACATAAAAGACAGCACACAAACAAGAGAAGGAGGGGTAGAGGGGGGCAGGGCCGGGGGGGGGGGGGGAACCCCCCGCCCCCCCACCCCCCCCCCCCCCCAAACAAATATTGTCAACTTCTGTTTTATTATCAAAGAAAACATATTGGGCACTTATTTTTCAGCATTTATTATACTGAAAATCCCTCCAAACAGCAGATTATTAAGAAAATGACATTATATCCAGGAGTCTATGAACCGTACAGGACTGACTGTTGGTAACTGTGGACTGTGGGTAATAATGTTTCCATGAACAAAACTTAACATTTAACTAAATATTAACACTTACATTTACTTAACTTACATGCAACGGCTTCAGCAGTTTTAGTCTGGATGTGTTGGGGTGAAGTGCCCCGTTGAAGGGGTTTCGTGATGCAGATAGCGTAGAGTGTTGCTGCTTTCATCTGTGGGTAACTGTGGCTCAGACCGTAGAGCCGGTCATCCACCAGACCGTGAAAATTTTGAGTACAGAGAACCAGAAAAATGTAATTACAATGTTTTAAGTTTGTAGCCATCTAGTGGTGTTGTTGCAGATTGCAACCATCTGAGTACCGCTCTGAGTACCACTCCTCACTTTCCAAAACTGCAGTAACATGAGTTGCCATGAGTGCAAAACTGTAGTAATGCCATTTGCCTCATTCAGAGGCCATCCCTACCATAATAACTCTAGTTTAGGAGCAATGGAAGTCAGATGGCGGCTGGTGGTACCACGGTTTTGCACTCTGTGTTTCATGTTACCGCAGTTTCACAAGCGATGGCCTTCAGGTAATGTAAAAATGCTAAAGGTTCTCTGTGGAGCCAGTGTTTGGTTGTCCTCTCTGGTCTACTGTGGAAACACGGCAGAGCAACATGGTGGACTCCTTGAAGAGGAGCCACTCCCTATGGAGATACGGGGGGTGATAGTACACTAATGAAACATAGCTAAGAATATTATATTCCTTTTCTGCTAATAGATCACCTGAATTTACACACTGTTCCTTTAACCAACTAATGTTACAACATGATGATGATGTCTTACAAAAGCTTATTTTTTGTGCATTTTCCTACAAATGTTGCGCAAGCCCCTGTAGTATTTAGGTAACAAAATTACTTGGTTAGGATTAGGATTAGGGTTAGGGTTAGGGTTAGGGTTAGGATTAGGGTTAGGGTTAGGGTTATCATGGTTTGGGTCAGAACAAGTACAGAAATGGCACTGCTTAAGTACAGAAGTTACATGACAAATACATCAGTTTCTGGGTTTCACATGAGACACGATCAGCAGCCTCCTGGGTGAAAGTCTGCTGTTTTTACTTACCCATCCACCCCGACCTCCTTCCTGCGCAGACTTTTTATACTACGTCGACGACAGTTACATGGATTATATACGAATTGATTACATGGGTTATATACAAATCATAGTGCATTGCATTGCAGTGTTGACCGTGTGGGAAGCCCGACCTCGTGATGTCCGATTTTTAGTTACATTTTATGTTTGTTTTTATTATATAGAACACACACTCTCTCCTCATCCAAACATATTTATAATTATTCCATCCTTCATCTGCTTATATTGCATACTTACTGTATGATATCACAGCACTCCAATAGCATTAAGGATCTCATCTCATCAGAGCCCCTGAATCCTTTTTGGCTGAGCTGATGGTGATGAATGAGCGTCCGATGGTGAGGACGGCATTAGGGTCCCCCCTAATCGTGTAACCTGTCAGTTGGAGCAGGGAGATTGATGCTGGGGGAGTAATATGGAGGAAAGCTCAATTCAGTCACAAGGAGCCACCGACCATGGTCGGGTGGGATGAGCATGGCCTGCTGAGGGTTGGTCCTCTGGGATTTCGACCTTTTTATTAAGTTGAGTGATTTCTCAGGGCACCGTGTCATTGTTTTTTGCATTCTTTGTTATATTTGAGACCTTGAGTTGATGCTTTTATCTTAATATTACTATTACCAAGACAAGTAGCTGAAAGGAGATGAGCCAAAGACGCACAATAAATGATTAGTGAATGATAGAGAAAGGAATATCCACACAGCAATGACGTAACTGTCGTCCTGAAGGCTCTGAAATCAAATGTCATCTCTTTGTATCTTTGGGGTCTAACCTCAGCTGAAGGCCAGTCGGCTGGTTTCTCCAGGCCTAAAGAGCTTCCATCTCTAATCAGATTACAGCAGAGTCAGCGGGGCTAAAGTGCAGGACATCAGAGGCAGGGATGCAATTGGCAAATGGGAGTTTGGCATGGGTCAGGTCTGGGTGAGGATATTTGGGGAGTTTTTTTTTTCTTTGCTTGATAACCATCATCATCATCATCATCATCATCATCATCATCATCTTTTTTTTTCCCCAAAGCTTCATAAGGAATGACCTTCCTGCTGATGTCAGTACAGCAGAGGCGCTCTTTGTCTTCCACAATAGTCTGAAGGATCGTTTCAATTCCCTACATCACCACTTCTTCCTGTCCTCTACTAGGACTGTTTCCTATGATGGCTTAGGTTAAATAATAAGAATTACAGAGCCAGGGGAGAGGGTAGCATCTGAATTTATGAGGAAAAAAATTAAATATTTTCTGAGATTATTGAGAGATAAAACTCAGAAATTTTCTGACATTAAACTCAGAAAATTGTGGGTTTTTTTGTCAAGGAACCACATAGCTTCACTTTACAAGGTTGGATCAACGTCATCGCACCATAGACACCATGGTAAATACTGCAGAAACACAAGCCATCAAGTACGAAATATATGAATTATATTAGTATTTATGTTAATGTTCACAAAAGAACACAGAAAGAACATGAACGAAAATGTGTAAATGTATTTTTCAAGAACTTGGAGGACATCAGAAACTTTCTTTAGGATCCATCTGATAACCCACTGGCAGAACAAAATGTACAACAGGAAAAAGGACATGAGGATAAAGTAGACGCATATCGAGTGTCAGCATTATGTTTATAAAATAGCAGAGAAAGAACATGAAATGAAATGTATCTTTCAGGACCTTCACCTCACTCAGAGGTTGTCTTTACCATATGAACACATTAGGAGCAATGAAATTTAGATGGTGGCTACATTTGTGACTTCAGAGAATATCTGAGGTTTTTTGTGCAAATTTCTGACTTTATAATCGCAAAGAATATTTAATTTGTTTTCACCTTAATTTGTGATTTTTTTTTCTCATAAATTTACAACTTTAATCTCAGAAAATATCCATGTTTTTTCTCATAAATTTATAACTTTAATCTCAGTTTTTTCTTGGAATATTATCCCCCCTTCCCCAACTCCGTAATTTATTTATTTTTTTATGTACAATGGCCCTAATATGCAGTCATAGTTTCCACATCTACAAAATGTTAATGATTTCTTTGTTGTTGTTGTTCAATTTGTCATAAAGGCATCACAGATCTGGAGGAAGTGTCCCAGTTCCTGAAGGAGGGGATCATCATGAAGGACTTCAGCCACCCGAACGTTCTCTCTCTGCTGGGAATCTGCCTGCCGCCAGAGGGCTCGCCGCTGGTGGTTCTGCCCTACATGAAGCACGGCGACCTGCGCAATTTCATCCGTGATGAAGGACATGTACGTACACACCATAGATAAATGCATGTTGGGATTTATTCACAGGCTCTTTTAGTACACAATGAGACACACGTATATATATATACACTATATACTGTGGAGAAATAACTGAAAGATGATGTGCAGTACATCCTGCATAGATCAGGAAATCAGTTGAAATATAAATGACTTGTCTGCCAGTCCTCTCATGGTTGTGTTCATCCATAGAACCCAACAGTCAAGGACCTGATGGGCTTCGGGCTGCAGGTGGCCAGAGGGATGGAGTATCTGGCCAGCAAGAAGTTTGTCCACAGAGACCTAGCTGCTAGGAACTGCATGTGAGTTCACATCTATTCATTTAGTATCACAAGTTTGTATTTGTATAGAGCAATACAAGAGAAATAGAAGAAATGGGTTGATTGTTTGTAGGAACAAAGAGGAGCAAAGACGAAAGCAATAAAAATACTTGTACAATTAAGTCTTCTTTGGCCCGACAGGCTGGATGAGAGCTACACGGTGAAAGTGGCAGACTTCGGCCTGGCTAGAGACGTCTATGATAAAGAATATTACAGCGTCCACAACAAGAGTGGAGTCAAGCTGCCCGTCAAGTGGATGGCGCTGGAGAGTCTGCAGACACACAAATTCACCACCAAGTCAGACGTGGTGAGGACATTTTTTATGGAAAATTGTGTTATTATCTCATTTCTGTTGGCATTTTTATTACATTATAACCAAAAATGTGATGTGACACAGAGCACAGAGGGAAGGCTCTGTGAATATGTTCAGGTTTCACTGTGTCCTCATCCTGTTTATATGTTAAAATAATAATAATAATTAAAACTTCAGAAAAATTTATTTCATAAGTTTACGAGAAAAAAAGTTGTAATATTCTGAGAGTAAAGTCATAAGTTTAAGAGAAAATTCAAACATTATAAAGTTGTGTTTGTACGTGTTATTTTAGAGGGGAAACAGAGCAGCATGCCAACTGTGTGGAAATGAGGAACATGGAGCATCTTGTGACGTTCTACTTTAGTTTAGGTTTCACAAATAAATAAGTACTTCGTCTTTCGGCTCATCAGCACATTATCATCAGTATCAGGACCCTGAAAAGATTGTACAAGAAACTGTGTTCTGACTCTTTAGTTGAGTAGGAAATAACTTTTTTTCTCATAATGTTTTGACTTAATTCTTGTAATATTACGACTTTTTCCCCAGGTTGGGAACCAGCGCTGTAGGATGTTAGTAAAAGGACAGTAGTGAGTTAATATTCTTGTTTTTCCTGTAGTGGTCGTTTGGGGTGTTGCTATGGGAACTGATGACCCGTGGAGCCCCACCGTATTCGGATGTGAACTCCTTCGACATCACTGTGTTCCTCCTGCAGGGGAGGAGGCTGCTGCAGCCCGAGTTCTGCCCTGACGCCCTGTAAGTTCACACATATACAGTATACGGTATATACTATACATACTTTTCACCTGTCATTCACCTCCTCTAGTAAAGTGCCACGGCTCAGTGAGTGTGAGTGATATACTGTAAAGCTGCACTTGAACACATCATGAGGAGGGTCTGAAATCAGGAGAGAGCCACAGGAAAGAGCTGTATAAGCAGCAATGGAAGTCATAAATAAAAACCACTCAGGTTTAGATCATCCATCATCTGCTTCAGCAACAGTCTGAAACACGCCCACAGCTCCTCCGTCGAGCGTTACGTCTCATCACAGCTGTGGGTCAAATAAAAGTCACTTCTCGCTTCGCCACAAAACACAAAGAAAGTTTAGAAACTGAAACCCGATGCCAGTGTCTTTTTTTGGTTGTCTCTTCTTGTTGCTGTGGTATTTCAGTGCTGCCTGTCGCTCCTAAAGAGCAGCCATCATGCAGAACAAAAAGTATGAATGAGGGATACTGTAACTGTCTTACATCTGTTGCATAGGGGAACTTTTCTCTGATAAATGAAGGCGCTGTAAGGCTGTGAATTGTGGGAGATTATGTGGCACAAATTGAAGAATACAGAACAATGCTGGCAGTGCTGTTAGACGTTTTTTCTTCTCAAATTTTCTGCCAACAGAGTTTGACGTTTGTTTAGTTGTCTTTGGATCTGCTCACATCAGAGTGTACCAGACACAAGCTGTGGTGAAACCAGACTGTTTATCCATTTCAGGTGAACTGACAGGTAGCTCTGAGGAAAAAGTCAGAGATTTATGAGAAAAAAGATGAATCGTGAGACTAAAGTCATAATATTATAAAGTAGTAATGTTATGTGTTATTTCAAAGGGGAAATAGTGTAAAAATGAGGAACGTGGAGCATCTTGTGAAGTTCTACTTTAGTTTAGGTTTCACAAATAACCAAGTATTTTATCTTTTGGCTCATCAGCACCACACTATCATCAGTATCAGGATCCTGAAAAGATTGTACAAGAAACCGTTTATTTTGAAGGAAGAACCACAGAGACCTGGAGGAAACTGACTGTTTTTGTGAGGAGGAAATTACTTTTTTTCTCGTAAAATTATGACTTTATGCTCAAAATATTACGACTTTTTTCTTGTAAAATTATGACTTTATTCTCGTAATATTCCGACTTTTTTCTTGTAAAGTTCTGACTTTATTCTTGTAATATTACGACTTTTTTCTCGTAAAATTATGGCTTTATGCTCAAACTTTTCATCTCGTAAAGTTCTGACTTTATTCTCATAATATTTTTTTCTTGAAATAGTATGACTTCATTCTTGACATCTCCATTTTTTTCCCCTTAGTGTGGCCGTAATAGTCTGTCGTACTCTGAACTGTCACAATCTTTAGAAAAATGTGTCTTTTCTGCTAAAATACAGCTACTGCCTGAGGTGACTAAAACAAGAGCAACCTCTATTTTATGAGTAATGAAAGAAGCAAAACACACAGCTATTTATAAAAAAAAATCACATAGAGTCACATAAAAGTATTTCACTGTCAATACAGCACATATACAATTGTCCTTATTCATTAAACTCTGAGCCACTGGTGCTGTGAAACCAATGCCAAGTGTGATCTCATGCAGTGCAGATAACATCATGAGGTACACTGCATGTCTACAGTATAGTGTGTGGAAATTAAGGGGAAGTGGGAGTGTTCAGGTGAGGGAGGCTGAGGCCCAAACTTTCCTAAGCTGTAAATTAAACAGAGACATCAGGGGGTGATGCACGTCTGCAAACATTCCCGCAATTCTTCACTCCTGACTGTTCGCAGGGTGTTTGGGTGATAGCAGTCGCTGGCAGATACTGTGGATGTGTGGTAATGGGGCCATTCTTCTTCATTTTTAGCAATGATAGGGTGGCTCTGCCAAGAAAAATAACAACGAATGACAGGGTAAAGAATTTTGTTGCAAAATGATAAAAAATGATTGATTGTTGTTGTGAAATTGTTGGTTATCCTAGAGACATGCTGAAATAATTATCAGCCCATAACACCTTTTCGTTTCACGTGCACCTGTGACGGAGGAATACCTCGTAGCATGTTTGTGGACGACTGAGTGATGAAATGAACTATTAATATCTATTGCAGCAAGTTGAAAACATAAAGTTGCTGCTCAGATTTTCAGGTTCAAATGGTAGCTAATAGATGATTTATTGTTGCATGGGAAACTCTACATGAGGAGACAAGAAGCAGATCGTTTTGCTGCCACAGGAGTCCAAAAAAAAAAGAAATTAATAACAAAATGTCACAATAAAAAGATAGACATCGCCTCTCCACTTCCTCCCAAGATCAGAGGGCTAGAACTGCAGTATCGAGGTCCCACCCACACATCCACCTTAGCCAATCACGAGCCCGGCACTTGTTAGCATGAGCCACCTAGCTGCTACTTTAGCCCCACCATAGCTGTTTGGCTAGAAAGACACAACAACCATAATATCTCTATAAAGTCATTTATGATGAAATTGTTCACATATATATTTCAGAGACTCCTGAAGTTACATCTCCTCTCTCGTACGATTCCCGAGCCTCCGGCTGCATCTACTTTACTCGATCAATCAGCATCTAATAACTAATTAAAACCAACCTCATCAGAAAAATTAACACTTGAAGATACACTAGTGTGATAATAACTACCTGAAATGATAGAAACCATCTTTTGGGAAAATTTATTTGATATGTACTTTGACTTTTTAGGCTGACACATGACCCATCCGCTAACATGGAGGGGGTTTATGACCTATACTGCAGCCAGCCACCAGGGGGCCGATCCCAGTGTTTTGGCTTCACTTTTGAGGAGCTGTCATGTCGCCAATCTTTGCGCACAGTCGGTGGTCAAAACATATCACAATTGAAATAACAAATGGTGCAGATGCCAATGTCCAATCAGAGTAGACTGCGTTTTCAGGAGGGGTCTTAAAGAGACAGGCACTAAGACAGAGGGTGAATACAGGTATATTCAGACAGACAGTATGAGGAAAAACGTGTTCTAGTAGAAACCCACAATCCTAGTATGAATCTCAAAATGCAAAATGCTTGATATGTCCCCTTTTATCAGGTTATCTTTGGACTTTCTTTTTTGATTAACTGATTAATTGTTGTTTAATTGTAGTCTATAAATGGCATAAAGTAGTGAAAAAAACATAATGTCCCAGAGCCCAAAAGTATGTTCAGTACCAAAAGACAAAGAGAAAACCAGTACATTTAAATTTGAGAAGCTGGATGAAGACCCTCTGCTTTCCTCTCCCTCCAGTTACACGGTGATGATCGAGTGTTGGCATCCGAAGCCGGAGCGGCGGCCCTCCTTCTCCGAACTGGTGTCGCGCATCTCCGCCATCTTCGCCAGCTTCAGCGGGGAGCACTATGTTCTGCTCAACACCACCTACGTTAACATCGAAAAGATGAGCCCTTACCCCTCGCTCCTCACCTCCTCCACCACCACCGCCTCCTCCTCTTCGTCTTCCTCATCTGACCTCTCCACCTCCACGTCCCTGCCGACCCAGTCCACCCTCTTTTGCCACGTGGAGCGAGCCTGCTGCACCTGAGGGAGGAAAATGGAGGGAAAAAAAGACTCCGATGATTGAAACAGAGAGCACGGAAGAAAGCAGTGAGGTGATGAAGAGCTACTGTATGTACTTGCCAAACACTGGACACTGTATGCTGAGGAAAAACACAGTTTTTGGAGCTTTGACTGTTCACTCAATGTACATAGATCGTCTACAAGCATCGGCAAACGAAAGGCCAAGCTATAGGGCTGACCTTATTGACTTTTCTGACCTTTCATCAACCCCGGGAAGCACGAGGTCAACCATCCTGCATCGTCTACAAGACAATTACAAGCCACAGGAGCTCCTCCTCGAAGATCCCCGATGGACAAAGCGACTGTCACAGAAGCACCATTCATCAAACATGTCATTGACTGCTGTACCCACACAGGGAGAGGATAGATTTTCTGCTTCTGCTCCTCTCTGGGTGGCATTGTGTGCTTCGATACGCAGATGTAGCTTGGGCCTTTTCGCTGTCTGTAATGTGAATGTTTGACAAATGGCCATGTATTGTGTGGTATAGAAAATGTCACGCCACCTATTGCGCCTGCACCCAAGAGAGAACGAAGCCTGCTTTGATAGATAGTGGCGCCTGGGGTAAGTGGGCGCCGTGGAGGTCGATGGTGGCAGGTAACAGGGGAAGGACAGTGTAGGTGTGAGGTGGGATGTGGAACACAAAACCTGCTGCCTGTGTGCAGTTCACTGGATTACTTCTATAATTGCATATTAGCTTTTGATGTGCTTGGAGAAAAAAAAAAAAAAAAACGCAGCCTCGTCGTGACTCACCTGTGTGAAATCCCCAGATGTTCCTGAGTGAAAAGGGTCAGAAACACCTTTTATTTTATCATGTACAACTCTGACAACATGCACACACCTGAAAGCTTTGAGGTTTTCTTGGAAAGAGGGAGAACAAATGCGAACCGTGTCCTGGGTTGTTTTTTCTGTCAGTTGATGAACTGTCCAAGTTTCTCACGTCTGTTAAACGGACGCATACACGGACACCACAGATGTGCAGGAGTTCTGTTTATACTGTCTGCTTGGAGGAAGTGCTCCACACATGCAAAGTAGGTCGCTATGTTACCACATGTAATGGACAAGTCTGCGCGGTCACAACAAATTAGTGGTGTACAGACATCAACACAGACCTTACGCATAAACCTTCTGATGACAAAATTTACGACGCGCAACCTCGCATAGTCGCAAACACAGAAAGCGTAACTTTGGAAGGTTTTTAACTCGTTTGGTTCCTTCAGAGACCAGTTCGTCTTCAACATTTCATTACGTTACAATAAGTTTTGGTCAAAATTTCATCAAAGGGCTCGTTGTCCCATGAAGAGTTAACCTCAAAGGGTCCCTGTTTTCACCTGGCTTCAGTGTGTGTTTATGTGACGATCAGTGACAGCTGCGTATCGCTGAATTTATGACGACAGTGCATTATGTCTTTATGAAGAAATATGTTACAAGGCCGTGTCAGCGTGTTTGCAAATTTTAGCATCTTAACAACTCGTGTACAATTTGCAGTTTGGTTGACCACTTTTAAAAACATGCTGAACAGTTTTATTTCCTTTGCAGCAGCCGCTGGCTTCCATTCATTTCATCCCAGTCTACGTAAAGTTACGTAAATATAGATTTCTTTTAAGTAAGGATTACTTTACATCATACTGTAACGTAGACATGTGCCAGTTGATGATCATATTGACTACTGACAATTGAATACACAAATGCTGAGACCTTTGAGGGTTAATTTTTGGAAATGTGTTCATAAATTGTGTAAAAAAATCAGATCGCTTTAATATACTACTAATTTACTGAATATGAGTTTTACAGCAGAAGCAGGAGATATTAATTAATTTCATGCTAGGGGTGTTGCAGCCTGTATTGATGATGACTGTGATATTTAAAAATTAAAAACGGATGATGTGTTGATAATACACACATGATAATGTTGTGTAAGTAATCTAGCGTTTCTTAAATCATTTATATATACAGATATGGTTACAGACTCTCTCTCCACCAACCTACACTCTTATTTTGAGTGTAATTCATTTGCCAAAAAAGAGACAAAACACAATAAATGAAGAGAAAGATCAATTTGACTGATAGGATTATTATTTTTGTCAAATTTTCTAACAATATCACAGTAATATCATAATTGAAATAAATTACAATCAAAAGTCTGCTATATGTGATATGCTACGATGGATTACACAGTTTCATCATCTTTCAGTAGTTTTCATGTTGTACTGAAATGAATGAGAGCTAATGGCTGCTTTGAGCAAACCGCAGAAGCTCAATGTAAGTCTGTAGTTGTAAACAGTAAACAAAATTTGTTGTGCTAAAATTTGCAAACTGCTGCCGAGGTCAACGCCCCCTTTTATTTGATTTGTGTAGCAGATTATGTTTTTGTTTGTTATCTGAATGGCTGCTGGTGTGACTGGGCCATTGACGGACAGGTATGAATGTTTGCTATGACAAGAAAATTGCTGTACTATATTTTTGTATTAATGATGAGCCTCTGCTTTAAATCTGGTCCAGTTGGACAAGGAGCAAGGTGAGTGAATTTTGAACACGAACAGTGAACAAAGCCACATAATCAATCTTTTGTTTTCTAGACAAACCACTGCCATTTTTTGTAAATAAAGCGAAGGGATCGTTTGAGGATCCGTGTGGGTTTGCAGCAGGCGGAGGCGCCACGCGTCTGGTCAACATGTGGGCGGATGCTCATCTAGCTCCTGATCATTAAGTGAGATCACCATGCAAACAGTAAAGGGTCGAACAAACCGGAGCCGCCTCGCAGCCTGCATGATACCCAAAGACTGCTGTCACTTTGCTCATGTGATTCTCCACCACTTTGTCTGTGCTGAACACTGTCTGTTCTCTCTGTCTGTGTATATGTATGATTTATGTTGTACATAAAAAACCCTGAAGGTACATGTTCCTATGTAAACGCAAATCAACTTTGTCAGTGTAATAAAGCTATACTATCAGAGTTAACTCCTTTTTTCTATTTTTGATCAATTTGATTCATTTTATTGGTTTTAAAGATATGCATTGCAAATTATTGCATGGCATTACATAATTTACAACAAAACATTATTTGAAAATAATAATCATGATTGTTATTTTAATTATGATAATAATATTTAGAAAAAACGTACATACTTTAAAAATAATAATTGAAAAAAAATAATTATTATAACATATAAAATATAATTAAAACAAATAGATGATTAAAAATATAAAATAATAAATAGAATTATTTAAATTATAATAATTTATTTATTTAAAATGAAAAATAATTAAAATGATAACGTTTAAAATGTTTCCATTTTTAACAGCAAATACATAAAAATACATTTAAATAATACTTAATTTGTTTTAAATTAGTAGTAATTACAATAATCAGAAATTAATAACAGTAATAATAATAATATCCCCATACGACCTGCTCAAAAAAAACCTAAACCCATAGCAACAGTTTTTCTGTTTTTTTTACATCCTTGACAAACTGCTCAAACCTGCCCTTGAGGCGAACGTAAAGCACAGCTGTATAGGACTTTAATTACATGTACTCATTGTGTAAATTACTATCTGCTCACATAATTCATTCCTGCGTCATACTCTCCATGTGGTGAGTATATTGAGTATTGACATGCAGCCGCCACTTAGTCCAACACAGTGTCACAATGAACAATAAGATTAAATGTTGTAGACGAAAAACACCCTGATGCACATTTTGGAAAACCTCTAAAAGCTTTAAAGGTCTGAAAGACAAGCAGTCATCATATAGACAAAGAGAGAGAGTTACTTGTTCTCACACCGGGTCAACACACTCCATGCTTGTGCAACAGTGTGAGCACACAGTCCTTGCCCTTTATTTCTGCCTTTTGTTAACAGAAAGTCACTCTTTTTTGTTCCCACTGCTTGATGGTGACCTCTGACCTTTCACCTCTAGCTCCCCTCTCCTCTTGTGATCCCAGTAAGTACTGCAGTCTAGACGTTCCTCCTCCCTCTGTGGAGTCATGACCGTGGCTTTCAGGACAGGTTGTCCTTTCACAGTTGCTTGGCGACCCAGGAGTTTTGTAAAGTTGTGCAATGAAGAAAAGAGAGAACCGAGGCTTCTGATAACATGTGAAGCATCTCTGAGGCATCTCTGTGGTCACCAATCCTCCTAAACTGTTGTGAAAAAGAGATTTTAAAGGTGCTAAAGGAGCATGTTAGCATCAATAAATCAAAATATCAAATCAGTCAGGCTGGTCTCCTTGGTTTATATCCCCAAATGAATTTGTGTGTAATTCACCCAGTCGTGACCCAGGAAATATAAAGAGCAGCGAACGCCATGTGGGGAGGAGGCTGGATGGACGGTGGATCAAAAAATACTGGACTTTCGCCCAGTAGACCAGCATTGGTGCCCCGTGTGAAACCAGAAGTCAACGTTGATTTATTTGTCACATAACTTAAGTACCATCACCACCAGAGTTCTTTTAAACCAAACTACAATCTTTTCCAAGACCTAAGTAGTTTCTTTGCCAAAACCTAAGAAAGTTGTTTCCTGTGAGGATGAAAGTTTATTTTGAAAAGACTGTATGCATGTAACAAGCAGAAATTGACACGTGTTGGTGGACATTTGTAGGAAAAAATAAAGGAATAACTTTTTTTAAAGCTATTATACGAACTGTTGTATGAGAATATGTTGAATCGGTAGCCTTTACAAATGCTGTATGGTACAAATCAAAATTTTATTGTTCCAGAAAAGGCATACATAAGGTTGGGCATGATTGATTTGAATAGATATTGGTGTGTTAAATATACTTTTTATGTTTATGTTTAAAGTGTACTTCTTTTTTTCTTACTTTTAGATGAAATTTGTATCTTAAAGAGTAAAACTTGTAAAATATAACAAAAATATAATACAAAAACACTGCAATCGACCAAAATTCAAGCAGGCAATGCTTTTACAATACTGCCCATAACTAGAATAATCACTCAAAATGCTAGGAAAAGAAATATAATACTGAGGAAGGAGATGTGTTTTATTTCTAGACAAACTGAAGAGGTAGGCAAGAAGAAAAGGAAAGAGGAATCACTGTTCATCTGAAAGACTGCGGGATCTTTGATGTGTTAAATGTTAGATATCATGACCCTCGGGGGGCTTTCGAATCCTCTACTGTACACAGTCAAATCTGTGGGTGTGACTAAGAGGGTTTGAATTAGTTTCTTAATTCGAGAGAATCGTTCTTTTTAAAGTATGTCAGTGTTACTGCCTGCAGCGATACGCAGTAGAAGGTGTGGCCCATAGTGTCTACTTTGATAAGGTGGGTCAGACAGTCTGGTGTAGTAATGTCTGTACTTCAGCAAAGAGTCACCTCATGTACTGATCATTTGGGTGAATTTTATTTAAAATCAACAGGCTGATTAAATCTGCTGAGGTGAAGCCTTCATCAGAGTGCATATAACAGCTGTCAGCTCTCTTTTTATGTCATGTAATTAACAACCAACAGAAAGCAACAACACCCACAGCGAGGGGATTCTGTACTATGCAAACATGCATCAAGTTTTCTAAACTTGCCCCCCTTTTTTGTTTCATATCAGTATCCGGTTCTGAAAAGTGAAGCCAGTGCTGAAGTGCCTAAAACCAGCATTCTTTCTAGCAGCCAGCAGGGGGCGACTTCTCTGGCTGCTAAATGAGAAAATGAGCCTGCTTCTCACTTGATTTATAACAACTTAACTTGATTTTATGGTCTCAGTCACTAGTTTCAAATCTTCTTCAATACAGCATGATGCTCATTCAGTAAATTATTGTCCCATTTAGAGTCAAAAATACCACAAAGTAGGGTATGCTTTAGGATTGACAGGTCGCTACAGGTCGCTAGTTTTCTGTGTTTTCGTCTTACAAGTTTATGCCTTTCACAGTGTGTTTCCAGTTCATGAAAGTTAATATTATAGGTCAGCTAAAAATGTCTTATCAGCCGTCAGTTGTACTTACCTCCACCATCTCGTGGCAGTTCTGGTTCCAAGAAACCAAGATGGCGAAAATGCATTTGATCTGAATAAGGATGTTGTTGTTGTTTCTTAATGTGATTCTAGGGAGAATTAAAATGTCCTGAAAACTTTTAAATTTGGTTTCCTCACACCTGAAGGTCTTGTAAGTTAAGCTGAGAGAAACAGACCCACAGGTACGAAGACTGTAGTGGAATTTTCCAGGCCATCAGGACAACACAGACAATCAGACCATGTTTTTATCTCCCACCTCGCTGATGTATCTCAGCCCAGGGGCTTAAATCATCCCAGTGAAATCCATGTTAAGCCCCAGCTAACACGAGCATGAAGCATGTCTGTCTCACTCTAAGCATCCATCTTGCTGCCACACCAGGCTTGTCTTGTCTTTCATCCCCCTTCACTCAGTCCTTCACTCAGCCACTTCCAATGCTGCTGATCTCCTCTGATCGGAGTTTAATATTGTGTTTTGACGCAGTAAAGCCTTATGTATGCAGGCGACACAACAGACATTTTGCATTACTTAAACTCACAAATGTAGTAACTTTAGTAACTAATGTTGTGTTTCTACAAGGGCTGTCAAAGTTAATGTGATAATAATGCAAATTTGTTTTAATGCCACTAATTTCTTTAATGCATTAACACAACTTGCAATTTTTATTTAGTTGTTGCAAAGAAGGCTAAATAACGCTACAAACTTTCAATAAATTTTGTCAAGGAAAAACTGTCATGGACATTTTTAAAGGAGTCGCTTGACCTCTGACCTCCAGATGTGTGAATGTAAATGGGTTCTCTGGGTCCCCACCAGTCTCCCCTTTACAGACCTATGCCCACTTTATGATAGTCCCAGTCAGTCTGGATCAAGTCATAGTCAAGTCAGCACTCTGACACACTGACAGCTGTTGTTGTCTGTTGAGTTTGCCATGTTTTGATTTGAGCATATTTTTTTACACTAAATGCAGTACCTGTGAGGGTTTCTGGACAATATCTGTCATTGTTTGTTGATAAGAGTATTGAATACTTTTTACAGATAAAAAATGTGCAATTAATTTGCAATTAATCATGTTTGACTATGGACTATCATGCAATCAATTGCAATTAAATGTTTTAATTAATTGACAGCCATAATTTCTAGTTCTAAAAATGTTTCTGTGTTAAATATGCAACTGAAGACTGACTTTTTAAATGTTTAGTTGTCACTTTTTCTACTAAAATTGTTCTAAAACACGAGACCATTATTAAAGAAATGAAAGGAACAACACTGTAATTTAAAAAGTGACTAATATTATTATAAATACTTGTTAAAAATGCATAAAGTTAATGCGATCTGAGTATTCATTACATAATAATGTCTTCACTCTCTGTTCCTGATCCTCTCTCAGTCAACACCTGCAGCCTTTGTATTCTCTATCTGTGTCTGTGTGTGTTTGCCTGTCTCCTGCTGTAAGTGATACATGCTAAAAACATGGCCACACGCGTGATCAGAGAGAGGACAGGTGCGGCCGTTGATGGGATCACAGTTAAAAGTTAAACGGGATGGAGGGTTTCGTAAAAGAGTCATCAGATGATTCAGCAGCAATGGTATGTGTGTCAGTTTGAGGGGCTGCTGAAACCAAACGCACACACAAACACACACACCTCGTACACTCACATTACACACTTGCATGTACGCACACACATCTGCAAGCATGTACTTGCACGTAAAGTGATAGTCCAACTAAAAATATGTGGGTATTCATATCAAACACCAACACCCTGAAGGTCTGAAAGGTGGATGTTAAACATTTCCTCATGAATAGTTACTGATGATATGCTACTTTATACTTCTACTCCACTATATTTCAGTAAGATACGTTTATGTCTCTACTTTTACCTTACAGCTGTAGTGACTAGTTACTTTGCATGTTGTGATTTGTTGAAAGGGAAGTTGGGAAATGTGCGAGAGACAAAAGTTAAACAAAAGTAATGTTAAAATTGACGTAGTAGAGGCTGAAACATCCTGACTTTTAGACTCTAGTTTGGGTCAAGCTCCAAAAACACTTTCTTAAAATGCAAATCAATGGCATCTTTTGTTGTTTGAATGTCAACATTGTTTAAACCTCCAGTTTGTAATGAAGGCAGAAATTCATAAATTCATTTCAATTGAAGCTGCAGTCTAACTTTCAACATGATAAAGCTATTTTTATAAACTATCATTATATCCTGACAGTAGTGCACGAGGCAGATGATCTGTGAAAAAACAACACTCACCGCCTGGAGCAAACGTGTCGTTTTACAGCTCTAGTAACATGGCGTTTCACCTCATTACAGTTGCATTTGTGGTAGCTTCCTCTTGGATTCCAACTTGTCAAATACCGCCATTTGGTAAATGCCCCTCGGCGTTGGAAACCGACGCACGGAGGCGCACTTTAGTGACAGTATGTGACGAACCAGGCTTTCAACTAACTCCAATATAAACCCACCCATGGTGTTAAGAGATGGTCAGAGAATGTGATGTAGTATTAATAGTGAAAAAGGCTGTTCAGGGCGGGCAGGAGAGGTGTTAGATGGGTGAAAAAAACACACGAATTTCAAGAAGAAGACCAGTGTTTGTGTCAATGTGAAACTAAAAGTTGACTTATTTTGTCACATCAGTCTTTAGTCACATGACTAATCAGTATTCAGTGAAGTGAGATGTCAAACACAACCGTTTCCTAACTCTACCCAAGCGGTTGTGTTGCCTAAACCTAACTTCCAGATGTAACGGGTGTATATCCACACACCGTCCCTGTTCTGTCCAGAAGTAACGCAGGAGGGGAACCCCATGTGTCGGTCTCCGATGCCGAGGGGCACTGGCCAAACCGTGGTATTTGAGGAATTGGGAGTGAGAATGTGTTGTGGATGCATGCTCACAATCTGGCACATGGTCGCTATGTTTTTATAGGGCTTGACATCCAGAAATGTTCTGAACACAGCAGCATAAGAAAGTCCAGGCAGAGGACAGCAGTGTCTCTGCAGATACAGACACCACCACACTTCTAGTGGAAGTGATGATTGAGAGGGATTATTTTTGTATCAGTCTATGCATTGTTTGAAGGTTAATCCTTTAAAATCTTATATTATTCAAAATATCCCCTCCATCGCAACATACTGAGCAGACAGATGGGCAGTGGAGACCTGGACTATGCTTTTGGACTGGTTTGAAGTTTCTACCCCAAAAACTTGATACCTGAAAGACCCTGGGTGAGTATCATCACACACACAACCTTATCATCTGATGAAGCAACCAAAGCCTGTCGGTACCATTCTGACCTGCTGAGTCAACCCACACTCATTAAACGCTTAATGAGTTTTGGCCAATGAGAAACCAGGGAGGTAGATGGCACCGGGTGGTAAAGTACACACACACACACATACACACATACCTCAGATACTGTATCTCAGCTGCCTCCATTAAGGATTCTAGGTCTAAGGATACTATTGAACCTTTCACACCACACAGCTTGTTTTTGATATGCTGGCACCCCCTATTGATTCTCTATTGTTTCTGCACCTTCATGGACACGTCTTCCAGCATATTAGTGCTGGACAAAATAACAGGAACACCACATGAAAGAGAAGCGCTTTAACTTTGAAGTATTGTTGTGCTGCAGCTGCAGCAGTGAGTCACAGATTGGCTGCAGACTCACGGCACTTATCAGTTATTAAAAATTACAATTAGTACTTCAGCTGATACGTGAGTTCATAAAACAATAATTATAGAGTTACAAAGAAGTAAATATCAGTGCCCATAAGCGAGGAAGAAAAACAGTTTTCCTCTATTGTAGATTTTGTCCATTTCAGCAGCACTGTTTGTGCTCAGATCTGAGCGCAGTCTGAACTGCTGGTGGAGTCACTGTGAAAGTCTGAGGGTGGAAAGCCATGTCTATAATCACATAAACTGCAAAATGGTTAAATATACAAGAGGATAATGCTTTGACTTAGGACAGAATGAGCCACATAAACTGCATCAATAAAAAAAGAACAAAAAAACGACAATGTAGTGGTAAGAAAGTAGTTGTAAATCAAAGCTGACTGACAGGGACAGACAGCTAACAAGATCATTTCTAAATGCCACAGAAACCTCAGTAATCATGATTCATGACAGAATTGAATCAGCACCTCTCTGAACCATAAAAGCTCCATAAAAACATGGCAATGTGAACTTCACAGGGCCTGAATTTATGGCAGTGCTGCCATTTGGAAACCACTTCTATCCAACTAAAACACACGGCAACACATAAACTGGTGTAAAGAGGACAAAATAACTGGAGCCTTGAGCAACGGAGATAAGTAGTCTGATGATTCATCCTTCACCCTATTTATGAGCAAGTTTACACTGGGATGAAGCCAGTGGATGCCCTCAGCCCTTAATGTCTGTTATCAACTTGTTAAAACTCCTCCCCCATTACATTTCCATATTCCCGGCTGATATTACCCTCCATACACTCAGCGAAACCATTTAAGATTTGTTGCATGGACACAAGATGCCCTCAGTTATCAGATCTGGAAATCACTGACCTATGATGAAAAAAACTGGAGCAACATGTAGATTCCTACCTCCCATATTCCCACAAAACTGGGAAAAAAATGTTTTGATTCATGCAATTCCCCAAGTGACACATTTCATAAACTTGATAACATTTGAGGGAAAAAAATGCTTTTCTGCAGGCATTTGAGTTCCATGTGAAAACAGAAGTCAACGTTGATCTATTTGTCATGTAACTTACATATTTAATTAACACCACTTCCAAAGTTAGTTTAAGCAAAACCATGACCTTTTCCTAAACCTAACCAAGTAGTTTTACTGCCTAAACCTCACTAAGTGTATCTTTTAAGCCTAACTATGTGGTTTTCTTGTCTAAACCTGAGGAAGTTGTTTCCTGTGCAGACAGAAGTTTATTTTGAAAAGACTGCATGCATGTAACGAGCAGAAATTGGCGTGTTGCTGGACATTCGTAGGAAAACAAGCAAAAAACAAGGCAGAATTTTTTCTTTTCAAGATACAATCCATTTCTAGCTCCTCCTCGCAGCTCTCAAAATGGCGACGGTAGAGCCAACAGCTCGCAACTAACAGCTCGCAACTAACAGCATTAACGGTAAAAACAATGGCAACAGTGCTGACTGCACAAACAGTGTTAAACTCGGGGGAAACCAGATGGTGGGTGCTATGTTTCCATGACCGTGACGTCAGTCGGGATGCTGTTATCAGCTGTGACCACCGTATGGTAGCAATGCAGAACGGCAGCCTCAAAACCGTCACTGGGGCACGATCACATGCACCAACATGCACTAAAAGCCACTCATGGCCTGACCAGATAGCCCGAATTTCCCTCCAGGGATTAATAAAGGTTCATCTTATCTTATCTTATCAGATATATCAGAGAAGCTCTGATTACAGCACAGAAGGAGAGAGTGACTTCACTCTCTGCTCAGGTAGACATTACTCCTCTGTATCTTTACATAGTCGATAGTTGTCTGCTGCAATATTAAAGCTGCAGCAGATTTGGCATGATTTGCAGAAAATTCCATAATAACATTTCATCATACTGAAATTCAAATGGGCTGAGAGAAAACTAGACCTCTGCTCCTCACGAGGGGAGACTCTGACCAATCACAGGTCATTTCAGAGAGAGAGTGTTCCTATTGGCTGTGCTCCAGTCATGTGAGCAGTGTTTGGAATCCCCTCAACAGATCTCAACATGGCTGCCGGGTCACAAACATTCTCATTTTACAGCTAAACAGTAACTACAAGATGATTCTGAAAGCATTTGAAGAGAGAAATAGTCATTACAGTAACAGAATATTGATTCATATTTGATCTGCGCTGCCTAGTTTGACCGTTTGATTAAAGCTTGCCAGTGACTGACTCGTGGCTCTCACACACAGCAGCTGGACAGCTGACCTCAGATCAGCTCTGATTGGTTGTTTTCCTCCGATCTGTGAAATCCTGCAGCTGTCAGTAGGAGTACCGGATGACACAGAGGTATATGATTTTTTCAGGTTACCTGTTTCATGTACTACTGTCAGGATATAGTGACCTGTTATAAAATAACTTTGTTTAAATCATATTTGCTCCAAAGGGCTGCATGGTGCAGTGGTTAGCACTGCCACCTCACAGTATGAGGGTCACAAGTTCGAATCCACCTTGGGGCTCTTCTGTATGGAGTTTGCATGTTCTCCCTGTGTTAGCGTGGGTTTTCTCCGGGTACTCCGGCTTCCTCCTACAGTCCAAAGATGCGGTTTAAGTTAATTGTTGATTCTAAATTGCCCATAGTTGTCAATGTGAGCGTGAATGGTTATGTGCTCTATGTTCCCTGCGATGGACTGGTGACCTGTCCCGGGTGTACACTGCCTCCACCCAATGCCAGCTGGGATCGGCTCCAGCCCCCCCGCAACCCCTAACGGTATAAGCGGTTGCAGATGGATGGATGGATGGATTTGCTCCAAACTCACCGACTGGAGTTTAACACTCTGGAAGGGAACTTTTAAGTGCTACAACCAAAAGCTTGAGTCTCCCATTCTGTAAAACACAACATGATTTCTGCATTTTCCTTCACAATGAATCATCACAGTTTTACAGTTCCAGTCTGAACATCTCACTTTGGCTCACATGTCTGCTTTCCTCGCTAGACACTATTTATCACACACCAACCTGTTTCTACTTTCAACAAATCAAACGTGAGCTATATTCTGACATGTTTCACCTTCAGCTGCAACATGTGTGTGAGTGGGACCGAAATCCATAATTCAACATGGTACTTTATGGTGAGCACCTCTTAAATTCAGACCTTCAGGCTTGTTGGCTGAAGATGTTCATTCCAGCATCCAATATCCTCGGAGGTCAGCGGGTCTTACTGTTTGACCCTGGAGATGAGGTGAGAGAAGTTTTCTTTTTCACTGGATGTCTCTTTCAAAGTCACATTCTTATAGCTGAGAGGAGAAACCTGACACATACAGCATTTGACGCCGGAGAAATTCAGTATGAAACAGTCATTTCATCGTGGCATGCAAACATCTGAGAGCTTATAATGAAATGTAAACTTGAATTCTCAAATTTCACATTGACTAACCAGTCTGGTGTGATGCTTCCTTACCAGAATAACTCCACAATCACTCAGACAAAAATGTAATCGCTGTGAAAGGAGCGATAATCAGCACTGGGAGTGCTGGCGTACCGAGGAATTCCAGGGGAGTGTGATCACAGCCAGACTGGCGTTGAAAGCCCATATCTGTGGCTTAGTGGGGCACCAAAGTCCCACAAGGCCATGTGGAGGATTGGAGATGGATGTGGTATTTTTACTAAACCGGTGGGTCTCAACATTTTCAGCAAGAAAGAAGTCCAAGTCCTTTTTGTATCGACACGACAGGTGACAAATGCATTATCAAATATAAACCAATAAAATGCAAAGAAGTCAGCACATAATAAATCAAAAGAATGCCACTCATTTTAACACATCTTAAAGCCATACAGTCATGTTTGCAGCACTGTGAAGATTTGACATAGCCGTCCTTTAAGCTACGGGCTAATGCTAACCCTAAACCAGCATGTCAATTTTGTCCAAAGGCCACAGATGCAAACAGGTGGCCAGTGGCAGTTAATAAACAACAACATTAATACTATTTATCACATAAAATAAATAATTAGAAGGTCCATGTGGAGTGCAGTGGTTAGCACTGTCGCCTCACAGCAAGAGGGGTTTAAGCAGGTTCAAATCCATTCTGTGTGGAGTTTGCGTGTTCTCCCCATGTTAGTCCGGGTTTTCTCCAGGTTCTCCGGTTTCCTCCCACAGTCCAAAGACGTGCAGGTTAATTGATGACTCTAAATTGCCCGTCGGTGTGAATGTGAGTGTGAATGGTTGTCTGTCTATGTACTCCGCCTCCGCCCAATGCCAGCTGGGATCGGCTCCAGCCCCATCTCATCAGGAACTCCAAATTATTACATTTAATTCATGATGTCTAATTATTTCTTGATATATTTCTTGGTTTATGAGTGTATGTGTGTACATTGCCGTTTGCATATATTCATTTTTCTCGTCTTTGGTTTTCTGTTGTTTTTAATTTTTATGTCGTTATTTGTTGTTGTTTTTTTATTGGATTGTTGTCTACTGATGGTGTAGACATGCTGGTTTGTTTTTCTGCTTATTTTGTGTGCTTTTTGTTCTATTTTTCTATCTGAAGCTCATGTAATCTCAGTTTCCTTGTTTTGTCCCTTTTATTGTCCATCCATCCATCCATCGTCGACCGCTTATCCCGTTAGGGGTCGCGGGGGGGCTGGAGCCGATCCCAGCTGGCATAGGGCGAAGGCAGGGTACACCCTGGACAGGTCGCCAGTCCATCGCAGGGCACATAGAGACAGACGACATATAGACAGACAACCATTCACACTCACATTCACACCTACGGGCAATTTAGAGTCATCAATTAACCTAAACAGCATGTCTTTGGACGGTGGGAGGAAGCCGGAGTACCCGGAGAGAACCCACGCTTACACAGGGAGAACATGCAAACTCCACACAGAAGAGCCGCAAGCTGGAATCGAACCTGCGACCCTCTTGCTGTGAGGCGACAGCGCTAACCACTACACCACCGTGCAGCCCCCCTTTTATTGTTCTTGTTTGTTTTTCTCCTTATGTTGAGATGAGGTCTGTTGTATAAGCCTGTGGCGTCTTGACCTCTCCTGACACATATCTTATTTTTGTTTTCATAATGTGGATTTTATGATGCTTTGCGTGTGTGCAAATTAATACATAATTTATTTTCATTATGAATTAAAAAAGGTTGGCGGGCCACCAGGAATCATGGGACATATTTGGCCTAACTGAGCATCACTGAGCTAGAGGAAAGGTCAGGGAAAACATTAAAGTCAGTAGGATTCATTGTCTGGGTACCATGAATGTGCAAAACTGTGTCAATCCATCATGTACATATTGAGATATTTGTCAAGATAAGTGAAGAATTTGACCTGCTGGTGATCATACAGGTCAGGGAGTCAGTTGGACTCATCCTCAGGGGATCATGAATGTCTGCACAAAACCCCATGACAATTTATTCAATAGTTGATATTTTGGTCTGAACCAAAGTGGTGGACCGAATGACCGACATCTCTGGTGTGGCTCAGCATCTCACCAAAAACCACATCCTGGCTTCACACAGAGCTTCCTACCTACAGGTTTAAACCCCGCCTTTGGCTCAACTGTGCAAACCCTCATCCATCTGCACTGCTGCTGCCCGCATTTCAACGCGGCAGCTATTGAACTGGTACAAAGCAGATACACCAGATACTGTCAGGAGGTGAAGAAATACAGTCTCACTCGTCCCCATGACGCTGCCTCCTTCCCCTTTCATGCACTGCCAAGAAGACATTTCTCACACTGATACTCAAATGGCTGGAGAACGATCACTCAGCGTGGTGTAACCAAAATGATACTCTGCTTTTTTATTTTAACACTTGATCATTCTGCATCTTTAATACATCAACGTTTTAGCGTCTTTTGAGTCTGCTGGGTGATTATTGTCCAAGTGGGAAGAGTGTAATGAGAATCCGAAGTGACTAACTAATGGCTGGGGGTGAGTCATGGAGCGGCCTGTTTTTCAGATGCAGAGATACTTGGGAGTTCTCGGTGCCCCATTTGGTCCCCAGAGGTGATGAGTGGCTCCAGTGTCGACACAATGGCCATTCAAGTTCTGGGAAGATTACAGAGCTTTTAAAGTCCCTCCAGCGTGCCTCGTCATCCCAAATCTCAAGCAGCGCAGTTATTCAGCTACTGCTGAATGCTGATGGTGGGGCCTCACTAGGGAGGGGCATTAAGACTCAATATTATTTATGGGCTTCATAAATCAGAACTTTAGTTTCTCTGTGAAATGTACAAGATATGTTAAGCATACCAATGTTCAAACCAGACAAGGCACTGGAACAATTGGAAACGTGTCAGATCTGTAGTGGCAGATACAGTAATAATGACACATGGATGAAAGAGAAGGTGAAAGATGAACAGTCAGGCTTGTAGTAATACACAGGTTATCATTTCACCACTGCAGGAGTGGTATAATACAGTGGCAACATGAGTACTGAAGTGACCCCACCTAAACAAACAGTGCTGGCACCACATGAAGACAGAGTCTTTACAAAGGAGGTATAAATTACCATCTTGGAGGGAGAGAGAAAGGGCAGGGCATCAGGGAAGAACATAGCCGACAGGCAGCAGTTTAAGGTTGATTTTGCAGCTCAGTAGGGGTTTAACCTAACATTACTTCACAAAACTACCATTGAATAACAACCGTGCTATAATAACAGAGAGAAAAAGGTTATTGTAATGGACCTGGAGGCATTTTAGTAATATTACAGTAGAGGCAGAGAGTCTTTTTTTAGTTTTATAGTCTCTACTTGTACAAATTAACTAAGTGCATCACTGAATTTCTGTATAAGATGTTTCATTTTATACAGCATCATAATTCTGTTTCACTACATTCCTGTCTCCTTTGATAAGGTGAGTCCATTCAACTGCAACCGCTTATCCCGTTAAGGGTCACGATGGGGCTGCATCCAATCCCAGCAGGCACTGGTGAAGGCGGGGTTCACCCTGGACAGGTCACCAGTCCATCACAGGACACAGAGAGACAGACAACCTTTCACGTTCACAATTTAGAGTCATCAATTAACCTGCATGTCTTTGGACTGAGGGAGGAAGCTGGAGAACCTGGAGAAAACCCACACTAACACGGGGAGAACATGCAAACTCCACACAGAAAAGCCCCAAGCTGGATTCGAACCTACAACCCTCCATGCAGCCCTGAGAAGGTCAGTCAAAGAATCTAATGTCTGTATTTCACATAAACAACCAAGAATCACCTCATGTACTGATGTTGTTGTTGAATTTTATTTCCAGTCAGCAGGCTGACTATATCTGCTGAGGTGAAGTATTCATCAGAGTTTGTATGACTGCTGTCAACTTTCTTTTTAAAGGACATCATGCAATTATTAACCAACACAGAGCAAACACACCTTTCAAGAAGATCCTCCACTATACAAAATGTGCATCAGTTTTTGTAAACAGTCCTTTTTTGGTTCATCTATTTATTTATTTTTAATTGAATCTATTAATACACATTTATTTTGGAACATTTTTCACTTAAAGGAGCAGAGTGCAGGATTTGGTGACATTTAGTGGTGAGTGAAATCTGAAACCAATGGAAACTTCTACCGTGTGCCAAGTATTTTGGGGAACTACGGTGGTCGAGGTGAAAACGTGGAAACATGAAAACATGAATGTCTCTTTCTAGAGCCAGTGTTTGGTTTGTCCGTTCTGGGCTACCGTAGAAACATGGACCAGCTCCCTATATAGACATAAACGGCAACACAATTCTTATTTTCAGATGATTGCATACACTAAAGAAAACATACTTATTAACATTATATTGTATTTCTGCCAATGAATCCCCATAAATGCTAAACACTGTTCCTTTAAGTAAGAAAAGTATGCAGCACTTTTACTTGTAGTGGAGTGTTTTATTCATTGTGATAAAAACATTAAACTCATACTACTTGAATAGCTCCTCCATGACTAAAGGCAACAAATACTGATGTAAACAGTCACGTGTCGATGTGTCCTTGAGCAAGACGCTTAATCCTAAATTGTGTGAATGAGTATTTAGATCCTGATGGACAAAGTTGGCACCTTGCATGGCAGCCGTATGATTGCATGTAGTGTAAAGTGATTTGAGTAGACTAGACACTTCAGTGAATAAAAGAATCCTCTCAGACTTCATCCTCCTAAGTGCTTACTCTGAATACTTTGAACCTCTTGAAGCCAACAATCATCTCACCATCTGTGATAATATTTAACAAACCTCTCTGTCTCTGTCTCACCCTCCCTCTGTCTCAGTGTGGCCTTTTTCTATTCACCATGAAGTTACAAGTTATCTTTTTTTTATTATTTGCTGGCAGCGTGAAAGGGAACGAGTCAGACAGTGAAACTGATCTCATTCCTCTACAAGCAGGGAAGTACTTTTTTAACAAACAAATAGTCTTTGTTCGCCATCTAGTGGTGAACAACATGGCATACACAATATGACAGCAACTCTGGTTAATCATAGGGCTTCCCCAGGTTTTATGATGATG